>JAMXBC010000009.1:87916919-89116919 GCA_024138005.1 Lumnitzera racemosa
TTTGCCATGATGTATCTGATCCATGCATAATATCATGAAAAATGGATACAAATTTTTTACTGCTACTTAGTATTGGTAATAGGTTTGAAAAAGTATCTAAATATAGCAAATTTAGATATTTGTACCCTGTCGAGGTAAAGAACCATGGCATATATATTTAGAATAGATTCCATTTTGTGAGAGTTGAAAAAGCACTATCTCGTTGGAAGGTTCTATACATCTGCCCTTTCTTAACACATTTCTTTAGATAAAGACTCCGTTTTTTCCTCTTTTCGGATGGTAAATATTTCCCAGAACATGGAGTGTGAATCAAACCCATGTTTGAATTGAAATGGAGATATTGATATAGGTTCTTCCCTTCTGAATCAGATAGATTCATATCTGAAAGAGGTTGATAATAAGTTCTTTTAAAATTGACTATTTGTCCCTCTGTTAGAGGTGTTCCAAAAATGTTTGCGATTGAATAAGATATATGGGGTATATTCGGAATTAGTTTACTTTTTATATATCTACAAAGTGAGTTCGCCTTGAGTAAAAATGTATTAGTAGCTTATATGCCATAGGAAGGTTACGATTTTGAAGATGTAGTCCTCATTAGCGAGCATCTAGTATCTAAAGATATTTATACTTCTTTTCACATTCGAAAATATGAAATTAAGACTCATGTGACAAGCCAAGGATCCGAAAAGATCACTAACGAAATACCGCATCTAGAAGCTCATTTACTTCACAATTTAGATAAAAATAGAATTGTGATGCTGGGATCTTGGGTTTAAGGCGGGAGATATTTCAGTAGGTAAATTAACATCTCAGATGGCCAAAGAATCATCGTATGTCCCAAAAGATAGATTATTATGAGCCACACTTGCCATTCAGGTATCTACTTCAAAGGAAACTTGTCTAAAACTACCTATAGGTAGTAGGGGGTCAAGTTATTGATGTCAGATGGATTCAGAAAAAGGGGGGTTCTAGTTATTATCCAGAAATGATTCGTGTATATATTTTACAGAAACGTAAAATTAAAGTAGGTGATAAAGTAGCTAGAAGACATGGAAATAAGGTTATCATTTCCAAAATTTTACCTAGACAAGATATGCCTTATTTGTAAGATGGAAGACCTGTTGATATGGTTTTTAATCCATTAGGAGTACCCTCACGAATGAATGTAGGACAGATATTTGAATGTTCGCTTGGGTTAGCGGGGGATCTTCTAGATAGACATTATCGAATAGCACCTTTTGATGAGAGATATGAGCAAGAGGCTTTGAGAAAACTAGTGTTTTCTGAATTATATGAAGCTAGTAAGCAAACAGCGAATCCATGGCTATTTGAACCTAAATATCCGAGAAAAGGCCGAATATTTAATGGAAGAACGGGAGATCCTTTTGAACAACCAGTTATAATAGGAAAGCCTTATATCTTAAAATTAATTCATCAAGTTGATGATAAAATACACAAGCGTTCCAATGGACATTATGCACTTGTTATACAACAACCCCTTAGAGGAAGGGCTAAGTAGGGGGGCAACGAGTAGGAGAAATGGAGATTTAGGCTCTAGAGGGATTTGGTGTTGCTCATATTTTACAAGAAATGTTTACTTATAAATCGGATCATATTAAAGCTCTTCAAGAAGTACTTGGTACTACAATCGTTGGAGGAACAATGCCTAAACCTGAGGATGTTCTACAATCTTTTCGATTGCTTGATCAAGAACTACAATCTTTGGCTTTAGAACTGAATCATTTCCTTACATTTGAGAAGAACTTCCAGATTAAGAGGAAGGAAGCTTAATCAAAATGAATCAAAATTTTTCTTCTATGATCGATCAGTAAAAACATCAACAACTTCGAATTGTATCAGTTTTCCCCTCAACAAATAAGTGCTTGGTTCAATGAAATCCTCCCTAATGGAGAGATCATTGGAGAGGTAACAAAATCCTATACTTTTCATTACAAAACCAATAAATCTGAAAAGGATGGATTATTTTGTGAAAGAATTTTTGGTCCTATAAAAAGTAGAATTTGTGCTTGTGGAAATTATCGAGTAGTCATAGATGAAAAAGAAGACCCAAAATCTTGTGAACAATGTGGAGTCGAATTTGTGGATTCTCGGATACGAAGATACCAAATGGGGTACATCAAACTGGCATGTCCAGTAACCCATGTGTGGTATTTGAAACGTCTTCTTAGTTATATTACAAACCTTTTAGATAAACCTCTTAAAGAATTAGAAGGCCTAGCATATTACGATGTGTGATTAGTTCAAAATTTTGATTTTACAGATTCGAAATAAGAAACTGTCATCCCATTCAATTGAATTGGGATGCCCTGGATTTGACATGTTTCTTGGAAGGAATAAGATGAAGCCCATAATTTTGAGCTTTATCTCAATATTGGATATTACCTTGATTCTTTTTAATTATCAAAAAAGAATATTTGGGATTTATATTTTTGGTTATCATCAATGAAGCCCATAAAAGGGGAGGATTTTTTTTTTTTCATCAAAATATTTATTTTATTAAAACTTAATCCACTTTATACATCTAGTCATGTAGAGATGAGTCTATACTAGAAATATAACAAACAAAGTCCTCTTCAAGTAGCCTTAGGAGAGAGAAAGGGGTCTTCACATGCCAACCTAATGGATACATTCTCTTCCCATAATAGTAGGCTACCCAATCTGCGGCTTTATTAGTCGTTCTTTGTATAAGAGGAAATGAACACATAATGCCTTCCATTGAGTCTCCGATACTTTATGCCTCTAGATAATAAGGCAAAGTAACCTAAAGTAAGTTCTACCCCTGTAAGTTCATTACTTTTGCCAATTGGTCATAATCTCCTTTGGTGGCGCACTCCACGAGGCATCCAACCAAAACAAGGACTCATCCAACTGTGTGACTTTTCCTATCCTTATCACTAAGTTATTTTTGTTTTTTCCTTTATTACTAGACTGGCAACCTCTATCTTCAATTTGGACTTTTCTATTCTTGTGAATGGACTCATCAGAAACCCTATCTTTCCCTTTTCCTTTCAACTTGTCACTATAGTCCCCTACACATGCTTTCCTTCTTTCTATTACATCTTCCCATTTAGGAATCTACAACCTAGGCTTAGAATCATCACTTTTCTTTGACAATTTACTCATCTCTTGAATGAAATAGTTACATCTCCTTGATACTTTCTCTAGATCTAGACTCTTCTCATCATATAAACAAGCACACCACTCCTTCCATACTTCCCATGCTACCATACTCATTTGACCTTTCTTACCAAGATTTTAGCTTTCGATCCACCCCCTTCCATAGCCTCACCACTCATCCATTTATAGAAAGATTTAACCTTTTCCTTCTCTACCTATATCCTAAGCACTCCCAACCATACCCACGCCACCTAGTCATATAAGAGAATGGAATGTTCAATGCTTTCAATTTTGCCACACCAAACCCAAGACGGTGAGGCCATAAACTTTTTGGTATAGAGGTTAGACACGGTAAGGTTTGAGTTTAAAGCAATTCTCCAAATAAAGTGTTGGACTTTATGTACTATAGGTAATCTCCAAATCTCCTTCCACATATCTTTTGTAAGTTGAAAGGATGATGATGGCTTCTATGGTTGATCTTCTTTTTGTAGGGATAAGATGACAGAATAGGAGCTTGAGTGTTTAAATGGTCAAATCAACTCATCTTTGATATGCCTTAGTTGAACAGGTATAGCTCTTATAGCTTCTTTTTCTTTTTCTTTTATTAAGTTCCTAAGCTGCCCTAAACCTTACACTCCAACTTCAACATCGAAAAATTTTATTGCTTGGGTACTAGGGTCTCCCATAATGTTACTTTGATTCAATCTATAGTCTGGTAAAGATGGTATCCATCTATCATACCAAAACCAAACCCTCTCTCTAGAACTAATCTTCCATACCGAGCCTTTGAAAAGCCAGTCTTTACCTTCTAATATATTATGCCATTCCCATGATCCCTTACTCTTATGCCTTGCATCTCTAAAATCTCTATCTGGGAAATAAAAGCCCTTAAAAAATCTAACCCAAAGAGTCTTTGGTGAAGTCTCTAATCTCTAGGCAAGTTTTGTTTGTAAGGCTAAGTTGTAGATATGTAGATCTTAAATCTTATTCCTCCTACTTCTTTACCCTTAGTCAATTTATCCTAACTTACCCAATGGATTTTCCCTTCTCTTTTTTTCTAACCGTACCAGAACATTGCAACTAGTGAGTTAACCTTATTACACCATTTAATCGAGAATTGAAAGCATAACATAGAGTATAATGGTATCACTGTAGCTATTGACTAATTAAAATTTCTCGCCTAACCTCACTTAGTAGACTTTCTTTCTAATCTCAGAGCTTCTTAACGATCTTTTCCTTCATAAAACTCAAAGCTTCTACTTTTGATCTCCCCTAGAGTATTGGAAGCCCTAAATAAATCCCCTGGTCATCTATTGCTTTGATATCCAATTACCTCTCAATTACATCTCTCAAGTCTTCTACTTTATTAGAGCTAAAAAACACAATCGATTTCTAAAAGTTCACCTCCTGACCTGACGCTAAGTAGTAGTTTAAAATTAGATACTTTTTATTGCCTACCTCTTTTATTGTAGCCTCTAGAAAAAAGAGCGAATCATCTGCAAAAAAGAGGTGAGAATGATTAGGACAAGAATTCTTTACTTTAATTCTAGATAGGTGACCTAATCGAATAGATTTTAGAGTTCCTTTAGATAACACATCTGTTACTAAAATGAATAGATAGTAAGGATAAAGGATCTCCTTCTCTCAAACCTTTGCTGGGGTGCACTTCTCCTACTACTTTATTGCTTACCATTACATTAAAGTTGATAGTTTTAATGCACCACATAACCTAATAGATCTAACTCTCACCAAAACCATATTTCCTCAACACTTCTCTAAAAAGTTCCACTTAATCCTATCATAGGCCTTATTTATATCTATCTTTAAAGCATAAAAGCTTTTCTTGCCTTTCTTTAAATTTTTCAAAAAATGTAACAACTCATGTGCAATTATCACATTATCGTGAATCATTCTTCCTAAGACAAAAGTACTTTGATTTTTTGTAATAAACTCATTAAGAAAAGGTTTAAGCCTATTGACTAAAACTTTTGAAATGTTTTTATACAAGAAATTGCATAGACTTATTGGGTGATATTGACTCACTCTTTTTGGGTTAAAGTGGTTGGGAACATACCTAACTCAAAAAACTAAGTGATTACTTTGATGATTGAAGGATTCACTATATCCTAGCAACTTTGAAAAAACGCACTAGAAAATCTATTTGGGCTAATTGCATTTAGCCTACCCAGTTGAAACGCTGCACATTTAATCTCATCAATTATTATTGGACAACACAAAACCTCATTTGTTTAACTTATCACCATTCTGTCCACCTAGTTAAGGCAATTCCCTCAATTTTGAACACCATTAGAAGTAAACAACTCTCAGAAATAACTCTTAAACTCGACTACTATTAATTGTTCTTCTTCTATCCAGCACCCTGAATTATTTATCAACCTTAGAATTTTATTACTTTATCTTCTTGCTATAGTAGAACGATGGATGAAAGTTATATTTAGATCTCCAAACTTTAGCCAATGAACTCTAGAGCACTGGTGCCAAAACTGCTCTTCCCTTTCCTAAAGCATATCTAACTTACCAAACAATTCCTCTTCTTCCTTGCAACCTTCCCTTACCTCCTTATTCTGTGCCATCATAAGTTAGCTTAAGATTTCTTCTATAGCAGATTTATTATTAGGAAAAACTTGTTTACTCCATTCCATTAAAGGATTCCTACATCTCTTCATATTCTTCAACATAGTAGCAGTTACATCCTCCTCAGCCCCATTGCTCCATCCTTTAGCTATAATATTTTTGCAATCCTCATTTGATAGCTACATGTTCTCAAATCGAAATCTCCATGCCCCCTTACTATCCTACCCATCCAAATTTATAACCAACGTAATATGGTCCGATCCATTAGTTGGTTAATGAAAAATTTGACAATGAGGGAACTTCTCAATCCACTCCATTGATCCCAATCCTCTATCAATCCTTTCTTTCACTAAGATTCCTTTAAACTGTCTATTTGACTAAGTATACTTTGGTCCTTTAAAGCCTAAATCTTGCCGATTTGTGTCAAAAATCATGGATTGAAAACTGTTTATTTATCTTGCTTCTTTCTTATTCCCACTCGATTTCTCATGATCTTCCAATATGGCATTAAAGTCTCCAACACACAACCATGGTTTCATAATAGCAGTTGCTTTTTGTCTTAACATGTTCCATAATCTCATTTCTTTTATCAAAATTTGTATGAGAATGAATCTAAGTAACCTTCCTTAAGCAGCTGCCATCTTGATATTGTATTATAGTATCAGTAAAGTGAAAATTTTCTTCCAAAACATCAACATGAACCCCATCATTCCACCATAAAGCTAGGCCACTAGTAAGGCCTAGTCTCTAGATATAAAAATGTCTTCTATACCTCAACTGATTTTAGATTTTTTCTCTTTTATTTTTTGAATTTTTTGTCTCCATCAAGAAAATAATTGATGGATTACATTTATTAATTAAGCCTTTTAGATGTCAAACCATCTTAAGAGGCCCCAACCCTTAATAGTTCTAATTCATAAAGTTCATGGATCCCTTCTGGCTATTCTAGGCTAGCTACCATTACCTATATTTTCACAATAGCTAATTGGGACTTCAACCCAAGTTCCATCTATTTCCTTAATCACTTCAGTCACATACATTACCATTGATTTCCTCACCCTTCCTCCTTTCTTTTTCATTACTTTTCTGGGCTTAATTTTTGAATTATCTTGTATTCTTGCATTAGAGACACTAGTAGTAAAAGCAATGTTATCCTGAAGCACAAACTCTTCCCCTTTTACCTTTTTATTCCTCTCCTCCAAACATCCCTGCTCATCTATTTCTCTTTTCAAGTTTAACTTATGAAAAAGAAGCAAACATTTCCTTGACCATGGTTGGAGCGCTAATCTAAAGATCTCCTTATATTAGCTTATTGGTTTATTGTTGAAATATCATACACCAAGTCCACTTTAACTCCTGTAGTATTGCTTAGAGAAAATAGGTCAGTATTATGGTTTGGTTTATTGGTTGCATGTTGTTTAGTTGGTTCACTTTTTTTTGTGTTGGTCTTCAAAAGTTTGGGATGTAAGAGTATGTTGCCACTCTTGTGTATTTGGGTAATTTGTGGAAATTACCAACTGTTTCTAGGTAGTTTGTTGCTTTGAGTTCAGAACAGGTATAAGAGTGTTTATGGTTGATGGCAAAATATTTTATTTTATTTTTTTTATGGGTGTGTTATGTATTTTTCAGTTGTAATTGGTTCCTTTAAATTTGGGGGTGTTCTCTTTCCTAGTGCATAAGCCAGCCCTCAATCCCCACTCCTTTCTTACCATCCATTCCTTTACTGCATTAGCCTTCATACCACTTCCAAACTCTTCCTCCATACTAACTTCAAAGTAGCAACTCTTATTGAAGTGTCTCAACCTTCGACACTTAAAGCATAAGTCATTTAACTTTTCATATTTAAACTAGATCTTATATCTATTTCCATTTCCTCTTGTGATATATAACTGTGATTTCAAAGTGTTTTCATATTTTATTCTCACCTGAACCCTAAGAAACCCTCTTTTTCCCCCAACTCCAACACTAGCGGTTCTACCTCTACTTCGTTCCCTAATTTAGATCCAATTATATGAGCATTATTAACAGATATTTGTTTCAATTTTAAACTATGTATCTACACCCTAAAACAAATTGAATCCAATGGAATGTCTTCAATATTCCAGTATGACTACCATTCCTACATAACTAATTAATGTCCCATTATTGCCTATGGGCTCTCTTTTAACAAATTTAAGCTCAGTGATCTATCTTTAACCCTTACTAAAAACAAATCTGGCCCAATCTAAGACACCACCAAATCTTGATATAGTTGCCATGATTTCTTTAGAATAGATATAATGGTACCCTTATTAAGAATTTTGTTTGATGTTACCTTAACTACAATTAAGTACTCTTCTTTTACTTCAAAATTGATATTGATTTTTTGATCTAGCTCTTCTATGTGTATTTTTGCAAGTTATTAGGTCTTAGTGGATGACACAAACAAAGTAGCAACCATGACAATAATGAATCTGAAAGACCTAAGAAGAATAAGTGTGAGAATGAACTGAAGAAGCTAGCATACGTACAAATGAAGACAAAACACTACGACTAACAAAATAGGTCTAGAAAACAGAATAACAACGAAATGAAGATCTATATGAATTCATTTTCGCATCATTTTCATTTTTTTAATGTATATTTACCTAGAATGGAAAGAGCAAAGCAAAATGACTGGATGTAAGATGTAATGATGATTAAGAATAGCAGGTTATAATGATTGTATAGACGAAATATGGGTTAATTATAAATTGCAGAAATGGATGATATGGAGAATTAGTGGCTTTATTAAAGAAACTGTGGACATCTCAATCAAAATGATTTAAAAATAGTGACAAAAGCACAAATAGTATGAGCAAGGAATCTCTAACTTCCCAAACCACGCCCATATGGTGTAAATTGCTCTCCAAATTAACAGAATTTTCTCTCTCTAAGAAATGAAGAGAGAGACTTTCGCAAAAGGGTTGGAGTTAAGCGATTGACCTAAGGTCACTAAAAATATGAAAATAAAAATTATATTTTAATTATAAAAAAAACAAATGTGAAATTTCTCTTTAAAGGCATAATAGGATCAAATTCTTTATATTAGACATACTAATGAAAAACATAAAAAAAGGTCATAATAACCGGTGAATTTAAGTTCCTTAGTGCTTTATGCTAAAATTGCTTGAATGATAACTCCATTGCGATGTCAACTCATGTAGTAAGTTAATTCTCATCAATTATTGGGACTCGAAGAAGAATGAGGCTAATGGTTAATTCTCCATTGGACGATCTACCTTCAGCATGAGATTTAAGATGAGTTGCTTCCCTACTACATTAACCTCTTGAGTTTCAAGTTCTATGATGGCTCCAAAGATCTTAACGATCATTTGAGTCACTTTAAGTCATTGATGAATTTGTATGGCTATAGTGATGCAATCGCATGCAAAGCTTACTTAATCATGCTAAAAAGAGTTGCTCGAACTTAGTTTAATACATTGAAGTTGAACTCCATTTCAAGCTTTCTTGAATTGAGCTCTCAGTTTCGCAATCACTTTATAGTATGCAAGACACCTACTGATATGGATAAGGGTCACGCAGTAAGATATAATATGGAATATTAGCAAAAAATGGATTGATATGAGTCACAATCTAATACTCAATATTATCAATACTGGTATTACTCACAATTTAATTATCTGAAATAACACTATTGCCATAACCTATAGCCGATAATTTAGATTGATAAGATAATATAGAAAATACAAAAGAAATCCACTCTTAGCAAACTCACAATGAGTCTCTCAAATGAAGAATTATTACTTAAAACTAACTTATAATAATGATATAAAGGTATTTATAATCTAATTATAAAAACCTTAAGGTAATGCTAAAAGTGTAAATATCAATAAAACTAGAAAAAATTCGTAATAAGTTGATAGTCATGTTCATGGCAAGGGATCACGACCGTGATCCATCGCTGTGCTTCCAAAAGTTATACTAAGTTGATACACATGTTTATGGTTGGGGTTCATCGACTTAAACCTAGGCCTTAACCCTCCTAGATCTCAATTCTCCTCTCCTTTCTTCGGTTATAGGTGTATTTCTTGAAGTACTAGTTATGCTTATGTTTACACTTAAGATCATGAGAGTATTTCCTCATAAATCCCTCGATTACCCTATTTCCTTTCCCTTTAGGCTTCTTATCTTAGATCTCTCAATACTTGGACCTCTATCCTTAGTCCTACACCTCACTAGGCCTTAAGAAGTGTCAATTTAGACTCTGATTCCTATCACCTACTGAGGGCTCCCCTATCTTCAACCTCATAAGGTAGTGGTTGGATGAGCCCATCAAAGATTACTTTATCCGTTTCAATGCTTTCATGCCTCAAATACCAAAAGTTGACATAGGCATCGCTTTACACAATATAATAAATGATGTCAAGTCATTCAACCCTTTCTTCATATCTCTAGTGAAAATGGTGTAGAAAAAATTTGAAGATTTCAAAGAAATTACCTCCATATTTAGTAAAGTGGAAGATACAAGAAAGGCCCAACTTGCATTTGACCAAGCTAGATCAAGAAAAATAAAAAAAATAAAGAGTTTTTCCCATGGTAGGGATGGTGGACAAAGTATGAGCATGATCCCTTCTTATTGGGATCACATCCTGCTCAATCGACCTTAAGGATAGATCATTCTAGAAATCAAAAATAAAATAATGTTAATGGACACATGTCGCATTGTGATATGTCCATTATGCTAACTCAGGTAAGGGTCATTAACAGAATTAACAAGGGTACTAAAAATACTAACAACAAAGTTAATTAGGTATGAAATTGGCGTTTTAGAAGTTTAAGTAGTATTTTTTGCTATTACATAAAAATTTGAGTAGTATTTATACTATTTACCTTTATATTATTGTGTTACTTTTTATTTATTTTATAGTTTTTAATTTTTCTTTTACTTTTTTATTATTAAATATTTTTGAATTTTTCATTTTTTTTTCAAATAATTAAATATTATATGTTATTATCTTTTAATAAATTAATTATTTCAACTAATTAGATTGCACCATGCGTCATTCTCTAACAGTGACTTGTTTGCAAATGTTTACAAACGTCGAAAACTTAAATGTAAAAATGTAGAGGTTTAGGATTAAAATAGAAAAATAGTGAAGTGTGACTAAATTTGCATTTTCCCCTTTATTTCATTTATTTCATTAGTCTTGTGAAAATAATTAATTGGATATATCTTGATATAGCCGTAAGTTGTAATGTTGCATACATTGTGAAATCTGATTTTGAAATAAATAAATAAATTAATTATTTTATTACACGCAACGGTGCATGCCGAAATCGCAAAGTAAGGCTTTGCACTGAAATAGAAAGTAACAAGGACACCAACTTTTTACCTGTAATGTTAAGATAATTAAAAGTAGAATATATTCCATTAACGCATCCTGTTATATTGAAAATTCTTTATTAATTTGGAACGTTCACTACGAAGCTACATTCTGTGTGTTATGAACAAGATGAACCATAAATGCAAGTCCGCTTTGGGTCAAATTTTTAGACCGGAGAAGCATAAATTTGAAATAGCAAAGCAAATATTAATACTGCTTGTGCTTGGTGGGCTTGACGTTGCTAGAAATCTTGACAAGGGAAGGGTAAAGTTTGAATTTCAAAATCGTAGCAGAGGGATAAAAATAAAAAATAGCTTCAAGTTGACCAATTACCAGTTGGCATTAGAACATGACAGAAGGCTTTAGGAGATGATAGGGTTTAGTTTCTAGAATGACGATTTAACCCACATCTCTTATTAACGTTTGCTTTGACTGCTATCTTTGACGGTTCTAATCAAAAGGGTGTGTTGGTCAAATTCAGGATGCTCAGGTGTTCCATGCAAAATTTAAGACATCAATGATGAGATGAATACAGCGAATGTTGCATATGAGGAACTATTTGATGGAGTCGCTTGTTGGCAATGCCATTGCATGGGAAATTCTGTTTCATGTACGTAATTGGTTGACTGAAACACGGCTAATGTACTTGTTTGTATTAGGATTAGGATTCTATCGTGTAAATTTTTTTTTTTTTTTTTTAAGTTAATAACTCTTTCTTTTCACAGCAATTTAATGAAGTCTGAGGTAATATGATGGTTTATTTTTCATTTAGACGGGAGAAATGTTAACATTGGGATGTATTCTAGAAGAAGATGTATAGATTCAAATATTTAGACTAACTTGATTTTCCTTAGTGATCTTCTAATTCAAATCTGTGGTCCTGACATACATGATCTTCTTATTTGGTTAAGGAAGGTATAAAAGTAGAGGGAAAGTTAGTAATAAAATTATTTATTTTATTGAAATGTTAAAAATATAAAAATATATATATATATATAACTTTAAAACATACTTTCTGCTACGATTTTGAAATTCAAACTCTACCCTTCGTCAATAGAACACTCCAGACATTAGACATTTCAGAATTTCAACGCCTCCAAGTCTCCCTCTTAAATTCTCCCCTCTCCTTCTTATATGCAACTACACGCCCCAAAAACACCATCAACCAATACACACTAAAACCTCCTTCCTCCTCCTCCATCTAAATTGAAAAAGGCAAAAAAAAAAAAAAAAAAAGGAGAAAACAAAAACAAAAACTAAGGTTGTCCTTGTATTGAAAGGAAAAGAAGAAAAAATTAATAAAAGATGGGTACTTTGATAGGTCATGTTGCACCAGGAGGTGGGTTCTTGCTCATTGGGTTATGGCATCTTTTCAACCACATCAAGCTATATGTCCTCCGTCCAAACTCATACACCTCTCCTCCGTGGTTTGTCACCTCAAGAATCAAATACTTAGAACTTTATCTGATCATGGGTGGTTGTACCATGTCCATAGCCATGGAACTATTCATTGGTCCAGATAGGCACCAGCCGCTGGACCCTGATGGAACCATACCTTCAAATCACCTCCACAACTTCGAACACTCCCTAATTTCCCTGACCTTCTTCATGTATGCTATTTTCGCTTTACTCCTTGACAAAATTAGGCCAATAGCCCGTTGTGGTCTGACCCAATTGTTAGGTGCAGTTGCTTTTGCCCAACAACTCCTGCTATTCCACCTTCACTCTGCTGACCACATGGGCGTTGAGGGACAGTACCACTTGCTCTTACAACTCGTGATTCTTGTGTCTCTCTCCACAACTTTGATTGGTATAGGATATCCAAGGAGTTTCTTGATCAGCTTCCTTAGGTCAGAAAGTATTGCTTTCCAAGGTGTTTGGTTAATTGTTATGGGGTATATGCTTTGGACTCCAGGGTTGATTCCAAAAGGGTGTTTTCTGAATTCGGAGGAAGGTCACCAAGTGGTCAGGTGCCACTCCGATGAGGCACTACACAGGGCTAAATCCTTAGTAAATATTGGGTTTAGCTGGTTTTTAATTTTGATCACTGTTTTTTCAGTTTCTTTGTACTTGGGGTTGGTCAAACTCTATGGTGGCAACATTGAGTACAGGTCACTTACCAAGGAAGCTATGTTGGATGAAGACAGTGATGATGTTGAATCCCCCAAAAGAATAAACTATGGTGAGTCCAAGAGCTTCCTTCCAGTGTCTAAACCTCAAGTATCGAGCGATATGGAAAGGTAGGAGAACATAATCAAAGGAGAGATCAGGTATTAGGTAGATATGTTGTAAAAAATTATATCTGGTCAAATAATTAGTACTTTTATCCTCTCTCTCTCTTTTTTTTTTTTAATTTTTTTTTTATTTCCCTTTCTTTTGGAAAAAGAAGTTATATTGCTCGGTTATCAGTGGTGGCATTAAGACCACATAGTTCTAGGGGAAAGTGAAAGTGTTAGAGGGATTTGTGTGGATTACGCAATTGTTATTATTTTTAAATTTGTATATTTGCTCCAGCTTGTAATGGGGCGGGGGTGTTCGTTTGTGTCTGCCGGTTTGTAAAGAAAGCGTTATAGAAACGTAAATTGTTTATCGTACTCTATGGACCCACTTGAAACATCTCCATCCATCTCATTCGAACACAGCTCGGAAAGAATTTCAGGATACGGATTTGATGTATTGACTAATGCTGTAGGGTAGAAATCTACGGAAATTTAGCTGGCCAATACGTAGTAGGTGTTGATTTCTCATTGAACTTATCCCGATGCAATAATATGATTACAAATAAGATCCGATTGCAAAGACGATTGTAAAGATAAAACATGGAGTTATATGATAAATTGATGAAAAGAAACTGTTATAATGATTTTATCTTTTTAGCATTTATACAAATTCTATACCATATAACATCAAATTCGGTTAACTAACATGAATGTGGTGGACGTTACTTACAAGGCGGAAAAAAAAAGAGAGAGAAAGGAATACTAACCAAAAAGAAAGGATAATAAATCTATTTTAGCAAAGTAACATTTTTTATAGGATAAATATTTTAATAATATTGCGTATGAATCAATGAGTAGTATTTAATTATTTATAAGATTTTGATATATAAAAATATAATTAATACTTTCTAATGAAATATAATCTTTAATTAATAAGTGTTAAAATTTTATTAATAATTACTTGTCTTTTATTGAATCACGTTATATATGTGAATATTATTGAATTTTTTTTTATTTATAGAGGATAAAACACATAAGATAAATGGGATCGAATGTTTTATTAATCTTATATATTATACTTTTAAATTTGAATGGAGGATTTTACTAAAAATAGCCTATATACTATACATATACATATATATATATACATATATATGAATTTGATGCAAGGTGGCTTGCGCGCCAAGAATATGCTGGAATTGTTGTTGCGTGTGCATGTGCAAGTGCCGAAGTTTCATGCCAAAAACGTGCATTTCCTTACTTGTGTTTGATTTCACAGATGAAATGAGCAGTTGAAGGAAGCGTGCGGAACAATTAGAATACTAGAATACGGAAATAGGTTGGTGCCGTCTCTCCCACGAAATAGTGAGCAATTAAATGAAAGGCAGCTATTCTATGTTCTATAGGTATATGTGTCAAATTTGTTTGAATGTTCGTAGGAACCTTCGACACCATAACTTGAAATTAAATGATATTGTATTGGCTATCGTGTGAAAGGAACCAAAAAGGTGATGTCTATTGATCCTGTGTTGAAACCCCACACATCGCTGACGGAGTTCAATTACTTTCACAGCCACGTAAATAGGATAAGGCAAATCCGAGATGATGTGTTTAGGTTGAATCTTCTGACACACTTGTACAGTGTACTTCTCTGTCTTGGGAAGTATGAGGGACTAGGCAGTTTGTTTTGCAGTCTGCTTTAGTCAAATGGAAACTGTGGGCGGATGGAACGCATTTCTTTCATGTAAATATAATAAATATACAGCTTCATGTCTTATTTATTTGAGTTCCATAATTGGCGGCTAAGACCATTCAATTAAATCTTGGTTAAGCCTCAACAGTCTCAGAACCAACTCAAAATCATTGCTCCATCATTTAATATTTCATTGAATCGTGATTAGCCTATCTTGGATCGGTTTTGGGTTGATTTATGGGGCATATCGGTTTTTGGGTTTGTGAAACAAATATGTAATAATTTTTATATATATTTAAAATACATATATTATGTGTATATATTATACTAGTATATTAATATGTATGATATTTATATAATATATATAATATGTAGAATATATAATTATAGATATAAATATATATATGTAAATTGCAAATAAATAAATAAATAAGTGTAGGTCTACTGGTTCAAAAGAGTCATGAGACTTGCATAAACTAGAAAGTCTTTGTATAAGCCTTGCAATTAGGTGATTTAAGATTTAATCCGTAGAATTTAAGGTGATCGGATAAGTTATTCGATTAAATATAATTTTTATAATGATATTAAAAATGATATTATGAGTTTGGATTTAGAAAAATAAATAATAAAATAATTAATTATTATAATATTGAATTATATGTATATTATTCGTTATTTATCGAAAACGCATAGAACGAGTTTCGATAACTAACAAATAGATAAAAATAAGTTATATGTATATTAAAAATTATAAAATAACATAAATAATATTTAGGAGTATTTACTTATATTATATGTACATTTACGTAAAGGTAAAAATATGCGAAATTACTTAAAATAACTAAACTAAGCTAAAATAACATCAAATAATTGAAGAAAATTCATAAAAAATTAAGAAAAATATGGAATGGTCTGGAAATGAGGTGTGGCATGCTATGAGTGAAGAAACAAAATCAACTATAAAATTGAAACAATTAGAAAGTAGAATGGAAAGATGATAAGGGGCATTTGGCACTTGTAAAATTAAAGAAAACTTTAACTAGCTCTATAAAAACAGTAGACCTTCATCAAAACTCATTTTGGTTATTTTAGAATTAAAAAAAATTAAGGAGATGAGAGAAAAGACAAAAGAGTACTTTTACAAAAAATAACAAAATTATAGTGCAATTAGAGTTTATAAAGTAAATCCACGACCAACGGTCACTTGGAAATGAACGGTTGCCACCATCGCCTAACCTGGCCAACACACATAGAGCCACTGTTGGTGGCTGGAAGTCGATGAGATAGGAGAGTCTGGTTTCTAATCCGATTTTGTTTAATTTTGTAAAAATATTAAATATATTTAGAAAATTATGAAATTTGATAATTTGATATTTTTATGTATGTATATTTAGAGAAAAATAGTGGTTTGATTAAATTATATCTAGAAATATATATTGCTTAAGAAACCCCGTAAACCCAAGTATATTTCGGTTTATAAATAAATAGCTTTATAATTGTAGTTTCGAGCTTAATTTTTTTATATAGACTACTTATATGATGTGGAAAAATGTTATGAAAAGATTTTTTGAAATTTAAATTTTTTGAAATTTTTAAATGATTTTGAAGCCTTAAAATAATGCATAAAATGGATAATTAAGGGGATAATTACTGATTTAGTATGTAATTAGGTTTTTAAGAATGTTATTTTTTTACGTAGTGAATATGTAAAAATTAATAATATGTGAAATTAGATTTACAATAAATATAAAAGATTAGGTTGGAATTTATAATATAATAATAATAGAATTATGTAATAGATCTAGTAGGAAATTTAAATTAGGGTAATTATGTGAAAAATATAAAATTTCCTCACATCAAAAGTAAAATTGGTAATTAAATTAGGATTATAATATATCGTGCAGATTAGAACATTAGTTAGGGATTAAAAGTGATATTTAGGATACCCAATTATAATATAATTAATTTCATATTATGGTTTAGAATAAGTTTATTTTTTAAGGTTCTTGTATAACTTGTAATTAGAAATAGACTTAAAACTTAATTTAAAAGCCAACTTCAAAATTGAATTAGAGCCCAACCTAAATTAGGAATAACTATAACAAACTTAAAAGCTTGAATAATTAGGTATACTAAAACCTTAAATTAAATATAACAATACGTTATAGGGTAAAACTAATCTCTGCCAATTATATGAAAACTGAAACCACATTTATATTATAAAAATTATCGGCGATGGCCTGTGCGAGTCGTATCTTAAGTGAGTAAGTAGCAAGTCCAGGGAAATTGGAATCGATACTTTAATGTATTATTAATAGTATTCAAAGGTTTGAAATTACACTTGATTATGGTTCTTAGATAGATGATCATGCGTATGCTTATATGTGCTTGTTTTTTAGTTTGATGATATGATTATGGTTTATTACTTTAGTTTGTATTTGTACGATTTGTTTAAAGTGATTAAACACCTTAAACCAGATCTAATTAAATATATGACTTGAAGTTCTAAATCGAACTTGCACAGTAACCTATTAGGGGAAATGTTAGGGTTCTTCAGCCAAATACCAATATCTTTGAAAGGGATAACGCTGGATAGTATTATGGATCCTTTCTTTATCCTTAGTTAAATTAAGTAACATGTGAGGAGGTCATGGTAAGTGTGAAGTCAATGGTTTAAAGGTAGTTATAAGAAGAGTAGTGTCTCCATTACACAAGCTGTAAGACTTACAATCAACTATTCAAAGTTTGACTCGTAAAATTTAGGGTGATCGGTTAAATGATTCGATCGAGCCTAAATTATCAAATAAAGTTAGAAATATTAGTAAAAGTGATTCCGTAAGTTTGAATTTAAGAAAATAAGCAATAAAATAAATGAATATAAAATTTTCAAATTTTAAGTATATAACTTGTTATTTATCAAAAATGCGTAAAATACATTTCGATAACTAACGAATCGCTAGAAATAAATTATATGTATACTAAAAATCATAAAATGACCTAAATAATATTTAAGAATATTTATTTATACTATATATGAATTTACATATAGATAGAAATACACATAATTACTTAAAATACATGAAATGTACAAAAATAATATTAAATAATTAAATACAATTCATAATTAATTAAGGAAAAATAAAGAAAAATCAGAAAAAAAAAGGATTGATCCAAATTTGAGTTGTGGCAATTGGGGAAAATAAGAAAAAAATTAGCCAATTAAATTAGAACAACACAAAAGGCAAATTTGATGTCAGGAAGTTTAGAAAATTAGAGAGAGGCGAAATTGAGAGTAAATTAGGGTTTTACAAAAATTTAGTAAAAATTTGTGCAGTTAGGGCTTCTAAAGAGAACCTTGACTCGACGAGCAATTAAGAGTGCGCCTAGGTAGGCCGATAAACCCATGGCCATCGATAGTGGCCGGAGTCACCCAAATTGGTGAGTTCGATTTCTAGTTTGATTTTGTGTAATTTTATAAAAATAGTAAATATTCTTAGAAAATTATGAATTTTGTTATTCTGGAATATTTAAATATTTAGTTTTTAAGAAAAATATTATTTTGATGAAAATATACCCTGTGATATATGGTTCTTAAAAAATCATGCAAAATCGAGCATGTTTCGATTTAGAAGTAAATGACCTTAAAAGTGTAGTTTTGAGCCTAAATTTTTTATGTAGACTATTTAGATGATATAGAATAGTGCCACAAAGCTCTTTTCAAAAATGAAATTTCTAAAATTTTAGATAATTTTTAGGCCTTAAAATGAAGTATAAAATGAGTAATTTTGGGTTAATTAGGTAATTAAATAGATAATTACTGATTTAGTAAATCATTATATGTTTTAAGATGTTAAAATCTGATGAAATATGATACTTGTAGCATTTAGGGTGTTAGATGTAATTATTTGGCTAATTATGTAGTAAATAAGTAATAGGGAAAAATAGTAAATTTTTAGTTAATTTTGTAAATTAGGACAATTATGTATAAAATATAATTTAGGATAAATTTAGACATTTTGAAGTGATAATTGATGTTGGAAGATGATAATTAGAGTAATAGAAATATTAGATGTGTATTATGTACATAATAAGTTATAGTACATAATATGCAATTATTGAAAATATAATAAATAGAAGATATTATGCTAAAAATTAATATTATAAAATAATAGGGATATATAATAAATCTAATAGAAAACTTAAATTTATGCAATTATATGAAAAATATAAAAATTTCTCACATTAGGAGTAAATTCGGTATACTAATAAGAATTTAAGTGTACTAGGTGGAATAAAATATTAATTAGGAGTAATTATGATATTTAGGATATCTGGAAGTAGTGTGATTAATTTCGCATTATGAGTAAAACGAGTTTCTAGGGTTCGAGTATAAAACAGTACTTAGAAATTGAACTAGAACCTAATTTAGAAATCGATACGGAAACTGAACCCAAACCTGGTCTTAAACCCAGAATAATTGTAAAAGATTTAAGAACCTAGATAATTGGACATAGTAAACCCAAAACAAAAGATAACAATAAGTGTTATAGGATAAAACTAACTTATAATAGTTATATGAAAAATTGAAACCACAATTGTATTATAAAGATGATTGGCGATGGCCTGAGCGAGTCGGGCCTTGAGTAAGTGAGCGAGGAGTCGAGGTAAGTTGGGATTAATACAGTATTATATTTTGGAGGCTTGAAATTGTACTTGATTGTACTTATTCTAAGCTGATGATATGATTTTTGATTTGCTACTTGGCTTATATTGTATGAAATTATTGATCATCCTAAACTGGACTTAATTAAATATACGACCTGTAATCATAAATCGTATCTGTATGGCAACCCATTAGGGGAAACTTAGGATTCTCCGGCCAAATATCGACCTCTTCGAAAAGGATAGTGCTGGATAGCATAATGAGTCCCTTTTTCATCTTTAGTCGAACTAAGTGATAGGTAAGGAGGTTGCGATAAAGATGGAGTCAATGGTTCAAAGGTAGTCGCGAGAGGAGTGGTGTTTCTATTGCATAAGCCTGGGTATGGTCATGAGTTTTTGCATTAATGGTAACTCCTCAACCCGGATTAGAACAGACGCAATTTCTCTAATCTCATGACGGGCTGGATAACGTCATACGATAGCATTTGCTTGAACATGTATTGTACCTAACAAGTTGGTTGATAACCTTGTTTGTGTTTGTGTTTGTGTTTGTGCTATAGTTTTAAGTTCTCCATGCTAACTTACTGAGCTGTGATTACTCATATTCCTATAGACATTGTTGCAGGTGTTGGTCAAGAAGCGGCTTACAACTACCCTAAAGTCAACAATTGTTGGATCTTGGGGAGTGAGGAAAAACATTTGAAGAATAGATATATATTTTTAAGGTCTAAGCTCTTATCTTAGAATTTTTCATTTATAAATAATGTATTAATTAGGAAATAAATTACTTTGAAACGTTATAAACGTTAATTGTAATATCTGAATTCTAATGTATATATATATTCTTACTTTCTTAGGTAAATGATTTATTTAAATTACGAACCGTTTACTTTAAAGCGGGTTAGTCGTGAATGCCTTGTGTAGATTAGGTTTAGGATAGCGACTGTAAGGTCAACTTCTATCTTAGAATAGTTTATATGACGAGGCTGTTACGACTCTATCGCTTCAGGGCATAACACAAGCTTAGGTTTGATTGTGAGTTATTGCATTATATGGAAACTTCTTAATTTAGATTAGACAAGTATAATTTCTATAATCTCACGATGGACCGAACAATATCGTATGATGGCATCTGATTAATTTGGTTGATAACCCTATTTGTATTTAATGTATAGTTTTAAGTCTTCATCCCAACTTACTAAGCTGTTGATTGCTCACATTTCTATAGATGTTGTAGGTGCTAACTAAGAAGTAGCCATATAATTACTTTAAAGCATGTAATTGTTAGATCTTGGGGAGTGAGGATATAAAATTGAAGATTTGATATACTTTCATTTTTAGATTTTATTTTTATAGCTTTTAATAATAATTTATGTATTTTTCAAGTAGATTATGATCAGGCTAATAAATCTTGTAATATACTTAGACTATTTTAGTGTAAATATGTATCTTTATAATTTCATAAATAAATAACATATTTGTTTATGAGTTGTTTACTTCAAAATGGGTTAGGCGTGAACGCTATAAGTGTGTAAACAGGTAAAATAAGCCAATCTAGCCTAGCCTATTTTGGCCCATGGGTTAAATGGGTCAAGCTCATTTGACCTATTGTTAAACGGGCTAAAAAATGTTGGCTCCAATCCATTAAAAAAGCGGGTTAAACGAGTCGGCCCATCAGCCAAAGCATAAATGTATTAAATAGACTAACCTAATCCCACTTACTTTGACCCACCTACTTTGACTCGTGGGTTAAACGAACTAGGTTTATTTGGCTTGCCTTTAAACGAGCCAAAAAACCTTTGTCCAAACCCGTTTAAAAAGTGGGTTTAATGGGCTAGCTCGCAAGCCAAAGCTCACTTGCATATCTCTAGTGGACGCCTAATGTAAATTAGGTCTAAGATAATCACTATATAAACTATTTCTATTTTAGAATGGTTTGTACAGTAGAACTATTATGACTTTACTGCTTCAGGGCATAACACTTTAGCCGATTCAATCCCACCATAAATGGGCTCGTTTTAGTTCATTGAATCGACAAACTAATGTGGACCAGTTCACAATTTGGAGCTGACCATTCCTTATATCTACATTCGATTGTCCTTTCATTTATCATTATTGTTTTTCTTTTCCTTGATCATAAATTATCATTCTAAGCTTTTGACTTTATTCAATGACATGTTATCCATTTAATATCTAAGTGTTCGATATTTACTTATAAGCATATCTACTCTCTATCTCTCTTTATTTTTACCTTAAGCAAGGTACTTCTTTTCTCCATTAATATTTTTTTTAATAAAAAAGGAAAACAAATCAACTATATATTTAAGACAGAGAGGTTTAAATTATAGAATTAGGAATCTTGTGGGGGTTATTGTAGTTAGTAAATCAATGTAGTGAACATATTGATTGACCTTAAAAAAATAGATCTAATAATATGTGAAGGAATATCATAGAAAGAGATATGAGAGGAGGTATAGACAAGATTAGATTCTCGAAGCACACATGAATAACTTATTCTTGAGAAATTCTAATGTTTGATCTTTCATGGAGCAATTCTGGTAAAGTAATGAAATTTGTGCAAAACTTGCTAATGATGTTGTGAATGAGGAAAAGGAGGCTCTTATATGTAAAATTTGCTCCTTATCTCAATTGCTAAATGAAATAGAGAAGGATGGATTAAATGAGCCATTGGTGATGATCATTGGATTGTTTTTACCTCCTTTTTGTTAGATTATAGGCTTTAAGTTTGAGCTTTCAGCCTACACTTAGGATAAGCCTAAAACTAAGTATTTTGAAGCTCATAAAGGAAGAAGTCATTTCCTTGTAATTATAAGATAAGGCTTATGAAGGGCATTTGAAGCCTAAATGGATCTAAAAGGACCTCCTTTTAAGCTTATTTTTGCATGCAAGAAAATTGATCAAGATAGAATAATGAAAAAATCTAGAAACTAGACCTCCATATGAATGTTTTGATAGGTGAATAATGAAGAAATCTATTGGAAAGGTCTTTTATGCATGATAAAAAATAGTCCATTATATAAGGACATGAGATTAGAAAGAACTTGACAATCGTGAAAGAAGTAGAGCTAACAGCCCCTTAAGCAAAAATACATCCCTCATCCTTCCCAATTTGATCTTATCTATCACGATTTGTTTAACGTTAGAAGCTTTTTTGTTTTCATTAAATCAATTGGCTTTATTCAAATTTCACTCCATAAGAAGCATACAAATCTTAAAACGCCAAAGGACTGTTTTTCCCATAAAACGCTTTCAATCAAGTCATCTTTGGTAATTTTTTTTCAACTTTAGTCCATAGTTTCGAGCAATGTTCTTATAACTCATGATGTAGTTAGAATTTGATTGGGAATTAATTTTATTCTCAAATGCAAATGGGTTTCTTATTTTCAAATGAGTTTTTAAGAAAATGTGAACTTGTTGCTATCCTTGAACTTATCTCACAAGTTAATATTTTAAGAACTTTTTACAAAACCCAAGAATTAGTTGAACTCTTGATTTTCTTGGTATGAGTTTTGCAACAGATGAGAACACCATAGTTTAATACAATTAAATATAATATCTTTATCATCCTTTATACTAAATATTGCCATTACTCGATTAGGTTGGCTATAAGCAAAGAGTGAGCAGTCTCATAGATTAATGAGTTGGTAGAAACTATTTGATGCACTTAATACTCAATTATGTTTCCGTTCTTATTTACACTTAACCTAGTAAAGGCAAAATGACAAGTTATTTGTCACTTAGCTTTAGTTGTTTGTTAGTTGATAAAATAGTTTTGTAGCTTAGCACTTAATTTAAATTTTTATTTTAACTCTATTCATTTTTTAAAACCAAATAAACACTTGCTAACAATGGCTTTGTAGTTTCTTTGAAGGATAAGAGGGGGGCCATTGGGCCTCAACTCTCTCACATTTTAAAGAACAAGTTATGTCATAATATTACACTTATTTAATATTTGTATGGTATAACATTAGACAAATTCTTTTATCCATTGTTTGGTTTATATACGAACTAAAGTTAATTGACAAAAGGAACATAAATATTGCACAAAAGCTAAAGAAATTATATCATATATTTGGTGATATAAAAATTTATTTTGTGTAGTACAAAATAAATATGCCTTTCAAAATCCCAAAAGTAGCCCTATATTAAGTTTTCTAATCAAAACATTAAAATTTGTTGTAATTTATAATACAAAAATTCATATCTAGTATTACGTCATATACCAAACATAGTATAAGAGAGTAGTATTATCTCATTCTTCTTTTATTGTACCATCTAGTTCTTATTATACTATCCATTTTTGCTAGCCAAATACTACTTGAGTAACAAAGTATTTGTTTTTATGAACACGAGGTGTTAGTTTAACTCCCATAAGTATCATTTTACTTTTTTAAGGAATTTATTACTTTAGTAACATCCTTCTTCTTTTTCTTTTTTTTTTTTACTTCCCCCCCCCCCCCCCCCCCTAAAAGAACTAATAATATTAAATTCATGCATTACAAAGCTATATTTAATAAACTAAATTCTCCAAAATTGCTAATTTTTATTAGTAATATACTACAAATAATAATTACATTTTCATATTACAATTATTATGGTGCTATTGCATAAATTATCAGTAAATAATGCTAATTATATGACTTGACTTAGCAGTATTTTGTTTTACAATTAAGGTTGTGAAAATGAAATAGATTATTCAACAAATGATTACGTAATGATTTATATTCAAAATAATATTTTTTTAGCAATAAAATAAATTTACAAAGTTATCATGAGAAGAAATTGTCGAATAGTTGTATTTTCGTCAATTTGCACTTTTTTTTTATACTTATAACTTGTTCAAATTTTTTTATGATCTATTTTTTTGTTGAAAACAAAACTTATATAAGTTTTATGTATAAGTATTTTTTCTATAAGTTGATAGTTACAATTGATACATACACCATAGTGAAAAGATAACAAGTTTATTCTTTTAATCTATTATAAGGTGCATCGAATACTCTTAGTCATTTTCTAAAATAGTGTTTCCAACCTATGAAGTTTTAGAAATGTTTCAAGTGCAATCATTATCAAAATCTTTTTACATATATAAGATACAATATAATCGTAATAATAAGCATTCTATAGGTGATTTTATATAGACTTAACTAAGGTAAATCTATGTCCCAATTCCCTCCTAATTATGTGATTCTACATCCATTCTTAGTTGTTCTGATTTCACTTAGATTTAGTAATTTGTTTGGAAATTAAAAACTGTTATATTAAAACTTCCAACATGGATCCCGATGCGATCACTTGGTAAAGGACACATCACATATACCTCCCTTCATCCTTGTGGAATAACCAAGCTATATTTACTTATACTTTGAGTACATAATGGTTATTGCTGAAACTACTCAATAAGGATTCATGACTATACCCTATAAATAGTTATTGCTTCGCTACCTATGAGTTTTCCATGACTATCCTTAAAAAAAAAAAAAGAATTGAACCACCATCAAAATCCTATAATCGCTAACCCTACCTCTATTATCTTACTACTATTGCTAGTTAGGACAATATGATATTATAGATATTAATGAATATATTATATGAAATTATATTATTATGGATAACTATATAATTATTATATAAAGTTAATATAATTATATTATTAAAATTATAATATCTACGATAGTAAACATAAATAATATATAATATTACATAATAAATTAATTACATGATATCTTGTAATATATATATATATATATATATGTGTGTGTGTGTGTGTAATTTTATGTGATATGAATGTAAAAATTAGTAATTATTCTATACATCTAATGCTTACTAAATATTAGTTATGTAGTGACAATATTTTATCACTTTATTATAACTAACCAAATATAATGATAAAGTTATGATTATTTTATTACATTCAATATAAACATCTAAATTTTAATTATAATATTATGTAATAAATATTAATGACATAACAACTTAATTATATGATTTTTAGTATATGTGTTATAAGTAGCGTCACAACCATCTTTTTTAAAAACTCATACTTTTAGAGAAGACAAATGTACTACTAGTTTTAACATGGTATTAAAGCAAGAGGTCTAGAGTTTAAATCCCTACATCAACAATTAACTTAAAACTAATTAAGTTGTCCATTTGCCAGGCTAAGTTAGTTCTGGCTCACAAGTAGGATGGAGTATTATATCATAAATATAATAATTTGTACCATATAAGCTTTTAGATGAGATGATTATGGTGTTAACTACAACAAAATAACCGATAATTTTAGTATAAAATGTAACAGATAGTATACATTTTGTTGATGGTGATTTTTGTCCAACTCATTATTGGGCTTTCTTACATCTATAAAACAATAAGAGTTATTAGAGTAGGCATTGGAGTTTCCTCCGGTGTAGTTTTTTCGATATTTAAGTAAGTTTCTAACCGATAAGTATAACTCGATAGCTTTGGTAGAGTGTATGTATGTGTAAATCATCTTTAAGCTCCTTCGCAAGTATTTAGATAAGGCTTTTTATTGTTGTGGTTTGGTGGAGTCTGATCTTAGTTGGGGGGTTAGGCTAAGCTTTGCAGGTTGCATTTAGTAAAGTATGGGCCTTGACATGATGTCTCAATGATAGGCTTATTGTATCTTATTCGTAAGTAATCCCATTACATTAAATGTATTGCAGCTTAGGAGACCTCATTAGGTATGGGGTAATTTGTTAGTAGCAAGTGCTTGAGAGCACCTTCCTAATCTTCTCATGTATATCAATTCTAAGGGCCTTAATGACTGTAGGGCATTTCATTAAAGGTTAGGTGCTCAAGGTCGAGCACCTTCCTTGATGGTCTAAGGTGCTTCTCTTGGCTCATTGGGCTTGGGGTCACTTTCTTAGGTTTGGCCTATTTTGGGCACCAAAGCCTAAGCCAAATTTTAGCTATCAACACAATTCATATATTATTAGTATTAATTTTATAATTATATGTAATCAAATCTAATCATACTATATTCTGGTAACTATATACAGTTATGTTTAAGTTGTACTTAGCATCGCTATTGTAATGTCCTTATAATCAACTTCATGAAGAGTTACTTGCCTTATGAGGTTTTTATGTAATGGGAAAGGTCGTCAGTTAAGAATCTACTTTTTAGGCACTTGCTTTTAGGTTTTTTTTTTTTTTTTTAGTTTAAATTTGCATGTTGTAGTTATATAAATAGTATAAATAAATATTAAAAAGTTTTATCCAAAATATTTTAGGAATAAAATAGAATGGTTCATAAGAGAGAGAGTAATATGACACCTAGGGATCTTAAAATGATGTCTTTAGTATTAGTGATGCTCTAATACTTCCATAGTTACTTGTCTCTTATTCATTAAAACCATTCAACCAAGTAAACAAATAAATAGCTATTCAGAATTATTACATTCTTTTCCAAAACTGTGTGATAATCATTCATTTAGTTATTTCGACGTAACATAAGTGTAGCTATTTGATTTTTGTAATTGGTCCATTCTTCTAGTTATATATATATATATATATATATATATTGAAAAAAATTCACTACTTGCCTTAATCTAGGGACATACTGTAGAATGGATTATAGACCGCTTTCTATTCGTCTCTGAAGTCGTCACATTTTGCCTTTAATATTGCAAAATAACGGTAATAAACTTCATAAAAAGTTTCTTTTTCTTGGTTGCTCTCTTTGGAAAGAGATCTACCGAGTCTTTATGGAGCATAAGCATGTAAGATCAAATTTAGAAATTGTAAGCAGTAAAATTAAATATTATCACTATTTTTATTATTATTATTTTTGTTATTAGCTTTTCTGTACAATCATTTAGATCAAATTGATAAGACAAAGCAAAAGAATGAAATTGAATCAACCTCCGACCATGCACCTTTTAAATAACCAAGAGTACCCCGGTGCAAAGAGCTATTAGGTGAATTCATGGTAAAATGAAAGAAAATTAAGAACGATTTACATGCCAACAGGAGTAATACCTACTGATTACATCCGAAACTACCTTTCCATGTCAGCTCGTGCAATGGATGCAAGTATTCCCGCACGAAGAAAATTCTTGGAGTCACCGTTTTCCCTCTTTGTTTCAACATCATTTCCATCTTCTAGCTCCACTTCCTCAACAAGAGATTGATACTCAACGTTGTTACCATATTTCTTAATCATAACCAAGTAAAACGCGATTATGAAGACTGTGACCATAATCACAATCCAGCTAAACGTAATATTTATAAGCGATTTAGCTCTGTGTAGTGCCCTATCACTATGGCATCCCACCACATAATGACCATGCTCCAACTTCAAGAAGCACCCTTTAGGAATCACCTCGGGAGTCCACACCATATAACCAAGAACAATCATCCAAACACCTTGGAACATAATACTAGCTGATCTGAGGAAGCTGATCAAGAAATTTTTCGGATAACCAATCCCAATTAGGGTTGTAGAGAGTGAAACAACCGTGAGTATTTGAAGCATGAGATGGTATTGGCCTTCAATACCAGCATGGTCGGTAGAGTGGAAGTGGAAAAGGAGTAGTTGTTGGGAAAAAGCAACTGCAGCCAACAACTGGGTCAGATCATGTTTGGCTTCGGCTCCGGGTGCAGTTTTGTCTAGAAGTATAGCAAGAGCAGCATAGGTGAAGAAAGTGGAGGCAATCAGGGTGTGTTCAAAGGTGTGCAAGTGATACGAAGGTATGGTTCCATCTGCGTCCAGGGGTTGGTGCCTATCTGGGCTAATGAAAAGCATCATGGTTATGTAAATGGTGCAAGCACCCATGATGAAGAAGAGTTCCAAGTACTTGGATTTCGATACGGGGAACCATGTGCGAGAGGCGTACGAGTTTGGGTGGCGAGCATGGAGCTTCGTATGGTTGAAGAGGTGCCATAACCCTATTAGCAAGTAGCCCAAACCGAGCAGTATATGGCCTACCCTATTACCCATTATGTTATTGTGATAGCATGTAATAACAAACAGGATGTAATAGCATTAATAGATATAACGAGGTGATGTTGTTTCTCTCAGACGCTCAGGTTCAGTTGTCGTTGCTTCCAGTTCCAGAGGTCGTTTCTTTGCTCCCACGCTCAGGTTAATAAGTTGTCGTCGCTTCCAGTCCACTCATATGGTTCGATGTTGCGATTGTTTGGGTTCGCTCAATCGGCGTCCTAGACGTGGCATTTGCTTGAATCGTCCTGATTTTGTCTCACATTTGGCAATCATTCGAGTTATTACCTAGAATGGAATGCTCATATAATGGAGCTCAATGTTTCTTTGAAGGGAAAAAAAAACACATGGCCTAGTTTCGCCAGGTTTTGTCTTGCTTTTCACCTTTTACGTACAGTTTCTTTAAGTTAGAGTTTATGAGGATACAGGTGTTTGAAATACTAGACTCGATTTTTTTTAGTAATAATAAAATAAATTCGTAACAAGCCATATTAAAATAGTATTCACTTAATTTTGACGGGGTTACATTTGTATTGAATTTTAGCCATTAATAATTTTAGAAATATAATTCATATGTAAAGAGATTATTTGTAGTGGTAAACGTTTGTCATTGTTAGAAGAAAATAATTTAAGAAGAATTTCTTATTGAGTTTGTAACCTTTCTTATATATCTTGTCACATATTATCTCAAGTGTATTTTATTTTTTGGAATTTGAAAATTCTTGACTCCAGCATTTGGTATTAGAGCCTAATGATCTTAACCCAAATCTTGAGTATTCCAAAAATGGCGTCTAACTTTGTATAAACAAGAATTCCCTAATAAACTAAAGAGAACTATGCAAATTGGTGTATCCAAATCAAAGTATTATTTTGATCATAAGATTTATCACAACTTGTGGATGATGGGTTTGAGAAGCCTCTTGTAGCGCAACTAGCTACATACGCAAGTGCGCAAAACAACAAGAGTTACCGAAAGAAGATCAAGGAGGCACTGTTTCCCTTTTATCAAGGATTTGGCAAAAAAAAAAAAAATTGACCTAAAACAAATGTCATTCTCGTGATCATGACTGGTTTAAAATAATTGTATTCAATGATCCTTAGAACATGATGAAGTGATCATAGAAAATGTTATTGAGATAAAACCACTTAAAGTATCCAAAATTTTATATATTTTTTTTCTTTTTAGTATATAAAATTTAAATTTTCTCATTTTAATACCTTCAATTTTTTAAATGAGACAAATTTATATTTCTATTATAACAGTCGTTATAAAAAATATTTATTTGTTTTGTTTTAAAAAGTTTAAGTACTAAAGTAAAATAAAAATTTTGAGCACTAAGATGGAAATAAAATAAAAATTGATGTACTTATATTATTATTCCATCATTTTATAGTAACGGTTGATATAACAAATATACAAATTTGTTTCATTTAAAAAGTTTGAGTACTAAAAAAACGAGTTTAAAGTTTAGGTATTAAAATGAAATATGAAATTTTAGGTATTTGTATTGGTTTTATCCCAAATGTCATTAGTCTATATAATATAGATGGGAAAAGAAAAAATCTCTATTTCTAGGAATGCCACATTCCCATAAACTAGTGATAACTAGAATATTAACGATTTAGAAAAAGAAAAAAAGTATTGTTGGCAAAAAAAGAAAAATGGAATAATATGTTGTAAATTATCCTATAAATTTGTTTAGCAAACGAGTTAATTTTTTTAATCTAACTCAGATTGTTACAGGTTGGTGACCTATACAAGCCATATTATAAAATTCTACTTTCTAGAATTAATTTGTTGTAAGCTATCATGAGAAATCTGTAAATTTATTATTATTTTTTATTGAAAAGTCAGCCATCAAGTGCACCGTTAATATTTGAATATGAAAGTAATTAATACCAAATATTGTAATATCCACATTAAAATTACAATATCCTTATGTATTGTAAATTTTGATAAATACAAGCTTTAAATCATAGTACCGATTTCGATTATAGTTATGAAATAGAGTTAAATTTTTCAACTTATATATTTGCCTCTCTGATTGCGTGTGGTTATAGCAAGGCTTTGTTCGACTTCTATCATATGATTCAATTATATTTATTGTTAATATTTTTCAAGTATGATATGGATTATTATGTTATATTTAAAAAAAAGGTAGTGGTTACAGATAGGATAAGTAACTATACGCTTTACTCTATCCTATTTAATCATATATATAACTTAAATGATAAATTCCTCATATTTGTGCCATTATATCTGGAGGAGTAGATGATGTTAAAAGAATACGCGTACAGTCCTTGCGAGCTGAGTTTGAGGGTTTTTTTTTTAGTGAAGGAAATTAAAATAATATTTGATTATTTTACATTATTACTTGTAAATGTGAGTCAGAAAAAGAGAAATGGAGAAAAAATTAATGATACTCAAGTAAGTAACTTACGCCTAAGTTTGAACACATGGTTGCAGCTATCGAGGAGTCCACAGATTTTGCAAATCTAATAGTTGAAGAGCTTCTTGACTCATTGCAAGTACAAGAGCAATGTATTCAGAGGAATGTAAGATCTTCTACGATAGAAAAAGCACTTGAGTCTAATTATCACTTCATGAGCAAAAAGGTGGGCAACAAAGAGGCAGTAGCCATGCATGTGGTAAAAGATCATGGAAACTATCAAAATCGTGGCCAAAATCATGTAAAGAACTCTGTTCGAGTAAAGGGAATTATAAGAGGACAAAGGACTCTGAATGATCGAGGAAACGCCAAAACATTCAGTGCTACAATTGCCATAATTATGAACATTACGCATTATAATATTGGAAGAAATCCTTAGAACAAAAACAAGTAAATTATTTTGAAGCATCAAAACTTGAGGAAGATGAACCACATTACTTTTATCACATGAAGAAGACACCAATTAGAAGAATATGTGGTTTTATTTATTCAGGTGCATGTAATCACATGTGTGGGAGAAAAGACCTCTTTGTGGAGAATGATGAAAATATTCATAGAAATGTTAGTTTGGGTAACTCCTCCAAACTAATTGTAATAAGAAAAGGAAACATAAAAATTGTTTTAAGGAATGTTGTTGATGGAGTACTCTTGATTATCGGTAGCCTTCTAACTTGGTCTTGGCTTGGCTAAGCTTGATAGAGCCAACACGAGGAGCAAATGTGAGCTATGAGGACGCTCTGGAGGTGGCTCTGGCATCTGTACTCTAATACTTCAGTTAGGAATAGTGATCGAGAGTCGGTTATCAACTAGAGAGAAGACTGGCTAGGTTTCATAACCTTTAACTGGAGGGGGTCACCACCTATTTATAGATGCCCTTAGGGAGTTTGGTAGGCCATTAGAATTTTGTGGGTCCCTCCCTCTGTACAATTTGAGTTTGTGCGAGAAAGCCTGTTAATTATAGTCTGCATGCTTTCTTTATCTGCTTTCGTCTCTTCTTTCCGCGTCTAAGGAAAGGACCTTGAGTCAAATCCATCTTGAGAAGGCCTGTAGTAGGAAAACCAATACAAACACTTGCACTTCATAACCTGCGCCACACCACCACCCCATCCCCCCACCCGGTGCTAGTCGACTGGTTGAGGGGGAGAGGCCTTATTGATTGGGATTCAAAATACAAGGGTGAAGGCCATTATTGCAAAGTATTTTGGGATGACTTCGGCCAAGGAAGATGAGTGGTTGAGCATACTTGGTTCTAAACCCATCCGATGGTAAGTTGTTTGATCAAATATCAATTTGGCTAAGGCTCCTTCTGGGTGTTCAAAGGTCAAAGCTACGATCAGTATGTGGAGTCTGAGGATACGAAATAGGGGGTACTAGAGGAAGTATTGATCCTGAGGCCATGTTGGGTCGGCGACCTATACAAGAGATGTTGAGCATCTAATGATTGATTCGACTCTTGACTTGAGTAGAAGCAATGCTTAGGTGTTTGTATTAGATTAGCAGCTGTAAACTGCATAATTTGTTGCATAGGTATTTGGCTAATAGTTTAATATAGCTGTGCGCTGTTATCACAACGGGGAGCATTTAGTCATTTATGACCTTTTGATTGTTTAATCTAGGATTCGAGGCGCATTTTTTGTTTTGTCTTACACATAAATATATGTATTAACTGCTAAAGATGTGTACCACTTAAGGATTGAGCACATGCATATCTGTGCTGCAGCCTTATTCGTGTGATGGCAACATAGACAAATCTCCTCCGTCAATGCTATGTCATATGTGCATTTGGACGGTTGGAGTTGAAAGAAATCCTTAATCCTTTATAATGTCTTTTTGCATATTTCCTCTTCATGATTTCATCCTTCTATAAAAGAGGCTTGCCATATTCTATTTTCACTATTTTGCTTGTCAAACATCCTTTTCATTTAAAGAATTCTCTCTTTTTAGTGAAAGTTTCGATTGCAATTCCGTTATAAATAAACGATCTTATTATAGATCCATTTTGATCTTGAAATTATATAATAATGACCGTGCAATGCGTTTTTGTTTTTAGTTTTATATTATGCTCTGAGTAATCCCCTGTGAGGAGACTTGTGGGAATAGATTTTTTGATAATCAAGTACCTATAAGCGATCGGTTACAAACAAAAAAGAATAGAATACAATTAGGTAATATTAATTTATCTAATCAAGTACAAAATGTGCCTAGTTTTTTTTTTTTATTCTTTCAATTCTAAATGTCCTTCTCCCCCTAGTAGCCATAAATGCGGGCAATGGCTGCTTTGCGAACAAAGTTCGTGCGCAGGGCTTGATGTATGGGGTGGGATTGACCACGAGGCTTGAATTTCATGTGAAAGGGCAACATTTAGTATTTAGAATGCTTAAGAAATGGGTTTAAGCCGATAGAACTTGGAGATCTCTAGGGCTTCATAAATGAGTAGGGGTGTAGGTTAGAGTATTGTCATGATTACTTGTTGGCCTACTCGTTCTTTATCGCGATTGCATGGTTTTTCTTCGTTTTGTGGCTCATTTGCGAGTATGTCTCGATGTTGATCTTATTATTAATGATGATCATTGGCAGAAAACCTTTAAATTTGCGGCAATCGTGTCATCATGCTGACTCTTGCTTTTATTTTGCAAAAATGGTTCCAAAGGCATTGATTATGAAGGAGATGACTCGTATACTTTCCATGAGAAAGGGTAGCGTAAGTCAAGCAAAAGGAAAATGTATTGTTGGTTGTCAGGCTTACTTGAGTTAGCCTTCTTATAATTCGGCTTAGGAGGATAGGCCATTTGGTTGTTCTTCAGTTCATGGGGACGGAAGAAGGTCCTTGTGTTTGAAGAGGTTAATACTAGTAAGGTGGCACATTCTAAGGAAGCCAGAGAAGTTGGTACGGTAGAGGGGGGTAGGGGTCATCGTGAGGACTCTACCCGCTAAAGCTTGGCCTTGTGAAGCAGACCCAAGTGGTAGAGGTCGTCAAGATTGCTGGTGATCGTATTGATGTTGCTACCCCTGTTGTTACGATTCACGAGAGGAAGGGGAAGGGTAAGGAGTCTATGCCTTCGCCCTCTTAGTCTAGCTGGGATGAAAAGTATGTTCCAGGTTGGCATATGTTTTATTTGGATGCAACTTAGCAGGATGCACGTATAAATGCTCACCTATTCTAAGGTGTTCTCTTGCCGAAGGATAGACAAGAGTTTGAATAATGTCCATAGAAATGTCTATGGATGGTACGTTGAAGTGGTTGTTCTTCGGCATGTACATAGAAGTATGGTGATTCTAAATCATGCTAGTAAAGCCCCTTGTATTTTGTTCATGCTTTGATTATGAAGTTGTTAGTTGAGCTAAATCACATGGGTCAGCGGCAAAACAAGAGGCATAATGTCGTTTATGAGCATGACCAGCTCGAGTAACGGCTAAAGACAACGAAACTAAGAGCCGCCATACTATGTAGAAAGAATATACCCACTACACAGAATACCCATGAAACACTGAAGCACTACTTCACCACTCTCAACGTAACCCAAATAGTACAAGACACCAATAACTCTTACATTACACTCCATGATACAAACGATAGCTCTTTCTCGAAATCTACACTTTGATACCAAGATAACATACCATACCAAGGATGAATGAGGGAGACGATATCAAGGATCGTTTTGAGCCAAGCTACGGATCGAAAAATGTACAAAAATGAGGGTAAGGTTTAGGTAACTTACAAGCTGTTTGATAAATATTATACACGAAGGAACACTTGTATACCCATTAACTAAGTTGATATTATGTACGATTAGCCAATAGGGGCACTTGCCACTAAGACTTCCTCAAGAGTATAGATAAGAGTAAAAACTAAAAAGACTTATGAGTAATAAGTGCAATTTATAGAGAAAATAAGTATATCCTATTACCAAGGATGATGACTGCAGCTTATTTTACAAAAGGGAATTTATACCCAAAATTCTAGGCTAAATTACAATTGTGAGTTAATTACTGAAAGGGGGCAACTATCCCAAAAAGGGAACAAACTAAATGATTTCGTATGAAAGTTGAAGGGTGAGGACGGTTGGCTTTTATCTGGCTGGATGAGGATCCGTTGGGCATATGAGACAGAGTAGGATTTGGACACAACTAGACGACGGTTCTAGGCAACTCGACATATGAATTGGGGTAAAGTCGGCTGTTATCACTTGCAAGTCCTTAGCTAGGATAGTTTGGAAATATGTGGAGAAGGTTGGCTGTCCGGTGAGAAGATTGGAGGTTGACATGGCAAGCTCAGAGATACGACGATTGAGCCATTAGTCACACTTGTCGAGCTATTGGGGAAATTGTTCGGACTCACTTTAGGTTGACACATCTGGGTTTCGACTTGCAGCAAAGTATAAGGCTCAAAACCACAGAGGTAAGACAGCTCTGTGCTGAACAACTGGTCAAACTCTTTGGTATTGGGTTTGGAGTGAAAGAATTCGCCGTGTCCTTAAGTTCTAGCTCAAGTGATAGGTTTAAGAGGTTGATCCCTATCATTTTTCCCTTTTCATAAAATGAAGCGTAGATTGATTTTTCTTTTACTTGGTCTCTCAAGTTGTCATATCTAGAATAGTTACAATAAACTTTTTGATATATATATATATATATATAGATACAAACATAGATACATACATTCATTTATATGTACGTACATTCATACACATGCACATACATATATTTTTTTATGGCTTTTACTAGAATGAAACATATTCACATCCTAGTTTTTCTTTTTTTTTCCAATGAATAGTAGGATTGAACTTAGATATGGAAATCAACAACATAAAAAATATAATATATATATATATATATATTATTTGCTTTTCCCGTACAACCATTAAACCAAATACATTAGACCAAGCAAAACAATGAAATTACATCAATCTGCCAAAATGCACTTTTTAGATGACCAAGAGTAACCCAAATGGATATAGGATGAAGTCATGAAAGAAAATTAAGAATGATTTACATGCCAACGGAAAAGTAATGCCCAGTCCGCAACTACCTTTCCATAACAACTCGTGCAATGGATGCAAGCTTGCCCACACGAAGTAAATTCTTGGACTCTCCATTCTTCCTTTTTGCCTCAAAATCATCATTATTTTCACCTTCTGGTTCCACTTCCTCAACAATCGATCGATACTCAACGTTGTTACCATATCTCTTAACAATAACCAAGTAAAACGCGATCGTGAATACTGTGAACATGATCACAAACCAGCTAAACAAAAGATTTGCTAGTGATCTAGCTCTGTATAGTGCCTTATCACTATGGCATCTCACCACATAATGACCATCCTCCAAGTTCATGAAGCACCCTTTAGGAATAAGCCCCGGAGTCCACAGCATATAACCCATAACCATCATCCAAACACCTTGGAAGGCAATACTAGCTGATCTAAGGAAGCCAATAAAGAAATTTTTGGGATAACCGATTCCAATTAGGCCAATAGAGAGTGTAACAAGAGTGAGGATTTGTAGCATAAGATGGTACTGGCCTTCCAGACCGGTATGGTCAGTAGAGTGGAAGTGGAAAAGGAGTAGTTGTTGGGCAAAAGCAACTAAACCCAACAATTGGATTAGATCGTCTTTGACTTTGGCTCCAGTTTTGTCTAGAAGTATGGAAAGAGCAGCATAGGTGAAGAAAGACATGGATATCAAGGAGTGTTCAAAGGTGTGTAGGTGATATGAAGGGATGGTTCCATCCGTGTCGAGTGGTTGGTGCTTACTTGGACCGACAAATAATTCCATGATTATGTCGAGTGTGGCAGCAACCATAATAAAAAAGAGTTCCAAGTACTTGGATTTTGATATCGGAAACCATGCTCGAGAGGTGTACGAATTTGGGTGGCGAGCATGGAGCTTGGTATGGTTGAACATGTGCCATAACCCTATTAGCATGTACCCTACAGCTGGCAGTACATGGCCTATTTTGGAACCCATTGTATATGTTATTGCTATAACTTTTTATAATACCAAATACTTGCATAAATAGGTGTATTTATGCAAAGAAGTGGACGTCGTTGCTTCTCTCAGGCTCACTTGTTGCTTCCACTCATACGCTTGGAAGTTGTAAAAGTTTGGCTTTGGTCTATTCATGAAATTTCGTCGATATAGCATTTGCATGAATCGTCCTTATTATGTCTCATACTTTACAATCGATCGAGTTGTTTTCATCAAGATTGAAGCTGAAGCTAGGAACCGTCAACCAATATTGAAATGCCCATAAACACTAAAACGGTTGCTTGATGAATGCGCCAATATTACCATCTGCCAGTTAAAACTTAAAAAGCTAACGGACACCCAACTTTCATCGAAGTTTTCCTCTTCCAGAGTGGTCGAAACCATCACTGTCTTTTTGTTTAACTCTTATGATTGGTGGAAATTTAATGCTTACACACTCTAAACCGTATGTAAACTTGTCCAACCACTAGGTCGTCATTTTTTGGGTATGGTAAAGTTAATGATTGGGCATGTTCTATGCTGATTGAAATACCCCACATGAAGGAATAAAATTATAGAAAAGAAATCAATTAATTAATATGATTTTAAGATAGAATTAAAGGTTAAAAAGATAAAATCAAATTCAATCAGGATTTGACTAGAATCGAACCAAATTGATATTATAATCAAATCAAGTTGAATTGGATTGAATTGTATGGATTAATTAACGATTAATTGATGATATTAGTTTCAATTGACCCTAATTTCCTAGATTCTCGTCTATATTCAACATCATTTTACTATCTCAATGACATACTTTCTTTTTCTTTTTCTTTTTTTCTTTTAAGCCACCAGGACCGCGTTGCAATGTCAGCAACTAAACTATTACATTAACTCGATAGAAGTTGAGCCTAGTTCCTCTGGGAAACAAATGTTGTGGTTGGTGGTGTGGTGTGTGGGGGGTGTGGAAACTTAATAGAAGCTATATTGATTTAATTAAAAGTTATAACCTAAAGAGTGAATTTCAAATTTACAAATTGTAAGCTGAGAAGATGGATTATGGCTCAATGTAGATTACCAATGACAGTGCCACACTGTCGAGCTATCTGCGAATAATATAACTTGTAGTATGAGATGACCTTGTGTGGTTTAATTTTTCGACTCCTCTGCGATGAGGATGGTGACCAGCCGTGTCTCTGATGGCTAAATAATTGGAGATGAAATGATGGGACCGTTAGTCCATGAAAATTTTATATTTAATTATCGGATTTAGATCATTATTTTATTTTATAATTTTAAGTTTGATATAGTTTTATTATTATTATTATGCTATTATATTTGACAAGATATAATTAGATATTATTCATTTTTTATTATCTTCTTCAACATCAAATAATAACCCTTAGATTACATTTTTATTGTAGGGTTTGTATTTGATATTACTTTCTATAAATAATCTCTTCTTGGAGACACATGGATTATTATTGATTGAATAAAATTTATTTTATTTAATATTGGAGTGATTCTCACCGTGTAACATGAGACCTTACAATCTATGGGTAGTGTGAAAGTACCAAACTATCTGGTATTATATTAAATTGTCGTTGCAAATTTCCATCTAGCGACGTAATATTTTTTCGTTCTCTATCCATTGGCTAATTCTTGCTTACGGACTATTTCAACGCCATCTCCTGAGCAAGAGGAATTCTGGAGATATAGTCTTGAATTACAAGCCCTTCAATTAAATTCCCACCGTGACCATATAAACAATTGAAAGCGTTGGTGATGTTGAAGGACCGAGCGTGACGAGCTTCGACACCGAGTCCTTAAATCAAGATTCTCGTTCCCTACTTTGCCGTCCATTGATTTTGGCTTTGTAATTAGAAATCAAATTCAGGATTTTAATTACTTGCGATGAACTGTTTTAGTAGTCTCATTATTATCATTGCTTAATTTAGTTTTCTAATTTAAATTCCAATCATTCACATAATTTCATTCTCTTTAAATTAGTCCACTTCCATTTATCTTGCATCATGAACTGTAATTAGAAATCAAATTCAGGATTTTAATTACTTGCGATGAACTGTTTTAGTAGTCTCATTATTATCATTGCTTAATTTAGTTTTCTAATTTAAATTCCAATCATTCACATAATTTCATTCTCTTTAAATTAGTCCACTTCCATTTATCTTGCATCATGAAAACTTGTTAATTCCATCTAGTAAAGAAATGAACCAATATAGAGCCAAGCAACTTGCGAGCGTCTATCGAGATGAGCACAGATTGGTTCGATTCAGTTCAGTTTTTCCTTTAAATCAAACCAAATCATAAAAATGAGATTCGATTTTTATCATTTTGAATCAAATTGTATGACTTGGATTGAGAATATTTTCAAATCCTAAAATTTCGATTCAGTTTATTGATTGACCTACATCTTCTAGTGTAGAAAAATATATTTGCAAAACATATAATCTCATATAAAAACTACCGAACCGATTTAAAAATAATAAATATCATTATAATAGAAGTCAATGAAATTAATATTCACGTGACTAACAATTTTTAAATATTTATTAATACTTAATGTCATTTATAAAGATAGAATATAGTATAAACATTTAGTTAAAGTATATATATAATTTATACATTATGGTAGTTAAAAATTTAATATACATACATTTAAATGAATATAAAAAAATTCTTTTAAGTGTTATATTATAACAAAAAAATTCTTTAATTGAAGTAAAATATCATTATATTTTCTAGAAAACGATTTGGTTCGATTTTACGAATTAGTTTAGTTTATTCTTTCAAATTAACTATAAATTATCGATTTGGTTCAAATTGAAAATTTTCTAAATCACATTGTAGTTTTGATTTGGTTTAGTTTGATTTATAGATTGGTTCAACTTGATTAGTTTTTTTCTCACCCCTAATTGTCAATTAACAAACCGCAGCAATTGGTGTGGAAGGTAAAAAGAAAGTGAGTTATAAGGGTAAATTTGTAATATTGACTAGTCATTTCACTAAAGAAATGTTGTCTATAGAAATGGAATATCTCATACGATGGAAAAGGAAGTTCTATGATTTTGAAGAGCTCAATTATGGAGCACCAACTTTGAAATTACTATGTCAGTAGATTAAAAGCAGTAAGGACAAACATTTTAGGTTCTGCACCACTGAAGAGTATCAAAAGACACGATAAAAATGAGGAAGAAGATAGTCTTATGGTGAAGGAATGACCCACTCCAGACTGTATTACATTATTTTCTCCCCTAAATATTTATTTTCCCTCATCAATAAATGAACTTAACCATTTTCTTAATATCACTGGTACTTTTATATTGTATTAGATTAAAAAAAAAAAAGAAAAAGAAAAAGAAAACTATTTATACATCAACATTGTTTAATAATTCATCTACATAAAAAATTATTCCTAATTCATTAGTGCATTCAAATTGTTGAGTAAGATTCTGTTGGTAGAGGATAAGTGTTTTAGGCCTTAGGAGACCTATAAGTAGACTTATAAAAGAGAAAACAGTGAGAGGCGTAAAGGTATTGTTTGACTGTAGCTACTTCAATACTCAAGTCAGCAAAAATAGGAGGGTGAATGTAAGAGAGTGAGAGAGCTTGAGTGCTTAGCATGCATAGGAAAGTCAAGGTACTTTACCATTGGGGAGCTTCATCTAGTTATAAGGAAAACATGGCAAGAATTTAGAGGTATGTCTTAATTTAAATGTTTAAACCACAGATAAAGTATTTTCCAACCTACACTTCGAAGCTTAGCTCTTAAGGTCTTGATTCTAAACTAATCTAAGCTCTTCTTATTTAGTTTGATCTCTTACTTGAGGTTTGCATCTAGGCTGATTATTTAGCCATGCTGAGGTGCAACCTTTTACTTAAACTTAAGATTGACCAACCAAAATAGGTTGGATTAGGCTTAGGCAACTCAACTCGACATGCATGGAGGTTAGCTTGGGCCCATTAGACCTTCAAGAGAAATTTTCTATCAATACTTGTTAATGAGGTATTAGCAATGAGTGTACCATGTCAAGCTTCTTGACTTAATATGACTTCGCCAATACGGAATAGCTTAGCAAGCAAGTTATTTGACCTAGACAAGCCCCATACTCGATAGAATAAACTACATAAGTTCTATTTCGAGCTTAAATGAGAGTTATCCATATCTACCAAGTACTTCGTGCCTTATTTGAGCTAAAAAAGAAAAACCTTATATCATAGTTATCTATGGTTACTCAACTTCCAACTTATGACTAGGCTTTAGTAATGCAAAGATAACTTGGAAGTTTATTTGAGGGGACTTTGAATTCCGCTTGTATTATGCATGTTGTAAGCCCCACAACCAGTCACTCAGGGTTTCGATCAGCTGAAAGATCCGATCGAGCCTAAATTATGAGTAAAGCTAGAAATATTAGTAAAATGATCTCGTAAGTTTGAATTTAAAAAAATAAGCAATAAAATAAAAGAATATAAAAATTTCAAATTTTAAGTATATAATTCGTTATTTATTGAAAATGCGTAAAATGCATTCCAATAATTAACGAATCGCTAAAGATAAATTATATGTATACTAAAAATCATAGAATAACCTAAATAATATTTAGGAATATTTATTTGTACTATATATGAATTTACATGTATGTAGAAATACGCAAATTACTTAAAATACGTGTAATGTGATAAAATAATACTAAATAATTAAAGAAAATTCATAATTAATTAAGGAAAAATAAGGAAAATCAGGAAAAATAAGGAATGATCCAGATATAGGTCATGGCAGCTGGGGAAAATAAGAAAAAAAATTAGCCAATTGAATTAGAACAACACAAAAGTCAAATTGGAAAAAGATAAGGCAATTGTCTAATCAAATTAATGCACAATAATTTCCCTAAAGCTCTATAAATAGTAAGAAAAATTCAGAAGCTCATTTGGTCAGTTTGAAGAGTGAGAAAAATAAGAAGAGGCGAAATTGAGAGAAAAATTAAGCTTAGGAAAAATAATAAAAAAACTGTACAGTTAGGCCCATAAAGGGAAACCAACATTAGACGAGCAGCTGGGAGTGGACAACCACCACCACCACCACACGATGGTGGTGGTAGCGCCTAGACCGGCCGACAAGGCCATGACAGCTGGAGGTGGCCGAAGCCACCCAAACCGGTGAGTCCGATTTCTAGCCCGATTTGTATAATTTTGTAAAAAATAGTAAATATTTTTAGAAAATTATGAATTTTGTTATCCGAAATATTTTTGTATGTATTTTTTTAGGAAAAATATTATTTTGATGAAAATATGTCTCGTGATATATGGTCCTTAAGAAATCATGCAAAATAAAGCATGTTTCGGTTTAGAAATAAATGACCTTAGGAGTGTAGTTTTGAACCCAAAATTTTTATGTAGACTACTTAGATGATATAGAACAGTACTATGAAGCCCTTTTCAAAATTTAATTTTCGAAAATTTTAGATAATTTTAAGGCCTTAAAATAAGGCATAAAATGGGTAATTTAGGGTTAATTAAGTAATTAAATGGTTAATTACTGATTTAGTGAATAATTATATATTTTAGGATGTTGAAATCTGATGAAGTATGATACATGTAGCATTTAAGGTGTTAGATGTAATTATTAGGTTAATTATGTAGTAAATGAATAATAGGAAAAAATAGTTAATTTTAAGTTAATTTTGTAAATTAGGGTAATTAGGAGTAAAATCTGATTTAGGATGAATTTAAACATTTTGAAATAATAATTGATGTTGGGAGATGGTAATTAGAGTGTTAGCAATATTAGATGTGTATTATATACATAATATGTAATTATTGAAAATATAATAAATAGAAGATATTAGAATAAAAATTGATATTATGATAATAATAAAAATATACAATAAATCTGATAGAAAACTTGAATTTATGTAATTATATAAAAAATGTAAAAATTTCTTATATCAGGAGTAAATTCGTTCACTATTAAGGATTTAATTGTACTGGATATAATAAAATACTAATTAGGGGTAATTATGATATTTAGGATATCTAAAAGTAAAGTGATTAATTTCACATTATGAGTTAAAACAAGTTTCTAGAGTTCGGGTATAAAATAGTACTTAGAAATCGAACTAGAATCTAATTTAGAAATAGATACGAAAACCAAACCCGAACCTAACCTCAAACCTAAAATAATTGTAAAAGACTTAAGACCTAGATAATTAGGTATATTAAACCCTAAACAAAACATAACAATAAGCATTATAGGATAAAACGAACCTATAATAGTTATATGAAAAAAAAAACTAAAACCACGTTTATATTATAGGGATAATCGACGATGGCCTGAGCAAGTTGGACCTCGAATGAGTGAGCAAGAAGTCCAGGTAAGTTGGGATTAATATGATGCTGTATTTTGAAAGCTTGAGATTATGCTTAGTTGTGCTTGTTAGATAGTTTGTGGTGTACATGTGCTTGATTATGAGTGATGCTATGATTCTATTTGTTGTTTTAGCTTGTATTGTGTGATTTGTATGAAATAATTGATCACCCTAAACTAGATCTAATCAAATATATGACTTGTAATCATAATCGGACCTACATGGCAACCCATTAAGGGAAACCTAGGACTCTCCAGCCAAATGCCGACCCCTCCGAAAGAGATAACACAGGATTACATAATGGTCCCTTCTTCATCATTAGTTGAACTAAGTGACAGGAGATGAGGTCGCAGCGAGGATGAAGTCAATGGTTCGAAGGTAGTCGCAGGAGGAGCGAGGTCTCTATTGTACAAGCCTGAGTTTGGTCGTGAACTATTGCATTAACGGTAACACGTCAACCCAGATTAGAGAGGGCGTAATTTCTCTAATCTTACGAAAGGTCGGATAACGTCGTGTGATGGCATTTACTTGCATTTACATTGCACCTAATAAGTTGATTAATAACCTTTTTATGTTTATGGTATAGTTTTAAGTCTTCCATCCTAATTTACCGAGCTGTGATTATTCACATCCCTATAGATGTCATACAGGTACTGGCTGAGAAGCAGCATACAACTACTCTGAAGCTAGCAACTGCTGGATCTTGGGAAGTGAAGATAAACATTTGAAGAACAAACTTATATTTTTAAGGTCTAAGCTTTTACTTTAGAATTTTTCATTTTTGAATAATGTAATAACTAGGAAATATATTACGGAGAAATATTGTAATCTTTAATTGTAATAACCGAATTATAGTGTATATATATATTTCCTTACTTTCTTAGGTAAATGATTTATTTAAATTACAAACTGTTTGCTTCAAAGTGAGTTAGTGGTGGACGCCTTTTGTAGATCAAGTCTAAGATAGCGATTATAAAGCTAACTTCTATCTTAAAATGGCTTACACAGCTAGACTGTTATGACTCTACCGCTTCGGGACGTGACACATACGTACGTAATCAACCTAAGGTTCTAACGAAATTGTGACATAGTATTTAAGTAAAAGCACTGCATGCACATAAATAACTAATTATAGCCACAAGTAAAGACATACTTAAGTCTCCAAGTAATCCGAAAGAATCCTTCGAAATGTTACAAAACATTGATCCCAATAGACCTGGATTACTCGTTACTCAGCTATTTGTAGTTATAGACATCCTTAGTTGAAATTTCATATATTATGAATGGCACCTTTAATATTTGTACAAGTTATGAAATATCAGTATTCTACTTATTATTCTTAGAATTAAGTTGATTAGCCTTTGCGTTTAGATAGTTATTACTATTATAATTAAGTATTTAAGTTTTAGGGTCATTTTAGGTTGACTCCTACATAGGTTATCTTCTAAGTCATCCTTTGGATTATACTCTAAAGCATGCTCTGAGTCTAATGAGTCTAATCTATTTAAAGTTGTTAAAAATATCCTCTAATCTAATAACTGAATCTATCTTGGTCATAAGTCACATATAAATGTCCTTTGTTTTGGCTTCTAATTAGGTTTTTAGTATAATATTACTTAGCAAATCCTTTAAGATATCCTCAAATCCTACTCAAATACTTCATATTCAACCACCTCACCCCACTTTTAGTTAGAAATCAATAACCAAACTTCTGTTGCAACTACTAACCATCCCATACTTCACAAAAAACTATATCTAACTCTCTATGAAAATAAAATAACAAAGTCTCATATTAGAGAATTCTACAATGTTAGACCATAAAACATAATATTCTTAAAATCAGCCACTTCCACTTGTAGATTTTGTTGGGAAAGGAATACTTATACTATCGTATATTTAAATAACTTCTTTCCCAGGTATGATAATATGAAAGCAACAAATAATAAGTGCCAAGAGTAATAAATAACAGAAGCCAAGATATTACATAGATAATTGAAATACCCCTAGATTTTGAGCTAATACGATAACTGTAGGATCTAAGCCCCTAAATTTAGAGCTCCGAGCTATATAATAAGTTTTAATTCAAACTTTAATAGGAAGGCTAGAAAAGTTAGACACAATAATTCAAGTAAAATTAATTCTTTGACACAAGCTATATAAAAGGATTAATTTAAGAAAAATGATGATTTATCGATAAAGCGGATGAATATCGAAAATGTGAAATTTAACCTTTTAGATATAACGAGATATTAGAGATAAGTTATTAACTTATAAAAATAAGAAATGAAGCGAATTATATATAATATACATGTAATTACATGTGATATGCATTATATGTATTAAATATATAATAATAATAATAATAATAATAATAATAATAATAAATTATAAAAAAATAAGGAAAATTAGTATAAATTAATGGAAAATTAATAAAAAATAAATAGATGAGTCATCAAATAATGAGACAGCCTAGGATTAATTAGAAAACATGAGGCAATACCTAATTAACTAAAGAATGACACATGATAACTAGAAAAATGGAAAATTGACATGTAGCATACACATGTCCAATTTCTATTAAATTAAGTAAACTTAAAAACTATAAATAGGATCCAAACCCTCAATTACAACATTTAAAAACTTTGAAAATAAAATAACACAATTTATAAAAATCAGAAAAAATAAAACAAAAATAGAACAAAAAATAGAGTTAAAGCTAGTATAAGGTGATTCATAAAACAAACCATAATGTAAAATGAAAACTTTTTAGGGGTAAATAAAGGGTTGCTAGACAATTTTGGAATGTATGATTTTTAGGGTTTTTAGTTTAATACTAAAACTTATTCGAGTCAATTACAGAATTATGGTAACATACAATCGAGTTAGTAGTACAAAAGGATATTTTTGAGCTCTTAACAATATTGATTAGTCTTAATTCTTAAGATATCTTAATAGGACTCAAAATAACGACCATGACAATATAAAGTTCACTGAAATCGAATAAAGAATGAATAAGATACGATCAAATGGATTTTAAAAATGCGATAGTAAAGCCTTCTAAGAGTCTAGGTTCGACCTACAATTAATTTGAAGACAGTGTTATATTTTCATAAGTGTGATAAAAAAGGAAGGATTATGTCATCAAGTTTAGGATTTTGCATTATTATTAACCTCAAGTAAGCGAATCTAGCCTATACTTAAAGTAGATATATTGCTACTCATAATATTGTGTACTGTTTAATGCTATGTTGATTAGATATTGCTATATCATGAGTAGAACCGATATCTTACTGTGGTGAATGTTGACGTGGTCATTTTGAATGATGGTAGGTATATTTGAGTTAAACTATTATGTTACTATGTTGAGTGTTGATGTGGTGCTTACAAATAATTGTACTAACTTGGAGAGTTGAGAGATTGCTAACTCAATCTTCTAAGTATTTATCTAAATGAACCTTAAGTGAGATGCTAGAATTCCGCTATAGAGAGTTCAAAAACTAGAATCAAACAATTAGGTTGAATAAAACTTAAAGACCGATTATGCTGAAAGATGTACTTGAATTATTATTGCGTATCATGATATGGCATGGCATAAAAAAAGACCTATGGATCAAAATTTTCAGAATGAAGCTTCCAAGTGATCATGGACACAGCATGGCTTTATGAACTCAATTTTTGGAAGCACATAGATTTGTATTGCTTAAATATCTTGACTATTTTGATAATCAGATTTTGTAAACTACAGTATGTAATCTAATTTAGCCTTATTGATTTTTTGATTTGGTAAACTATAGTGTGTAGTCTAATTTTATAAAATAAAATTAGGGGTTCTACTTTTAAGTAGCTCCTTTTTGCCTTTTTGATATTAGTAGACTGTAGTGTATAGTCTAATTTGACGGGAGTCCTACTCCTAAGCAGCTCCTTGTTATCCCTAAGTTCCTAGATGTAATATCCAAATACTCAGCTATATCGACTAATTGGATGTAAATATTGGAGGGCATAAGATATTGGTACTAATGCATGCAATGTGTATAAGTATAGCATGTTGCATTGCTAGCAATAAATGCTTAGTTAGGCTAATGTATAAATGAAGCTAAACCTATTGGTTATGATTGAGATGCTTCGATTGTAATATTGTTTATATTATATTATTTGTTATCCATTCTTATTCAGTTTCAGTAGCTAAAAGAATAAAATGTTTTATCCTCATATTGACAGCATCGTAAAGAACTCAATACTAAAGGGAGATGTATACTAAGAGTATGAGTCGAAATTAGAAATTTTTATACGGAATCTTTACTAAGTTAGGAAATCTTACTATTGTAAAGATGACAAAAAAATAAAAAAACTGATTTACATTTTGATGTAAATATTATACTATACATATAAATTGTAACAGAATATTCAGTTGAATTCTAATATAGTAATTTTTTTATCATATAAACAATATTATCTTTTAATGAATGAATATTTAGATTAAGCTTTTAATAGATATTTTTATGTGGTGATGCATTTCATATTAAGTCAAGATATGATAAGAACCCCAAACAAAAAATTACAAGACCACATGAACAATATTTCCACTATAGAAACAATGAAATTACAAATATATGTCTTCCATTTCTACATTAGGTGACACACACTCAAGCAATCCTTTAGATAATAAGACAATATAAAATATGCACACAATTAGATGGGAAAAAAGTTACCCGGAATCATCAGCTTCCAAAATCAAACGGCTTCTATTTTCAATCTCTAACTCTCGTTTATCCTACTACCAACTTCATTTCATCACCAGCTTCATCATCGGCTAATGATTATTGTAATCATTGTATATGTGTATGATGTTTGTTAAATGGCTGCATGAGGCCCATTTATAGATGCTGATGGGCGGTTCTTTCCACCCCGCACCCCCTTTTTATTTAATTTTTTTTATTTAGTACTAGTGGGTCCCACATGAGGTGGACCCCACATGCACAACAGATTCATTGCAATATCACCCTTTCTCATTGAATTACCTCTCAAGTCATCTTAAGTTAAAATCCAAATAAATCTCTTCAAGAAAACTTAATAAAATCTTTTTTATTCCAATTTAACCTTAATTGACAAGTTCAAAAATTAAGAAAATTATAGTAAATAATCTCAGCAAAACTTTTTAAATAGCAACTATCTAAATATTATAGATGGCTCACACAAAAATTTTGAAGTCAAAATAACATAATTTATGTGCTTGAAAATAAAATCAAAATTCATTTAGTTTTAGCCATTTCTTAGAGACAATTTATAAAGATTTTTAATTTCAAAAAGATAATATTTTTTTTTATGATTCTAAATACAAAATAATATAAGAACAAAATTTTCTAAAATTTCCTAACATGATTGAGTATTTTTAGTAATTTAAGAAAGATCAAAGTAAATTGCATAATTTACCGGCACGACAAGTTGCAGTGGCCGGCGGCAGGGCAGCAATGAGGATGTCAATGCTTCCAGACGGTGTGCGAACTATTGGATGATGGTGGCCACTTGCTGTCGAGTCTTAGTCTTCTCCTTAATCCCACACGACCTACTCTTTGCTCCAAGTTTTTCCCCCAATTTTTTCTGATCTCTCTACAACCTACTTCAAGCTACTCCTAATTTTCTTAAGTTACTATCTGACCAGAGGACATTTTTTATAGAAGCATTAGGGGATCGATGGTGATTGTTAATGTAGTTTATGTGTTCAAGTTCAGCAAATTTTTTAGTTATTAGTGTAACCATGTTAAGCAAGTATTTCTCTACCAATGTCAAGCTCCCTTGATATTTATTTAATTATTTTCTTTAATCTTTTAGCTAATTTTGACCATATTTCACATGTATATGTATATATATTTTAGAGTTTTTTAATTAAATTAATTTTTCGTGGTATATATGTTTGATTTACATACATACTCACTAAATATTATTTCATACCATTTTATTAGTGTTATTATTTAAATAATTTATTTCTAAAAACTTATTAATTATTAAAACTAAAATCACGTATTTTTGATAAATAATAAATAATTTAATTATAATTAGCATTTTATTTATATTATTATTTTATTATTTCATTTCCCAAATCCGAGTACTCGATCACTTAAACTAACTTTTTTATAACCTAATCACAAGCTTTGGACCTACATGGACAGCTTTTATGAGCACCCCTCCCCTCACTTTGGTGCTAGGCATGGGAATCATCTCGCACAGAGAATACATGAAATAAGAAACATTCATCAAGTTTTATTGACAGAGAGATGCATGTCCTTCTTCCCTAGAAAAAGGTGAGAGAAACTGATGGTTCTACATTATCCCTTTAGAAAGTGCACATTGTATCTTCATAATAATTGCCATTCTTCACCGACAAGCACCATAATACAGGAGCAAAGATTCAACAACACATACACAGTTTCAAATAATTGGAACGAAAGAATATTAAGAAAACAAGGGAGGATAAGATACACTAACGCCTATCTAATCCTCCAAGCCAATCTTCATTCGATCTAACGCTCTATTCCAAGCAATGATGAAGTGAAACTACAGCGCCAGCTCCACAGGATACCTATGAATGCAATCTTGCCATGGACTGTGTTTCGATGGCTTCACATTCCGAAGAGCTTGCCAGACTGCACTGTTACATTTGAAACCGCTTCCAAAGGCGATTTGCCACACACGGTGGCCCTTCTTCATCCTCCCTTTGGCCTCAGTATAAGCCAGTTCATACCAAATTGAACTCGACGAGGTATTACCAAACCGATGCAAAGTCATCCTAGATGCCTCAACATGCTCTGGAAGAAGCTGCAAGTTCTTCTCGAGCTCATCAATCACAGCCCTGCCCCCAGCATGAACACAGAAATGCTCGAAGGCAAGCTTGAAATCTGGGATGTATGGCTTGATCTTCGCATTAAACAACCTCTTAGCAACCAATGTGAGAAAGAACAGAATCTGCTCACTAATAGGCAAAACAAGAGGACCCAGTGTTGTGATATTAGTCTTAAGTGCCCCACCAGCAATAGCCATAAGATCCTTAGACAACGAAACGCCAATTTTACCCTCATCATCCTCTTCCTGATAAACACACTTAAACGCCTTATCATCCGCCCCTCGGTGAGTCCTAACGACATGAACGAGCTTATACTTAGCCCTTCTCTGGTCCCCGGACTTATTTGACAACAAAATAGCAGCACCCCCAACTCTAAACAAGCAATTAGGAATCAACATTGACTTCTTATTCCCAGAATACCAATTCTGAGTAATATTCTCTGTACTAACAACAACAGCATAAGTATTCCTATGAACTTGTAACATGTCTTTAGCAAGATCAACAGCTATAACACCAGCACTACATCCCATACCCCCCAAATTAAAGCTCCTAATATTGCCCCTTAGCTTATACTTATTCACAATCATAGCAGACAAAGACGGTGTCGGATTAAATAAGCTACAGTTCACAACAAGAACGCCAATGTCCTTTGGTTTAACGTTAGTATTAGCAAATAAATTATCCAAAGCACCAAACATGACCTGTTCGGTTTCTTCTCTAGCAGCAGCCATGGAGGGTCTAGGTGGTATAGAATGCATAGCTTCAGGTGCACAGGTTTCTTCACCAAGACCAGATCTTTCCAATATTTTCCTTTGGAATTCAAATGAAGATTCATTAAAACAGCCAATAAGTTTAATATGTTCCGCGAATTGATGATATTTCACTTTAAAATGGTCTGGGGGTCTATAACATGAATAATCCACCAAGTAAACGGACCTGTGTCTTGTCATGATATACATGGTGGATCCAAATACAATAAAAGTTGAGAGAATGACGACACTCACAAGGTTGTACTTCAAGTGGAGCCACAATTGGTAAACGTCATCAGGGTTTAATCGGGAAGCTTGGATTATGGTAATCGCTATTGAAGGGACAAATAAAAGTGTTAAGAAATGAGTTATTAGGTAATGGTACCCTAACTTTACGTACTTCAGATTCACGCTTTGGAGGAAATCAGGGAGTCTACGGTGGTGGTGGTGGTGGACCTCGACGCCGCCGGTGGTGGCGGAGGGTGGTGCGGCGGCGTTCATGGTGTGTGGTGGAGAAATGGTGGTTCAGGTCAAGATTGGATTTTGATTGCAAAGTTTTGATCTTTCGTGGCTTGGGTATAATGGGCTATGCAGGTTTTGTTTTGTATTGTATTGTATAGTTTATGTAGGAATGGAGAAGATGGCTCTGGAAATTTGGATGGAATGGGTATGTGAGTTGGGAGGTCAATAGTGGATACAGCTGCTAGCAACGACCTGGAACGGTATTTAAACACGTAGATTAAGGGGGCGTTTTGCTGAAGGAAGATGAAGAGTCCCTGAGAAGTCAAAACCCCCAACACCGCACCGGGAAGTTTTGAGAGTCTCTTATTTTAGGTGATAGAGCGAAAGGTTCAAAGGTGTGACCTTGCACGTATTAACATTGCCAAGGAAAGGATACAGGACAAGAAGGCAAACGGGAGGTTTTGATTTGGGTGTTCATGTTTGGTTTCTTAGTACCAAACAAAACATGAACATTGTAATCACTAAGAACCCAATTTGCACGTTTGTTTCTTTTTTTCATGCTAAACGTGGTAGATTGTGGTGTAAGATGTCAAGGAAAGTTTCTTGAATAAGTTGAGTTTGAACTGCCATGGAAACTTCTATGTTAAGTCGTGCAAGGCAAATGCAATGCCATCCATCTAGTTCTCCCTGTTTCCGGAGAAAAGTTTGCTTTTTCCTGTTTCCGACTTCCATGGACCTGGGGAAAATGAAATTTTCATTTGAGGTGTGTTTGTTTCCCCCCAATAACAAATAAAAAATTTTATAGTTCTAAAAATATCATTACAGTATTTTTAAGAGGTTATAATTTGCATATACTAATGTCTTTCCGTGATAAATGATACTGGAAAACTAATGATAATGGCACATTTATTTAACTTTATAAAGATATAATAAAATCATTATTTATTCCTTATAAGCTTATTTTTGTTGTGTTTGGTTAATAGAATGATTATTTCATTAAATTACTAATACTAGGATATGAAAAATTACAATCTCTGTATAAGATTAAGGGAATAGTCATTTTTAAAACTTTTTTTTCCAATCATATTTTTATATCTATTCATGAAACATCAAATAAATTATAAGAAAAAGCTATTACTTTCAATTCCATTCTTTTAAGAATTGCAATTATGTTCTTTCCTTATTCATTTTGCAAACCAAACATGCCATATCAATCTTGCCTTTCTCTCATACCATCCCCTCATGCTACATTTCTTCCAAAACCAGGACCTTTCATCATGATTTCTACTCTTCCTCTACTTCTATCCAAATAGTATTTCATGTTGCAGTTTCAACAACAAATGGTGTATCCCTTCTTTGCACCTTTGAATGTACACGTAACAGCAAAGAACCAAGAAAATTCACAACCTCGTGCATCTCTAGCAATCACAATGTTGTTGTTAACTCATTTAAACACGAATCGCTCCCTTTAGTATTTGTCATGTGTTTTTACATGAGACAAGACATGCATTTCTATGTGAACCAAGTTTTTAGTATAGATTTTGTCATGCTTTATTATCTCATAAATTGAAATCCGAGATAAATGGATGTATCCATTTTATTTCATGTGAAGGCAAATCATCACTTACTAGTAACCACAATCTTCTCTAGATTATTATGGTGATATTTGATGACTCTAAAGTTTGTATCATAACAAATACTAGAAAAAAAAATACACAATAGATTTTCTACAAAACAAATGTACCCTAAATCATTCTTATTTTCCAAGAGTTAAATGTAGAAATATTAAATTCAGTATAGAAGTTATGAGGTTTATCATGAATTGGAAATCGAAACTCAAATTTATCTTAAGTTTAAACTAATAAGTTATTCAAACTGAAACTCACCTAAAAAAATTGCTTGAGAAATTCAAACTCAGTTTAACTACCCTTGTTCAACTTGATTTTTATGATAAATTTTAATTTTCTTTAATAATTTTAATTTCTATTTTGAAGATCGAAAAGGATACAAAGAGTTTAAACTAATAGGTTACTTAAACTAGAATGCACCTAAAAAATTTCTCGATAAATTTAAACTTAACTAGAATAATCTTGTGCAGCATGATTTTTATGATAAATTTTAATTTTCTTTAATAATTCTTATTTCCAATCGAAAAGGACACTTAGACAGCAAAATTCGATAAAAGCTCAAACTCCATTTAAACTTAATTAACATAATGACCTAACATAGGAGTTACCATTCCAAATTCAACCTAGTAAATTAACAAGGTGCTTATGAGCAAAACTAGTTCATCGTTTACAAGAAAATTCCGTCAAGTGCTCTATTCACCAACTATGTAGGTTGAAGCTTTTTTAAGTTTAGAATCATATGAAAGGGAGGAAAGAAACAACATTGGCAATAGCAAATGTCCTACTCAAGGAAAAAGGAAAAAAAAAAGAGTGGCAAATGCCTTATATTTAGGACAGTTGGAATATATCCAATAGGCCAATTGCTAATACAATTGCAACAATAGGGAAAGAATTAGGTTAACTCTTGTAAAATACAGGATGATTCGTTTTTTAATCTATTGGGTTAAGTTTAAATCTTTTTTATATTATATATTTAAAAAAAAAAAGATGGACAGATTTTTTAAAATTAATTATTAAAGTTTAAAAGGATTTTTTTTCGTCTATTTTTTCATATTTTTAAAAGTGAAAATCAAGCGTGTGCCCTTAATTGGAGACTTGACATTTACTGCAAAGCCAGCTTCCCCACGCGTGCTCTTCACATTTCCTAAACTCATACACAATCGTATTCAAAGCGTTGAAATTAGATCACTTGATTAGCTTACAACTCCAGCATTAGTTACCTTCTTTGTCAAATGGGACCTGGAACGTGCAACCTAAACGACAAATGGTGTAAATTGCGAATATTTACGTGTACTTTAATCCTTTTATTTTTAAAATCCACCGCTTAAATCTCAAATTCAAAAAGAGAAAAGTGCATTCAAATTCCTTAAGTGTTTTGACCAAAAAAAAAAATATATATTTTGTCTAAATGCTCAAGATAAAAATAATAATAGATTAATAGCACATAAAACAAAATATAAACAGATGTATTCATTATTTATCCAAACAAATGTCATCACTACAATGAGTATCCGTCCCGACTTTCAATGTATCGCCTGTCGTTTTCTCTTATTCCGTTAAATTCAGAAAAGGTTTTGGTATGATTTAATTTGTTTTAAAAGGGATTTTAGTAACTATATGACGATGACATTACACTACTTTTAGCATAAATTATAAATATATTTCTTCGTTAGTATTTTTTATGCGTCTAGCTCATTTACTTTTGAAATTGAGCAACTAGATGCTTTCAGAACCCACATCACTATTTTATGCTTGATAAAATAATAAACAAAAACTTAGTCAATTTAAGAATATGCATAAAATCAAGAAAAATTAGAGACTATTCATTTTATTGTTTTATTTTTAAATATTTCGTTGTACTCAATATGCATGAAAGTATAAAAGCACATCTTTTAAAATTTTGAAGTCTTAACACTAGTTTCAGGATATGGGAAAGAGATGGGAATAAAAGATACTAGGATGATGAAAGAATTGTGAGGGAAAAAAAGGAAAGGAAATTTGCTTGAATAGGAAAGAAATGGAAATGAACGGCTACGAAGGAATATTAATCGACTATTTCATAAACTTGTCGAAATCTCAAAATGCTTTTAAATTTTTATATGTCCTTTTTATTGATAGCCTATTTGGGTCACTTTCTTGAATTTCTTTTAATTTTTTTTTCCATGTAAATGAAATGGTTTTGGTAAGGTGTAAGGAAAATCTTCTCTTGTAAAATTATTTCCTCTCATTTTCTATACTTTTCCGAGCTAAGGAAACATAATCTTTCCTTTCTAGTTTGGTATTTATAGTTTGGTTCAGTTCAGCAATAGAATCAAATTGAACGAAATTTGAAACAATTTGGTTCAAACGAATAATAAATCAAATTACTTTTAATGATTTAAGATTTTGAATTTGATCCAATTCAATTTACATTGCTTTTTGAAAACATCATTTTGTTTTATAATACTAATAGTTATTAAAGTTTTCAACGAACATTGATGTCTAAATTGAATAATATTATATAAGAACTAAAACCACATAATATAATATTATATTACAAAGGCATTATATCTTAAATGATAGTGAAAGAAAGCAAATCTATTAGAAATGAGAAACAACAATGAAGAAAAAGAACTAGATTGTAAAGAGCGAGAGTGAAATGAGAAATGGAAAAAAAAAAAAAGAGGTAAAAAAAAGATTAGACTAGGATATTGACCAAGTAAATGAGAAATAACAACAAGATGGGGTAAATAAGGTCATACTAGAAAAGCCTAACCCTTGATTACCCATAATTACAAGTCTAATCGCCCATGATATAATGCTTTGATACCATTAAAGCTACAACGCCTAGAACTAAAGTGACATGCTAAGGCATCTAGAAGTTGTAAACCTATCTAAATGCACATTTAGAACAATATGTGTAAGTCTTGAATAACTAACCAAGAGAGGGACAAAGAAAAGTATGGGGAGGATGGTGTTAGTGGAGCAAGGTGGGGTGGGACTATTAAGAACCTTAGAAAAATAATACTTTAGAAAATTAAAACCCCTTAATTACTTATATGTTTAACGTGAAAGTATGAGCAACGATAAGCAACAAAAATATAAGATATGGATGAAAAAAAAAGGAGAAAGGACATAAAGGATTAGGCAAATCAATTATAGTGCTTCGGTTTTATGTGTACTGCACTCTTTTAGCTCTATCACTTGAAATATAATATCCCACACTGGAGCCATTGCACTATACACTTCAATCAAACAAATCAACTTAAGAGATTACAATTTATAATCAATTCCTCTACTCAGATTCCCAAGTCTAATCTTGGCTAAACTCATATCTACAAAGATATAAGTGTAATCCTCTCATAACAACAAATCCTAACTTTCAAAAGATTAAACTAAATAATGAGGAAATTGTATAATTGGATCCTTAAATAATAAGCATGATATAAAAATATAAATATGGAATTTGTATATCGAGGTGTATCATCTAATTTATCCTCTGGTTTTTCTGATATGAATTGTTTCTTGAATTTTCAGTACAAATCTTGGTATTATTTTCTTGCCTTTGATTTTTAAATCACTCAAACTTATATAAGTTGCTTTGTAATAGCTAAATGAAGAAAATTATGGAGATTTCCCAACAATTTTTTACTTATGTGAGTATGGAAAGCATATCACCTTTGTGCTTAATCCACTTCATATTAGTTGTCATTAATTTGAATTTTAAATCGAAGACTTCTTGCCTTGGCGTCTTATTGCTTGCTTATTGATCTTTTTCTTAAAAATAAATATTTTTTCGTTCTACAAAAGCTCCTTGCATTTCTTGAAAATAATAATAAACGTCGCTTTGATGCTGTACTTTACTCTTGTCTACTATAAGCATGATTTTTGAATTTTTGAATGACTAACCGGCTATAAAATATTCAAACTCATTATAGCTTGTGTGACTTCCGTTCTTGTAAAATTATGCCTATTGTGGAACTTGACATATTTTGAATTTTCTTAGTTAAGATGATTGTAGACTTGATTTTTCTCCTCGTTCTTAGCCTATAATTGCTTAGATGATTTGTTAATATGATTTTCTTAGAGTACTCCAGCATATTTGATTAAAATTCCATTTAAATTAAGAAATATAAGTTACATCTTAATGATGTGAATTTTCTTTTGGAAAATATCTCATATCTTCATATCATTTCTATCTAAAGATATAAAATCCAACTATATCATCACAAAATATCTTCGTTTCCCCTTTATAATACGATACTTATCACATCCAACTCATCAAGATATCTTACCAAGCTTCTTCTTTAATTTTTGGAACCATTAGATGTAAAGGAACCCATTAAAAAAAATCTACACAAAATTATTTAAATAAATTTGATAAAATAATTCCTTAATTTATTCCCCATGAATTATTGTCCAATTTGATGGACCACATTGGATGCATTAACTAAATATATTAAATAAGTAAAGTTAGATATTTCAATAAATGAAATCCGTTAACTAAAATCTCAACTTCTCTTCAAGTACTAGAAATAAAATGTACAATTCGAGACCATCCATTTGGAAATTAAACATAATTGAAGTCTCATGTGACTCCCTAAAACTAAATATAATCAAATAGCTAAATAAAGAATAATAGTCCATTTTTTAGGTATCATGACTCAATAAGCTATAAACTACACAATCCCACTTCCATCATCATGGAGTTGGTTATAACCTTCAATCTCATTGTCATAAAGATAATCATAATTATAGTTGCCATAGAAGTCTACACTATCCTCATACCTTATATATGTCAATAAATGTAGCAAACACTGGTTCTTATATTTTAATTTGGTCCAATAGACGGCATAGGCTTAGCATCTTAAAACATGAGATAACGAATGGCACTAGCATATATATGTATTTATATATATACATACATAAACGCACATATATATACTATATAGTATTGGTGTTGTGAACCTTCAGCACTCTAGAAACCATAAATCCAAGAAACTCCTAAGTTTACCTAGATTGCATTAGTATGGGACTCCACTCAAGATAATATCGTATAGAAATTATTGGGTTGCCTTACCAACACACTACGACTCCTAGGGTATCAGCTAAAGCTAAGCACACAATACTCATTTACATAAGTTGAATAAGTACTAAGTTCATTTAAGTATCTTGCTTACTAAACACACGCAATAGACAAGTATCCAATAACTAAACCATCATACTCACAAAAGGCCAAAGGATTCTCAAAGTTAGAACATGGCCTTAAGTAACACCAGTCTTAGAATTTTTTCTCTAAACTACACATTTCACTCTCTCATGGCCATTCTTGATACCTCGCTATATATACGCACTTAAGATAAAAGAATTTAATCTTGATAAAGAGCGGTTAAAAACATGTTAATGGTAGATAAAGTAGTTTCAAAATATGTAACAAATAATTAGGAATAGGAATTTTTGGAAAAAGAAGTGAAGCAAAGAAAATTAAATGAAGTTGTGCTTGGGAGGAAACCAACTAGTCAACCGATTCTTATATGAACCGGCATGTCAATTCAAAGAAATCCCAACGCCTCAAAGACCGGCAAGCGCTTTTACCACTGCAATTTTGCACATTTCTATTTTCATCGAAAATTCTTTTAGCAAATCATGAACTTAATCAACCCTCGCCAAAACCATCCAAAATCCGTGACAACACTCCAAGACTTAAAATTCCAAAATATCACACAAAATTCGATAACACTGGTTCCAAACATCCTTTAAATAATAAAATAACCCAAAACGACACGAAGTAAATAATGCAAGACTTATATGTAAAACTTCCACCATGTTGCAAAATTCATCTTACAACGACTCTTCAACATAATGTTGCAAAACACAACCTACAATGACTCTTCAACACAAACTTATGGAGAAAAAGGAATCAACGAATCTCCACGCTTCAAACCATTACCAAAGAACTCTTTTAAAACATTTTTTCCTTGACTTCTATTTGTCAAACTTGCAAAATCGAATCTCCTTCCTAGTCTTAATGGAGCGTACGTAGAGAAACTGCTAAAAGAAGAGGCAACGTGATGAAAGAAAGATGGTAAAATGGGGAAAGGGGAAAGATACCGTAGTTTTTTAATGGGCAGGGTTTTTATACCCATAAAAAGACCAATTGCCATTGCTCACTAAAGGTATTCTTTACATTGCCGTTATTTTAAAAATTTTATAAGACCCTACTTTATTTATTTATTTATTGAGATTAGTATCACAGTTTGTTTTTTTAGCTTTTTATAAATTACACAAAATACTTATAATAATCTTGTAAATAAGTTTTGTTTCGTTCTTATCAAATATTCTTAAAAAATATTGCAACATACTTATTGAAATTTCTTTTGTCGAATAACAATGAGATGTTTCTCTACTATTAATTCTAATATTAAAGAAGGTAACTTTGCTCCCAGTCATATGGTTCCAAGTTCGTCCTTAATGTTCATGAAATCAAAATGACCACATGGCCATAAATGCGCTACAAGAAAATTCACTTATGGATATGTGTACATGATTATTATATGTAACATGTGCTTGAAGGTTCAAGCAAATAGCTACTTATCATATTATCATAATTTTAAAAGTTTTACACTCAGCAACAATTATAACCCAATTGATAATATTTTTAGGTAAAATAAAAAAATGGTGATTCGTGAGTAGTTAAGTCACAATCTAGTGGAGGAATGTTCAATGGATTGCTAATTATGACATAAACTAAGTAATCAATCTAAAATGAGAGAGGAAAAAGCTTATGTAAGAGAAGAGTTGTCCAAAGGTCTTATTGGACAGGTTCAAATGACTCCTCTCCAAATGCATAAAGTTTCTATCAAAAATCAAAAGTTTAAAGTCTTGTTGGATGAATTCAAAGGACTTCTCTCTAAATGTAAAAAGTGTTTTATAAAGATAGCATGTTTAAACATCTCATTAAACTAGTTCGAACATTTTATTCAATAAAATATTATAGATGGTTGTTTCACACAAAAAAAAAAAAAAACTTACCTTAACTCAAATAATTGTATCGTTTCAATTATTTAGGGGTGTGTAGCTTCATGTTGTATGGTTTAAATCAATCAATAAGGATTTAGATTCAAATTAATGCTTATGATTTAATTTTTTTCAAGAAATATGATTTTTAAGAAAATCTTGAGGCATCACAATGGGTGAATAAATACTTATGGCATAAGCTCTTCAACTTTTAACAGATTTTGCACAAATATTTTATTTATTTATTCCTAGTTTTGCTAAAAAAACTACTTGAAAAAATGCTATTCAAGTTCCTAGAATTAATTGTATCCTTACAAAAGTTTGCATTAAGTAAATCCTTAACATTATTTCTATAGGAGGTATTAAATTTCCTAAGGAAAGTGATTTATCATACCTCCAAGTCATCAAATCATTTTTTTCATATTCATCTATCATAAACTTACATTTCTAATACTTAGGGGGCAAAATCCTTATGCAATGGATCAAAAATTACATTTCTTTTTTCTTTTTTTAAGTTTTAAATGTCTAATTGCTAACTCTTAAAATATAATTGATTAAATGTATAGTGAGAAAATATAAGGGGGTGTTAATAGTTTTTCATAAAATGGATTATAGATTGTTTTTTTTTTTTTTTTTTTTTGCATTCTTCTCTCAAGTTATCACATTTAAAATAATTATAACAAACTTTGTAATAATATCTTTTTCTTGTTTGCTTTCTTTGGAATGAAATCTATTCAATCCTAGTTTTTCTTTTTCTTTAATGAATGGTAAGATCAAATTTAGATATGGAAAGTAAGGATATAGCTAGTCGGGTTGTTATAAGATATATGACCTTTCTACCTACTAAAAAACCTATGAAACAAGTTTTAGGATATAGCTAAAAGCCCATTAGGAATATAGGATGGGTTCTAGAATTTTTTTTAAGAAAAATAAAAAACAATAGGAAACCTATTGCCCAATAGAAAATAATAAATTAATAATACAACATTAATTAAAATTTCTAATACCTAAAATAATAAATAAATAGAAACAAGGATGACAACAATTTTGATGGTGTTTATTATTTTCTATTAGTATTCATGGACATGTATCTATGATTTATTATTTTTAAGCTAAGAGAAGGTAATTATGTATTTACTATATAATAGGGAGAAATAGTGTAAAACCCGATAAAAAAAAAAGTTATATAACAACACAACAACAACAACAACAACAACAACAACAACAATAATAATAATAATAATAATAATGTTAGAAATGAAAAAGAGGAAATGAATATAATAATATAATAAAGGCTGAAGACATAGTATAGTTTGCAATTGACTAAAGATAGTAGAGATAATATTTTCATGAAAAAATATTCAGACTTCCTACTATCATTTATCTCAAATAAAAATATTTGTTAACTCCATATCTTTCTCTTATCAAAACATTACCTTAGTTTTTTTTCCACAAATAGAAAACTTTCAATCTTTAACTAAATACTAAAACCCTAATCAAGATTAGTAATAATTGAACATGGGATTTAATAAAGAATCAATCTTTATACGTTTCTCAAGTAAGTTTCCTTTATTTATTATTTTCTTCATAAATTATATTTTCTTTAAGGTTTTCTTTAAGTTTTAAGAGAATGTGTGGTAATTGTTGGTATAGTAATGGTACTAAATGATAATGTTGGTTGGAGTACTAGTACACTAAGAAACAAAGAGTAAGTTAAGTTCTTCATACAATTTTTCAAGTTCCTTCCTTTTCTACATTTGGGTTTTGTGTGTGTCATGAAAAGTGTATGTGTACGTATAGATTTTTGTGTGGGGGACATAACGTAGTATGTGTACAGTTATGGTCATGTGGTGGGAATTTCGTATATGGGTATGCTAATGTATGTATGTAATAAGTGTTTGTATGTGTATGCATGTGTGTTAAGGAGTGTGCTGCATGGGATGAGTGTATATGTGTGCAGTCAATGTGAGGATGTATGTATAGGGGGAAGGATGCATGTATGTATATGAGTGTGGGGTAGGGGACGAAAGAAGAGAGGAGAGATGAGAGACAAGAGGACAGCGAGAGAAAGAGAAGAAAATAGCAAGAGCGGGAGAGAAAAGAAAATAAAGAAAGGAGAGGAAAGAAAAAAAAAAAAGAACAAATAAATAAATAATATATAATCATATATATATATATTTGCATAACATAATATAAAATAATGTATATAATATGTGATGTTTGTATGTGCGTAAGGACTGGTGTGTGTATATTATGGGATATTGAAAAGTGTATGGAAAGATATAAAAAGATATGTTAGGACAAAGGGTTTAATAAAAATGGAAAAAGTATTGAGTTGAGTTAAAAATAAATGAATTGAGTTTTAAATCCAGTATCTATATTTGTGAATAGGTGCTAGGAGTCACGTGGTATTGAACCTCGTTGAAATAAGAGTACTGGGTATAGGATACGCGATTGATGATTGTGTATGCTAGGATAATGTATGATAACTGAACTTAATCGAAACTCAAACTTAATTGATTGCTGCTTATGTTTGGCTTCAACCACCAATTGGTTAGGCCTAATGGTGCTGGTGAGGCACCTGGTAATCTTTCCATGACACTGTCCCTCATGAAGTCCTACACTAAAAGAACTCAAATAAATCTAAGATGGTTTTTGGTACTCAGGTGATTAGAGAGAATCCAACACCAATACTTATGTAGTATTTATATATTATATATGTAGAGGTTGTGAGTAATCCCAAATCTCAAGACGTTGGGATTGTGCCACTTGTGGACTTAAATACCAAGATCTAATCGGTTAATTGTTGCATTTATGAGTATTACTTGTGTGTGCTGACTTGTTATATGTATGTTCACACATATGTATGTGGTGTTCTGTACTGGGTATTAGCTCACCCTACGGAGGTTACTATTGTTCAATTGCAGGTTCAGGTTATGATGATATGATTAAGAGTTATGATGGTACTAGCCGAGTTTATAATTAAGAAGAGAATGGAGATTACTACTATGGGATGGGTAGAGTTAAGTATAGAATAGACGATAGGCATGAAAAAAGAATTAAGATTTTAGTTTATTGCCAATTGTAGGATAGAGTCACTTGTGACCCTTATAGGTTATATATTTTATGATATTTGTAAAACTATGAGATTTCTAGTTAAGTTATTATATTTATATTATTCAAGGCAAGTAATGGGACATCCTAATGTAGGATGAAATGAATGAGTATTTATGTTACTTTTTTTACTAATGATTAAGGAGTTAACATTGTGAATTGCCAGATTATTTTTTTTGAGCTGGAAAATTTTTTACAATTATTTTGTGGATTTTAAACAGTTTACAAGTTCTTAGACACTTAACGTATCAATAGAGTTTAAGGACATGTGACAAGCTATAGTATTCTAGGTTCTAGGGTGTTACAAATAGTTAAGTAAATAACATATTTGGTGCAAGTATTGATTGTATTCATGAAATCAAAACATGTTAAAAATCAAGATAGAGAGTACATAAATCACCAAACTTATTGTATAATAATACTATTAAGTGCTCCATTGATAATATTACAAGATATAAATACATTGTATGAAAAGGCCATAACGAATTGATTCTTCAATTTTCATTATGTTACTCATGTTCTATAAATAATATAAATCAATTTCTCGTGTAATGACTAATGAAGTAAAAAAGTTATTTTGTTAAAAATAAAAAAAGAAAATTATAAACCAATCTATCAGGTTAAAAAGTAGATATCCTATTAGGAATATATGATGAAAAACTCGACAGGATTTTGAGACGGGTTTGATAACCTGTTGCATAGTAAGATAGGTTATGGGTTCTTGTACAACCACTAAATCGAATTCGCCGGACCAAGCAAACTAATGAAATTACATCAACCTCCCAATATGCACCTACCCAAACAGATATAGGGTGAATACATGAAAGAAAATTAAGAATTATTTACATGCCGAGGAAATAATAATTCCCAATTGTTATATCCTGATCTACCTTTACATACCAACTCGTGCAATGGGTGCAAACTTGCCCGCACAAAGAAAATTCTTGGACTCTCCATTTTCCCTCCTTGCTTCAATATCGCCATTATTTCCATCTTCTTCTAGCTCCACTTCCTCAATAAGAGATCGATATTCAACGTTGTTACCATATGTCTTAATCATAACCAAGTAAAACATAATCGTGAATACTACGAACATGATCACAAACCAGCTAAACAGAAGATTTGCTAGTGATTTAGCTCTAAATAGTGCCTTATCACTATGGCATCTCACCACATAATGACCATCCTCCAAGTTCATGAAGCACCCTTTGGGGATAAGCCCCGGAGTCCACAGCATATAACCCATAACCATCATCCAAACACCTTGGAAGGCAATACTGGCTGACCGAAGGAAGCCAATAAAGAAACTTTTGGGATAACCAATTCCAATTAGGCCTATAAAGAGAGTAACAAGAGTGAGGATTTGTAGCATAAGATGGTATTGGCCTTCAAGACCGGCATGGTCAGTAGAGTGGAAGTGGAAAAGGAGTAGTTGTTGGGCAAAAGCAATTGCACCCAACAATTGGGTCAGATCGTGTTTGGCTGCGGCACCACTTTTGTCTAGAAGTATGGAAAGAGCAGCATAGGTGAAGAGAGACATGGAAATCAAGGAGTGTTCGAAGGTGTGCAGGTGATATGAAGGTATGGTTCCATCCGTGTCTAGTGGTTGGTGCCTATCTGGAGCGACAAATTGTTCCATGATTATGTCCAGTGTGCAAGCAACCATGATCAGAAGGAGTTCCAAGTACTTGGATTTTGATATGGGAAACCATGCACGAGAGGTGTACGAATTCGGGTGGCGGGCATGGAGCTTGGTATGGTTGAACATGTGCCATAAGCCTATTAGCAAGTACCCCACAGCAGGCAGTACATGGCCTATTTTAGAACCCATTATATGTTATTGCCACAACTTTTTATCATCCACCAATATAGCATTAACTAATAAGAGCATTTATATAAAGAGGTGGACGTACGTCGTTGCTTCTCTCGGCCTCAGTTGTTGCTTCCACCCATATATATGGTTGATGTTGTAAAAGTTTGCCTTTGGTCTGTTCGTGAAATTTCCTAGATAAAGCATTTGCATGAGTCGTCCTTGTTATGCATCATACTTTACAATCAATCGATCGTCCTTATTGTAGTACTCCCCTATTGAGTCCTATGCCTTCCTTCTTACGCTATTTTAGTTATTGTTGTCCAGCGCGGTTCATACGCCTTTTTTTTTTCTTTTTTCAGTAAGGTGGTTTATACGTCTTTGCTAAGCAGAATACTCTACCCAGTTAAAGAAAATAATTCTCTGCTTGTGTGAAATTTTTCCTCTTCCGGAGTAGAAACCCATCATGTCTTTCTGTTTAACAATATGTTTGCTGGAAATTTAATCCTTAAAACATTCCAAAACGTATGATAATGTGTCCAGCCACTAGGCAATTTTTTGGGGTTATTTTAAGGAACGATATGATAAAATTAATGTTTGAGCTACTTTCTTAACGGTTGCAGGGAGTCCTTTACTCATTAAATAGATAAAATACACACAAACCCAAGTTTCATCACCTCCTTTTTCAATTATTTCTTGACATGGATTTTATCGCAATTTCGCTTTTTAAATCTGTGCCCGTCATAATTTATACTTTCTTCATCCTCATTTGACATGGTCTTTTTGCAGATTTTTTATGAGGCTTGTCATATTTGGAGTTGAGAAATGGCAGCAGCTTGTTCAATGCAGAGCAAGTCCACCGGCTATTTGTTGGACGAGATTGCTCCGTCATTAACTTGCTGAACCCAAAGTAGGAGCATTAGCAAGCCTTCACGGTGTGTGATGGTAAATAACTTAATATTATTTGCTTGGTATATTTTTATGGTACAGCACTTGATAAATCTTTTAATTTATTGTGTGATTTGCATATTGATTCGAGTTATAAATAAAACAATCTTTGAGGTGGTATATTTTGTGGTATAAAAATCAATTCATACTATAAATAATTATATCTTCAAATCCAAAAAATAACCTTATACCAAAATCCAAAATTATTGACATACTCCATCTTTCTATTTTCTTTTTGCTTTTTTCCCTCTTTCTATTCAATACTCATATATATCAAATAGAAAACATTACAAAAATCCATATACTGTATCACACAAACCAAATACTAAACATGGTATAAAAGGATTATATATATTACTTTCCTTATACTATGTTATCGAATTCTCCTTATACAATTAAATGCTAAATTTTGTGAATATATGACTTATTTATATTTATATATGTGTATAGTTGGTTAGGAAGTAGTTAGAGTTAGTTTTATGACTCTTCATGTGTAAATACTGTAGTTACATTTAGTAAGAGATAGATCTTTCATTCCATCATTTCAGTTGTTCTGTATATTACCATTTATGCTCTGCTCTCAAACTTTATTCATATCCACAATGCCCATGGTTGCTATACAACACAATCTAAATCATCTATATCAGGTTTTCATCATGATATCAAAGCATGTAGGTACTATCTTTTAGATTCTTTATTTAGCTTACTTGTACAATTGAATTAGTGAGACATTCATGAATAATCAAATTTAGGTTAATGACATGTCAATAACTTATCCACTTTTCATTTCTCCTTCGGATAATCCTTCTATGGTAATTGGAAACATTATCTTGAATGGATCTAATTACCTCTCATGGAGTAGATCGATTAAGATTGGTTTAGGTGCAAAGTTGAAACTAAGTTTTATAGATGACTCAATTGAAAAACTTAGTTAGGATTCACAAGATTTTATTACGTGGCGAGATGTGATTTCGTGATTAAGAGCTAGATTTTGAATCTTATGACAAGTGATATATCTCAAAATTTCTTGTATTCACAATTAGCCTTCAACTTATGGAATGAAGTCAAAGATCAATATGGACATTCTAGTGGACTGCTCGTATTTTAAATCAAACACGAAATTAGTAATCTTAGGCAAGGAAATGTGTCAATTGCAATACATTTCAATAAGTTGAAAAAATTCTAAGATGAGTTGCAATCTATGAATGGAATTCCTAATTGTACATGTGGTTTGTATGTTTGCAAGCTTAAAGAAAAACTTGGTGAATTTGAGATGCAATGCAATTCTTAATGAGATTGTCTAATTCTTATGAAATTGTATGCAATCACATACTATTGATGGATCCTTTGCCTAATGTAAGTTGTGCTTTCTATATAGTCCAACAAATCAAGAAACAAAGACAAATCACTACTTTGTAGGCAAGAGTTTCTGATATATCAATTCTTTATGCTAGTAAAACTAATGCTAGAACAACTACTGATGATAAGAAGAGGATGAAATCTATAGGCAATCGGGTTATATATAAACATTACCAAAATGAAGGGCATAATATTGATCAATGTTTCCAGATTAACGGGCATTTGAAATGGTACAAAGGAAGAGGATTTATAAAAATAGGGCAAGTGCTTCTATTGTTTTATGGATAGATCCCATACTAGCGTTGCTACTCCTTTTGAGCAGTTTTCTACTCAAGATGAAAAAAAAATCAATTCAACCAACACTATCCATCTTGATATGGTGCAATCGGCTTGTCAAGAGATCTATAAGATGATAAAAGGGAAAGTTGTAGTGGATCAAAGAAATGGAGGAGGGCCAACTACTAGTGCAAGTGTAACAGCAAATTTTGTGGACTTTGTAGGTATTAATTTAGTTTCATGTTTTAATGTTTCAAAAAAGTTGGATCTTGAATAGTTGATTCTAGAGTCAATGATCACATGATTCCATTCCCTTCTTTATTAACTAATAAATAAATTCTTTCTAAACCAATTCCTATCAAGTTACCTGCTAGTAGTGTTAAGTTTATCTATACTGTTGGTTCCATCATAATCAATTCAAGTTTGACATTGACCAATGTGTTCCTTGTTCCTTCATTTACACATAATTTACTATCAGTCAATAAACCTTTAAAGGATGAACAACATAAAGTTATCTTTGATGCTTCTTGTTGTAAATTTTAGGACTTGAACACTATTGGAATTCAAGCTATAGCCTCAGCCTATCAAGGCCTTTATGTCTTGCAATGTGAAGCTGATAGGAGCTCTTTAGGACTAGCTGATAAAAATGAAGAAATATCTTATTGTACTCTTCCTAGTAGTTCTAAGCAACATTCTTTCTACTTATTACATGCTAGACTTAGTCTTTTGTCTGTAGGGAAAATGAAGCTCTTGCCAATATGTAAACATTCAAACTTTACTAATTTCTCTTTTTATGTTTGTTATGAAGCTAAACTTCATGGACATTCCTTTACCAAAAGTAATACACATTCTCCTTTTGCTTTTCATCTCTTATACATTGACATTTGGGGACCATATCATGAACCTTCGATTATTAGTGCCAAATTCTTCTTGACCCTATTGGATGACTTTAGTCATTGCAAATGGGCATATACGTTGAATCAGAAACATCAAGGTCTTACTATCCTTGATCATTTTCTACAATACATTAAGAATCATTTTTCCACAATTCCCAAGTTCATTCATAGTGACAATAGGTCAAAATTTCTTTCTCATCAATGTTAGTCCTTGTTCAATTCCTTTAAGATAGTTCATCAAAGATGCTTAACATGCACCCTACGTAAAATGGACAAGTAAAACAGAAACACCGACATTTGCTTGAAACATCTTGTACTTTACATATACAAGCTAACCTACCCAAGAAGTGTTGCAATGAGTGCATTCTAAATACTACACATCTCATTAATAAGATGCTCTCTTCAATCTTAAACGGCCAAACACCTTGTCAGCTACTTCATGGTACTTTGCTTAATTATTCACAGCTCAAGACTATGGGATGTCTTTGTTTTGCCATGCATCATTCTTCTAAGATTGATAAGTTTGAACCAAAGGGAAGTCAATGTGTGTTTTTAGGTTACTTACAAGGGCAGAAAGGCTACAAACATTTTTACCTTACCGATTAGGTCATCTTCCATAGTAAGGACGTGGTTTTTCAAGAAGATGTCTTTCCTTTAGACTCTTACATCTACTGATTCTAATTTTAGTTCTACTATTCCTGCTATTCTTTCTCATCATTCTATTTCCTATAACTCAACCACTATAACATTTATTCCACAATCTTCAACATCCTTGAATCTTGACACTTATCTGACATCACCCTTAACACTTGTTCCTCTACCAGTTCTGTTTTCAGTTGAAACAGTACACAAGATACTTCTTTAAAAAGATCAAGTAGAGCTAGAGCACCTCTTATTTGGCTTAAGTACTATATACATAATGTTGCTTTTGTTCATTCTTCCCAACCACCTATCAATCCTATTGTTAAATATTCTTTCTTTGACTCAAACACATTTTCCTAATATCCATCTAATTATCTTATTTCACTTGCTACTGTCTTAAGTATGCAAGAACTAACTTCTTATCTTAAAGCATCTAAAAATAGTAACTAGGTGAAAGTCATGCAAAGTGAAATTGATGCATTAGAATGCAATAATACTTGGGAGCTTATTACTTTACTAGACGGTAAGAAAGCTATAGGCTCCAAATGGGTAGATAAATTAAATTTTAAACTTGATGGACAAATAGAAAGATTTAAGACAAGGCTTATAGCGAAAAAGGGTATACTCAAGTTGAAGGTGTAGATTACCATGACACACTTTCACCTATAGCAAAATTAGGTATTGTTAGAATAATTATAGCTGTTGTAACAGCTTTGAATTGGCCAATACATCAGGTTAGCATCAACAACACCTTTCTTCATGGTTTTATAGATGAAGAAATATATATGTTGCCTCCAAAGGATTATTCTAAAGCCTTGCTCCATTAAGTTTGTAAACTCAAACGCTCTCTCTATGGCCTCAAACAAACTTCACGCTAATAGAACTTGAAAATCTCACATTTTCTTTTGCAACAAGGCTTTCAACAGTCTAAGAGTGATTATTCAGTCTTTACTAAATGTTCAAGTGATTATTTTTTGGTTACATTATTACATGTTGATGATCTTTTGTTGACAGGTACTTATGATTCAAGCATCGCTTCTCTTAAATCTGCCTTAGATTCTGCTTTTTCTTGTAAGGATTTAAGGTTAGCTCGGTTTTTCTTAGGCTTAGAAATCTATTGCACAATCCTAAGAACTTTAATCAATCAATGCATATTCATCTTAGATGTGCTATCTGATGTTGGATTGTCCACTTGTAAGCCAACTAAGACTCTCCTGCCTACAAAGTTGACCGATAGCACTATAGTTTTAGATGCACCTTTGTACCAAAGGATTGTTGGTAGACTGATGTATCTTACATTGACAAGGCCTGTTTCGGTTTTGTAGTTCATAAACTTAGCCAATTTCTATCTCATCCTCATAAACCTCATCTAGACGCTACTTTTCATGTACTTAAGTACTTAAAAGGAACTATTTCATGTGAGGTCTTTTACTTTAGTTCAAATTCATTAAATCTCCTTAGATATTCTGATGCAAACTGGGGATCAGATTGTATTGATCAAAAGTCAATCAGTGGTTATTGTATTCTCTTAGGTAATGTTGTAGTTTCATGGAAGACTAAAAAACAAAACATTGTTGCAACATCAACAGTTGAGGAGGCCATATGGTCCTCTTTAACTTTTGCTTTTTTTTTTCTTATTATCTTTGTGGAAGTTTTCATCGTTTCATTTGAAATCTATAGAATAATAGCACCTTTATGGCATCATTTTTTTTATTAGAAAAAAATGAAATACCTTAAGAAAATAAAATAATAAAGGGATTTTTTACAGTATCAAGTCATTTAAAATGGGAAAATTTTTTAGTTTTGGAATAAAATTTTCAAAATATTTTGCCACTTTTAATCTTACCCGGAAATTCTTTCCCATAACAATTGAAAATGGAGCAATTGAGGTGTTTTGCCAAGAGTATACAACCATGAGCTTAATATGTGAGTTTGGGAATGGGACCAAAAGTTTTGGGAATGGGGCAAAAGTTTGCGTATGGAAAGATAGAGGAGAAAAGGTGAAAGAAAAAATTGATGTCTTGTTTAGTTCGTAGAAATGATTTACAATGGAAATGAGAAGCTAAATGGTAAATTCTTTCATATGTAATGGAATAAAATGAAATAGGAATGTCATAATTAAATTAAAGGTTAAATAAGTAATTTGATTAATAATTATAAATGTGTGGAATGGAATTGCTAGTTCTACTTTATCAAAAACGAAATTCCTCCTTCAAACTAGAATCAATGTTTCCATGAAATCATGATTTTGACTTCTAAATACGCTTTTGCACTTTTAAGTATAGGGAAAGGGAATAGAACTTAGAATCACAATTCCAATTTATTCCATTCCCATATATTGAATATGAAATAAAACCTACCATAAGTTTTGTACCCATTGGCCCCTTACCCATTCCCTAGCCTCATCTTCTTGCTCTCTTTTACAAACTTAAGGGAAACAAAAAGGTAAGGGAATTGAAACAAAACAAAACCTTATCAAAATTTGGGGTACAACTTCATTCTTTAGTTAGAGTATTATGTCCCAAATTTGTTAGTAGTGCAATAGTTCATCACATGTAATACCTAAATGCAACCCATTAAGAATATCTAACTTTATAGTAGATTTCTACACACTTTTAGATTCTTAAAATGACATATTTAAGTTTTGGAAAATTAACTATTAGCAGTCTATGATTCTTAAATAATTTTCACTTTAGCTAATTGCTACCATTAACAATCTATGATTCTTCTCCATCTATTCAATGCTACTTGATATGTCCCTAGTTCTGATTATTATAATTATAGCATGTTTTACAAATTATAAATACTAGATTTTCCTCTTTTTTTCCTTTTAAATTACAATTACATGAAAGCTATTCGAGTTATGAAAAAAATTGGAATTTTTAAAATATAATATTTAACTTTCTTAAAAAAAAATCTCATGTAAAAAAACATAAGTTTTTTCTTTTGAAAACTTTTTTAACAGTCATATCTATTGATGAGCAATTTTGGACTATAAGCTCTCAAGATCCATTCCGACCTCTATAGACCATAGGCTAATCTATCTCAATCCATGACCTCTTGAAGGTTAGGTTGGTACTTCAGTCCCTATACCTTGGTCCAACCCATCTTGCCTTAAGGACCTTAGACCTTAAGATTCGCTCCAAGAACCTTGGACCTTACATGCTAAAGACATCGTGGAGGTACCACTCAGTGAGAAGGTTTGAGGTGTTACATTACCTCTGAGAATCTCAAACCATTTTCAAAAATACACTTGTCTAATTGGGTAAGATATAAATTTATCTAGATTATTTCCAAGAAACTTATAACTAAAGGGTTAAACCTTACATGTAAGACACTTTTTCACGTACTCGTACTAGCCCTCTTACTCTCAAACTTTCTCTAAACCCTTAAATACTAACTTAAGTATTAGAATAACTGCATCTAACAACCCTTTGGTGCCTACTAACCATATTCTATCTCACAAATTCAAGCTTACTTTCAAGCCTAAAGTACATAAACTTATTACTTTTTATTTTCTATTATAACATATATCAGTATTACCTTTTTGTTATTACAGCTCTTTAATATTATTATTTTATTACATTATCTCTTCCACGTCAATTTTTATTTTTAAAATTTTTCTCGCAAGAAATGATTATATTTCTTTATATTAGTATTTTGTTTCAATATTCAGCAAAAAGCCTTTTGCTATAATATAATTAAAGTAGGAAAATTGTAGTGCTTCTTCGATAGTTTTTACTTATTACAATTCACGAAATAAAGCCTTGCTATTTGTTCATTTCTCTTTCTACCCTTTTTTTAATTCCTTTTCATGCAATAAATGTCTTGATATCGAAAGTAGACAATGGTTCACAAACCGAAACAAATTCTCCTACATTTAATATTAAAGGACCACTTACTCCCATCTCTTTTGGGAAAAAATTCTCTTTTTTTTTGGTGCTTTCATATTTTCTTCCCTTTTGTCTCTCTCTCACATTTTATGTTAGTTGTTAAACATTTAATTTTTTGTCTCTCTCCCATTTTACCTTATTGCGGCAAGTTTCAATACTTTGAATTACTTGACTCAATACCATTCATATCATAATTAAAGTTTTTGGTTCTTCCATCTAATCTTGTTGAGTTCTTTTTAATGTTCTAAGTCATAGTTCTCGTTTCTTATTTTTTGTTTTGTAATAAGTTTTATATTTATCTCATTTTTATTCTTTTGAAGCAATAGCTTTTCAAATTTTTTTTTCTCTAGAGCCACCATTGCTACTATTTTGATCTTCCCCATTTATTATATTAGTTGTTCATAAATAGTAATTATTAATATGTTAATTGTGATCATTTTTAAGTAAATTTGTAAATTTTCTTTTTAAATAAAAAACTCACTAAATATGCAACTAGTTAACTAGTTTCATATAATTTTCAAAACACTTGCTTCTTATAAAAAGAGAATAAATTTAATATAATGTATTTTCATTATATTTTAAGTAAATATTATTATTATTATTATTATTATTATTATTATTATTATTATTATTATTATTATTATTATTATTATTATTATTATTATTATTATTGTTATTGTTATGTTAGTAAACAAGTATACTACCTTACACCACATTCATGTTACATTTCACTATAAAACTATCCATGTTCTTTAGTATTTAATTATATAAATAAAAATATTTTTCCATTTAAGATCTTATACAATTATTACATACATTTCATAGTAAGCATGGAAAAACTATGATATGAAGTGTGTCTAAGAGAAATACTATATTTTTTTTCTTTAAATATTTAACAAATCATATATAACTAATCATTTATTTTTGCAACCTTTTATTGCTTAAATAGTTTTTAAATTTTTTTATAATACACAAAAATCATTGGATTATATTAACATTTTTTGTTTTTAAAAAAGATTATAATTATTATTCAAATTTTTATCCGCACATTATACAGACTCTTCAACTAGTTATTTATTTGCTGAGGTAATTGTAACCTAATAGCATCACCACTGGTCTTCCATCCGGATAAATTAAGATTTAAATTCTCCCTCCTTCAAGTTGTTGTAACAAGTTGGGCGAAAAAAAAAAAAACGCTAGTTATTAATTTATTTTTCATTCTCTATCACATGAAATACCTATGTAAAAAATCACCATATATCCTTTTATATTCCTAATTTGACTAGAAACTTAAAAAATTGCTATTCAATTTTCTAGAATTGATTGTTCCCTAGAACATTTCCGCATTAAGTAAATCTTTTAACAATTTTCATATAAGAGGCATTAAATTCTCTAGGGAAAGCAATTCATCCACCTTAAAGTCATCAATTCAATATTTTTTTTTTATATTAATCTGTTTTAAACCAACATTTCTAATATTTTAAAAGGTGCAAAATAGTCATGTAGTAAATCAAAAAGTACTTTTTCCTTTCTCTTCTTATTGTTAAATTTAGAGATCTAAATTTTAATTTCAAATTAAGAGGGCTAAATATATAATGAGAAAATAAAGGGGATGTTAATAGTTTTTCTATAGAAAAGATCAAAGCGATAGGATTACGTAAAAAAAGTATTATTATTATTATTTTCTTTTTTTTTTGGTAGCAAGTATTATTATTATTATTATTATTATTATTATTATTATTATTATTATTATTATTATTATTATTATTATTATTATTATTATTATTATTATTATTATTATTATTATTATTATTTACTTTTCCTCTATAACCATCAAATCAAATTCATCGGACTGAACAAGAGAATTGAAATTACATCAACCTCCCAGCATCCACCCTATCCATAACCAACGGCAACCCAAACAGTAGGATGAATTCATGAAAGAAACTTAAGAATTTACGTGCCAACGAAATAATAATAATGCCCAATCCCGAGCTACCTTTCCATAACAACTCGTGCATAATCCTATCACTATGGCATCTCACCACATAACGACCATCGTCCTCCAAGTTAATGAAGAAACCTTTAGGAATAGGCCCCGGAGTCCACAGCATATAACCCATAACAACCATCGAAACACCTTGGAACGTAATAATAGCTGACCTAAGGAAGCCGATCAGGAAACTTTTGGGATATCCAAGTCCAACTAGGGTTACAGAGAGTGAAACAAGTGTGAGGATTTGTAGCATCAAATGGTATTGGCCTTCAAGATAGGTATCGTCAGTAGAGTGGAAATGGTAAAGGAGTAGTAGTTGGGCAAAAACAATTGCACCCAACGATTGGTCAGATCGTGTTTGGCTTTGTGGGTTCCAGTTTTGTCAAGGAGTGCTCAAAGGTGTGTAGGTGATATGATGGTATGGTTCCGTCGGTGTCCAGTGGTTGGTGCTTACTTGGACCGACGAATGGTTCCATGATTATGTAAAGGGTGGAAGCAACCATGATCAGGAGGAGTTCCAAGTACTTGGATTTTGAAATGTGAAACCATGTGTGAGAGGTGTATGAATTTGGGTGGCAAGCATGGAGCTTGGGATGGTTGAACATGTGCCATAAGCCTATTAGCAAGTACCCCACAGCTAGCAGTACATGTCCCACCTTAGAACCCATTTTATGTTTATTGTTATAAAACTTACAATAAAATGAATAAATAAATACTGCTATTTTCTCATTTCCAAATAATATATATCAGTTCATTTATACATAAGTTTCAATAATATTAACATGCTATGTAGATTAATAAATAATATAAAAACATTGATAAAATTTCGATTTATAAAAACATAATTAATATTTTTTTAAGAAAAATGTTCCCTTATTTACAAATATTTAAATATTATTAGTACTTATATACAGTTTATCGATTTATGTAGCATATTAATATTATTACATCTTTTTTCGTCAATTATTAGAATTTGAGAAATGTTGACTTCAAGTGATAAGAAAATTGTGTTGTTGGATTGTTGTTTGGTTTGGAATATTCTATATCGCAATTATATAAAAAAATTGGAGATATGTTACTAATTCATTGCTCTTGCTTCGGAAAAAAAAATGATGGCTTTTGAAACTTGTTTCCCATGATGTGTATTACTATATTGAAGTCGCTAATAAATGCAAAGGAAAACACAAATAATAACAAAAATGTATGTCTAAATTTTGTTTCGCCTGCGTCGAAAGTTCTTATACAAAAGTGTTGACATGCTATCAAGTTTGTTGGTTTAATTTGCTAACAAGCTAGATACAAACAAATACTCCATGCAATCTTTTCATATTCAATTATTAAAGGGGTGAGAATACACGTACAAACTAAGCCTTGCATGGAGATTAGATCCACCTCCTAGTACTGGTAAGATGACTATGGGTAGATGGACACCATGTTAGACCGGCCCGAGAAAGGCAGGAAGACAAAATTAATAAGCCTTGCTTAGGTCCAAGCCATGACCAAGCATGCATGACCCAATGCATTGAGTTGATGGTTTCATTTTTATTTTTATTCTTTTTTCTTTTAAATTTTCCCCAATTACAACTGGTCGCTGTTACTCGAGTATTAAGACGTAACTTGTGCTTTCTAATGCACGACAATCCACTATCATGAAATGACAATTTATGGAGTACTTGGATCATCAAAAGCATAGGAAGGAGCCATCCAAAGATGCCAATCAAAAGCGGCGTGGGTAAAAAAACAGGGGAAGCTCGGAGGTAATGAGAAAACATTCGACAACCAACAAAAGAAGTCAGAAACAGTCGGAAGCAATGGAGAGTTGATCTGTTTTTAAGTGGTGCTTGGTTCAATTTTGAAGGAATGTAACTAATTGTTTATAAGAAGTTACGAACCCATAATATATAAATAAAAATTAAATTGAGCCTACTACAGTTAGATACAAACTACGTTGCCTTTTGGTGCCATTTTTGAGGTTAAATCTTGGTGTTTTCATAGTGTAGTGGGTCGTCAAGGATTTTTTTGGTTATTTAGGAAAATATATTTTGGTTTATTTGGCAACCTCTTCCTTTAATTCCAATTTTTTTCTGTTTCTGTAATGATTCTAGGATTTTAGACTTATAAATAATCCTATGGATTAGTGCAATCAACAATTGTCAATTAATATAAATTATTTTTTCTCTCATATTTTGTATTTATGGCTTCGCGTTGCATCAATTTTTGAAGTGACATACCATGATGAATTGACAAACCCAAAGAGGAAAAAAAAAAAAAAACCATAAAGTCCACGTACCTATTCTATTTGTTACAATACTAAACCCCAATAATTCTCTTATTTATTTTAATTTTTTTAATTTTAAGATAATGGACTACCGTCTAATTTATCATCTAATCATAGAAACTCATATTGCATTAATTCATTTAATTATTTCAATTATCATAAGATATATTCGATAACACCGTCGTGAGATCTCATAAGATATTATATAATAAACATGAAAAATAAACAAACAAAAATGCATGTACAAATTTGTTACAGGGTACTGATCAAGTTCCTTTCGAAAAGTTTACTTGAAGTACGTGTTAAAAATCTTTGGATTTTAGTTTCTAAATAGTGAAAGGAAGAAAGAGAGAAAGAATGTACTCTAATATCCTAATAAAGTTTCGATGCACCGTCAAATTCTTAATTTTAGTTCGTTTGTAGGCTGTGTATGCGTGCATGTTCTACTCAAAGGTAGATCTTGAATCTCAGCAAATTAATTTGCTAAAGGGACGAGGACCCTCATGTAAACCATACCTCAAATGATGATAACTGAAAGTGGGCACTTCGCTAGACCAAACCAAGAATGGCACAAAAACAAAATTCTTTGTCACAGCTCGATGGTCCTAGGTAGGTCATGCATGACGAGATGAGCAAGAGCAACCCAAGCACAAACCATGCTTAGGCCTTAGTAATGACGATGCCTTCATGACTCAACCCATTGAGCAAAAATATATATATATATATATATAATTTATTTTTATTTCATCGACAGCAATCTATTTTGTTAGAGATAACAATGGGTTATTGAGCACAAAATAGAATAGGTTGTATTATGATATTTGACTGTTCATTCTTATTTTAAATACTTGTTTCTGTCAAATTGCAACCCATACTTTAATCTCAATATGCTTGAGATTATTGCATGTATAGTTATTCATTTATTTCTAATTATAAAATATACTAGTCCCCGTTGGAAGGACGATAGTCAGCTATTAAAAAAAAAAAGAAAAAATGTTATGTTCAACTGTCCTTGTAAATCTCTGGCCAAAAAGTTAAAAAAATAAAAAGAATAAAAAACTATCCGTGAAAATCAGTGAGTTTTCTTCTGGACATGTAGATCGGCATGTATCAGGATGGGCCTACTTGTGCAAAGCTCGAAAATGCATGCTGTCGAATTAAACTACATTAAGTTTAAACCCAAACCCAGTACCGTGCTGTTTTGATTGGGCTGGACTTATTTTTATAGTTCTAGATTAATAGCATAGTTCTAGGTTGGAATGTGGAATTGGGCTGCTGTGTAGCCAACTTTTGATAGGTGCAAAATGTGATCTTCCTTAGGCAATCTCTGGTTGACGTGATCATCAACGTGATGAATGCATGTCCCTATCTTGTTTAGGAGAGGAATTCCTATGTGAAAATCTTAATAATACCAATAAGTTACGTAAATGAATTAATAATATATAAATATATAAAAATATAAATGGTAATTTTTAAAAAACTATATACTATTATTATACTTATATACTATTTATTTAATGGCGGGTATTAAAACCATTACATTTTGGGATATAAATTTACTCTTTGGTTATTGAAGGATAAAAAGTAAAATTTGCATTACAACATACGAGGGTGGCGGCCCAAGAAGAGCGCAATATACCGAGGTCCTTATTTATATTTCCCCCTACGTAAGAGCTAAAACGAGGCAAGAAAATACATATCATGTTATATATAGGGAAAGAGGAGCTTGGAGGAGACATGTTTGTTAAACCAGTAAGGTTGCAGGTTTAAATTTCACATATAAATTAATAAATGAGCTGTAATACCAATTAAGATTGTTTAGATACAAACCTATTTAGACTTAAATATAAGATATTACATGTTAATATCAACGGCAATCCGATAACCCAAAGAATTAAGTTTAGGACTGCGACCGGGCAGTAGGTGTTCACAACTTTCCGTACATATTTCAATCTCAATCTGAAGGGTGGTTATTGTTGTTGCTCGTCACATTGGTCGCTCTGTCTTCCACTTTCACGAAACAAAGAATGCACTTTGGGCTTGAGCCCGATTACCTTTTAAGGCCCATGATCTTTATGACACGCCTGCAAAATCCTATCTGTTTTATTTCCGTATGGCCAATCAAAAGATCCCATGTCGCACTCATACCTTTTTCTACCTTATCCACTTCAATATCCTGATGGATATAAATAGACTCACTCCCATGATTAGGATTATTCTATGGTTGCATTCGGATCAGGATTTTTTTTTTTCTCTTTTTCCAAATAAAGGTTAATGAGCAGCAATTCCTCCTTTTTACATCTTTTCGAGTTCAATATATAATATAAACATAAGTCAAGAAAATCAGAACGAATATATTGATCACTAAAAAAAATCATTCGATACATTAAATTACATGGAAAAGATAAAAATTACATTTATGCTGTATTTTTCTTACATATAAATTAACATCCCCTTGTTTTTCTTTTTTCTTTTTTTTTTCTTCCTATTTTCTAGAGAGCACTTATTGAGTGTTATAAAATGAATGTTTTTTAATTTATATAAGCAATTATATATTCTGTGAAAAAAATAATTGTAAAAGATTATGAATAAATTTCATATATTACTTAAATGGTTTTAGTGATTGAGTTTTTAACCTAATTTATTGTCATGGACCAACTTATTATATTAGTGATAGAGTCTAAAGATTCGAGCTCAATTTAAAGATGTCTTAATGCTAAGCTCCATGTAAGGATTGTTGGACTAATTTTTTATTCTTCACCTTACTTAATTATTTTGCACATAAAAAAAAAACTAAAAAAAATCTTGTAAAACCATATCAACTTTGTTTGGCCTTGATAAATATAATCCTTAGGTTTGTTTCTTAAGATCTTGTGCCATTTTAAAAGAAGATGTGTCATGTGTCAATATTCACCTAAAACCAATATCACAATAAGTATTCTCTAGCTTCACTAAAAATGTTTTTAGTCCAGCAAAAGATGTTATCTTTGTAAAAGGTAGTAAAGAGGAGGAAGAGGAGTTAGGTAGTCCTAGAAGAAAGTGCTATAAGCAAACATAAAGCCATGGATCAATATGATGTATTAGAGGCCTCACTAAATCAATAGCTTTTATTGTCTAAAGTGATCTTGAAACTATCAAACTATTTCTTTAAAGATTATCATATCCTCTAAGAATATAATTCATTAATATGATTGCAAAACAATCAAAATACACCAAATGATTAGACTTAATGTGTACATTTTTTTTATTTGATCTCTTCTAATTGGTTTTGAAACAAAGAATTTTAAGATATACAACAAACTCGTTAAATGAATGCAAAGTCACTTAAACATTTTAAGATGATAAATGTTACTCTGGGTAGGTACTTCCAAGGCCAACTTTCGACAAGTTGCCGATGTGGATATTTAGGTGCACTCTATAGCAAGATGTTAGTTAGATAACTAGATGCACCCCAACCAAGATAGACAACACTAATTTGAAGGTGATTTAATGATATGGAGGAAAGTGTACATGGCTACCCTAAAGTTTTCCAAATATGCCATAATGTGGTAAATGATCTTTCAAGTCGTGTGATGAAAAGATAGGTACCTATGTGTTTGGACTTCAATTGAAATGCAAAGGACCACATGAGCTAGATTCATTCTGAAATCCTACTTGCAAGATATCTTTGTGAAGATGCAAGAGTTGAAGTAATAGAGCCGAACTGTTAATAAGTATGTTCGAAAATTCCAAAAATACTTATATGAAGTAAATGAGCCAGAAGCCCGTACTATTTTAAGATTCCTCACTAGCTTAAGGTACGAGCTTAATGATACTGTTGAGGTTTGGTAATTCACCACTCTTAAATAGGTCGTCAAGATCACCTAGTGCATGGAGAGGTAAAAGAGAAACAAGCGTTTTTTAGCACATGTAAGCTGGTCTTTTTTGTCTACCTAACCTATTCAAATTAGGTCTAAATGGATAAATAATTCAGAACCAAGTAAGAGAAAAGAGGTCAAGCTCAGCCTAAAATCTTGAGCTTTTGATAAGGAGATGCTGTAAGCTCCACAACTAGTAACTTAGAGTTTCGAATGGCTGAAAGATTCGATTGAGCCTAAAGTATAAGTAAAACTAAAACTAAAAATATTAATAAAATAATCCCGTAAGTTTGAATTTAAGAAAATAAAAAATAAAATAAAATATATATATAAAAATTTCAAATTTTAAGTATATTGAAAATACGTAAAATGCATTCCGATAATTAACGAATCTCTAGAAATAAATTATATGTATACTAAAAATCATAAAATAACCTAAATAATATTTAGGAATATTTATTTGAATATATGAATTTACATGTATATAAATACTCGTGATTACTTAAAATACGCGTAATGTGCTAAAATAATACTAAATAATTAAATAAAATTCATAATTAATTGAGAAAAAATAAATAAAAATTAGAAAAAATAAGGAATGATCCAAAATTAGGTCCTGGTAGCTATAGAAAATAAGAAAAAAATTAGCCAATTAAATTAGAGCAACACAAAAGCCAAAAACTAAAAGATTTAGGCAATGTCTTGTCCAATTTAATACACATTAATTATCAAAAAACTTTATAAATAGGAAAAAAATCACATAGCTCATTTGAACAATTAAAAATCAGAAAAAAAAATTAGGATCATTAAAATTGGAAGAAAAAAATTTAGGTAAAAAAAAAAACTGTGCAGTTGGGATTTTTAAGGAGAACCTAGACTCAAAGAGCAGTTAGGAGTGAACAGACACCACCACCACACGGTGGTGGCAGCACCCAGGTGGGCCATTACACCCATGGCCACTAAAGGTGGCCGGAGCCACCAAAATCAGTAAGTTCTATTTCCAGCCTGATTTTGTGTAATTTTGTAAAAATAATAAATATTCTTATAAAATTATGAAACTTGTTATTCTAAAATATTTTTATATGTAGTTTTTAGGAAAAATATTATTTTGATGAAAATCTGTCTCGTGATATATGGTCCTTAAGAAATTATGCAAAACCAAACATGTTTCGGTTTAGAAATAAATGACCTTAGGAATGTAGTTTTATGCCCAAAATTTTTGTGTAGAGTACATAGATGATATCAAATAGTGCTATGAAGCCCGTTTTCAAAAATTAATTTTTGAAAATTTTAGATAATTTTTAGGCCTTAAAATGAGGTATAAAATGGGTAATTTAGGGTTAATTAAGTAATTAAATGGTTAATTACTGATTTAGTGAATAATTATCTGTTTTAGGATGTTGAAATCTGATAAAGTATGATACTTGTAGCATTTAGGGTGTTAGATGTAATTATTAGGTTAATTATGTAGTAAATGAGTAATAGGGAAAAATAGTAAATTTTAAGTTAATTTTGTAAATTAGGGTAATTAGGTGTAAAATCTGATTTAGGATTAATTTAGACACTTTGAAATGATAATTAATATTGGAAGATGGTAATTAGAGTAATAAAAATATTAGATATGTATTATATACATAATATGTAATTATTAGAAATATAATAAATAGAAAATATTAGAATAAAAATTGATATTATGATAATAATAAAAATATATAATAAATCTGACGGGAAACTTGAACTTATGTAATTATATGAAAAATAAAAAAAATTCTTACATCAAGAGTAAATTCGGTACACTATTAAGGATTAAAGTGTACTAAATATAATAAAATGTTGACTAGGGATAATTATGGTATTTAGGATATCGAGAAGTAATGTGATTAATTTGTGTGACTTTTATTTTTGCTGTGCGCTAAATTAAATTTAATGAGATTTTGACATAACTTAATGATTTAGTTGATGCATGACTTTATTATATGTTCTTATTTAATTGATTAGATTTTTAATTATTTGATTTTATGGTTTATGATTTTATTGGCTGACTAACAATGTTTTCATAAATAAAACTTAAAAAACTCAAAAGAGAATAAATAGTTTATATAAAATCAGAACGGAATTGGTTCAATTGTTGACATGAAAATATGGAGTTTGAGTTAGTTTTAAAATTCATGTTCATAATGCAATTAGCATTAATTTTCATGACATAAAAATATGTATGAATATTGCTATTAATTACATTAGTAAATTTTGTAAGAAGAGATTTACTACATAATAGAAAATTATAGATAACCTACTCGACAGTGATGTTTTTGCTATAATTAAGGTAATATCAACTCAAAAAGGAAGTGAGCTCTTGTGAATATAATTAAAAACCAATTAATTAATTTTATCATATTTTTCATATATGTGTTGATTTATCAAATGATGACTTTGTTGAGACCCATGCTATTATTAGTGAATTCTTTCTTTGTAACGTTAGTATTTTATTTTTAGTTCATTCGTAGTTGTAGTCAATTAGTTCTTTTTATTTTAATTTATTTTATTATTCCATTTCAATCACTTAGCTAAAAAAAGAATTAAAATAATTTAATGTTTAATTTTCAGTCTTTGAGAACAACCTAGTTTTATCAATTATTTTTACTATAGTGTATAACCCGATTCGTTTACCGGAGTGCTTTTTATTGACAAATTATTTTTAAAAAAAAATCATATACATCACAAGCCAAGTTTAGTCGAGGATCCTAGAAAAATTTAAGATGAGTTGAATTGTGCTTAATAAGGCACTAGAGTCAAATGCATCGACTTACTTATTAATTTAAACACTATTGGAGTAAAAGGAACGAATTGAGTTACTCTAGAATGTTTAAAAGCTAACTAATGAATTCATGGACTCTTTTCCTAAAGAGTTACCTAAGGGTTTACCCCTTTGAGAGGAATTAATCTCATCTACAGCAGAAAGCATTCCACCTTGAAGTTTTAGAAGCCTTACTAATGCTTACTCTCCTTGAGTGCAAGTCACCACTAATAGTAAGAGATAAGTGTTAATAGTTTATTTTAGACATAGGCTTCCAAGGTTAGCCCACCATATTGGTATTAACAAAATGCTTGGAACGTAGCCCTTTAGGCCCAGGTTAGTAAGTTCAATTTTAGGTCGTTTAACTAGGTTTTAGGTCAATTATCTCTAACTTAAGTTAGTTAAGCTGAGCTAATGGTTTAAACAAAGACATTGAAAAACCTTGATAGATAAGGCAAGTCAAAGGCTCATAACTCCCAATGGTTCTCTCTACAAAAGTTAAAGAGGAGATTTCGACATTAACTCATTTCCTTATCTAATCCAACCATTCCTTTATAAATACAATATCAAGCCTTCTTGATAAAGGATTAAAACTTTCTTACTCTAAACACGTATTCTCTCTATTATATTCCCTTGATCCTTTGTTCGACTTGAGCATTACAGTATCCATACTAATACTAACACTAACTATAGCCTACTTCTTGCCTTTTGTAAGTACCTAAACATTAAACAAGGATTGCCCTTCAACTAGATAACTATCATACATTAATTTACTCTAGCATCCTCATACAATGTTTTAATAACTTTCATGAAAGATAATATAGATGGAAATAAATAGAAAGGAAAAGCAAAGAGTAGAAATGAAAAGCATAGTAGTTTTCACCTTGTGTTTAAAAGTTCACGAAGAAAAATGAAGAAAATAGAGATATATATTCCTATTCCTTTACTTTGTTGGTTTTAAAAAAAAAAATTGAAGAAAACTTGAATTAGTATTTGACATAACTAGTCATATTTTATTTTGATGCCTATTATTATTGTAAGGGATAAGTTTATAAATAATTATGTCTCATTTTCACTCGTTTCTGCCTATTTCTCTTCTTATACTTATTTCCTTTTTATTCTTGTCCATTTTTACGAATTTCCTATGATTTCAATTTTCTCCATCCTCTTCAAACGTTTTTATCCCTTTTTTGTCATTCTATTTCCATTCATATACATTTTTATCTCCTTTTTTGTCATTCTATTTCCATTCATATCCAGTTTTCAACTCTTATCAAAACATAGTGTTAAAGAGTGTTAAATAAATTTAAATATATTTTATTATCTTCTCCTACAAGTTGTTTTGTATATTGCTTGGTTCTTAACGTAATTAATTAATATTTTATTTACTTTTATCTCTTTTTTTTTTTCCGGTAATATTGTTATTATTGTCGTAGATATAACTACTGCGCTGTATCTCGGATAAAAAATATTGATTTTCGTTTTTTATTTTTTGTAATTATCCTAGGCAAAAAATATTATTGTCAAAAATATCAACTGGGTTTGTTTGGCTCCATTATAATTTAATTCTTGGACACGAGTCTCCATCTCTGTGATCTTTCCCCAAGTCCCACACTCCGCCTTGCGAAACTCGGTTCCCAAACAAAGAAACAAATCCTATAGTCCAAATGCTTTACTCCACGGCAGTACACTTACAAGCCAGTTCCGCTTCCACCCTCACCTCATCACCATTTCAATCTCCAACAAAAAGGCCATTATCTCAATACTCGACAAACATTTTATTGCCAAAGTCTCTTTTACCTGAAAAAACCGATTTTCTTAGGAAACTACTACTTTACTCGAAGATTAGAGAAAGGGCACGCCTTTATTATGTATACAGCTACAGGAAACTAACTTTAGTTACTACTGCTGTGAATGCTTCATTAATTGAAGCACCCCTTGTGTGGGCTGGTAGGCTTTGTGTTTTTTACGTGCTTTTGAAGGCGGGTTTAGCTGGATCAGACTCTAACCCACTTGTCTCTGGTACTTTCTGGGCCAATCTTTTTTATTGGAATTTTTGAAATGGGTGTTTGGTTGATTTCATTTATTGATTTTTGTCTCTTTCTCAGAGTTGGATGATGATAGAGTTGCTGTCAGTGATGATGAATCTGGGGATTTGGGGTTCAATAAATGGCTTGGTGGATTGCAGAAAAGACCAGGTTTGTGCAAATTTTATTACTTTCTGTTTTTGGGATTCTGGGTGTATGCCTTACAATCTAGCATAACTGTAGAATAGGATGCATATAGCCGAGCTGCCCCCATGTGGTGGATATTCGGATTAGGGCTTGAAAGTAGTTGTTAATGTTGTTTGGTTGTGGGCATTGATTCACTCATAGCCCCTTTGTTGGATAATTTTAAATTTCAAGGGCAATATGGACGCCGGGGGGGGTGTTGGTGTTGGTGGTGTGGGTGTGGAGGGTCAATAGATTCGTGACGATTTCAGTAGCTTATTTCGAGCATTTGGTCCTTATTATACAAGTAACTATAGGAAATTATCCTTATCCAAAAAAATACAAGTTACATGATTTTTAGATGATGCTGTATGACTGGCTTTTCAACATAACTTTTCTGTTTTCAGTTTATTCTGAAAAATTTTGCTTTATAGTTGGATTTACGTGTGAGGACTAGAGTGAATTATTCTTGGTAATTAGCAATATTAGAGAATTCCTTCAGATTGAATTTATGTAAATTTAATTGCCGAAAGTATTTATGTCAATACCTTGCCCAAAAAGATTTTGATTACAAGGTGCTGGACACTCACCCCAGGAATACAAACACACAGAGAGTGTTTCGAGATGTTCAATAGGTTTATTCATTATTATCCAATCTGAGCCAAATCGGCTTGTACATCCATTCTGGACTTTAATCTTTTTTCTACCTACATAGTTTTGTAGCATGATGATAAAACTGCTGTATCAATGACATTATTGAATGTTTTTTTTCTAGCGTTAATAAAAAGTTCAATAAGTTTCCAGCTAATAAATTAAAAAGACTATCTGAATGTGCTGAATATCTAAGAGGATTTTAGTATTTGACAAGAGACAAGTTGCATAGCAGATACTGGATAAATTGTAAGGTACCTTGTGCCAAATCTGAGCACAGTATTGTTTGGACAATTGACTTTTGATTATTGTCCCTGAGAAATTGTCAGAAAATCATAATGATTTTCAATTTTCTTTAGAGGTTAGTAACAACGTTTTTATTGATGTAATGGGATATGTAACGCAATGTTTTGCAATTGGGCTGGATTTCGTAAATTTTCGGCAGTTTCTTTACAACTTATTTTCACTTCCCTCACAGCAGTGAAATCTGTACCATTCTACGATTTTTGTACCTAACAAGGTAATTCTAACTGTCGTCAAAATTTTGTATAGCCTCCCTCGGAATTTATAACATAGCTTAGATGTTTGAAATACTTTTCAACATTTTGTTTTTCTTCTTCTTTTGTATCTGCGTTTTTTTTTTTTTAATATGTTCTCTCTTAATTATTCTGCTTCCTCCAAATTTCCTTAAATTATCATGATGACGTTCAATAATTCAGAAGGAAACCATACTAGTGTAGAAGCTATTCTGAATGAAAGTTCATCAAAACCATAAATTATAGATCCCCTTTAATTCACCTTTTTCTCATTTTTTTGGTGCCTTTTTAACATCTATTTGAATCTTGCTTATGACAAGAATAAGACACAAAAGAAATAAAAATTTAATCACTTATGTACCTCTATTCCAAAAATTAAATACCTAATAGACCTCTATAGATTTAAATCCTGTGCTAATATAGAATTCATATTCTAGTGTGCGGAGAGATCTCAGATCTGCTTGAAGCCTCCACTTTTACTAATTACTATGTAATGAATGAGTTGAGAGAATTTTGCATGAAGCTAGAACAACGACTAGAAGCTGGAATCTGTTGTTCTCCTGATTCATTGAGTTCAACCTTTGTATCATTTCCTTCTGTTCCTTTTGTTTCTCTTCAAATTCACAAGCATGGAGGATCTGACTTGGAAGGCCATGTTTCTCTATTGATTAAGCATGAAGATCATTGAAAATAACAGTAAAACTTTCCGTAGCTGAACTCTCCTGTTCCTGCTAGATTTTTTATTTAGGTGAGAATTCATCAAATTCTTGGATGCAAAATTGCCTAAATGTGTTCCTCCATTTTCAGCATGTGAAATCATATGTGTGATATCTCAAGTTGAGAAGCATTTTGAATGATGATCATAACAATGGGAAACATCAATGAACGATATTAATGTTTCTCCAAGTGTTGAGAGATTAATTAGGCATATACAATGTGTGCATCCATACCATGGGAATTTTCATTTGCTGAATTTCTGCAATATTTTGATAATCAACTTGATTGTTTGATTGAAGGTGGTAGCTTTCAAACAAGGGATGTATTTTTCTTTTATTTATAGATGGTACATTTTTTCAGTAGGTGTAGACAGACTACATGTGTAGTTAAAAAAATGGTTTGCTCCTTATTTGTAGATGGATGCATTTTTTCGGTAGGGATATCTTGGTTGCATTTTCATCAGAGATATATTTCTTATTTATTTTATCTCATAACCCAAACAACGGTTAAAAAAAAATGGTTACTGAGTTCTTTTATGCTCCATTTGTTTACCAGTGTAAGAAAAAGGAAAAAGGTTTGCTCCTTCATGATTCATATTTATGAGCAGGAAACTCCTGCATTATTTTACCAACGAATTGAGCACCTGCTACCAAATACTTATCTTGGAGGATAAGGTGTTTAAGAGTTGGTTGGTTTCCGGGCTATGGAAGATAGATGCTCAGGCATTTGGAAACAATTGGATCAATGGGACCTACATGTATCGAAATGCATACTCTGCTGATCTAATGGCTTCCACGTGCTTAGAGCAGGTGGTCATGTGCCCACACAACTCTTTTTTCATGAGAGTGGAGTAAATTTGTGGGGTTCATTCTCTACTCTTGCTTATGGTTGCAAGATTTAAGTGTATGCTCATCCAAAGATTTTACGAAAAAGGTCAATTATGTTAGGCATCACATACGTTGGCACATATGGCATGATGCAGATCAGATGCAAAAGTACCATATTCTCTACTCTTGCCTATGGTTGCAAGATTTAAGTATATGCTCATCCAAAGATTTCATGAAAAAGGTCAATTATGTTAGGCATCACATCCTTTGTCACATATCAATTGATGCAGATCAGATGCAAAGTACGAATATATATTAGCAGTCTTACATCATGGTATACAAATGGCCTTTAGTTACTTGATGGTGACATGGACTTGCACATGCTTAGTTCATATTCCATTGCTAAGCTATCTGACTTTAAGTTTTTCTAACATGGTTTTGACAATGTTTGGAGTTTGTCTTCAATTTGAGTTGATGAATTAGGCATCTATGCAAATACAAAACCTTGTTGTGGAGTGTGTTTCATTCGTATATCCACAAGGTGCTTCTTGGGGTTTTTATTTTTATTTATTTATTTACTTATTTATTTTATTACATCAGATAAGGATGCATCTGATAGAAGGAAACTAGTAAGCAAATGGCATGTCACAACAAAGGGCACCCTGAGGCGAAACTACAGAGTGCCCTCCAAGTCCGAAGGGCGGCGTCTTCTTAAAGCCGTGGCTTCCTTACTTTCAGAGGATGACCACTTCACAGATGCCACATCTCACAAGGTAACTACTAAAATAATCAATTTGAAATGTATAGTTTTTTTTCAATGACATCGTTGTGGAAATTTATTTCCATTTTATCCCTCTAGTAGGACCTGATCTGTTTGAATGATAATATGCTAAGCACATGCTGGATTGATGGTTTATGTAGGGTTGTCAAATAAGGAGGGAAAGCGCTCACGGTGAAAGTGTTTGCTGCAACAATGTGAGGGCCCTGTTTGATGAGCTCCCAACTCCGCATCTCATAGTTGAAATCACAGCTTTTCCTGCAGGGCCGCTCACAGAGAAAGACTACGCCAAGGCTGAGAAACTGGAACGTGTGCTCAGAGGCGGTCCTTCTGTTTGAAATGTTTGTGATGATACGTTCTTAACCTGTAAATACCAACATCTTTAAAGACGGATTTCTGTAATGCTTATGCACGATGGGGTTTATAAGTGGGCACTTCCTTTTTTCCTTGTCTATTAAACTCCTATTTTTGATATAGCCTGGTAATTATGTGCGATCCTTTAGTCCGGGAGAAGTGAACCACCAGTGTATACGGATTCATGAGCCCTTCAAGTCAAGAGCACATCAATCAAATCGCTCTATTATTTATCTCGAGGCTCTTGTAGGTGCGTGATTCATTAGTTGTAAACATATTTTCCCATAAACACCTGCTATTTGCGTATTTTTCCCACTCTGGTACAACTCAAGCATGTTATTGGTTTCTGCTGAAAAAATAATATAACAATGAATATATTTATATATGGAAGGTACATTGCAAGTATTACTTCTTGATAAAGGTTTTGTTATTAATTGCATCACGAAGCGTAGAATCCTTAGAAGAGCTCTACGGCCGTGTGCTACCGGCAAACTTATCAATGCTTTGAAAAGGATATTAATTTTTCTTGCTTTTTCGATGGTAATTACTCGCTTTATTAAGTGGTTGCACAATTAATGGAAGAGTAGCGCCTCAGAACTCGAACCGTTATGTCAGATGACTTAAAGATACCAAGGCCGCACGAAACTTCGAGCAGCTGGGACTGGAACTGCTTCTGCGTCTGACACTCCCCAATCTGGGCAAGACCATACTATTATACACTAGAACGACCGTCCCAGGAGATGAGATAGTTTGCCAGATGGAATCAGAAGAAGGGAGGTTCTAGTTCCTTTTTGCAAGAAAAAAATAATAATAAATATAATTTTATTTATTTATTAGATCTTATCTAATTTTGATGTGAGAGAATTTTTTGGATTGTGAGGCATAGATTAAATTGTTTTTTTCTAAAAACAAAAAAAAAAATAGTTAGTCTACTTTCTGGAAAATGATCCATGTATCATTAACCATTTTTTTTTTTTTTAATGCGAGTTACTCATCATGAATACACTTATTTCTGCTGCCACGAACAAATGATCTAGGGAATAATGCTGTGATGCAAGGACAAAAAGCAGTGAGTTTAGGATGCAACAAAACGATAGTAATGCAGATGATAGTGAGTCTAGGATAGAGCCAAAGTGTCACAATTACATTAGTTGGACGTCATTATTACTATACTCTAGATTAGACTTGTTGGTTGTGTGATGTAATGCTTAAAATTGTGAATAGAGGATATAAATGTCTAAAATTTGAAGGAACTGCTAACAGAGTGATTGATGAAAACTGTCACATATTATGAGTATTAACGGCCATCCGTCATGTCGAATCACGTATTATTGCTGGTAAGTTATGCCTTAGGAGGGAAATTAGGTGAGAGCTAGAGTATGTTGATTCATCAGTACGGAGATTAGATTTATGACATTTACCTGCAAGTTGGGGTTCACGCTATTCCATTATCCACACAGCTAGTTAAGGGCATAGGTCGGTTCCAACCCGTACCTCAGCAACGATCGGCCATGCCTAAGTGGAGAAATTGAATCTACCTGTCCTCGTGATAGATTTAGATACGATATAATATAATTTAAATATATTAATATATAAAAGAATTTAACATGAAATACAAATAGATGAAATTCATTTAAATACGGTTAAATTCGTATCTATAATCGAATCTAATTTCTAAACTCAGATATAGAACACGAGACACATCATATATTTTTATACAATTGTATTTTGTTATATAATTAATTTTTGTCTAAGTCGGAGATTTCGATTAAAGATATTAAATACTCTCCGATATATATTTTTCTTATTGCATAGTAATTTAAATGTTAAAAAAATTATAAACTCATATGTAAATTCTTTAACTATTTTCCTTAAAAATCCAATAAACAATGTGATAAAATTTAAAATTAATACTAATAGTAATTTAAAATTATGATTCTATTTAATTTATTAATATTATATAATATAAATTTAGTGATATTATATACTCTTCTTACCGCATTGTAATTTAAAATGGCAAAAAAATTATGAATTCATGTAGATACTTTGGCTCTCCCTTAAAAATCTACAAAGAATATGATAAATTTGAAAATCAATATTAGCAGTAATATTAATATCCATTTAATGCATAGTTTTACTTAATTTATGATGTTATATAAGTTAAATTTTTCGATTTTTTTTATTTGATAAGATTTTTTTTTATTAAAACTTTTGTTTGGATTATAACTTTATATTAAGTATGAACATACTATATTATTTGTTTTTATAAAATTTAAATATTATTATCATTCTTTTCTCATTATATCTATAAATATTTTATAAATTTAATCATAATTTTTTAATTAATAAATTATATCAAATTTAAGATAAACAAAATATAATAGAGTAACACGAATTATTAACTCTAATGTGAACAAATCTAATCTGGATACTAGAGATACTAAACGACGGATTTAGATTTTCATTTATGATTAATAAATAGTTGTTTCAGGGATTTAGGTTTCTGTTGACACGTAAGAACGAAACACGAAAAATGATGAGTCCACTGATCATTTCTTGACTTGGTTGACATTTCTTGACGTGTTTATGGATTTGATGAGTCCACTGATCAAGGATGCTCATCGCCCTCCACACCATGGACTTGTAACGTACATAGCGGGACCCCAATAAAATCAAACCAAAATATGTCAATCGTTCAATAGAAAGTTAAGAAAATAATAAAACAAAAACAAGAAAGTGAATTATAGCAAAAAGTTCGGACTACTTCTATGTGGAGCAAGATTTTTTTTTTTTTTTTTCCATTGGCAGCATTGAAGCATTACTATTAATAACACAAAAAAATAAAAATATATTTTTGATACATGTCTGATATGGTATATATGTACTTTCATTAAAAGGAAGATTTCGGTTTTTAACAATGTAAGACCTTGTTTTTTTTTTTTTTTTCCATATTTTAGTTTTAGCCAAGCTGGACCGAGGTCCCATGCCCTTGTGTATCTACATCCTTTCTAATTAGAATGTGGTCAGTCTCCATCAACCATTGGATTGCACTATTGCTTTGATTGCTTAATTGGTTAACAATGATTATCGTTGAACCCGTCGAGTCAATTGTCTTCACGAGTCTATTTATGTCGCTGAAAAAATTAAATGTAATGGGTTCTCTCGTCGTCAATATTCAATTTCAAAATTTATTTATTGCATTGTATGATTTCCAATGGTCATCCTTAAGATCATTTACCAAAATAAAAATTTTATGAGGAAATATGACATAGAGGTGACTTTGTTACATATTATACCTTATTTCGTAACCTTATATTATGAGGACATAATATATGTATGACTTCTCAAAGTCATCTCTGGGTACGTACTTGAACATAACACCATTGCTTGCACTTATAGAGCTCGTAGTACTGTAGTTGTGCGATTGCCATACTCCTAATTTGCTCGGACAACACTTAAAGTAGGTTAGGGTTGGAGCCGGTGGCTACTTCTTCTTGCCTCCCATGAGTTACCCCTTCAACATGATACTACTACAATGCATCTAGTCTAGGTGCTCTGTTGCCGCCGGTTTTCTAAAATCTACTACTCTATATTGCTGACGACCGACGACGTCAAAGATGGGCCTATATACAACATGTCTCGTCCACACATAAATTTAACCTAGACTAGATCGTAAGGTTGAAAGTTGCTGACTTCATTTTGAGTTTCAAATTGAAACCAAGATCCAACCCTTGCAAAGTGAGTATTAATGTGATGAGTCGACCATAGACTAGTTGGGACTCCTTTCAAGATAATCTTCGAAACTTGCAATTGACTAATGTTTCTTTAACATTGACTGCTACTCATATTTTCCTGAAAGATAAACATTTGGTTCGATTGTAGAGTAATGTAGTTCTTGATTACTAGATAAAGGATCCAAAAGTAGAGTGGTAAGTCAGTGCATGCATGCGTGCCCTATGGTTGGTTACGTGATGGAATTCTTCACGCATATCTCACTCCCTTGATCCTCTTTTGATTATGAAGAAAAGGAAAAAGTTGTATGAAGAAAGGATTTTTTTTTTTTTCAACATGTTTAAGTAAGAAGAAATATGTTTTGGATTAGTATACTAATAAAATTTATCTGGCATGTGTGTGTATGTATGCATGTTGTGGTGGGAGTATGATAGGAATCAAGGTCCTATAATACGGTCGCATGCCTATGGTCTTGTTACCATGGTTCGCTGAGCTCTTTAACACACTAGCGCATTATGGAAGAAGCTAAGATCCTCTATGCTGACCCATTGGAGTAACCGAGATCTTATGGGCAAATGATAATCTCTTAGATAAAGGAACTTCATATGGCTACTAAGGTCACCTACGGCCTTAGGTCTACAACCTATTTAGATCCTTGGTGGGAGCATGGACAACAACTTAGTCAACCAAATCAACAACTCAGCCAGTCATGCGCCGAGCTCTCAGATATGATGTAGACCCAATCAACTTAGCTTAACAGTGGGCATTAAGACCTCGGTCTCCAATGTAGACTAGCAGCTGCTGACCTATCTCTTACTTCCCAACCAAAAGACCGCCCAACAATGCCTAGGACCACAAATTAAGCTATTAACACATGTCCATTTGTTATTCTGGCATTGTACCATTTCAGCAAAATATTCTATTTTCTTTTTTTCTCCATTTCCATGTAATCTAAATTGGGTAAGATACCCATTTTAGTGAATTAATGTAACCTAGTAGTTGCCCTAAATGGATAGTATAAATACCCAACTAATGTAATAGTTATAATCAATCATCAGTAATAGAATATTTGCTACTTCTTCCTTAAACTTTTGTTTTTCCCGTGAACCAAGTCTAAACAAACCTTACTCTTAACTAGTTCATTGAGTGAGAGATAGTGGCAATTCACCTTAGGAAGGACTTATACGTCATATTAAGTAATTCCTATGTACATATAAGGCATTCAGCGAGTCATATCCGAGTGCTTATACACTAGATCGGGTTAACCTTTGACTCTCACTTATCTTTAGAACCATCTTACAGTTTGGACCTACTCATCTATTAGTGTTCATCTGCGGTAGCATATCATCTTGGTATCAGAGTTTTAGCAACATTCATTGTAGGAGTTATTGTGCTATCTTTCATGTTCTACTATTGAAGTGTAAACTACTGTACTTAAATTTGTAGCCTTGTGGGTGTTGTAATTGTGTGGAAGTGTAGTCAAGTGAGTTGTCGCTATGTTAAGTAAGTTCTTTATGTATCCTATTTAACTCTGTTTTACCCTGTCTTTGGCATTGCAAAATGAGGCAGTTAGTAGTGGTCAAGATTCTAAGTTGTTTTGATTTATGTACTATAGGTTTGGAAAAGTATAGTTCTTGAGTTATAATAGTGTTGTTACTAGAAGGATTTCGTGGTTTTGTGTATAGAACTATGCCTTATTTGTATTGATTGTTACAAAAATGACTGACTTGAGTATCGGTGCTAGTATTGGTGATAATAAGAGAGGTGTTATCTACCATGGAAGAGATACTCTAGCTACTCTAAGGTTAGTCAATGAGGTGCTTGATAAACTCACTGACTTGATGAAAAGCTTCTTGATGGTTATGCAAAATAATGGCTAGCCTATTAAAGCTAACCATGAAGATGCCCAAGCTAAGCAAGCATGAGACTAAGGTAATGGCCACATGGGTTGACATAACTACCTAGCAAAAATGCTCAAGCAGGAGGATTAGAAAGGACTGCTAAGCTATGTTTAGTGTTTGATTAAGTTGAAGAGGTTGGTGAAGAAGCTAAGGAGGAGTATTATGAGGTAGAGGATCAAAATGCCCCGAGCTACTAAAGTAGAAGGCCTAGAATTATAGATACTGAGCTTCCCAAGGAATGAGGAATGCTAAGGAGTACTTAGATTGGGTTGATGGAATTAAAAAGAATTTTGAGTGCCATGGGGTCTCCAAGAACTTTAAAGCCAAGCTAGCCATACTAGAATTCATTAGTTATGTCACCTTGTAGTGAAAGAACTTGCAAGCCACCAGGTAACGAGACTGGGAACATGAAGTTAAAAACTAGGAAGAGATGAAGAGAATGACGAGAAGAAGATTTGTGTTAAGCTATTACTTGCAGGATACATTTAAAAAGTTGCAAGAAATGCAGCAAAGCAAATCAAGTGTAGATACCTATGCGCAAGAGTTCCAAATGTTAATGATTTGTTATGAGGTAATAGATCCTGAAGACCAAATTGTATCCAAACTTATCAGTAGATTAAGATATGAGATTAGAGATACATTGAAGACCAAGGAGATTGCCACTCTTAATAAGGCTATCTAAGCTATGCAATGAATAGAGAGAAGGAGAATGACTAGGAACTATGTTCTGTTATCTCCAACTCAACCTACTCGACATGTACTAAGTGTGTGATTTGAGCTGAGCAAAACTAAAGAGGTCTAACCTGAGTTAAGGTCCTAACCTATCGAAAAGGAACTACTAAGAAAGTTTGAGAAGGGATAAAGTTTAAGTAGGAAGACAAGCGAGATTAAGTACTTCAAGTGTTAAAGGTATGGTCATATGGCTACTCAATGCTTGAATAAAAGGATACTGGTTAGATAAGGGGAAGTGCTGACCATTAAAGTCAATTTTACTAATGATGAGGTAGAAAAGGAGGAGGAAAGAAGGATCGAACTAGCTGATTTGTCTGAGGGAAGGAGGTCATTTTCACTTAGGAAGGAAATTTTATCCCAGCAACCATGGTCTTATGAAGGGTGATGAGTGTTAGTCCAACTCCTAAAGATAAGTAGCATGAAAATCTATTTCATATAGGGTATAAGGTCCAAGGTATTTTGTGTACACTCATAGTTGACAGTAGTGATTGTACCAATGCTATCTCTACATTCATGGTTGAGTAATTGAAGTTTCCAACCATACTCCATCGCAAACCATACAAGTTACATTGGCTAAGCGATAAAGGAATCTTGCAAAGTTACAATGTAAGTTTTAGTGTCAATCTTTATTGGAAAATACTACGATGAGGTAATGTGTGATGCCTTGCTAATAAGTACTTCTCATATTTTTCTAAGAAGGTCGTGGCTATTTGACCAACGAGTTGTATATGGTGGGTTTAGCAACACTTGCTCATTTGAGCATGGGGGTAAGAGAGCAAAACCAAGTCCTATGACCCTCAACTAAGTGAAGAACATGTATTTTTCACTAAGCAGAGCCTCGAAGAAGGAAACCTTGGTAATGACTAGAGGCAAATTATTAAGAGAGATGAAGTCTAAGGTGATTTGGAGGTTACTCAAAATGAAGGGACAAGGCACCAAGTTACTTGCTAAAGTGAAGAACTTGCTCGATAAATTTGCTAACTTGTTCCCTAATGACTTACCATTTTCTAAAAGGAATACCACCGATCCAGGGTTTCAAGCATATTATAGATTTGCAACTAGGAGCTACCTTACAGAATAAGCCCGCATACTGCATGAGCCTTAAGTAAGCTATCGAACTTCAGATACAGGTTGACAAACTAATTGAGAGGTTATGTTTAAGAGTCATTATGTCCCCTATGTATTATCAACCTTATTAGTGTCGAAGAATGATGGTATATGGATAACCGGGCTATAAATTGGATTACCATCAAGTACAGGTATCATATCTCGAGGCTTGATGTCATGCTATATGAATTGCAATGGGTAAGGATATTCTTTAAGATTGATCCGAAGTCTGAATACCATCATATCAAAATGCCAGTAAGAGACATGTAAAAGACCGCATTTAAGGCAAGGCATAGGTTATATAAATGGATTGTGATGCCATTTGGTCTATCTAATACTCTAAGCATATTCGTGAGGTTAACGAACCATATGCTCCTCCATTTGATTGATAAGTTTGTAGTTGTTTACTTTGATGACATCCTTATATGTAATTGTATCCTAAAGTCACATCGTGATCATCTCAAAACTATGTTTTCTACCCTGCAAGCCGATAAACTCTATGGGAACTTGAAGAAGCATGATTTCTGCCAAATTGAAGTGGTGTTCTTGGGTTTTGTAGTTAGTGAAGGGGAATCTAAGTTGATGGGGATAAGGCATAAGCAACCACTAAATGGCCAATACTAACTAATTTTGTTAACGTCCAAAGTTTTCACAGATTGGCTTTATTCTATGGATGCTTCATTAAGAACTTTAGTACCTTGGTGGTTCCATTGACTGAGCTATCTAAGAAGAATGCTAAGTTTAAGTGGTAAGTAAGAGAACAAGAGTTTTGATGTGGTGAAAGAGAAGTTGATTACTACCCCCATCCTTGCTCTTCTTAACTTTGACAAAGTATTTAAACTGGACAGTCATGCTTTTAGTATAGGCCTAGGTGTCATGCTGATGTAGGAGGGCGAGCTTATTGCTTACTTCAGTGAGAAGCTTCTAGGAGCCACACTCAATTACTTAATGTACAATAAATTCTACTCCTTGATCCAAGTTTTGACTGTTTGGTATCATTACCTATTACTTAAGGAACATATGATCTACACTAACAATGAGTTGTTGATGTGCCTAAAGAGCTAACCTAAGTTGTCCAAGCGACAAGCAAAGTAAGTTGAGTTCATGGACGGACTTTCATATGTTATGAAATATAAGAACAACAAGGCCAACATGGTGGCCAATGCTCTATCTATGTGAATACCCTCCTGACCACCTCCAAATGAGGCTACTAGGATTCTTGGTGATCAAGAGCCTATATGCTAAGGATCCATATTTCGGTCCAATTTACACATGGTGTGGGAAAGGATGAATTTTTTATGATTACTACAGGAAGGACAGATACCTATTTATGTTATGAAATATAAGAACAACAAGGCCAACATGGTGGCCAATGCTCTATCTATGTGAATACCCTCCTGACCACCTCCAAATGAGGCTACTAGGATTCTTGGTGATCAAGAGCCTATATGCTAAGGATCCATATTTCGGTCCAATTTACACATGTGTGGGAAAGGATGAATTTTTTATGATTACTACAGGAAGGACAGATACCTATTTTAGAAGTGCAAACTATATATCCTGACCCATTTAATACGTAAGCTACTGGTATGAGAAGCATATTTTGTAAGAAACTCACACTTAGCTATTGAAGTCGAGGTTCTTCTAGCCAAGGATGTTAAAAGATGTATACTTTGATGGGAATCAAGCCCCTGGACCAATCACTCGAAGCTGAGCTAGAGGACTCTAAGGATTCGTGTAAAGAATACTAGTCAAAACCAAAGTTGAGATGAGGATCCTTATGCCGAAGTGATCTCCTGTCTATTAGATCCTCACATGTGTTACATCTGCTCCTATCCAACAATGATGCCTTATTCTAGAAGACAGCCCAAGAGTATTCAAGCCAAGCTGCCAGACCGACCACAGACATCTGACTCCAATTTAACTAACTTCTTTACCAAACTGATTGGCTCCCAACCTAATCCAAATCAAGTCAGCCCCTTACTGCAAACATTATTCTATTTCCGCTTACCTTATATCATATTTCTCCCATTTAACCACCAAGCAACACGTATCTTATAACACAATATTCTAGAACAATTCATTCCTTTCTATACTGAATATTCTTTGCTCCTTTTACCCTTTTATATAACCTAATTGTAGAATACCCTTTTGTCTTTTCATACATATAAAGTAATCCTAGTGGATAGGTATATAAACCCTCACTTTCTTATATGTAGAAAATCAACTAATCAATACAGAATTATTCACTTTAAGTAACCTCAGTATTCTCGTTATCCTTCAACTCTTATCTATTTCCTTTAGTAAGGAGTAATGGTGAGTGACCTTTCAGTTTGGATTGATATGTCATATCCGGCAGATTGTAAGCCGAGTAAAATCAAATGGTGCGTCATATCCATTCAGTAGCTATCCGAACTTTACTAACTTTTTCCTTGTTGTTTTTTGTTTGCTTCATTATGGTGCTTCTTCATGTTTCCAATTCCGGAGATGCATTAACTTTACTAGTATTAGAGCGCAGTTCCACGAGGGAATGTGTGAAGTTTTGGTTCACTCTTCTATTGGTAGCTGCTATGTTCCCTCCATAGCTACTGCAGTGTGTTTGAGTGTAAATAAGTGTAGTTTTACTATTACTCTACTCTTACTCTATGTTTCATTACAAAAACAAGGTAAGCTCATTTCTATTCTATTCGAGTGATTATTAGGTATTAAAATTGTTAGCAAGTTATTAATCCATTTGAGAAGTACTATACCATGTCAAATTTAAATGTTTAGGGTGTTATTAGTGACCAAAGTAATGGTGCTCAACTTGGTTAAGATCATAATGGTAGTAACACCTCAGGGTTGGTTGATGATAAACTTAACAAACTGACTAACCTAGTTAAGAATCTAGTTACAGCAATGCAAGTTAACAAACAATAACCCTATGGTGTACAACATGATAACCCACAGGAAAATTCTCTTAAGAGACACCACATTCAAGGCAATCAAATCAATCGCCTAGTTCGACCACAGCAAGCTAGAGGAGTAGTAAACCGAGTTGCTAAACGAAGACTAGAGTTGGAGGAGATTGGGGAAGGTGATGAGGAGCTAGATGTTGAAGAGTTTGGGGAAGATGAAGAAGTTCACTATTACCAAGCGCAGGGATGAGGACGTCGAGTCCCTCGAAGGTTAGACAATGTCAAGATTCAAATCTCACCCTTCAATGGAAGTAGAGATGTAGATAAATACTTAGATTAGGAAGAAAAGGTTGAGAAAGTGTTTAAATATTATGGGTATACTGATGCTGTCATGGTCGAACTTGCTTCATTAGAGTTTATTAGATATACCATTATGTGGTAGAAGAATTTGAATGTACCTAAAACAAGAGATGGTAGACAAGGTGTTAGAATTTAGGATGAGATGAAAAGGTTGTTAAGAGGTAGATTTGTACCCAAGATCTACCTACAAGATACATTTGCAAAGTTGCAGGAGTTTCACTAAGGAATTTGATCTGTTGATGACTATGTCAGAGAGTTCCAGATGCTTATGATATGAGCTAACATAGAAAAACCTAAAGCTCACACCGTATTGAGGTTCATCTTTGGACTTTGATTTGAGATGCGTAACATTGTGGAAGTGCAAAGGTTTTATACCTTGGAAGAGACGATAAAGATAGCGCAAAGGGTCGAAAAACAAAGAATGCTTCAAGCTGATCTAGGCCAACCTTCTGCTAACCCACAATTTTGCGTCGACCTATTCAAGCCAAGTCGAGGAGGCCATATAAGGCCGAAGATAGGAATGACCGATATGATGACAGTCGAGTAAGCTGACAAGATCGAACCGATCAAACAAGTCGAGCAGAGGTAAGGTTAACCCCAAGGATATATGAGAAAAGGCAGACCTTCGAACTAAAGACTAGCAAGGTGAAACGCTTTAAATGCTTGGGCTTTGGACATATAGCTATTAAATGTCCGAACCGACAAGTCATGGTGCTCTGAGGAGATGTAGTGGACAACATCGACGAGAGAAAGCCTAAGAAAGAAGAGGATGTTGGAAAATCCGAAGCCAAAGAGGAAGAGGAGACCTGTGTCTATGCTGACCAGGGGGAAGTGATAACCTAGCCTTAAGATGAGTACTAAATTCTTTGCCGAACTTTAAGGAGGATCAAAGGGTGAATCTATTCCATATCAAGTGTATCGTCATAGGTCAATTGTGCACAATTACTATGGATGGAGGAAGTTGTACTAATTTCGTTGTACAATCCTTTGTGCAAAGGTTAGGTATGTCGACCTCAAAGTATCCCCGACCTTACAAGCTATATTGGCTTCATGATAAGGGTGCTTTGTACGTAACTGAACAAGTCACTGTACTGTTCAATGTTGGGAGTGTATATAGGGATGAAGTAGTATGCAATGTCGTCCCCATGAGAGCTTCACATCTACTGTTAGGACAACCTTAGTTGTTCGACCAACGTGTTACTCATGACGGGTATAAGAACATCTATGCCTTTATTAAGGATGAAAAGAAGATTACGTTGCAACCCTTGACTCCGTCCCAAGTAAATGAAACCTACAATCAGCTCACCCGAGCTAGTAAGAAGAATGCCTTAATAATGTGTCAAAGAGAGCTCTAAGCTGCTAAAAAGGATGAAGAATCTATGTTCCTATTAATTAGAAGATTGTTAGAAATCAGAGATTTAGAGGATATCCCTGATGAAATCCAAAGCTTGCTAAATGAGTTTTTCAATCTATTTCCTGAAGAACTGCTTAGAGGATTACCTCCAGTCCGAGGAATTGAGAATTATATTGATTTGCAGCTAAGTGCTACCCTACCAAACCAACTTGCATACAAAATGAACCTTAAGCAAGCTATTGAGCTAAAAAGACAAGTAAACGAACTCATAGAGCGAAGATATCTGAGAGAGAGCATGAGCTCTTGTACTATACCAGCTCTGCTCATTTCTAAGAAGGATGGTTCACAGTACATGTGTATTGACAACCGAGCAATCAACTAAATTACTGTCAAGTATAGATACTCGATATCGAGGCTCGGTAACATGTTAGATGAGCTTTATGGTGCCAAGATATTTTCGAATACTGATTTATGAAGTAATTACCACCAAATTTACATGAGGCCGAGCGATAAATGGAAGACTGCCTTCAAGACTAGGTATAAGCTCTACAAATGGTTGGATATGACATTTGGACTCACTAATGCACCGAACACACTCATGAGGTTGATGAACCATGTAATGTGCCCTCTAATTAGAAGATGTGTCGTCATGTATTTTGATGACATATTGGTATACAGTGCCAACTTGAACGACCATGTCATCTCCGCGAAGTATTTGACATTTTGCGAACTGAGAAATTGTATGGAAATGTAAAGAAATGTACATTTTGCCAGAAAGAGGTGATCTTCCTTAGTTTTACAGTGTCAGAGGAAGGACTCTAGGCAGATGAGGATAAGATCCGAGCTATTCTTAAGTAGTCGACGTTAAAGAATGTCATTGAGATTCGAAGCTTTCATGACCTAGCTTCTTTCTATAGGTGATATATCAAAAACTTCAATACCATAGCCACCCCCTTAACCAAGCTGACAAAGAAAAATGAAGGGTTCAGGTAGAATGATTAAGCTGAGCAAAGCTTTAGGGAAATTAAAGGGAAGCTCACCTCGGCACCTATTCTTTCATTACCAAATTTTGACAAACCTTTCGAATTGGAATGCGATGCATCAGGGTAGGATTCGATGCTATCCTAATGCAAGAACGACAAGCAAAAAGCTTAGTGGTTTTGCCTTGAACTATTATGTGTACGAAAAAGAGTTGTATTCTCTTTACTAAGCCCTTACCGTTTGGCAACACTATCTGCTGCCACGGGAGTTTATTATTTATATAAACCATAAGTCTTTAAAACATCTAAGGAGTCAGAACAAACTTTCGAAGAGGCAAGCCAAATGATTGGAGTTTATGGAAGGGTTCTCGTACGTCATCTGACATAAGAAGGGAAGCGTGAATGTGGTTGCCAATGCTTTGTCACGTTGGCAAAGCTTGCTAACCGCTTTGCAGACCAAATTATTGGGATTCTTACTCATTATAGAGCAGTACGCTCATGATCCACATTTCATCCCTATCATAGAACAGTGCAGGGATAGAATTGCTGTCAAGTAATATTATCTTAAGGAAGGCTATCTGTTCAAGGATCAAAGGCTGTGCATACCAAACTATTCCACGCTTGAGTTATTGATCAAAGAAGCTAATAGTGGTGGATTATCAAGTGACTTTAGGGAAACCAAGATAACCAATCTGTTAAGGGAGAATTTTTACTGGCTAGGTTTAGCCAAGAATGTCCATAAGGTAGTTAGTAGTTATGAAGTATATAAGCGAGCTAAGGGGAAGAGAGAACCCCATAAAGAATACATGCCACTACCGACATCAACCTTACCTTGGGTCGACCTTAGCATGGACTTTGTCCTAAGGTTATCCCAAACATCCAGAGGCAAAGATTTTATCTTCGTTGTAGTCGACTGCTTCAATAAGATGGCACACTTCATTCTGTGCCATTGGACCAACGATGCTTTACATGTTGTTGATTTATTTTTGCAAGAGGTTATTTGAATACATAGGGTACCAAAGACTATTGTCTCAAATTAGGACATAAAATTTTTGAACTATTTTTGGAAAACTCTTTGGAGAAGACCCTAAACCAATCTTGTATTCAGCTCCAGTAGCCATCCTCAAATTGATGGCCAAATTGAAGTAGTAAACAAGATGTTAGGCAAATTGGGGTGTATGCCTACTAGTTGTAGAGTTCGCATACAACCAAATTGTCCATAACACTACTGGAAAGACCCCATTCGAGTTTGTCTATGGCCTTAACTCTACCATTCCCCTAGATATGACCGTAGCTCTAACAGCTACTGAAGAGAGTTAATCCGGAGTTGACCAAACCTAAGAATTGCATGGACTACCAATCTGTAACCAAGAAGATCACCAAATTCAATCAAAGACAACAAGAAATTGGTAACCGAAGTTGCCAAAATATTTCCTTCCACCCAAGATATTTTGTATGGATAGAGCTCAGCCAAGAATAATTCCCACACTTAATATAGAACAAGCTATCTCCTCAAGCTGATGATCCATTCAAAATCCTAAAGAAGATCAACAACAATGCATACCAAATCGAGTTGCTTGATGACTATGGTGTTTCTTCTACCTCTAATGTATCCGATTTATTCCCTTACTAATCAACGGAAGAAGACCCTGCATGCACCCCAGAAGAAGAAGCGGAAACCCCTCTAGATTTGAGAGAAAATCTTTCTAACCCCTAAGCAAATGATTGGAATCAAGCCCTTAGACCAATCATTCGAAGCCAAGCTAGAGGACTCCAAGGACTCGTGCAGAGAATACTAACTCAAAGCCAAAGTCGAGACGTGAATCCTTATGCCAAAGTGATCTCCTACCGACCTATCTATCAAATCCTCACATGTGTCAAATTTGCTCCTGCCTAACAACAATGCCTTATTTTAGAAGACAACCCAAGAGTATCCAAGCCGAGCTGCCAAACCAACTATAGACTCCAATTTAATTGACTTCTTTATCGAACTGAGTGGCTCTCAACCTGATCCAGATCAAGTCGGCCCTTTACTACAAACGTTATTCTACTTCCACCTACCTTGTATCATATTTCTCCCACCCAACCACCAAGCGACACGTGTCTTTTGACACGATATTCTAAAATGATTCTTTCATTTCTATACTAAATATTCTTTGCTCTTTTTACTCCTTTTAGTATGTTTTATGTAACGTAATTATAGAATACTATTTTGTCTTTTCATACATGTAAAGTAATCATAGTGCATGGGTACATAAACCCCTACTTTCTTGCATGCAAACATTCAAATAATCAATACAAAATTATTCACTTTAAATAACCTTAGTATTCTCATTATCCTTCAACTTTTATCTATTCCTTTTAGCAAAAAATAACGGTGAGTGACCCTTCAGTTTAAACTAATGTATCATATTCAGCGGATTATAGGACAAGTAAGATAAAGTAATGTGTCATATTTATTTGGTAACTACCCAGACTTTGCTAGCTTTTTTCTTATTGTTTTTGGGTTTGCTTTATAGTGGTGCTTCTCCGTGTGTCCAGCCCTGGAGACGAATTACACTTTGTCCTAGAAAGGTATGCTACCTGTAAAAGAGCCAAGAGCAAAGTTAAACAAGGGCCTTACTTACCAGTACTCTTCCCAATCAAACCATGGTCTAAGTTAACCATGGATTTTGTGCTTAGCCTACTAAGGATTTCCCAAGAGAAAGACTCCATCATGGTAGTCATCGATAGATTCAGTAAGATGGCACACTACATACCATATAACAACATTAATAATGCTTTAGCTATCTCTTTCCTCTTTTTGCAAGAAGTACTCAAGTTGTATCGAATATCGAGGACTGTAGTGATACATCTCTAAGGTTGGACACATAGAAGAGCACCACAACAAAGTGAATTGAAAGAAAGTAAAAGAAGACTTGCAAAGCTCAGGTAGTTATTGACTGAATATGACACACTAATCAATCCTACTCAACCTACAATCTACCAGATGTGACTCACTGATCTGAACTATAGGGTTACTCGCCACTAATTCTTACTAAAGGAAATAGATAAGAGTTAAGGGCAAATAAGAAAACTAAAGTTGCTCAAAAGGAAAACTTATATATTCTAATTATCAAAGGGTTATGTCTACATATAACAAATGAGGTTTATATACTAGCTATAAGACCCTGCGTTTCCAATATACTAGTAAAGTAACCGATATTTCCTTGACTATCACAAAAAACAAAAAACACAATGTTAATAGACTAGAAAAGCTTGATTTTCATAAGGGAATTATTAAGATACTATTATAGTTATAAACATACGTTTATAGTTATAAATCAATATCTATATATAACTCTATGATACAAACTCTAAGATGTAATTTAGTGAAAGTAATATATTACATCACTAGTGTCATCATCATTAATATACAGGTATACATTGAAAATAATAATAATAAAAAATAGATAAAATATCAATATAGGGACATACCTTTGGAATATACTTATATAGAAATATATAAAGTATAATTATTAGAAAGAACTATTATTTAGTGAAATCTACATATATACAATTAAATGCCAATGATAATTTAAAAGATACCAACACAGTTATAACTTCTAAACTAGGATAAAGTTAATATATTAATAAGTATTAATGATTATCTCACTACAGGAATAATCATATGAACTATACTAGAAATGTTGTTAAGATGTAATTTTAGTTGTATCTTATGAAATACCACTCAGAATTACATACAGAATGCAATACTCAATATTATTATATGAGATTATAAAAAGAAAATGTATGTAAATATATCCAAATCATTACTAGAACTTACTTATACATTACATTATTTATTTTTATAACAATCATGGAAAAACTCACTTAAAGCAAAGAATATATATATATATATATACATAATAGATAAATAAATAAAGTAAGATAAATATTGGACGGCGATTGAATATATTTACAATGGACACCATGCTTTGGGAACAAGTGTATAATGTCTATATAACTAATATAAATACATGTATATACAAAAATTTAAGCATTTGTAGAAATTTTTTGTCTAAGCTTGAAATTCACATTGGAATCATAAAAGTTAATTAAAATGATCTATTGAGTTGGATTTTGAAAAAGGAATGATAAATTAATAATACAATAAAAAGGGTTAACTATAGTAATATTATTCATAAAATATTAAATATGTGAAACTCTAGTTTCAATAATGGCTGAATTCCTAGATTTAAATTATTTGAGTAATGAGAGTAATAAATAACATGAAATAATATTTAAGGAATATGTGTACAAATTAAGTATACTCAATGCATGATATTATTACGTGCAGTTAATGAAAAACTCCAAATATATATATGTATACATATATATTCATGTGATAAAATATGTAGGGAATATAAGAAATAATTACAAGTGGTGTCCAAATGTATTGTACATGCAAGGATTTGGCACTATAGTCACCATAGAATAAATAAAGCTTTAGTCATTAAGCCTAAAAGATGACACTTCGAGTAGCTAATTAACGTGTAGAATATGTGAGCAATTCTCTTCTGATACCAAGCTGATATATATTTTAGTAAAACTTATCATGACACATGTAAAAAGCTGCACATTCATGAGATCCTTTAACTAAATGCATATAAGCCATATTAGAGGCCTCAATTAATTAACTGAAGATATATATATATATATATACATATTAAAAAAAATGAAGAGAGAGAGACCTAAGCAAACCACCTAAACAATGGCGATGAATAACTTGACTTTAAATGTAAGTCTCTAAACCATTATGAAAAGAAAAAACACCACATGACGTAGATCTTGTAAGAGGAATTTTTGTTGGCAATGAGATCTTTCACAATAAAAGTGACATTCTCTTAGTTTTAGTTTTTCATTAAGGAGCTCTTTAATACCTAGTTTGCAAATATAAAATTCAACGTTAGGAAAAGAGGAAATATAGCACATGACAGTTACTGGAATTAGTATACTAATTAATGGAAAAATAAATAAATAAATAAATAAATGCTGTCAGTTATGATTATATGTGCAATAATTTGATTTAGGAATTTTTTTTTTTTTTTACTTCCTAATTGATGGTATCTACAACATACCATTACACATCATACTTAAAGTAGCCTATTTATGTAATTTGTTGTAAATTAGGAAATAAATACAATTTAAGGGTTAACCGTATTTGCTTATGATAGTATTGAAATTTGATAGGTGATAGTTATTGGTTATGAATTTTAGGTAAGAATTATAATGCATTAAGCATGACATTTATGTATTTTTGCTAAGTGTTATTGGTCTTATGGAAATTCCATTAATGATTCAATAGAAAGGGATACAAATTTATTTTATGATTATTGAATAATGGGTATTTTGCTAGGTAAAAAAAAAAATGACTTTATCATGAGTGGAGTGTCAAATTAGTGATTTCCGGATAATAATCTAAAGTTAAAATAAATATTAATTCTGCTGACTAATTTAAAACATTATTAAAGGATTCCATTTCAATTCCCATGGTACTTAATGATATCATTGATTGGGAAAATATATACCAATTATCGATGCCTTATGATTATATAAATGTAAATAATAGTGCTTTTGAGTCATATTTTATAATAGTATGGAAATGTGTTATCTGTTAGAGATATGTTTTGCAACCTCCATATTCATTTTCGTTTAAGGAATTTAATTTGTATGAAGTAAATGATGACTAAATTAAGTAAATTTTTTATTTTTATTTTTATATTACGTTTGCTAACTAGTTAATGTGGGTAAATAGATATTTCTATAACGGAATTTAGAAGAAAAAAAAAAAAGAACATAGTATACGTTTTAATACAAAAAGGAAAAAAAGAAAAGAAAAGAAAATGCTATAACTCATAAGTAGTATTTGACCAACCTCATTAACGTTCAATTATATATAGCGTGTGTCCATACATGTATATATATCTATTTATATACCTAATATAAAATATAGTCCTACAGTTGTTTTACTTCTATGTTAATGGACTTGTGACAACTTTATAAGGCATATTATAACTATATAATGTAATCATAGGTATATAACTATTTCATAAATTTAGTACATAGCAATATTTATTAATAATAGTCAACATTCAACAACAACAATATTATTTTGTAACCTCTATAAGTAAAACGAACTATAAGATGTTCGTTAGCTTGTAAAACACTAAAATTTTATTATGCTATATAGAGGTTTCATCCAATTGAACGTCGAAGTAGGACATCAACTTGAGTGAGTACTACTAAAGGTAAGTGGGATTAATGTTTCATAGCATTTTGGGATATTATTTCAGAATATCTGGAGACCTTGGTATGCATTAGTTTATGATTATAGTTAGTTGTTTGTGTATATGCAATGTTTATAGTTGGGTTTCAATTTGTTGTGATGGAAGCTGAGCTCCATGATATGCTTGTTCTATAAATATTATTATACTTAAATTATTTAAACTTGGTTAATCACCCTAAAAATAAACTAACTCAAACTTGACTTAACATCTGACCCAATATGCATCGCAACTCACTACGGGTAACAGTTAGGATTCTCGGGCTAAACACAAACTTTCTTTTATGAGAATAACTGAAATGGTCATTTTCTCACCCTTAACCAAACTAAGTAACAGGAGAGGAGGTCACAGCAAGGTTGAGGGCTGTGGTTTGAAGGTAGTTATGAAAGGAGAGTGTTCTCCATTGCACAAGCCCTGGTTTGGTTTCAATTTGCGAGTGCGCCACATCAATCTCCTCAACCCGGATTAAAACGGGCGCAATTTCTGTAATCTTATGACGGATTGAATAACGTCATGGGATGGCATTTGCTTGTACATGCATTGCATCTAACCAACTTAATTGAAAACCCTGCTTATGATTTGATGAATGTATACTTCTGTCTCTGCCCTACTTACTAAGCAAATTATCACTCATTCCCCTATAGTTTGTTTACTAGCAAACTGGGATGGGGAGTAAGGTATAACAAGAAATGATTAGTTATTGTCCATAGTATTGACTTTCTTAATTTGTAAGAAAAACTACATAGAACTCCTCAAAGGGCATAGTAGTTTTCATTGTCCTGGTTTGTATAAGAAATGATACATGCCTATTAGATTTACTACTACTCTTTTATAAAGTCAAATTACAAGTTTATCTTTAACAAATTATTTCTGAAGATTACTCCACTGGTTTATATTAAATAGGTATCGAATTGGACGCTTTAAAGAGGTAAAGTCGAGTATGCCTACTATGAATTAAGTTTAGGATAGTAACTGTAAGGATGGTTTTTATCTTAGAATGACTCACATGGTGGGACTGTTACGACTTTACCTTTTCGGGGCGTGACACTAGCTCCACTAGGGTTTATATACTAACCCCATTAGACAAACATATATGGAAAACACAAAATGATAATTTACAATTGGGATATAAGAATGATGCTAAAAAGGGTAAAAGAGACAAAGAATATTCTATACATAATATAAAGAATCCTTATGGAATGTTATGCTAGGAAACATGTGTTGCATGATAGCTGGCGCTCTAAAATATAGTATAATCTAGATGAAATGAAGAAAAGAGGGTCTGTAGCTAAAGTCAACTTGATTTGGATCAAGTTGAGGCTCAATCAATCAGTCATTAGAGAGTATTCAGCTTAAATTAAGGTTGGGTATTGGTAGTCAACTTGGGAGATCAACTCAGATAGTCATTTGAGGCTGGTACGCTCGGATGTTATCTATGTCATGGTACGGTTACTTGGCAGGTCAACACGTCTACTCAATAACTTCAGGAACCATGTTGGTGTATGTAAGAGCTCGGTATTTAGGTTAACAGTAGACTGAATCATGAAGGTTGGGATAGGAATTCTTGTCTTGGATTGGGCTTCGAGCTAATATTCCTCACGTGAGTCCTTAGAGTCCTCTTGCTTAGCTATGCTTGATCGGTTTGTGGAGTTGATTCCTATCATCTACTCAAGGATCAGAAAGATTTGTCCTCAAATTTGAAGTGGTCTCCAGTTCTTGTTCTTCTAGGATATTTGCGAGATCTTCTTCTTCTAGTCGGTAGGGAGTCAAGTTGGACACATTGAAAGTAGAGAAAATACCATAGTCATCGAGCAGCTCAATTTGGTAGCCATTGCGGTTAATCTTCTTTAGAATTTTGAATGGACCATTAGCTCGTGGAGATAACTTATTCTGTCTCAAGTGCGAAAATCGGTCTCAGTTGAGGTAAATCCATACTAAGTCTCTTGGCTTGAAAGAAACAATTTAGCAGCCTCAACTACCAATCTCCTATTGTCTTTGATTGAACTTAGTAATCTACCTTATCTTAATTTGGTGTAGCTCCTGTAATTCTTGGTCTTGTTTGACTCCAGATTGATTCTCTTCAGTAACTGCGAGGATACTAATCAAATCCAGTGGAATAGTAGGATTAAGGCCATAGATGACCTTAAATGGAGTCTTCCTAGTAGTGCTGTGGACGGTTCGATTGCATGTAAACTCCACAACTAGTAAATACAGATCCCAATCATTTAAGTTCTTTCCATGACAGCTCTGAGTAAATTACTTTGCATCCTATTCACAATTTCAATCTAGCCATCAATTTAAGGGTGACTACTAGAGCTGAACATAAGCTTGGTTCTAAGTCTTTTCTAAAGAGTCTTCTAGAAATAGCTCAAGAATTTTGTGTCTCGATTTAAAACAATAGTTTTCGGTACTCTTTATAGTCAGACAACTTCTTGCAAAAAATAAATCAGCAATATAAAAAGCATCGTTGGTTTAATGGCACAGAATGAAGTGTGCCATTTTACTAAAACGATCCACTACAACAAACATAGAATCTTTTGCCCTAAATGTTTAAGGCAACCCTAGAACAAAGTCCTTGCTGAGATTAGCCTAAGTTAAGGTTGGTATTGGCAAAAGCATATACTCTCTATGTGGTTCACTTCTCCCCTTAGCTCTCTTGCATGTTTCCCAACTACCAATTACCTTATGAACATCTTTTACAAAACTAAGCCAGTAAAAGTTTTCCTTCAATAGATTGGTTGTCTTCGTCTCTCTAAAATGACTAAATAATCCACTACTATGAGTTTTCCTAACCAATAGCTCACACGCAGAACAGTTCGGTATGCACAACCTTTGATCTTTAAACAAATAGTCATCCATGAGGCAATATCCTCCAGCAACAACTCCTTCTTGGTACCACTCAAGAATGGGACCAAAATAAGGGTCATGAGCATACTACTCAGTGATAAGTGAAAATCCCAATAACTTTGTCTGCAAAGTGGTCAGCAAAGTTTGCTGATGTGACAAAACATTGGAAACCACGTTGGTGCTTCCTTTCTTGTGTTAGATCACGTAGGAAAACCATTCATAAACTCTAGTAACTTGGCTTGTCTCTTTGAAAGTTTGTTCTAACTCCCAAGATGCTTCAATAACTTGTTCATTTTCGTTCGTTCATGTGTCTCCTCATTACCTTTTTCAATCTTTTGGTAAGCTTGGACCTATCCTAGAGATCGATTTTATCTATTCTTGGTCACGGTATGCATCATCTTGGTATCAGAGTTGAGGTTTCGCTTGAGTTGTAGTAGATTGTTTCACAATTCAGTCCATATTTTGTTTTGCGTATGTGAAATAAAGCAAGTTATTGTATTCGTTTGACTGCTATATCTACTAGTTGTTAAATTTCTGGTTTATGGAAGTGTTTGCTAAAACACCTAATCGAAGAGTTTGAAAAAAAAAATCTATGAAAGAGAATAATAAAACCAAATGTTAATGTTGGTGGTAGGGATGACAACAATGATTTTATCCCCCATAGCCTATGGTCTTAGGGTATCCCTAAGAGCATTGACAAGAGACTTGATAAGATGATTAACCTCCTAGTGGATTTAACTTAAGCTGTACATACATTGGCTTATCGACCTGCTGAAGCTACACATAATACCCTACAAGTTACTTGACCTATGAAAGGTCAAAACCCATCTCAACAAGTTCGAGATAGAGGAGTAGGCAGACGAATGAGGAGAAGGATTGACTTGAGAGATCCAGGAGAAGAGGACAATGAAGATTATTATGAAGAAGAAGAGCGAACTTAAGCACCTAGAGCCTTTAACCATATGAAGCTTTGGATTCTGAGCTTCAATGGGTCTGGAAGTACAGATGAATATTTGGATTGGGAGGAGAAGGTGGAATATGAGGATTACAAGAAAGTGAGAACTGCTACTATTGAGTTTTTCAGATATGCTGCCATGTAGTCAAAGAATTTCCAAGCTATGAGGAGACGAAAAGGATATAAAGAGATTAATACTTCACTTAAGATAAAGAGAATACACAAAAACAAATTTGTGCCGGATACTTATCTACAAGACACATTTACTCAGCTTCAAGAGCTGAGGCAAGGAGGTCAAATTGTTGATGAATATATCTAAAAATTCTAAATGCTTATGATCTATTGTGAAGTGGAGGAACCACCGGCACAAACAGTTTCTAGGTTCCTTATTGGGTTGAGGAGTGATATTCGAGACATTACGAAACTCCAATAATTTACTACTATAGATGAGGCCATATGAATAGCTTAACAAGTGGAAAGGCAGAGAAGAAGCCGAATATCGACTAGATCGCTAACTAGCTAACCTAGATAAGGAAGTCACCGAGCTCAGTTAAGTACTGAGCTGATCCAAAAGGTAGATGTCTAAGTAAAACAAATGTGTCGACCTAAACTTATGAGAAAGGGCAAGGATCTGGTAAGAAAACAAGCCAGATCAAGTACTTCAAGTGCCAAGAGTTTAAACATATAGCTACTTAGTGCCCGAACCAAAGGACTATGGTAATCAAGGGAAACGTCCTAAAGCTAAAGGTAAAAAGTACTGATGAGGAACCTGAGGAAGAGGGCATTGCTAAGAAAGAAGCTCCCCATGAGAATGAACTAATTAAGAAGGATGTGTTTATTGAGGACTTGGATCAATTGGTCTTAGTTGTCTGATGCATAATGAATTTGAAACCCCCACACGAGGAAGAGTCAAGAGAAAACTTGTTTCATATCACCTATAGGGTGAATGATCAAGTGAGCGCACTAATTGTGGATGGTGGAAGTTATACCTATATGGAATCAAACAATCCAATCACAAGGTTGAAGTTACCGACTACTGCACATCCAAGGCCGTACAAGTTGTATTGGCTAAGTGAGAAGAGAGCACTACATATTACTTAGCAAGTACTACTATCTATCACTATCGGAAATTACTCTGACGAGATTCTCTATGACGTGCTTCTCACGTGTTGCTTCTCACGTGTTACTTCCCACGTATTGCTTGGTAAATCATGGCTATTTGATAGAAAAGTTATCAATGATGGATACAAGAATACATATGCACTCGAGAAGGATGGCAAGAAGATCAAGCTGAACCCAATGCCGCTAAGTAAAGTTAACAAACTACAAGCAAAACTTGCTCGCAAATCGAAAAGGAGTCTGATGATGAGTAGAGTCAAGCTTCGAGAGGCCATTAAAGCCGATGTGCCAACCTTCATGTTGGTTAAGCGTCTATTAGGCTGAAGAAGCGAGGTGAACTACCCTTGGAAGTAAGAGAGTTGCTGGATGAATATGCCAATCTGCTCCTAGAACAATTGCCTGAGGGATTACCCCCTATCCAAGGCATAGAACATTAAATTAACTTAATACCTGGTACAGCCCTACCAAATAAGCCAACCTATAGGATGAGTCCTAAACAGGCTTTTGAGCTCCAATAACAAATCAATGAGCTACTAGAAAGAGAGTATGTTAGGGAAAGTCTTAACCCCTGTACTGTTTCAACTCTTCTAGTGCCAAAAAAGGATGGTACCTAACAAATGTGTATTGACAACCGAGTAGTAAACAAGATAGCAATCAAATACAAGTATCCTATCCCAAGGTTAGAAGACATGCTAAATGAATTGAGTGGAGCTAAGATCTTTAGCAAAATTGATCTGAAGTTTGGCTACCATCAAATTGGCATGAGGACAGGAGATAAGTGGAAGACTGCGTTTGAAACTCAACATGAACTCTATAAATGGATGATCATGCCATTTGGCTTGTCGAATGCCCTGAGTACTTTCATGCAATTGATGAACCATGTGTTAAGAAATCTGATGGGGATGTGTATCATGATGTATTTTAACGACATCCTAATGTATAGTGCCGACATACCGAGTCATTGTGAACATCTCCATACCATATTGAATGTCCTCCGTGTTGAAAGATTATTCGATAATCTTAAGAAATGTTGCTTTTACCAGGAGGAAGTGATATTCTTAGGCTATATAATAAGTAGAGGAGGCTTACAAGTGAACGACAAGAAGATCCGAGCAACTGTCAGGTGAGCAACTTTAACAGCTTGTATCGAGGTGAGAAGTTTCCATGGATTGGCTTCCTTCTACAAGAGATTTATAAGGAATTTCAACACCTTCACCGCACCCCTTATTGAGCTAATGAAAAAGAATACCGACTTCAAATAGGGAGAATAGGAGAAGAGACGTTTTGCAGAGATAAAAGAAAGGTTGACCTTCGCCCCTGTATTAGCTTTACCTGATTTCGAAAAAATATTTGAGTTACAATGTGATGCATCAAGCATTGGGATAGGTATTTTCTTAATACAGGAAGGCTGACCAATCGCCTACCACAGTGAGAAGCTCAGGGGACCTCAGCTAAACTACTCTGTGTTTGACAAAAAACTCTTAGCGCTAATCCGAGCATTGCAAGTATGACAGCATTATCTACTGCCAAGAGAATTTGTCATCTATACTAACCATAAATCTCTGAGGTATCTCCAAAGTCAAACGAAGTTGTAGAAGCGGCAAGTGATAACTCTGATTTTAAACATATTTCATATGATGATTTTATAGTATTTTCCTCACATTTTTTGTTTTCTTTAAATAAATTGATACTTAATTAAGTAAAATTTTGATTTCAAGGTTTGAACGCATTCTATAATCGAAAACGAAGAAAAGGAATCAAATTTCACTCAAATCGGAGTTCAAATGAAGAAGTTATGAAATTTTAAAGTTGTGTAGAAAATTTTGCCTTAGTGCAGAAAGTTACACGACCTAGAGACACGGCCATGTCCCAGGTCGTATCTGGTGACGAAAACAGAATCTTTGTAATGCACTATAAAAGGACATATTAGGGTTTCAAAAGACATGAGAAACATTACAGAAATTGAGAGACACAAGAGAAGAGAAAGAGAATTAAGGAACAACATCAAGAAAGAGGCAGAACAACATCAAGAAAGAGGGAAACAACATCAACTTCAAGATTAGAGAGATTGTTCATCAATCAAAAGAGGTTTCCATGTTTTATTTTATATTATTGATGAAACTCGTTTTTAGATTCATTATGATAGCTTAGAATTCGAGTATTTAGGATTATGGAACCTAGGGTTTCATGTGATTCTTGGATTGATTTAGAAATTTCAATAAAGTTTCTATTTTTACTTGATTCAATTATGTCGTTAATTATCGATTGATATTTCTAGAATATTAATATACGATATTATGCATGTTAATTGAGAAATTGCATGTGTAATTAGATCTTTACATAATTGAAGAGGATTACATGTATACTTAGAGATAAGATACATGTTTCTTCCGGAAAGTTAATTAATTGTATGGGAATTCATTATACTTTAATACAATTCTAAATTATATTACTAAGTGAAGAGATTCCGGTAAATAATTTAGGATTATGGTTAATATGCTTGAGAAAGGTATTAACTTTAGTTGTGAATCCTTCCGGTCAAAAATAATAGAAACCGAATTGAATATATTTTAAGCGATCACATGATTAACTCTAAGGGAAATAATTCCTAAATACGTTATTACTTGTTGAAATCGTTCTTGATTTTATTGCTTTTTCAATTGCTTCATTAAGTCTTTTAATTAAAGTAGTTTGTTAATTTTAGTATTTTTAATTAATTCAAACTTTCATAATTTTCCGGTTAGATAATAAAGCTAAGGTTAATATTAGTACTCAAAATCTCTGAGGGATCGACTCGAACTCATATCCGCTATATTAAAATTGATAGGTGCGCTTGCCTCATATCAAGTTTTTGGCGCCGCTGCCGGGGAATTTCGATATTAAGAACACTAGTTGCTTTATTACTTTAACCATTTTTTTTTCTTTTGTTTTCATTGTTTATTTTCATTAGCTAAGAGCTGCAATTGATTCTATATTTCTTACCCTTGCAGTGCATGACTCGAAGTAACCTGGAAGATTTGGTAGAACTTGATCCTGAAATTGAGAGAACTGCCCTTCAAAATTTGAAATCACGACCTAGACAAAGTATAGCGACCATTGACGACGAGTCAATCGTTGAAATCAAGGAAGAAAGTGAAGAGACCAACACTCAATTCATCGAGCAGGAAAATCCACCACACATGGCTAACAATGGGAATGAAGCAAATCGGACCATGTCCGATTATTCAAGGCCTACACTTATTGGAACTGACTCTAGCATCACAAGGCCAACCGTTACAGCTAACAACTTCCAAATTGCACTTAACATTATATAGATGGTGTAACAATATGTTCAGTTTGACGGTCTCCAAGATGAAGATCCCAATGCCCACATCTCTAGCTTTCTAGAGATTTGTGATACTTTTAAAATCAACGAAGCCATGGATGATGCCATCCGACTGCGGCTATTCCCTTTCTCCTTGAGGGGTAGAGCAAAACAGTGGTTGAACTCTCTACCATGAAATTCAATCACATTTTGGAATGAATTAGTAGAGAAATTTTTGGAAAAGTATTTCCCACCTGCAAAGACAGCTAAACTTCGGAATGATATTTCTTGTTTTGCTCAATTGGAAGCGGAGACGCTATATGATACATGGGAGCGGTTTAAGGACTTGCTCAGGAGGTGCCCACATCATGGCCTCCCACTATGGATACAGATTCAGACCTTTTACAATGGTCTCAATTTATCCACTAGACAAATGATTGATGCATCCGCAGGAGGTACTTTGAACACAAAGACACTTGAGCAAGCACAAAACCTGATTGAAGGAATAGCGATGAACAATTATCAGTGGGAAAGCACTAGAGCCAAACAAAAGGCTATAGGAATTTATGATGTGGACTTGACCACTGCTTTGGTAGCCAAGGTAGACTTATTAAGTAAAAAGATTGATGCACTCTCAGTTGGCCCTCAACAAGGGCAATCGGATGTAAGTAATTTTGGTATGCAGGGATATGGAGCACCTGAACAATTGGAACAGGTTGATTATCTAAGAAATCCACCCAAGCAACAAAATAACCCCTACAGCAACACTTATAATCCAGGATGGAGGAATCACCCTAATTTCTCATGGGGAAATCAAAACCAAAGCCAGCCGAAGACTAACTTTGGCCCACCTGGATTTCAGAGACCATTCCCACATCCTCTTCCTCAAGAAAAGAAGTCCAATGTGGAAGAAGTTCTCACAAAATATATTCAAGGCAATGAGGCTCGCTTATCCAACATTGAATCATCGTTGAGAAATCAAGAGGCTTCCAATCACAATCTTGAGAATCAAATTGGTCAACTTGCAAAAATGATCTCTGAGAGACAACAAGGGACACTCCCAGGGAATACCGAGGTTAATCCTAAGGAACATATTAATGCTGTGACCTTGAGAAGTGGTAGAAAACTGCAAGTGGAGAAGAAGGATGGTCAGGAAGTAGTTAAGAAAGAAGTGAAAGTCAACCGTAAGGAAGATGCAAAGCCACTAAAATCAAAAGAAAGTATGGAATCACCAAAAGTGAAGGAGTACAAGCCTCCCATCCCTTACTCGCAGTGCCTTAAGCAAAGTTACACTGATCAAAATAAGGAATTCGGTAAATTGCTTGATGTTTTCAAACAATTATACATTAACTTACCTCTTGTTGATGTCATCTTGCAGATGCCAAAGTATGCGAAATTTTTAAAAGATCTTCTATTGAATAAGAGGAAGTTGGAGGAGCTTACAACCGTCACATTAAACGAGGAATGTTTGGCACTTCTCCAGAAAAAGCTGCCACAAAAATTAAAAGATCTAGGGAGTTTCACTATTCCTTGTATGCTTGGCAATTTGTTAGTAGATAATGCTTTGGCAGACTTAGGAGCCAGTATAAATTTAATGCCGTATAAATTGTTCAAAAAGCTAGGGTTAGGAGAACCTAAATTAACGTGCATGAGCCTTCAATTAGCCGATAGGTCTATCACATACCCTAGAGGCATCATAGAGGATGTTTTAGTGCAAGTAGACAAATTCATCTTTCCGGTGGATTTTGTTATACTTGATATAGATGAAGATATTGAGGTGCCAATCATTTTAGGTCGACCCTTCCTAGCCACTGCTAAGGCTGTTTTTGATGTTAGTGAGCATAAGTTGATATTACGGGTCGGGGATGATGAAATAGTTTTTAAAACTCCAGAGGTAACGAACAAATTTCTTGACTCAGAGGACATAAGTCACAATGTTAATGCCACTAATGTCATTACATCTACATGTATGCAGGAAACTGTTGCAAGGATTTCTCAAGCTATTGCTTGCAAAAGGGAGATGAAAATTTAGTGATTAACCCCAATTGTGCAGAAGTGGCAGCTCAAATAGAAGTTCATGAATCTATTATGGATGAGAAAGGGATTGATCCACACCACAAGCCAAAGGATCTTAGGTTAAAATCTTTCAAAGAGAAGCCACCAATTTTGGATCCAAAACTGTCAAGAAATCATTTGGAGCATATCTTTGCAGTGAAAAGTTCAAAACCCCCAATGACAACCGCATCTAAGTTAAAAGCAAACAAAACGAAGAAGTTTAGGCTACATGAATTTGATAAGTGGCATGATAAGGAGAGAAACTATGGAAGTTATGCATCAATGAAATAGAATTGGCAAGGTTGATGACCGAAGGGTAAATCTACACTTGTATGAAGAGTTCGAAAGCGAGATACAGGAGGAGTTCTAAAGCGAGATACAGGAGGAGTTCTATTTTCACCTAAATGAAAAATCATAAATTACAAGACGTATCCCGTCGAGCTTTGACGTTAACTATAGCGCTTCTTGGGAGGCAACCCATGTCTAACTTTGCTTACACTTTAGTTCTTTAAGTTTATTTCATTTTATTTTTCTTTTATCTAACTTTGCCTTGCTTCTTTTATTTGTTTCAATTTTAATCATAGGCTTTTCCCTTTTAATTTCATTTTTATTCTTCTCTTTAGTTTTCTTTTTCTTATTTTTCTAGTTTCATTACTTTTATTTCTTTAAGTTTCCTTTATCTTTATTTTTACTAAAAAAAAAAAAAATTTAACACGTGCGAAGGACACGATCGTGTCTCAGCCCGTGTCCATCCAGGCCTTCAACACTGTCCACCCACAGAAAGTTACACGGGCAAGGGACACAGTCGTGTCCCAGCCCGTGTTCGCCCAGTTTTTACTCCTGGGTACAGAAAGTTACACGTATTCCCAAGTGCCTACAGAAAGTTACACGGGCGAGGGACACGGTCGTGTCCCCAGCCCGTGTGCACCCAGAATTTTCCACCCGTGCACAGAGAGTTACACGGGCGTGGGACACGGTTGTGTCCCAGCCCGTATGCATCCAGATTTCACAATGGACCACAGAATGTTACACGGGCGTGGGACACGGTCGTGTACCAACCCGTGTCCATCCAGTTTTCACGCACGAGCACAGTAAGTTACACGGGCATGGGACACAGTCGTGTCCCAGCCCATGTCGACCCCAAACTTACACGATTTTTGTACACGCCTGTTTTATTTAAATTAAATACACCCTCTCACACACTTCCAATCAAACATTTCTCTCTCATATTCTCTCTTATTCTCCCTCTTCTCTCAACAATTCTTGCATTCCGCATTTTGATCCAAGTAAGTTTCCTACTTAATTTTGCTCTCTCTTCCTCATGATTAGGCTGGCGAATGTGATGAGGATGTCGAGGCCAATGATGACGATGATGATGCTACGATGGCTGAGGCATCATCTGATGAAGCACATGAAGAGACGGATTCCGATCCCTCTTCTTAGTTCTTCATTTTTTGTGTTGACTTTTGTTGTTCAAGGCTTGTGAACTCTGCTATATAATGATGATGCTTCTTCATTTTGCGCTTCTGTTCGACTGGCAGGGAAGTATTAGTTTTCTTTTCAGTACATATGTTTTCTTTTTCTCTATGCTGCTTTTTCGTGCTGTTATGATTTTTTGTCGTACATTGAGGACAATGTACATTATTAAGTATGGGGAAGGGATGTATATGAATTTATTACTGTTTAGGAGACCAATTATTCACATTTAACCAAATTAATTTTTAAGTTAACTTGCAATAGGTGATTAACTAGTATTAAGCCAAATTAACTATTTCATCTTGATTATTATTGATCTTATGATACTTTACTAGAATTGATTAATCAAATTTGTGGAGGGAAAAGTTACGAGTTATTTAGCTTAGGACTTTAGGACTTGAGATTAGAGCAACATCACTAGTTGAGAGTTAGTCATAGTTATTTTTAAAATTTACTTTTATGTATACTTTTCTCTTAGAAATTTTTAAGAGTCCTATAATTTTTAGCAAACAAACAAATGAAATTCTTCTTTTGAGAAACCCCTGAAAAATCACAATGATTGGAGGTCAAAAGTAATAACAAGTGTAAGAATAGAAAAAATTGGTAAGGATTCGTCTTGGTCCGTCAGAAGAGCGAGATTGAGTCCCAATGCCAATTCAAATGAGAAAAAAAAAATTGATATGGACCGGCCTTAGTCCGTCAGAAGAGTAAGGTTCTTTCCCGCTATCAATATAAGGAATAAGTTGGTATAGATCGGTCTTGGTCCATCAGAAGAGCGAGATTCTTTCCCTCTACCAACACAATTGTGCTTAAATAAGGTAAATTTAAAAAGACCTCTCAACAAAAGCATGAACTAGGGGGATGATCAGAGAATGAGTAGATGTAAAATGTGTTTTTTTTAGATTATGGTGCTTGGTGAGATGAAAAAGAGAATTGTATACACTTTACTCAAATGGACAAAATTTTTATGACTCTTTCTCGGTTGGCGAGATGTTAAATCTAATTTTTAGTTTAACAATCCTTAGTTAAATGTCTTGAGTAAACTTTGATTTTCATAAATTAACTAGTGAACTCTAGTATTAAGTATTATTGGAGCATTCGAATATGGTCAGATGAAATTGGTTGACTTTATTATTGCAAGTTGATTGAGAATAATTTTCTTACTTTTCTAAGGGTCAAGTGTATTCATTCACCGGTTTCCTAAATAGTGATAAATTTTGTTTAGCGTTTCTTGTCTTGAAAGTTTTGTTTTGATTTATTTGCTTGAGGACAAGCAAATGCTTAAGTGTGGGGAAATTTGATAACTCTGATTTTAAACATATTTCATATGGTGATTTTATAGTATTTTCCTCACTTTTTTGTTTTCTTTAAATAAATTGATACTTAATTAAGTAAAATTTTGATTTCAAGGTTTGAACGCGTTCTATGATCGAAAACGAAGAAAAGGAATCAAATTTCACTCAAATCGGAGTTCAAATGAAGAAGTTATGAAATTTTAAAGTTATGAAATTTTAAAGTTGTGTAGAAAATTTTGCCTTAGTGCAGAAAGTTACACGACCTGGGGACACGGCCATGTCCCAGGTCATATCTGGTGACGAAAACAGAATCTTTGTAATACACTATAAAAGGACATATTAGGGTTTCAAAAGATACGAGAGACATTACAGAAACGGAGAGACACAAGCATCAAGAAAGAGACTTAAGGAACAACATCAAGAAAGAGGGAAACAACATCAACTTTAAGATTAGAGAGATTGTTCATCAATCAAAAGAGGTTTCCATGTTTTATTTTATATTATTGATGAAACTCGTTTTTAGATTCATTATGATAGCTTAGAATTCGAGTATTTAGGATTATGGAACCTAGGGTTTCATGTGATTCTTGGATTGATTTAGAAATTTCAATAAAGTTTCTATTTTTACTTGATTCAATTATGTCGCTAATTATTGATTGATATTTCTAGAATATCAATATATGATATTATGCATGTTAATTGAGAAATTGCATGTGTAATTAGATCTTTACATAATTGAAGAGGATTACATGTATACTTAGAGATAAGATACATGTTTCTTCCGGAAAGTTAATTAATTGTATGGGAATTCATTATACATTAATGCAATTCTAAATTATATTACTAAGTGAAGAGATTCCGGTAAATAATTTAGGATTATGGTTAATATGCTTGAGAAAGGTATTAACTTTAGTTGTGAATCCTTCCGGTCAAGAATAATAGAAACCAAATTGAATATATTTCAAGCGATCACATGATTAACTCTAAGGGAAATAATTCCTAAATACGTTATTACTTTCTTGAAGTCGTTCTTGATTTTATCGCTTTTTCAATTGCTTAATTAAGTCTTATAATTAAGTTAGTTTGTTAATTTTAGTATTTTTAATTAATTCAAACTTTCATAATTTTCCGGTTAGATAATAAAGCTAAGGTTAATATTAGTACTCAAAATCTCTGAGGGATCGACTCGAACTCATATCCGCTATATTAAAATTGATAGGTGCACTTGCCTCATATCAGTAAGCGAGGTGGGTCAAATTCCTTGAAGGATTTAATTTTGTAATAAAATACAAACAAGGAAAGAGCAACGTAGTTACAGATGCTCTTTTGAGAAGAAATGTACTCTTTATTGAACTGCAAACAAGATTATTTGAGTTTGCAAGCATTAAGGAATAGTATACAAGGGATCTACACTTTAGACCCATACTTAGGTGTTGTGACAGTAGATGAATATCATGTGAAAGATAGATACTTGTTCCGAGGAGGAAAATTGTGCATGCCAACCTATTTACTATGAGAGTTACTTGTCAAGGAAGCACACAGTAGAGAACCTTCTAGGCATTTTGGAGAAAGGACTTATGAGCTATTGAGTCATCGTTTCTTCTAGTCAAGAATGAGGTGAGATATACACCGAATTGTTGAATGATGTATAGTATGCAAGAAGGCTAAATGTCGAGCCAAGCAAGGGAAAGCAATACCTTTGCCTGTTCTGACGAAACCATAGACTAAGTTGAGCATGGACTTTGTTTTCGAATTACTACAATCTGCTCAAGGCAAAGACTCCATGATAGTCATTGTAGATAGGTTTAGAAAGATGACACACTTTGTGCCCTACTCTAAAACTAGTGATGCTTCAGCTATTACTTCTCTTTTCTTACAGGAAATTATTAGGTTACATAACGTGTCGAGAAGTATAATATCTTACAGAGAGTCAAAGTTCTTAAGCCATTTCTAAAAGACTCTATGACTACTATTCAGTACTTCCTATTACCCCCAAATGGACGACTGAACAGAGGTAGTCAATCGTATTTTGGGATCGTTGCTCCGACCTATAGTGGGCAAGAACTTGGCCGATTGGGACGTCTATTTACTCGCATTGAATTTGCTTACAACAGAACAATACATGACACCACCAAACAAACTCCCTTCAAAGTTATCTATGGTTTTAATCCCCAGTTGCCCTTTTATCACACCCCTGTACCTATATCCGAGCAAGAAGACCCTGACGTGAGAGCTCTAGTACAGTCCCTTTAATACGTCTATAACAAAGTTATTCGGCATATCAACCAAGCCACCAGAAGAATGAGAGTGAAGGCCAAGGGTAGAACAGCTAAACAATTATAGCTAGGAGACTTAATGTAGCTACACCTAAGAAAGGAAAGGTTTCCAAGTAAGAGGAGAAACAAACTATCTACAAGAGCTGAAGGACCTTTTAGAATCCTTTAAAAGATCAATGACAACGCCTACAGGTTGGAGCTACCTGAAGATTATAGGGTTTCTAACACCTTCAAAATTGCCGACTTCAATTCATATCACCTTGATGGAGAGTTGAGCGAAGACCACTCAGATTTGATCCCAAATCCAAATCAACCCGAAGGGAATGATAGGAATCAGGTTACTGGGCCTTAACCTATAACTAAGCCTAAGGGCTAAAGGAAAGGGCAAGGCGATTCCTCTTACTCCCATCGACTCCTACCAAAGTTGAATATCTCCTTACCGATCAACTCTACATGCCATGCCATATGCCATATAACTACCCACTTCTTGAAAGTTTTATACCGAATTGTAAATTACTGAGACAACAACCAAACCATGCACGCTTACTCACTCATGCTCAAGCTAACCAATTTCTCTATATCACCTTTGTCAAGAGGTTAAGAGAGACCCCAGACTAATTCTTAATCACCCCTGCTCGGATAAATAATTTGATCGTACTCTGTTGTCTACATCCTCCAACAGCACCACCAATACATCTCCACCATGTATACAAGACCATATGTAGAATCTGTTACACTAATTATTGTTTTTACCCTTTTTATTCTTTATACATTACTTCTTTGGGAAATACCTTTTTTGTCTTTTCCCCTTTTAGGCAAGTTGCCCTAACTTGTCGAGTATAAATACCTTTGTACTTGTATCCAGAATGAGAGATTATCATTAATACGATGGATAAATTTCCTTTCGTAAACATTGTTTATTTACTCTCTTTTAACTCTTATCCTAACTCTTAAGCAAGGCTAGGTAGCGAGTAATCTCACCGAACCTACTCATACGTTATATCGAGCTGTGCCGTAAGTCATCAGAAGTTCTACTAATATGTCATATTCTTTGGAGCTATTCGTAGATTTACTTACTTTTCATTCATTCACATAACTCCTCATTACCCTTTTCAAGCTTTCAGTAAACTTAGACTCATTCTAGCGACCGATCTTGTCTATTCTTGATTACAGTACGCATCATTTCATCTCCAAAATCTCCCAATTAATAGAAACATAGGCTCATCGACCTTCTCAATAGCTCGAAACTTTCTTCGACTCATCACTAAGGCTTTCTTTTTAGTAACTCAGGTAAGCTAATTCTGAGTCTTATTCACTTAGGATGGGGTCATAAGTTACAACACAATCTTCTTTCCATTCTTAACAAAGGCACAGTGGTTATCGTATCTGTCGTGAGTAACACATCGGTCAAACAACTAAGGTCTTCTAAGCAACATATATAAAGCTCCCATGGAAACAACATCGCACACTACTTCATCTCTGTATACATTCCCAACACTAAATGATTTAATTACTTACTTTGTGATGTATAAAGTACCCTTATCATAAAGCCAATGTAGTTTGTAAGGTCGGGGGTGCTTAGAAGTCAGTAGTCCTAACCTTTACACAAAGGACTACACGACGATATTGGTACAACTTCCTCTATCCGCTATGATAATGTATAGCTATCCTTTGATGGTACACTATATATAGAATAGATTCTCTCTCTAGTCTTCTTTCAAGGTCTACAAAGAGCTCAATACTTGCCTTAGCACTAAGGTCATTACTTCTCTTTGATTGGCATAATCACAGGTCTCCTCTTCCTCCTCGGCTTCAACCTTTCCAATATCTTTCTCCTCATTGAGTTTACTCATGTCATACTATCCACTACATTTCCTTGGAGCACCATAACACATCAGTTCAAAAACTCAACAGCCATGTGTTCGAAACCTAAGCATTTAAAACACTTCACCTTGCTAGTCTTACATCTAGAGATCTATCCTCTCTCATATGTTCTCGGGGTTGACCTAGCCTCAGTTCAACTCAGCTAACCTACTCAACTATTGTCAATTTGGCCATTCCTCTCCTCAGCTTAGCTTGAACAAGTCGGTACAGAGCAAGAGCTCGAGAAAATGTTGGTCCTAGTAGACTCGAAGCACTTTTTCTCTATTTTTTGACCTTCTGCACTATCTTAATTACCTCTTTTAATGTATAAAACCTCTGTACTTCCACAACATTATGAATCTCATATTTGAGCCCAAAAATGAACCTCGATACTATGCGTACCTCTAGTTCTTCCACATCGGCTCAAATTATAAGTATCTAGAACTCTCTCACATAGTCATCAACAGATCAACCTCCTTAGCAAAGTTCTTGCAACTTTGTAAATGTATCTTGCAAGTAGATCTCGAGTACAAGTCTACCCTTCAACAACCTCTTTATCTCATCCCAGGTCCTTACTCCTCGTCTTCCATCCCTTACTTTAGTTATATTTAGATATTTCCACCACATAATGGCATACCCATTAAACTATAGTGGAGCAAGTTAGACCTTGACAACATCTGTATATCCATAACAGTTAAGCACTTTATCGACCTTCTCTTCACATTCTAAATATCCATTCGCATGTCCACTTCCATTAAAAGGTAAGATTTGGACCTTAACATTATCAAGTCATTAAGGAGCTCGATGTCCTCGCTCTCGCACTTAATAATACTTGGCTTCTTCTTCTTCCTCTCTATCAGTCTCCACATCTACTTCCTCATCATCCTCTTCTATTTCTTCCAACTCTAGCCTTCATCTAGAAGCTTGGTATGCAACTCCTCCAGCTCGCTAGGGTCGAACTAGGTAATTGGCTCAGCCATCCTAACCATAGCGTCTCCCTTGAATATTCTCAACTGGGTTATGATGAGGCATACCTTAGACTTATTACCTATTAACTTGCAACGCAGTAACCAGACTTTCGACTCTCTACAAGATTAGTGAGTCTATCAAGCTTATCATCAATTGACCTAAGAATGTTACTACTATTTTGACTACAGCCAAGTTGAGCACCACTATTTTGCTCACCATTAATACCTTAAACACTCGAGTTCAACATAATGTGATATTTTCCTTAACAGATTAACAACACAACACAACAACACTTCTACCTTACTACTCAAAATGTCTACTAACACACTCTTAGCAACTTTACACCCAACACTCACTTGAACAGGATAGAAATAAACTTGCTCTATTCTTGTAGTGAAAAACAGAGTAAAAATAGAGTAACAAGGAACTACACTTACCAACACAAAAACCTCCACTACACAGCTCATAACTCTAAACTTACTCCACACGAACACACTAAAGCAGCTATGGAAGGAACACAGCAACCACTAATAGCAAATACAAACCAAAACTTCACTGCAACTTCATACACAACGCCCTTAAAAAATGTGCTCTGATACTAGCGAAGTTAATGCGTCTTTAGAGTTAGATACATAAAGGAGTACCACAATAAAGTGAACTAAAACAAAATAAAAGAAGACCAGCAAAGTCTAAGCAACTACTAACTAGATATGACGCACCAATTGATCCTATTCAACTTACAATCTGTCAGATGTAACTCATCAATCCGAACTATAGGGTCACTTGCTACTACTTCTTACTAAAGAAAATAAATAAGAGTTAAGGGTAAATAAGAATACTAAGGTTGCTCATAAGAAAAAACTTATATATTCAGATAATCAAAAGGTTTTGTCTACATACAATAAATGGGGTTTATATACTAGCCTCATTAAGGTTACAAACATACAAGGAAAAGACAAAAGGGTAATTTACAATTATGATACATGAATGATACTATAAAAGGTAAAAGAAAAAAAAAATATTTTGTATGAAAAAGTAAAGAATCCTTCTGGAATGTTGTACTAGAAAACACATGTCACATAGTGGCTAGTACTCTGAAATATAGTATAATTCGAATAAAATGAAGAAAAGAGGGTCTACAATTAGAGCCGACCTAATTTAGATTAGGTCAGAGTTTAGTCAATCAGTCACTACAAAGTATTTGGCTTGGATTGGGGCCAAGTGCTGGTGGTCAGCTTGGGAGATCGTCTCAAACAGTCATTTGAGGCTAGTCCACTTAGATATCGTCTATGTCATGGTATGGTTGCCCAGCAAGTTGGCTTATATGCTTAGCAAGTTGGCACGTCTACTTAGTAGCTTTAAGAACTATACTGGGGCACATGAGAGCTTGGTATTCAGGTCGATAATAGAGTAAACCATAGAGGTCGGGATAGGAATTTTTATCTTAGATAGGGCTTCGAGCTAATATTCTCTACATGAGTCCTTGGAGTCCTCTTACTCAGCTGCGCGTAATCGATCTAAGGAGTTGATTCTTATCATGTAGTGTTCGACAGGGATTCGAAGTTTTTGAGCCATTTTTGGAAGAATTTACAAAACTGCTTTAGAACTAAGCTATTGTTTAGTATGGACAGATAGACTAAGGTTGTCAATCAATCTCTGGGTACCTTACTCTAAGTGACAATCGGGAGAAATGAGGCAAATCAGGACTTGTGCTTACTCATAATAGTGTTTCCTATAACAGAATAGTGTACAATGTTTTGATTAAGTCGCCCTTTTAAAACATTTATGGGTTCAATCCCTACCTTCTACTTGACTAAGCACTCCTGCCAAGCTTCTCAAAAAAATTGACCACTATAGACTGATCTCAAGTCATAAATGCAATGGATCAAAAGGTCTTAGAGGCAAAGGATGATGATTAATGTCATATTGTAATATTTGTTTCTATTAATGGTTTATGGTTATTATTATTTTGTTTTTCTAACTTGTAATAGAACTATGTTATACATGTGAATGAAAATTTGTTTTTATTTATTAGCTACGTGAAGTGTCATTACATAAATAAAAGTAGCATTTCAACATATTTCGAAAATATGGGGAAAAAGTTAGTAAAAAATTATGAAAAATGAATTAAAATATTGAATATAAAATAATTGCAAATGAATAAAATAACAGATTCTAAGAAAGATTAACATGCTAATAATGATTGAAAGAAAAAGAGGCATGTATGCATTTCATACAAGTTAGTTAGCTTGTTTACTTAAATGAGTTTAAACTGCCCATGCTTGGCAAACTAAGTTCATGCCCATGCATGCCTAGATTAAGGAATAATGCCTTTTTACCATCCTTAATCATGAACCTCGTATCTACTATATGCTTCGTGTCATTTATGTATTACAATGTATGAATGGCCATCGTAGTTTTTTTCTATTCAGTTTTGTAAATAGGTAGAGTTGAGACAATATGGTTTTAAACTCAAATTTGGATGCTGGTTCAACTCAAAATTTCAAATTTTGAACTTCATTCAGAGTGACAATTCGTAACTCAAGCTCATCTAAATCAACCTCATTTAGATTCAATACATCTAGAAAATGTTTTTCTTCTAATGGAAATGATATTAATAACCAAACTCTAAAAGAAGAAGAACCCGAACCTTTAGAAATTAAGAAAGGTGCTCGAACCCTTGGCAAACGGCATCTTGATGTGCGAGAAGGGCATTATTTGGACGATGGCGCAAGAATTCTAACCATAAAGAGTTTGTTGAGCCATCCAAATTGTCAGGAACACTCTCTGAGCAGCTTGCCACTTCCAAGTGCAATGTCGACTATGTTACGTTATGCTTTGTTTTATTAAATTTCTATTATTTACCACAAAGCTCTTTGGGTGACCTAAAGTATAAATGTTCACGACCTTACTTGAACAGGATTTGCTCCATAGGTTTATATAAAAACTCATTCATAGTATTTTTTATTATTGTGAGACTTTCAAATACGTAGACATTGGTCTTGTTATTTCCCTTGAATTATTAAGAGTTTATCCTCTTTAAATCTATCGACTTCTTCTCAATTATTCTATAATTTTGATGAACCTATTTTTTAAAACCTGTAAGTCATATTGGTTATATACATAGTGTATATGTATGTATGTAGGGGTATGCACTAAGCCAAACTAACCTTGAATCGCCGGGTCACGGACTGGCAATTAGTTCAACAAGGCTCAACCCTTAACACTATGAGCTCGGGTTGGTTCATGTAAATCGACAATTTAAGCGTCGGTTTGAAGGTCCTTAAGTTATGTCTTTTTTATATTTTAAAAAATTTAATTTTCTGCATGTTCATTAATTGTTATTAATAATATATCTCCTACTCATGTATTTATATTTTCTTTTCTAAATAATTCTAATATTTTATGTAAACATGTAATGATGCATGAATATTTCATTTTTATTTTTAGTTAAATTTTTTTTTTCGAAATAATTAATTTAGACTATATGAATATGATAGTGTTTGTTTTTAAAAAAAAATTAAAATTTAAGCGAACACGAACAAACAACCCAACTGCTAATTCAATTGATAGGTCAACTTACTGAGTCAATGGTTCTCCAAGGATAAACTACCTAGCCCTTGAGGTTGGTTTGGTGGGTCGCCAGCCACTTCAAGCCCATCCTCATCCAAGTTAGTTTACGATAGATAAATCTATGTATATATATATTATGTATGTAATAGAAACATTACAAACTTGTGTCAAATAGTTAAAAATACAAACTTAAATTGATCTTATTCCCTTGTGCTTCTTCACAATTTTCCCAAAGTTAGTGTGTAAAATATGGGAATCATGGGAAGAGCAAATTTATCAATCAACCAGAACTCTAGGTCCTCTTAGGTTTTCATAAATCATTGACAAGTGGAAAAAAGTGGTCCTCTTGTTCACAAATTCATGACATAATTAATTCCACTCCTCTAACTCGTTCCAACTGTAGTTATCCTCCATTAAAGTTACAATTAAAGCCCATCACCGTTTAAATACCACCTTCCGACATCTCTCTCTCTCTCTCTCTCTCTCTCTCTCTCTCACACACACACACACACACACACACACTTCCTCTCCTACTTGCAAATGGTTAACAAAAAAACAGACATGGTCCTTAAAATCATACTGCTAGTTCTGGTTATGGTTTTGGGGTCAGCTAGATCAGACCTGGCTCAAGACAGAGCTGAGTGTGCAGATAAATTAATAGGACTTTCTAGCTGTCTTCCTTATGCTGGTGGTGAAGGAAATGCAAAAGCTCCAACTCCTGAATGTTGCAGTGGCCTCAAACTGGTTCTCCAAAATAGTCTCAAATGTCTTTGCGTGCTCGTTAGAGACAGAAATGACCCCAATCTTGGCTTCAAGATCAACGCAACCCTTGCATTAGGCATGCCCGCTATTTGCCATGCCCCAGTTAACATATCTAAGTGCGTAGGTAAATTCTCAACATTTCTTCACTATGTCCTACGCTTCCCTGTTTTTTCAAATAAATAAATATATATATATATTTAAAGAAATACATAAAGTACGAGTTTTGTGATTTTCGCTTACAAACTTTGAAGATTTCCACCAATCATAGCGTAATTTTTTTTTTTGACAGAATTTTTAAATTATATTCATAATATAATTAAAAGTGCTTCAGGAAAAATAAATAGATCCCTATATATCATTTATGGAGGAAAAGGTGAGTCAATTAACTAATTTATGTTAAAGTGAAAGTTTGATTAAGTTAGCTTATGTTTTAATTAATTCATTCAAATCCCCTCTATAATTATTCTTATTATTATTATACAATGTAAGTCCTCCAAGTATAGCCATACATAATAAGGAAGTACTATTAAAGAGAGACTCAATTCATGTAGAAACGTAAACATAAAAACTCTTCCAAAATGCAAAGAACTTAGATTAGATTTTTATATGACCTTTGAAAAATTCAAATGACTTGTAGGTTATTTTATGGTTCCTTTGACAGAACTGTATTTAATCCATCACGTGACTGTCAGAAATTTTATTGTATTAACTTTTATAGTTATCTCAACAGTAAAGTGATGAATAGGTGTCGAAAAGATCATGGAAGTGGAGGTTTCTGATAAAATTTTGGTTGGTGGAGACAACTTGTCTACTTTTTCTAGCATGAATCGTCGATGTTCCAGGGTCTAGGATTTTAATGTACAAAACCTTTCTGTTGTATCAATTATGAACTTGTAATGACCACTTATGTACATTCCCCTTTTTACTATTACTAATTACTTGTTCTTGTTGGTTTTTCCATACAAACGTAGATCTTCTTCAACTAGCACCGAGTTCCCCTGATGCAAAGATGTTCGAAGGATTTGAGAGGACTCTAGAGACCAAGAACACAACACAAGCTCCTAATGGTATTGTTTAAATCTCTGATTTTTTTTTTATTTTATTTTTTTAATTTTCCCTTGCCCTCCCTCTATAATTATGTGTGAATTTCAATCGTATATGCTTTATTTAAAATAATACGAATATCAAATTTTTTCTAAACTTCGTTTTGTACAACCAAGTGCAAAAGGTAAACCTTAAGAAATGTTCAATTAACTTATCAATCTATTTGTTTTGATTTTGCCTTAAGAAATTTAAGAGGTCTAGAACTTAACCGTAAAACATGTAAGGTTCGTACTCAATCCACTACTACTTATTTACAAGTATTTGATTTTGCCTTAATTTGGGTCGTATATGGTACTACTCTGCTATTGATATCTTAAGCAAACTGGTATTTTGATTAAGGCAATTCCACCGGGTCGGCTGCATCAACTGGTGCTCAATCGGGGAACTACGGCGAGAGAAGTAACAAGCCATGGCTATGGGTAGCCACGACCACGATGTTTACAGCTCTGCTTTGGATGTTTAGAACCCCATTGATCTGATTTCGACATGGACCAGAAAATGCTGTCGACTACATTTAATGATTGGTCATGTGGTTTCCCAGTGCTGCCATCTTTGTTGAAATCTCATAGTGTACGAACACATCTGTTTAAAAGAAGGGGGGGGGGGGGGGGGGGGGAAGTAGATATGATGGAGCAATCTTTATTATGAATGGCATTCATTAACTAGTCGAAAAAATATATGAAAGTATTACTTTATTGCATGTGCGGATTCCCGGAGCAATACTGCTTTATTCTTGGTTTGCCAAATCATTAGAATGCATTCGTGTGGAATAAATGTTGTTAAGCATTTTATCAAGGAATTATGTGAATGCATGCAATTGGATCGAACTTTCATACTGTAAACGATAATAAATAGTTAAGCTAATAGGTGACAAATAAGTCTTTTTATATATATGATCCGAAAGTTTATAACTGACATTCAAAATCATACTAAAGGTAAGTCTTTAACAAACATGTTCATGTTTCGATAATACCATCAGAAAATACGCCAAGTACTAGAAACTATAAAAAAGTTAATAGGTATAAATGCATTATTAGGAAGTAAGCATTGTTACAACAAAAAATGCAAAAAGATACTTGTGAGTTTTCGATAAGACTTATTTTTTAATCAAAGTGGCTTATGTTACACCCCTTAACATTTATATGATATTTTCATCGCAATCTACTTACATCATCCCAAATAGAGTACCCAAGAAGAGGGATGAATTGATATTTAAATCGTTTTTCAGAAAATCTTCACCCCATTTAGATAGTTAATTTGCTTGAAAATAATCTGTATACTACAAACAATAAGAAAATTTAATACGATGTACCCAAAAAAAAAAAAAAAAAAAAGAGTAAGCTAATCAATCCTCTATACCAGTTTAGTCAACCTAACCACTGGAAATCTACTAAATTAAATAAAATATGTGCGAGCATAAACATTCCTGCCTCTCATAAGCCCTACAAATTACAATCCTCACAATTAAAAGAAGACACTCCTAATTGTACAATTACTTCGTGTTCTACAAGACTCTTTCTATTCTAACTTAACATGCCACTTCTCAGTTATATTTTTACACCTGTCTCATTTAATTTTCAACTAAGACTCGAACTTAGTATTATGAATTATAGACTTTGAGTTAACTAACTTAACAACAAAAGACAACATCGTGTTATGTGCAAATCGTGACCTATTATCGGTCTACTTCTCATTGAATAAGTTCCAAATTATAGAAGCTTCTCAAAGTTCTTCCTACAAAGGATTCAAACCTCTAGTGGACAGTATCAATTAATGAACATAAAGATGGGAAAATAATTTCCAGTAAAATACCACATTCATGTGGATAATCATTGTAACAATTATTGTTCAACTTGTAGAAGCACACGTCTAAAACTCATGATCTTACAAAATCGAAGAAAGATTCATTGTCAAAAACAAAATAATTGAATCAGCCAGTTCCAAAAGTCTAGATATGAAAACTTCATTGAAAAGCTTCGCATGAACTTAGCATATTCAAAGGATGTTTGATGAAACATGACGGAGTTCTATAGAAGGAAGTAAGGGGAACTTATTTTAAGAAAGGTTATAATCGTAAAAATTCAGGGAGAATGCTTCCAGCCTAAGCCGTTCACTAAAAGACTCTCCTTGGGTAGTGCCTGACGACTTAATGTCAAAAAAAAAAAAAGGGGGGGTGGGGGTGGGGGGGTGGTTCAATTTTGAAAAAGCAGGGGGTATAGATGGCCTCCACTATAGCAATTGAAGAATTCAAGTTATGTCTTGATGAAGCTGAGTTGGGTGATTTGCTGCATTCTTAGGATACCGATGCTATCAGTATAATAAATGGCCAACAAACCCTATTTATTTTAGTCAACCATTGCTAGCTAGATAAGTTTCCTAACGCTTTGGGTATGTTTGAGGTGCCCCTGGTCTCTGGTCATTCTTTTTGAGCTGTCCAAATGGTCTTTTTGAAGCATCAAAAGGAGGATCGTCATTTAAAGCTTTTCGACTTTTTGGGCGAACCATGAGGATTTCTTGCTGCTTGTTTGTAAAGCGTAGAGTAGAAAATTTTTAGGTGTGAAGATGTTTTGTGTTGTGCTCGAAGCTTGAGTTACTCAGGGGAGAACTCTAGAAATAGGAATTTACTAATATCCCTGATGGAGTTTGTTGCCTGAATGAAAAGCTCTCTGTTGTACAAGCTGCAAAAGCCTCCGGCGACATGTCTCTTCTTGATGAAAAACAAGGGGTGTTTAAGAGGTATTATTACATGCTAAGCAATGAAGAAAGCATTTATAAGAAAAAATTTCATCTGAATTCGCTCCACTTAGGTAACAAAAGAACTTTCATTTTCCACAAGACACCGTTAAGAATCATAATAGGAAACTATGCCTTCCCTCCACCATTCTGATGACTCATTAGCAAAGGGTGACATTGAAGTCCACCAAAAGGCTTTAATTTACTTACCCTAGTTATTCGATGAAGGCCATTTTTCTTCGAATTGTTTGTAGCTTGATAACCCGTTCAACCATAAAATTAGTGATGCCCAAGTTGAGTCTATAACTCTCCTTTCTTAGATAAAGATATAAAAAGGGCTTTTCTTACCAAAGCTAATAGCAAACCCTGGCTCGGCAGTTACCTAACAAGGTTCTTAAAATCCATATGATCTATCATTGTAGAGGACATAATCATAGTAGTTAGAGAATTTCTTAACTTAAGGATTCTTCTTAAGGAGGCTAACAATTCTTTAATTTCCTTTGTTCCCAAGGTTTATAATCCCTCCAAGTTGATGGATTTTAGGCCTATATCTTGTTGCAATGTCATTTGTAGGGCCATTCATTTGTAGGGCCATTTTGAAGCTTATTGCTTCTAGATTGAAGATTGTTCTACCATCCTTTGTTAGTAGAGAGAAAATAGCTTTTGTACTAGTGATTGCATTATTAGTAATATCTTCTTAGCCCAAGAAGTGATTCATGGATATCATCTATATACAACTCTCCTTCTATACACGATTATTGGAGCTTCTTGGATTAAGTTTTGGCATGTCTTAATTTCCCTCAACACTTCTACCAATTATTGACTCAATTCTATTCAATATGAAGGCTCTCTCTCAAACTTCATGGTAAGGTGGTTGGTTTCTTTCCTAGCTCATGGAAGTTATGACAAAGCGATCCAATATCACTATATTTATTTGTGTTTGCTATGGAAGCACTAATAAGATCACCTAAATCTATTTTATTCCCTATGAACGTCTATTGGGCCTCTATATTTGTGTTGTTAGTCAAACATGATAAATACCATCGAGCAAATGATGTGCAATTTCCTCTAGATTGGTCGACACAATATATCAACTAAAGCAATGACGTATTGGCATTAAGTTTGCATGGTTATAGTTGAGGGGATACTTGGTGCTCTTAACCTCAAGTTGTGGAATCAAGCTATACGACTAGAGCATATATGAATGTATGTAAGGACGGTGCTAAGGATTTACAGGGGTAAAGGGTTCGAGCAACCCTCCTCCCCCACCCAAGTGGAGGGCTACCGCCCACAAGCATCAATAGGTTACGAAACCCACTTTTTAAAGTGTGCTACGACCCAATTCTTTGCTTTGGCCAAAATCCAGCCACTCCTTGCCCTTAGATGGTCAGATCTCTTTGTTTTTTTTCCCCCTTTTTTTTAATTTTAAGTTATTTAATTTGAACTTAGTATTAATATATAAATATATATACATTACATAAGTGCTTTTTCAATATTACAGAAATTTTTTATTTTTTTTTATTTTCCTATTTTTCCATAATTTTTATCTAAAAATTATACTTAGACCAATAATACGCTACCACATGTCCACATTAACTAGAAAAACTAACAAAAGCTAACAAAATAACTTAGTTGACAAAAGTGTAAAAGGTAAAGGACTAAGATGAAATTTTTGAAATGTTAAGGATTTTTCTATACCTTTTTTCTGAAAGATAAGATCACATTACTATGAGATAATAAATTTATTTTATACAAACTTAAAACAACTATCAATTATTGCAAGAGGTATATTCACATAATTAAGTTTAAGAGATTAGGTGTGAGAGTCCATGGTTCCAAACCACTAAATTAAAGGCTTAAGTGGATATTCTCCAACTTAAACCATACTTTACAACATAGCTACAAAAATTAGTTGAAGTGACTTGATAAAGGTGTTTTACAAAATATAGAGTATAGACTAACTAAATTATACCATAAGCACAAAGTAGCTATTTAAATAGTCATTTATCAAAAGAGTTTCACTATATAATGAGATATGAGAAAGTGATTAATTAACTTACAAAACCGATATTCATAAATGAAAATATATCCTTAGAGTATAACTATGACCCAATCATAAATTATATGCAATCTGTTAAATATATATAGATTATCAAACCATCACTCTTGATTCATCTCCACTCTTTTTAAATAGTATATTAAAACATATTTTGAGATTTTTTTTTATTGACTACTATCATATCACAACATTAGGGGTAAAGGGAATCAAACTTGATCCATCTTATTGAAAAGCCAATATTTATACCATTAAGTTACAATGGCTCTGATGCATATTTTAAGAGTTTAAATTATATACATTAAACCATATTTTATTTTCTTATCTTATCTATATATAACTACTTATATTATTTTATATAATATTAAAGAACTTTAATTTTTTATATATGTTGATTAGATAGATTAATTTTCATTGGTAATATGATAGAATACAATAAAAGTATAAAGTTTTCATAACCGATACAAATGATCACAATAACAACTATTTGTTTTATGCACATCCATTGCAAATGTATGATCATCTAGTATGTATGTGTGTATATGAATATATCGCATCATTTTATTAAAAATGGGTAAATGTACCCATAATTGACAAATTCATGAAATGAAGAAATTATATTTTGGAATTGCTATTTATCTTAGCTTGACTAGCTAGGGAATATGGCTTTGTAAAGATAGATGTACTAAGTGAAGTCATAAAGTTAGCTTGATTATGTCAAACATTAAATACATCTGTAGAAAAGCTTAACATAAGTTTTCATGTGAGGCAAAGTAGATATGCAATTAGGTATGCTAGTTTGTGAATTTCAGGTATGAACATGTCTTAGATGAAAGGAAGTATGCTATGCAAGATGAGTATTCACATCTAGTGTGATATGCCATATCCTATCTAAACAGTCAAAATATAAATAAATGATGAATCAATGACAACTAATGAGACATGTTTTGTTGACATGCTTGATATCTCACTCAAATGAGTGATCAAAGAGAATCGTGGATATGATATGAAATGTTTAGACAAGAATAGGTGCTAAGTACATATTTATTGTATGGAATGCCATATGTAAAGTTCTAACTATGAGTTAGGTATTTGGAAGACAACGAACGACTCTTAACAAGAGATGGTATCGATGGTTCCTTAGTTGTTTTGAAATGTTAATGATGGAATAAAGTAAATTATCATAGAAAGATTTATTTAGCCTTATACTTATCTAAGGGATGGCGTAACAATTTGATCTATAGGTACTTCAGTAGAGATTTTACAGGCTTAAGTAAACACCTAAAAGATAGGTCATTACATTATGACCCTTTTTTGCCTTATGTGGAATTTGCCTCTGGCTAGTCAGTTTATATCACAACCATGAAGACTCTATTTATGGTTGTTTATAGTTACAACCTAACTATACCCATATACTTGCTTTCGTTTTTTAGTAGATAGATGATTGCTAGAGTAGAAGAAAAAAAGCAACAACTTCATAAGTTGCATCGAAAAGTCTCATAGCATCTTTGGAAACAAATAAGCTAATAATAAGTATAAATCAAGCAAAGCTAACAATAAATTATCTTTCGAGTATAAGGTTTATTTCAAATTTACTCATGTAAAGAGTGCTTTCTATCACGCCCCGAAGCGACAGAGTCGTAACGGCCCCACCGTGTAAACCATTTTAAGATAATAGTTGCCCTTACAACCGTTATCCTAAACCTGATCCACACAAGGCGTCTACGAATAACCCGCTTTGAAGTAAACAGTTTGTAATTTAAATAAATCATTTACCTAAGAAAGTGACAAAATATATATATATATATATACACTGAAATTCAGTTATTACAATTAAAATATATGTTTGTTCTTCAAATGTTTTTCCTCACTCTCCAGGATCCAGCAGTTACTAGCTTCAGAGTAGTTGTATACCGCTTCTTAGCCAGCACCTGCACGACGTCTATAGAGATGTGAACAACCACAGCTCAGTAAGTTAGGATTGAGAATTTAAAACTATACCATAAACATAACAAGGTTATCAGTCAACTTATTACGTGCAATGCATATTCAAGCAAATGACATCGCACGACGTTGTTTGGCCCATCATGAGATTAAAGAAATTGCGCCCGCTCTAATCTGGGTTGAGAAGTTGCCGTTAATGCAACAGCTCACGACCAAACCCAAGCTTGTGCAATGGAGACATCGCTCCTCCCACAACTACCTTCAAACCACTGACTTCACCCTCGCCATGACCTCCTCTCTTGTCACTTGGTTTGACTAAGGATGAAGAAGGGACCATTATACAATCCTGCGCTACCCCTTTCGAAGGGGTTGGTATTTGGCCGAAGAATCCTAGGTTCCCCTAATGGGTTGCCATGTAGGTTCGATTATGATTACAGGTCGTATATTTGATTTAGTCCAGTTTAGGGTAATCAATCATTTCATACAAATCATACAATACAAGCCAAAACAACAGACAAAATCATAGCATCACTCATAATCAAGCACATGCACACAACAAACTATCTAACAAGTATAACCAAGCATAATCCCAAACGTCCAAAATACAGCAACGTATTAATCCCAACTTACGTGGACTCCTTGCTCACTCATTCGAGGTCCAACTCACTCAAGCTATCGCTGATCATCCCTATAACACAAACGTGGTTTCAGTTTTTCATATAACTATTATAGGTTCGTTTTATCCTATAAAGCTTATTATTATGTTTTGTTTAGGGTTTAATATACATAATTATCTAGATCTTAAGTCTTTTACAATTATTCTAAGTTTAGGGTTAAGTTCGGGTTCGGTTTCCGCATTGATTTCTAAATTAAATTCTAGTTCAATTTCTAAGTACTATTTTATACACAAACTCTAGAAACTTGTTTTAACTCATAATGTGAAATTAATCACTTTACTTCTAGATATCCTAAATATCATAATTACCTCTAATCAGTATTTTATTATATCCAGTACACTTAAATCCTTAATAGTGTATCAAATTTACTCTTAATGTAATTAATTTTTACATTTTTCATATAATTACATAAATTCAAGTTTTCTATTAGATTTATTGTATATTTTTATTATTATCATAATATCAATTTTTATTCTAATATCTTCTATTTATTATATTTTCAATAATTATATGTTATGTATATAATATATATCTAATATTGCTAACACTCCAATTACCATCTCCCAACATCAATTATTATTTCAAAATGTCTAAATTCATCCTAAATCAAATTTTACTCCTAATTACCCTAATTTACAAAATTAACTTAAAATTTACTATTTTTCCCTATTACTCATTTACTACATAATTAACCTAATAATTACATCTAACACCATAAATGCAACAAGTATCATACTTCATCAGATTTCAATATCCTAAAACATATAATTATTCACTAAATCAGTAATTAACCATTTAATTACTTAATTAATCATAAATTACCCATTTTATGCCTCATTTTAAGGCCTAAAAATTATCTAAAATTTTTTTAAATGAGCTTCATAGCACTGTTCTGTATCATCTAAGTAGTCTACACAAAAATTTTGGGTTCAAAACTACACTCCTAAGTCATTTATTTCTAAACTAAAACATACTCAATTTTGCATAATTTCTTAAGGACCATATATCATGAGACATATTTTCATCAAAATAATATTTTTCCTAAAAACTACATACAAAAATATTTTACAATAAAAAAATTCACAATTTTCTAAGAATATTTACTATTTTTTTTATAAAATTACATAAAATTAGGCTGAAAATTGAACTCACCGATCTGAGTGGCTCCGACCACCACCAGCCGCCATGGCCTTGTCGGCCGGTCTAGGTGCTACCACCACCGTGTAGTGGTGGTGGCCGTCCACTCCCAGCTACTTGTCTGATATTGGTTTTATGACCCTAATTGTACAGTTTTTCTTATTATTTTTCTTAATCCTAATTTTTCTCTCAATTTCACCTCTCCCTATTTTTCTCACTCTCCAAGCTGACTCAATGAGCTTCTGAATTTTTTTTGCTATTTATAGAGCTTTAGGGAAATTATTATGCATTAATTTGATTAGACAATTGCTTTATCTTCTTCTAATTTGATTTTTGCGTTGTTCTAATTTAATTAGCTAATTTTTTTTCTTATTTTCCCCAACTACCACAACCTATATCTAGATCATTCCTTTTTTATGATTTTTTTATTTTTCCTTAATTAATTATGAATTTTCTTTAATTATTTAATATTATTTTAGCACATTACGGGTATTTTAAATAATTATGCGTATTTATATATACATGTAAATTCATATATAGTACAAATAAATATTCTTAAATATTATTTAGATTATTCTATGATTTTTAGTATACATATAATTTATCTCTAGCGATTCGTTAATTATTGGAATGCATTTTACGCATTTTACGCATTTTCGATAAATAACGAGTTATATACTTAAAATTTGAAATTTTTATAGTCTTTTATTTTATTACTTATTTTCTTAAATTCAAACTTACGGGATCATTTTACTAATATTTTTAACTTTACATATAATTTAGGCATGATCAGATCTTTCAGCTGATCGAAACCTTGAGTGACTGATTGTGGGACTTACACTTTCTAAGATAGCAAGTGCCAAAATTATCCATAAGAGTAGATAGTTATTTCAATGTTCTAGAGAGAGACAACGATAATGCCTATAAGATTAATTTACTGGGAGACTAAAATTTCAGTAACATTCAACATTAATGATTTAAAATATATATCATGACGAGAAGATGAGTAAACTTTAAGGATAAATCTTCGAGAACCCTATTGTAACCATAGAAATCATATACTTAATCAATCCAATCATTAGAGCTATAGTTGAGGATTGGTTAAATTTAGTTTAAAGATTTGCTTCCATAGCATCATTTAAGGAACTCGGTACTTATTTGAAAGGAAACCATTCACATTTTATGCTTCCAAGGAGTTCAAGCCTAATACGAGCAGATTAAGATCAATTAGAAGTTAAGGATAGAGGCAATTCTTTAGAGCAATTCTAATATTGAATTCAAAAAGAAGTCCAACAAAAGGGTTTTAGAATGCTTTTAAGCTATTTTATTTGAAAATACATCTAGGGCACTCAAAATAAGCAACACTCCAACCCATAACTTGAGATAGTGAACCATTTCATTTTGATGTTAACATAGGGCTTTTAAACAAAGTATACCAAGAGTTAAGCAACTTAAGGTATGGATCTAGCTTTAAGGCCCATAAGGATATGCAAGTAGTAGACTGACTATTGACAGCTTTTACGAACTAGGAAATAGGTGAGAAGTGGTTTCTATAAATGCTTGCCAGCTTATGAGAGGCTAAGTATGAGGCCATGGATTGATTCCTATGAAAGGCTACCTTCGACTGATAAAATAGAAGGAAACAGTTATCTTGTTATAATATCTCGATTTTTTTCTAGCCACTAAACTTATGGCTTCTAGTAGATCATTCATTATCTTAATTTGAATCTTACAATGAGGAAAAGCATCATGTAAAACTTGTTTCTAAAAATAAAGTTTGTAAAAGCTTTATTTTAGTTATAAAGGAAAAGTATACTTTTAGTTCTTAATATTTACCAACTTTTTTATTTAAGTACATACCAAGGACAGATCCAAGATGATATAACTAAGGAGCGAACATATCTTAATTAAGTCAACATTAAAATCATTAATAGAAAAATACTTAATTGTTGTCATAATTATATTGCATCTTATATATGTTAAAGAATTTTATTAATAATTTAACATATAATAATTTCTAAAGCTTAATAAGATGGAAAAATTCTTTTTAAAAATGATTATACATGATTAGTACACTTCATAAGAAGCTTTTTTTTTTTTTTACCAATTACACTTTATAAGAAATTAAAAGAATAAAGTTTTGACCTTTTATATTATGCATATATACTAAATAAAATTTAACTATTGATTTATAAAGAATTACATTATTATAGGGAAACTTATGTAACTTTTGTTTTTAGCAAAAATAGATAAAAAAAAATATTTGAGTAAGAAATTAATAGGACAGTAAAAAAAAGCAAATTAACATAGACATAAGTATTATACTATCTTTTTCATGATAACTTTGTCTAACTATTTCATTAGCAATACTAAAAATAATAATAATATCATTTTATATATAAGTTATTAACCAATCAATCATTCAATAATCCACATTTATTTTCATAACATTAATTGTAAAAAAAATTAACTAAATCAAATCATATAATTGGTATTATTTACCAATAGTTAATGTAATAAAACCAGAATATTTATAATATAGATAATGTAATTATTATTTATGATGTATAACAAATAAAAACTTAACAAAAAAAGTTTAATAAATGTAAAACGATAAATATCTTTTAAGCAATAAATGCATATAGGAAAAGTAAAATGATGCAATATATAACTCCTCAAGTTCAGGACATTACAGTTTACCAATTGTCCCTAACCATCTATCAGCATTAATTATAATTTAAAACTCCAAAATGTAAGTATTAACTCCCAATAGTCTCATGAAATTCTACTAATTAAACTTAAAAAATCCCTTAATATTAACAAAAATAAATCTCGAAAATCTAGTTAATTGTAAAACTCCTCCATGAAAATTTTTATTAGTGTAGAAACTTCAAAAATTACTAAGTCTAAAGAAAAATAAACATCTTTCACTAGAAATTTACTCCGCAAGTCTCACTACCACTAATGATTTTTCTCATAGTAGTAATAATAAGCGTTACCCCAAATCCTAATAACAATAAGCATCATTAGGATCCTTGTAAATAACGAGTTCTTCATAAATCTCTACATCTAAAAAAAAAAATAAAAGAATGAGTATTAACGCTCAGTACATAAGTACCACAAACACATGTATATACCGCACAATTTCGCAAGTCACATGCACTAATATGCAACATATATTACAATAGTCAATTCATTAATTCATATATTTAATTTCACAAGTAACAAGGAAATACTCATGATTCCATCCATCTTGAACATAAATAGCTTTTGATTGTCCCTAAAGTGATCGGTTAAGTTGATTCAAGTTCAACCAACTTTCATTATTTTTTATTTACTTGTTATATTTATTACATTATAAAATTTAATATTACTTTTATTATATGATGTAACTAAATATATTTTATATCATCATTTTATTAGATCAATTCTTGTGGATTAATTTCAAGCCGACACATGTGGTGAAAAAGTTGAAAAATATTGATGACTAATATTGTACTTTTCTTTAGTTATAAATATATGCTCTTTGACGTAATATGTTATTCAATAAATTCTTAATACTTGAGTTTGGAGATATAACTAATTGCTAAAGATAGATTTGAGATAGATTATTTGACTTAGATAAGTAATATTTTGTTAATGCTCTTGTTGAACTAGTTGTATACATATATTTTAGAAATTCAAAATAATGTCTTGTTAAGCTCAAATTTTTATAATTGACAATTTAATACCTCCGTTTTACAAATATGAAAAATTTTCCAAAAATTGTAATCTAAACATTTATTATAATTATTCCATTAAATTAGAAACTAATATAATAAATAGTTTTATTAAATTGTATTTGATGAAAATAATATACGATGATTTTTAGAACCTTAATATGTAATGAGAAACAATTTAGAATAATTTTGCATTCAAAATTCACTATTTATATGATTTATAATTTGACACTAAAAAAAAAGTAATTTAACAAATTTAGGTAATGATTTAATTCAGCATTGAAAATTTGCATATTTGAAGTATATAATTTTATGGACTTATGGTAATTTTTGCGTGATCAATTTAGTTCATATGCTAATTTATACACAAACAAATTGTAAAGTGGTTGAATTTATAATTAAAAGCTAATTTTGTAATATTAATAATATTCTTATGAGATAAAACTGACATCATTGTGTAAATGTCATGCATATCGGTTTTAATTTGGAGAAAAAGTAGGATAATAATTTACTATCGAGTGTAATAGGATTGATTATGTAGTTGTAATGATTTAAAGTTAGGCAGTAATGAAAAAGAGCAAATCTATAATTTTACTAATATTATTTTTAAAGAATCTTAACATATTTTAATATTCTTCACATTAACACTCACAAGGATATGAAGAACACTAAAATCAAATAAGTAATGAAGAATTTATGGATACTAAAATAACAATTATGTAAATGTAAATATCACTAGAATATGATAAATAAAAGTATACTATGGTCAGTAGAAGTTGATAATGCAAAAATAGTAATTGAAATACCCCAATTCAATAAAGTAATTAATTTCAATTATCAAAGTCATTTAAAGGTGAAATTTCATAAGTTAATTTTTCAAACTGAACAAAACGGATTTAAAGTAATTTAAGTAAAACTATTTTGAAAAAGTAGTTTCAATAATTTAATTGAGGCTATTTAAGTCATTTGGTCATTTCAATAACTTCAATAAATCTTAGAATCAATAAAATAACAATTAAGACACTTAGAAACTTCTAGCTCATTCTAAAAACTTCTAAAACATTTTGGGATTATCTAAAATATTTAAAGATCTTTAGAAACATTTCATCACCTCCTTTCCTTGGAAATTTTGACAATCACTCTCTCTCACTCTAGGGCTCTACTTTCAACTTTCTAAGCAAACTAAAGGTAAGTTTTAGAAAACCCTAGCTAGATTATATTTAATTCTTAGATATTTAGCTAGATTAATCAACTTCATCTCAAAATTTGAAGGAAATAAAAAAGAAAAATAGTTAGAAGGAGTAAAACATAAGAGTTCTACAACTTCATGGTAAATCTTACTTCATTAAGCTTAGTTAAATATTGAATCTCTATAAGAATTATTAAGTGTTGCTAATTCTTACTTTTTAGTAGTTGTTGCTTAATAATATAGAGTGGGGTCTAGTGCTTGAAGAGTTCGGGTAGAAGCATATATGCAAGAGTAAGGTTTTAGTAAAAGAACTTGATGTGTCAAATGAACAAACTACACAAACCAAAGTTACACATTTAATGAAGAATAATAGTTAAAATGTTGAAATGCCATCTTTCTTTTAGCATTAAGGCTTTCTTGTAGGTAGGTGATTGATTTTGTTGAATCTTGAATTATTTGATGAATGCTCGATATTTAGGATATATATGGATTGTCTTAGGATTGATTTTGAACAAGGAAAATGCATATGTGCTGGGGAAGTCCTAATGTCATGAGGTCAATGGTCTTTAAAAGATAATCCAATTTATTCTTCGAGATACTTAATTTTCTTGAATGATAAATGATGTTTAGGGGTTTTAAAATTATGTCTAAGGTTTTTTAAAATCAAGGATTAAACAGGTTAGATCAAATCGTATTTATAACTCAAATTCCCTATCTTATTGTGAGTAAAATTGATGAATTGAGATATGATTTACTCATTCAAATTTTTATTCAATAAATGAACATGATATAGTAGAGTTAGGAAAAGATTTGAAAGATTAAAAGTTAAATTAATTCAAAAATTGTGCGTTTGAAGTATGTTAAACCAAGAATTGTATGATTGACGATGAAGTTATGTTTGTTATGACCTAATCAATGATTAGCAGTTTAATTTTTCATGTATTATGTTTAATTGATTTATTTATTGATATAATGATGAATTTCTTGATAATCTTATGTTTAAGAGTTGAAAGTGATGACATATTCATATTGTGTGCTATATTTAATTTATTAAGTTTGTTGAACTAATTTATTCGTTGGATTATTTGAAATTTCCATGAATGACATTGTATATTAAGTATTCAAGACATATAAAAGATGAATTCGACTATATCGTGTACATACTATATCAGAATCTCTGAAAATTATGAAAAAATGGGTTTGATTTAGTAATTAAAATAAATTTCTAGAAATTCCAACATATTACATATAATATAATGTGCATGATTAATTATTAAATGAAGTTCATAAGCCATTCAAGGCATGTTATTAATTCTAGATATGTTAAGATATCTTGATACTCGATGATTGTGGGTCAAATTCTATAAATTTTCTAAAAAAACTAGCTCTTAAGATTTCGTTAATAAAATGTCAATCTTCTTTAGTTCTTTTATGAATCCAATAATTCACTACCTCCTTTCATCTTAAATTGCCTCCCCAATCATAGCATAGCAAAACAATTAGTGCATAGTTCTTTCACGTCTATTTTACTCCAAAGGAATTCCATAACATTAGCCATCTTACTAAGGTTAATAGTTGTCTTTTCTTCTTAATGTACATTGAATATTCATTAGCTCTTAATCTTATCAGCAAGATAAACCTTAAGTTTTCACTTTTTTTTTTTTCCTAACAACATCTGAGCTAATTCATTCAAAGATAAAGCCTCAAATGCAAGCAAAGTTTACATTATTCTCCAATGATACAATATCAGCAACAACAAATCAAGCATAGAAGATAGGAATTTATAAACCCAATCAACGTAAATGCTTATTGGAAAGAGACATGATCTTAAAGTATGACCCATATCATCATATGGATATTAGCATTTTGGATAAATCACTATATTATAAACACTAGTTTTTTTAAAATTAATTGGAGTTAGCAAACCATCTATATAGGTCCTCCAAATCAATTACTTTATTTTTAGGCACATACAACGTAATTAAACTCATTCCCACTTTTAATCTATTTTAATGTTTAAATGTAGCATCTAATAATTGTGAACATAGATTTTTTAAGAAAAGTTGCTCCTCATTTATTTTATGATAACACAGAGTCTTATTTATTCAAAAAGAGAAAACATAGTCTAATATCTTCAAAGATTATGTTGGAGATAAAAATTACAAGTTTCTCATTATCCCAATATCTATTCTAATTTATTTGAATGGATATTTATATCCTTCTTAATGCAAATTGATGAATTTAAATAGGATAAGGAGGTGAGTGGCTTTAATTGCTTCAACAAACCGAAAGCAAGACATTGATCCTAAATTAAAGTCAGTAACCCACCACTTGTTACAACTAGCTACCATTATGGGCAACCATTATGGTAGGTCCCAAGAGTTAGTATTTTTTTTTTTTTGAATTTTTATTATGTTATTTAGTTTAATTTATCTAATAAAAATTTATTAAACTAATTATTGTCAACCTATCATAACTTGAGATGTGTCAACCTTTGATGAATTTTCCAGTTAAGTTAGCAAAAGAATTCAAACAAAAAGATCTCAAAATGTTATCCACTTAAAAAAAAAATTAAGGAGTCAAATAGAAAAGTAATCAAGTATTGAGGACTAAATTTGTATTATCCCTTTTATATAAATTTAGGATAAGAAGATTGATCCTTCCAATGAGTTACAAGTAGAGAATCTAAACAAGTATATGTCTCAGCTTAATATAGAGATGGGAGCATAAGGGTATAAATCTAGTTGTATGAGTGGGCTTAGTATGGTAGACCTCAAGTATAGACTCGTTTACTGAACAAAACTAGCCAGGAACCACTGGTTCATAAGCCTACAAAAAGGTGAACCAAGAGCAGCCCTTTGGGAATACGGTCTCAAGCTAGTTTATCTGAACCGGCGATTCAGAGCTGATTCACTTAACTTATGAATCGTTTTTTTTTTTTTCGAAGTTGTCTTTTTTTCAATCTTTTATGGAATTTTCCTCTTAGTTTTTTCTTTTCAATCTTTTGTGGAATTTTTCTAGTCCACTTTCTTCTTATTCCTCCATTCCATTGCTCATGAACTAAAAAATTTATTTTAATATTTTTTTTTTTTACAATCTCGAAATAATTTGTTTGATTCAAGCAATGTTATATTAAAAAATTGAATAACAATGGTCGATGCAAATTCGTAACCAAAAATGAACCCCCAATTTTTTTTTTAAGATTGGGCTTAAACCAACAAGTAGCTTGCTGGTTCGTAACCTGCCTAACCCAACAATTCGAGACATGGTTTGGCCCACCCAAGTATGGGGTTAGGTCAATTCATAATTCGAAACTAACCCTGAGACAAGTCTAGGATCCTAAACATAACATAAAGAATATTATTACAAAATTGTCAACTAGGGTCTTCATCACAAATAGCTAAGGAAAACAAAGAAATTCTCAATAGTTTTGTAACTTTTTGGACAAATCCTTTTTAGCTGAGGGATGAGACAACTGACTCCCATCATTACTTTTCCAACTGTAGCAATGCTACCTACTTCTAAATTAGTATTTGCTTCTAATCCTCCCATCACATATTATGGAATATAGACATTGATAGCGCTAGCTACATTAATCCAATATCTCCAATTACAATGCATACTTCTTTTATTATTTTTGGTTAATTGAAGTGTATCTTATTCATATACTATATATTTTCAAAATGAGCTTCACATTAAGTAAATGTCATGTGAAATATAATCATAAAAAACTATCTTTGGCAAAGAGGATGGGGTTCGAACCACTAATCCAATGGATACAATTCTTTCAATGTTGTAGAAGCAAACCAATCAGCAACATTGTTTGTTCTTTTATAATAAAACAAAAAGTAAAAACACCGAATTCGTAGACTAAGCTTCTAATGAACTCTACATATTGTAAAGAAGCCTAATGAATTGTTAAACCTAACCTCTGTAGAATGTCAACAAGTGATTCTCCACTCATGCTCAATAGCTAGCTTCACTTCTTCCATAAGGGTACTAGATTCAACCTCTTTAGTTGTCTAGCTTCTCACGTGCTTTGATCTACCATCGCTTCCTTCCCTTATTCATCACGTATGACTACATCTACAGCCACTTGATTGCCAATAAACGTTCACAATTCGTGCACATTTATCTTAAGTGTATCCCTTATAGGACATGACTAAAATTCCTTATGTGAAAGCTTTGATATATCATTATTCCTTCCATTCTCCTTCTTTCCACATACCTTTAGATGAAACCTTAACTTCTTTCAAAATATTCAATGGCTTTAATCTTCCTCCTTTGAAAATATTTTACATCTACACTTCAAGATGTTCCGTGCTATCAAACCTAACATTCTGTCTAATAACCCTTTCTTCAAACCTAAATTACACCAAGTCATACTATTTTTCTTGACTTAATACACAAATCTACCTATGCCATCCTTATTGACCCATATACTAATGCTTCCAAACTAAATAATTTTTACCTAGCCTCAAGTTAACAAAGCTTGTTTAAACTTTTCCAAACCCTCCACCCCTAATAGAAACCCATAACAAGACGTTACCACCTTTCAAAGATGAAGTCTATCCATGGCTACTCTCCATAAAACTATTGTACCTTAGGTAATGTATCAATAATACATTACCTTTTCCATTATTGTCTAGTTATAACCCTAAAAGAAGATGACTTTTCTATATTCCTTGTGTCTCCAATATTTTTTATGAAACTTTATGCCGTCTTCACTATACATATTGTAAGCTCCATATTTGGTAAATAGGAATCGAGTAGGTAAATTTAAGGTATCAATAAAACTAATCCGATTAACCTAAAAACTTATGAATAAACTCGAGACATTAAATAAGGAGACCCCATAGAACCGGATATTAAAAATATAATAAAATAATAATATAGCTAAAATAGTATAATTTAACTATATTACGTATTATTCACCGTAATCACGTAGGTTTCATTATTTCAAAAACTTTTAGAAATAAACTATATATGTAATAAATTTTATATGAGATATAAAATAACATATATAATATATACGTACGCATCATGTGTAATTTTTAAGTATGTATATATCCTTGTATTTAGTTAAAATACTCTAATATAAGCATTTTAGGCTAAAGTGACTTAAGAAAATCAATAAAAAAAAATTGCTAAAAAATAATCAAAAAAATCATAGGCAGTTGAGAATTAGATTTTAGGGCATGTAGAAGGCTAATGACATTTGTAGAGTTGTGAAGTAAAATTGACATGCAAGGATTAAGGTGATACTTAAAGAAAATGCTTAGGAGAGAGAAAGAAAATCATTTGGACATTAAAACAGTTTGGGAAATTAAGAAAAACCTCTCCAACATATTGTACATGCTAAGTAGAATTTAAGCAAATTCAGTGGGGAGTTTGGAGATTAAAGGAATAAATTAGGAAAATTAAATACAATTAAGGTACAATCTGATCACTGGAAGGTACGTGGGTCAAGGGAGTTATTGGAGCTTGACCACCACCACCACTAAAGGCCACACCCAATGCTTAGTACTGTCAACAAGGAGGGAGCCACCATAAGTGGCCAAAGGCCAAATTTCCAATGAGGTCTAATTTCTACTCGAATTTAGAAAAATTTGTCAAAATACCAAATATGTTTAGAAAATAATGAAAAAAAATTATTCTTACATATTTTTATGTATAAAATCTAGGAAAAATATCAATTTTTATAAATTTGGTAGCTAATATATACGTTCTTAAGAAATTAAAGAAATCAGATGATTTTCGAAACTGAAATAAATTAGGTAAATGACGTAGTTTCTATCTCAAATTTTTTCTACAAACTATCCTAAGTTAATACTAAATTGCTATATCAAATTTTTTTAATACTATTTTTTATATTTTTATTTGATTTTTGAGCATAAAATGATGCCTATAATAGTGTTATTTTAGTAGAAATAATGTGTTTTTTCCTTTTAATAATCCCACTTAGAAATTGAGTTTGAATCATATTTAAAGTATGTATAATTGTTCTACAGTGATTCAAATTGATTGAGAAAGTGAAAAGTTATGGGAAGTAGAAGTTGACCATAAATAGTAAAGAGTAGTATTTGACTATTTTGTTAAATTTGAGACAGTTAATGAATTATAATATGATGAATGAAGTTACGGGAAGTAATGAGACTAAGGAAGGGTTGTTTGAAGTATTATTGCTAATTTTCAGTTGATTCTATAGTTATAACTTAAAACGAAGTTAGTAAATTAGCTAAAATTAGGACTTAGGTTGGGAGCAGATGATAACTCAAAGGATTCAAAGAATGAATTTTGCACTAAATTGATACTCAAAGCGTAAGTTTGAGGAAAAAATTCTTAAATAAACGTGAAAACAGGGAAAGCAAATGATTAGTCAAAAGATGATTTTATTAAAACCTCTATAAATAATATAATCAGAGGATAGCTTAAAGGATTGTCAAATAGGGAGTTTAACTTGGAAAAGTTCAGCGGATGTCTTAGAGGATAAAATCAGTATAACAAGTAACCCTTGTGTAGCTCAGAGAGAAACTCAAAGGATTTTTAGATTAGAGAAAACTATTATAAAACTACCCAAAGCATAGCTTAGAGGATTTAGACTAAAAAAAATCACTATAAATCTACTTAGAGGATTTGGCCAATTAGATTAACTTGTAAAAATCATTAATTGACTAAGAAATCACGATTTTAAAGGGAAAATAACTTATGAAATTTATGACTAAACAACCAAAAACATATAAAACAAACAATTGACTAATAAATTAAGGCTTGAAAAATAATCTACTATATCTTTTTAGGGATAATTGAAGATTAAGGAGACAACGGCTAGGAATAAAGTACTTGTAAGCATAGGTAAGTTGGGATCTATGATTAGTAGTATATTGAAGTATCATGTCAGGATACTTAGAGGAATAACAATGCTTGTTTGTAGTTGTAATTAGATTGTACGCGTGTGTACCATGTATATACTTGTGATATTGAGTGGTGATTAGGAGTTGAACTCCAAGTGCTACTTTCTGTTTGATATATCATATCTTAGATGTATGAACTTAGTTGCTTACCTGATAATTTAGACTAATCTTGAGTTGATTAAAGACCTAACCTAACATTCATGATAACCCAATAAAGGTAACAATTAAGTTGTCAAACTAAATCCCGACACTTCAATAAGGATAGCAGAAATGGTTATTTTCCTCTCCTTAGTCAAAGTGACAAGAGAGGGGGTCACGGTAAAGTTAGGAACCGTGGTTCAATTGTTACCTAGAGAGGAAGGTGTTTTCCATTGCACATACCTAGATTTAAGCTAGCAATGTCACGTTAAAGCTCCTTGAAATCTATGTTAGAGTAAACAAAACTACTCTAACTTCACAATGAACCGGTTAAACATTGTGAGATGATATATTCTTTTTCTGTTGCATTTGCATTTAATTAATGATTAAACAACAATGTTTGTAATGTATTTTTATGACTCCATCCCTTCTTACTGAGATAGTTTAGCTCGCATCATAATAGATTATTTTATAGGTGCAAAGTAATATCAGAAGATACCTTATTACAGTTGTCCTCAAGTTAGTTCCGATAGGTTAGGGAGTAAAGTTGTAAAGTCTAATGAACAGATCGAAGCTCATAACATTTTTTTTTTCTTTTATAGGAGAATTATAAGGTCTTCCCAAGAGGCCTTATAATATTCGCTGACTCACTGTTATGTCTATATATGTAATGTAATTCTCCTATGGAGATGTACAGTTTCTTTTGAAAACTGTAGAACTCTCAATATATATAAGGTCATATATAAGAACCAATCTATCTATAAGTATAAAAAAAATGCATGTCACAAAATGTTACTCCATAGGTCTTACATAATACAGGTGCCCATTTAACTACTTCAAAGATAATCGAGTCATCATGCACCTTGTATGGACTATAGCTATGTTAGCAATTAAGAGGATAACTTGTAACCTAAGTTGGTTTATATAACAAGATCATTACGACTCCTCAAGTTTGGAGTGTGATACATGTGCCCTAGTGTTGATGAGGCTATATAAAAGAATCACATTCAATCGTTGCATGTATAGGTGTAGCTCTAAGTGCTTCTACCTCTTTTACATTAAAAAATTATTTGAGTTTATTGATATACCATATAGATATATCATTGTCAACATTTAAAACCTTAAGGCTAGTCTAATCTCTATGATTGTGGATCAGTATGTCCATCTATCCAACTAAAAACAATCCTTTTTCCTATTTTGAACTCTGGGTCCCCCAACAAACAAGATATATTTTTGTTCCATAATACTTCTCTAGAACTAAGATGCCTTACCTCATTTGCATACCTCAAAATCTCTATTAGGAAAATAAATGCCTTTCAATGCCTAAGCCCATAAAGCATTAGGGCAAGACTTAAATCTCCATGTTAATTTAGTAAGTAAGGCTAAGTTAAAGTAATGAAGATCTTTGAAACCCATACCTCCCTCATCTTTCACTTACATAATAAATTTTACCCTCAACATTCCTTTTTTCCTAAAAAAATCTTAGCTATTAAGGCATTTATCTCATTGCACATTTGATTCGGAAACGAAAACATGCTACAAAAAACATAGGAATGGGGTTGACAATTAATGTCAATGCATCATGTCTTGTGTTTATAGCTAAATACATCCGTGCCTTACAAACCTTAACCCATAATTCGACTCATTTATTAGTCATATATGAAAATCTAAACCCATAATTCAATCCATTTAATAAACGTATTTTATGTCCAAGTTGGACCTATTTATTAATTAAAACGTTATAATTAAATCTATAAAATAGTTAAAAATTCATAAGAAACACAATGATCATAAAATTGATAATTTGCAAATAAAATTAGCATAATCTTAACATTTATACAAGAAATAACAACTCGATAAAAGTTTCATATAGTAAAATTTGGTCAAATATAGCAAATCTAAATAATATGATTCACCTTGTAACATCTTGATATTAAGTTAAACCATATCTTAATGGTATATTATTATTAGTGGTAATTTCTTGGAAAAGAAAATCAAAGAAAAAAATTGTATTAGTAAAATATTGATGATGTTAAAATATTTATAAATAAAAGAGTTTCTATAATTTTTTACTTTTATGAGTTGTTATGTTAATCAAGAATTTAACTATGCACTAAATGTGGATTCTAAAATTATCATAGATATCAATATCTTAAGATATCATGTGCCCTTTTTGTAGCTTGAGAATATTGAGTATTCCATTAACTCAAAATATCATATGATGCTCCTCATACAAATATAGCTTTAATTCAAATTTATTGCCAACTGTAAATATTTGAATGCTTTTAAAAGATTGAAATTCCTAAATAATATAAAGATCTTAAGCATCATAACAAATGAAATAAATTCAAATCCAGTATACGTACTTGTAGAAGTTAAAATTACTCGTCTGCCTATTCATTATTAATAGAATCCTGAACTTTTGACTTACTACTACCAATGTTTAAATTTGTACTCGTGTTATTCCTTTTCAAATATTCATGACTCCTTTATCTTTCAAAAAATTAGTTATTTTAAAATTAATCAAGTTCATGGGCCAAATCTAGGACTTGTTTATAGGACTTGTTTAATAAATGAGTCTATAAACAAGATCGCAAATTAAAACTCAACTTAAGAATTTTATCATATTTAAACGAATTTAAACTATTTATGTCTTGTGTTAACTTTTTTCATACATAAGCCCGTTTATAATCATGTCATATTATGTTCAAATTCATGGATTATGTTCCCTTTTATCAGCCCTACATAAGAATAGCTTAGGCTACTGACTTAATCATTGCTTCCCCCAACTCACTCAACAAACAATGCTTCTACCTCTTTGACTATTTTACAATCTTGTCTTTAACAAATGACAAAGCATCATTTTTAAATCTTTGCTAAATTGAAGGAAGACGCAACCAAAATCTTGGATCGTTAGTGAATCTTAGTCCTAGCATTCTCCTTACTCATTCTTCTTGCTATCTTGAGTATTCTTCCCAAAGGACAAACTAGATTTACTTATATTGGCCTCTTAACTTTAGGCATGACAATATTTTGATTCAACATTGTCATATCCTAATGTCATCCACATAATGAAGACTCATTTGACAAAAGGGGGAAAGGAAAACATAGAACAAAATGAAATAAAGAAGCAAAAACAAATGTCGAAGCCTGGGATGAGAATTCTTTATAGATATGTTCTTCAAATAATCCCTCCTTATCCCCTTTTCCTTCCTCTTGACAGTACATCTACCGCAAAGAGCAAAGAGAAAAGCATAAGAGGCTAGTAGATTCCCTTGACATAAGTTCTTTCCTACATACACTTAGCTCACTTTCCATTCACCATGGCAATAATTTACTGTAAAAACATAAGTCATAACCTTTTTAATCCATTTTCTAGTAAAACCATATTTAAAGAACCTTTTTTGAGAAATCTCATTCAATTTTATCATACGCGTTATTCATATCAATTTTTAAAGTAGAAAACCTTTTTTCCCCCTTTCATTTTTTGAAAAAATAAAATACTTTATGTGCAACCAGCAAATTGTCATCTATCATTCTTCATAAAATAAATACACCTACCAAAGCTTTAGTCTATTAGACCGGTTTAAATTAGATCGGTGTGATACGAGTCACATTTTGGGGTAGGGGCATTTAAGAATAAGACTAAAATCGGTATAATTCAAGGAGGAACTTTCTTTTTCATCAAGCTTCCCCGTTTGTCTAATTTGGGAGGAATTGACTCAAATGTTCAGCCCAACCCATGAATATGCCAGCTGGGAGAGCGTGGATAAAGGGAAATGGAGCAAATGATTGGAGAAATATGGGGCTATAGGTGCTCCAAGTTGTATAGGATGTGCACGTACGTGTCGTCATGCATATAAAGCAAAGTGGCGATGGATAATTAAATCCAAGAACAGACTTTCCTTTTTTATATATAATACTCCGTATGTGTATATACACACACATGTATTTATCAATCATCGTTCATGAGCAATTCTGTCTTTACAAGACGTATAATCGTATCACTATTACGTTAATTATTTTAAATGATATTTTAAATTTCAATATGAAAGTATGTCGTTTATTAATTTCACAATGTAAGTATCAGAGAAACGAAAAAAGAAAAAGAAGTAAAAACTTTTTGCCACAAACTTTAGTCCAATAAATTTTTATGTAGTTATAGCTAAATAAAATATATAACATAGTCCAATTAGTATTTGGAATATCCTTCATTTTTTTTTTTACTCTCAATTTTTCTTAATTTATAAATCAATAGTTAACATTATCTAAATTTTTATAATACCATAAAATATCATCATGATATTATTTTCTTTTTTATAATCTCAATTGTTAATTATACATGATAATTTTAAGAAGATAAATTAGGAAATATTGAAAAAACATATATATTAAAAGAATCCATTTTTAAAGTAGAATTGGTCTGACTGTAAACAAAGATTTGTCCATACAACTATCATCAAAATAGTTGTTTGACAAACCACATGGACCAACTAATCTTCAAGTTACGTTTGGTTATAAAAACTGAATTAAACAAATAGAACTTGACAATATAAGTATAAAGGGTACAAAACAGTACAATCCTTTTATATTGTATTTGATTTGTACATTACTAAACTCATTATTGTATTATAAAATATAATATGTATTTAATATATTTTTATATTATTTAAAATTATTTAAAAAGTACGATTTGAACAAATTATAAGAAGTTTTTGAATTTTCAAAAAGCTTATATTTTTTACCATTGAAGTTAAGTTCTATATCATACCTTTTTTTTTTTTTTGCCAAACAGAAACATTTCATAACTTTGAAAGAAATAGTAAGGTACGGTGTTGTAATACCAAGCTTAATTGTGACGGTGCATGTAACACTAAGCGGCCTTCAGTAAGGTATGGTGTTGTAGCAAAGGACCGTGCACAGAATTTCCTTAGTGCAACTTGTGATTTAGTTGTTGTCCATGACCCTCTTTTTGCTGAAATTATTGCAATCAAGGAAGCTCTTCTAATGGCTAAGAGGAAATGGCTGGAGAAGACTTATTGTGGAGAGTGATTCCTCTATTGCAATAAGATATATTAAGAGACATGAGACTAGATGGATTATGTCTGTTGTTGTATCTGATATTGATCATCTTCTTATGTTAATAAGTAGAAAGGCAAATCTATATGCCGATTAGGTAGCATCCTTGGGAAAAGAAGGGTTTGAGCATGTTTTTCAGGGAAAATAGTTCCCAAGCCCTTTAGCAAGGTTGTTGCATCATCATCATGTATCTTGACTGCTGGGATCCTTATAAATTACTGTTTCTTTCAAACTTTTACATCGTGCTTTAGATAGGATAAATTTTAAACATTTTATCTAATTCTTAACACATTTTTCTATCTAGAAAGTTAAATTGCAAAATAAATATTATATAAAAAAATTTCGAATCCAATCTCGTAAATTTTATACAATGAAACAATACCTTAAAGATAATCAAATGCTACAAAGAAGTAATGTTCACTCTAGGCTATGAGGGAGAAAACTTGACCTAGCAGGATCAATTAATTTCATCATTATAGGTCTACTTTTTATTAGTAACATTCTAGACTTCCTTTAACTGTGTTAAAAGTTTAGAGATATATAGGTATATTTATAAGGATCACTTATGCTCTTAAAGAGATATTCCTATCGTATATTCCTATTTTGATATAGTAATCCAACTCTAGTGCCCTTTTCAATTTTTCACTTGTTTTGATGTTTATTGTAAGTTATATGTGTTATTATTTTCATTATTGTCGGACCCAATCCGAGTGTTTTGATTATTCAAGAATGTGATAGGAATAAAGATTAGAGGGATGAACCAAGTTTGATCAAGAGTTAAATCAAGATTAGATTGAATTGGATTGGTTTCATGTCCGAATCAAGTCAAACTAAATTAGACTATATGAGTCATCCTAGGTTTGATAACATTGATTATTTTACTCGTTTATCATGGTAATTTTAATTAATTGAATTTTACAAAATCAATCCATTCATCTAGATTAATAATCTGGGACTTTCAACAGGATAAGAGTGGATCTTCATGAAGTTATTTCCGATAAATCTATATACATCAGCCATGTTTCTTATTATCAAATCGTTTTAAATGTAGGAATATCATTATTGGATATGTCCCGGTACCTCTTACCCATTTATGTTTATATCCAAATGGCACGCGTTGAATATAACATCCATATCGCAAAGCATCATCTAGGATGTTACTTGATACTAGTATTTGATAGATTAATGGATGCAAATTAAACGCGAAAACAAAAGAAACAATAATTTTAATTCTTACACGTGAATTTAAGCCCCGAACAACAATCTGTTCGTTTTTGGCAGTTCATATCTTCATTTTGATTAGACGAATTGATGTGGGGATATTTTCTAAGCTTTTTTATGATTTCTTTCTTATTTTTTTATAGATCCGAAATCATATCTATTTTACTTTTAATTTATATTTTTTTTAAATTTAAATCATTAAATAAATTTTAAATTTAATGATTTAAATTTTAAAATATACGAATAAGTAATGAAATAGAAAATAGGATGAATCTCCTAAAAATGGTGAACGGAACCTACTTGCGGATCGTTTTAAGTACAAGTTTGACGCAATCTGAGGTGAGGATTACGAATGCATACATGTGGGCAGTATCCTCTGCTGATTAGGCCACGATAGTGGAAGTAGATAGAATAATAAATACGATGGTCCCATGCAACATTAAACACCATCCTCATCCACCACATGCATGCATGCATGATCCAGCTTGCAATTTGGGTCATGGGAATTTAATGATAGCCAATGATTACATCCTTCAGTTAATTTTGAAGTCAAAGATCATCAGTTTTAAGCAAATACCTATGATTCAAAACAACAAAATGAGGAAAAAGGAATGGCGGGGCGCAAGACTTTGGGGTGAACCAAGAGCAATCCACAGACAACTGGACCCGACCTGCAGTTAATTGGGCCCAAACCTCAATCGATCCGCCTAACCTTAAGGGCCAACATTGGTTTTATATTTTCTTTTACATGGTTTCCTGCTTTCTTTGTTTCTTATGATGGCTAGTGTCCCAATTATTTTATTTGTTTTCAAGCTTATTAATTTAGTTCTTGAGACATTCCAAATTTATATTAAGGTTACTGGCTCTTCATAGTCAGTGGATTGAGGTTTTCCTTATACCAAGATTCCTGCAATTTTTTTTTTTCTTTATAATCAAATAATCGAGTTTTTTAAGTTAGTTATATGCTAGGGTTCCTTAGATTGTTTAGCCAACATGTCCTGTCTGATCGTACCCTTATCTTGTAGTGGGGTCTATGTATGCCTCAACCTGATTTTTGCATTTTATAATTAAAGATGAAGGCTTCTAACCATACAAATAGTGGCATGAATCGAGGCCTTGCTTGATGCTTATCTTGTTCTCTTCATCCTGATTGTAAATAGACCTAAGAAAGGATGGGTTCTAACTCGTAAATTAGATCGGAATCGGCTTGGCAAATTCATTGAATTGGCTTGAACCCATAAGCCACAGACTTGAACAGTAACTTGATCCATCAGATTTGGTGGGTCAATACGATTTAATGTGTTACTGGTGGGTTCAAACTCGAGTTAAAAAAACTGACAGTTTAACGCACCAGTTTCGACTCGGAAATTAAAAAAAATAAAAAAAAACTCTAGTAAGAAAAAAAATAAATAATAATAATAATAATAATAATAATAATAATATAAAGGACCCCACACCAGCTTAATGTATTAAGCGTAACATGTAATCACGGATGGATCCATGTTGTCACGGATTCACATTAATAAGTAAGAAAAACAATCCAAACTTCACGGGTGCGTAAAGACAAAACACATACTGTCAATAGACATCTTTAATCTGAAATCGATGATTATCTGAATACAAGACAAGTAATTCTTTTAAATCTAATCTACACATGTGATGTTTGGTATAATATTCAGGAATTTACAGCAAAAGTAGCATAAGATCTGTTCTTATCCAAAGGAGTCGTCGCTATAATCTATTTGTACGTTCTTTTCTGTTGATAAATGTTAAAATCGTCCAGCGAATTATCAAATGGTCGTCGGTAAAGGAAAATAAAAAATAAAAAAAAGGAAAGAAATAGTAAATGGTCAGTAAAATAAGGAAAGTTTTATTGTAATATAATAATATAAATATTGATCCTATGCACTAGACTCAATTCTCTCTCTGTTTAAAAAAGAAGAAAAGCAAAATGAATAAAAAGCTAAAATATATTAACAAAAATTAAAACCATTATAATCTAATAATATTATCACTAATTTTTCATTATAATAAATCAAAGTTTAAATTCCTCCTCCCCATTACCTACCCTCCCTCCTTTCTCGGGCCGGCCAAGGTAAAGTAGGTTGGAATAGACAGTACTGAATTTTGTGAAGAAAAGAAAATTGAGATAGATATTACTGAATTTGTAAAGAAGAAACTACCCAAAGTTTGGGGGGATTGTGATGGGAAAAGGCATAAGCAAAAGGGTTTCTTTCTCCCTTTTTTGGCCGACCAAGGCAAAGAAGGTTGAGATTGACATTACTGAATTTGTGAAGAAAAAGCTACCCGTTCAAATGGACTCAGAAATTATTAAGGAAATAACGAATTTTTTTTCTCCTTTTTTGTTTTTACTCTACTTGAGATATTTCTTGATGCCCAACAAATTAAGACGTATAATGTATTATGCATAACGAAGCAGTTAATTAATGGAAACATTAAGTTATAATTGTTTAATAGTACCATCGCTGATCATTTAATGAAATAAATGAAATTTAATTTCTCTCTATCCCAATGGTTATAATGTAATAATTGAGAAAATAAATAAATAAATAAAAAAGCATGGAAAGAAAGATAATTTATTTGTTTGGCTTCATAAGCCTTCAGTCACTTATTTACATTTTTTTTATTTTATAATTGAACTCTATATATAAACATGTCAAGTTTTATAACTAAGCCAATCTATATTAAGCTAATTTACTCAACGGGAAAAACGGCATACTTTAATATTCGATTTGATCAAACGGTTAAGCAACAAATTCTAACAAAGATAACTTATGATGGTTAAAAACGGAGCTTTTATTTTTTTCTCGAGTCAATCATAGAATAGCACTTTACATACCATGATTTTTCTTAGTATAGCCTGTTCATTTAATATCTTTTTCTCTATAAGAAGGTGTGGGTAACAACATTTTTGCACTATAGTTCTCAAACCTGTGAATCATATACCCTTAATATTCTTTTATATAGTTAAAGTTAAAATTAAAATTAAAATTAAATTAAAAAAGTTTGAGGTCTAGACAAATGTAATCTTCAATCCATTTAATAAAATCGTTTTTTAGATCATATACTTATTTATATACTATCAATTTTTTTCTAATCAAAGTAGCAGTGTGAGACAAAAAAATTAAAGGTTACAAAAAAGTTCGAAAAGCAAAAATTAAGTCCACACTACTAAGAAATAAATTCAAAAGAAACCAACTTGTAAAATATTAATTTTTTATTTAAAATTTTTTAAATATTAATTTTTTATTTAAATTACTTAACAAAATATTAATATTTTATTTAAAAATTTTAAAATTATAATATCTGATTTAAAATTATCTCCAAATATTAATTCCTGGATTGTAATTTTCACCCGTAAATTTAATACGACACATAAAAGTAAAATTAGGTCCCACTTTCTCCCTCCATTTCTCACTTCTTTTCACTTTTCACTTACCTCCAACCATTCACTTTTTACTTTTCACTTCCCCGACTTTTTTCTTTCCTTTTCAACTTTCTTTGTATGCACTTTTTCTTTCCCACCCCACACCTCCGCTCTCTCACTCTCTTTCTTTTTCATCTCTTTTCTTTTTCTTTTTCTTTTTCTTTTTTTTCATGTTCATGTGATTCTAATTTGTCTTGCTCTCCTTAGCCATCCAACATCAAATTCCAGGGATTATTAATGCTCCAATCTGATGGTAATCTCCCTCCCTCCCTTTCTCTCTCTCTGTCAGCATTTTGTCTTTGTAGATGTTTCGTTTTTATTTTATCTACTTTTTTTTTTCTTCTCGCATTTGGTAAAATGTTTACAGATTGTGTTAGTATTTTGGGTTTTTTGAGGTTATTGATTTTTTTTTTAAATTTTTCGAATTAAAATTTGTACAAAAAATTACAATTTTTTTTCTTCATTGAATTAGGCTTTATAGACTGTGCCTATTTATGTCTCTACAATATATTAAGATTTTCTCGCACTTGTTTATATATTTTTTTCTCCTTTTTTTCATGGAGGTAATGGCTTTCTAATAAAAATTCATAAAGGCTATGTGTTGGGAATAGAAAGTAAAGAAGAAAGCAAACAACCCATCAACATTATTAAGTTTTCTGATGTATAAAATAAATAGGAACTTCATTTCCATTTAGAACCGCAAATGCATGTGGGTAAAACTGATAAGAGCAAATTGCATTGTTCTTTGTTTTGTCAAATTCCAGAATGTACTTTGATTTGGATCAAAATATTTGATCTAGTCTCTTTGTCTAGTAAACACTTAGAAAATGTTACCCCATTTTGAAATTATTATCAAATTGAAAAACTCATAAAACTTAGAATTTAGCTCCTCATAAACATGAATAGTTAATTGAGAGGTGCCTAAAGCATTTGGGAAAACTAAGAAACTTTTATACCTTTTTTGTGGTATTGCTAATCAGAAGATGAATTTTCTATCTTGAAGCTTATTAAATGGTGCTGAAGCACACGCTGACAATAGAGTGGAATCGCTCTTGTTGTTTTCCAATATATAAAATAAATACGAAATTGGCATGAGTTGGTGTAATGTGTGAAGAATTAGTTTTGGTAAATGAAGTGACACATTGTCCTAATCTAACTCTAATGCACATTATGTATTAAAACTTCCTAGAGAAATAATCAAGCGTATCTTTTTCAAGTTAGTAAATGTTTTGGTTGTGTAGGCTTTTTTCCTACAGGCTAGAGACTAAATATCTTAGAACATTGGCTGTGTGGTTTAGTGTCAAATTGTCTCTTTCATCAAACACAAAAAATTATGTTCAGAATTTTACATTTGATTCATGGGAAATGCTAATGTTTATATGTTACGGAACTATATTCAATTTTCTTTTTATAAATTGATACTTAAATTTTGATTGGAATATAACCAGTGAAAAGTTGAAATAGCTTATCATTTTAGCCTTTTATGAAGTCGATATAAAGTACCTTATTATAATTCTTTGGAAAGGTTTAAAGTTTTCATTTAAGCATTTACGTGTTATGGTATACTTAGCAAAATTGATATATACCCTTAGTTATGTGACTTTCTTAATTTGAGGATAACATATGCATTGTAGTTGTCAAACAATATAACTCACAGCCCATTGCCCATATTTGTGTCTTGAAAGCATGCATTTATGTGTGATTATATCCCTATTGCATGCTTGGCCAACTCCTTATGCTTCTTGTTTGATTCCTTGGATTCCCTCCTCCCAAATGGATTCAAAACCAAATTTAAGGCAAAAGCGTTTTGTAGAGACTACTACATAAAATAAAACCGTCCGTATATAATATACTATGATTTTAAAAACAAGTGGATAATTTTTTATTTGTTATGATAATATTAAATTAAATAAGCTAAACCCAACCTTCCAAATGTTTTGCTCCTACATCCATCCTCTATTGGAGTCACAAGATTTTTATATTTATAAGTGACCTTCTTTTTCTTTATTCTCCACCAAAAAGGTTATACCTTTTGTATAATGAAAATTAAAATGTCAAAAAATCAGCCATGCTTTCTTTTACATATGCCAAGTAAAATACAAAGGTGCAATGCATGGCATTAGAAACCGTAACTTCAATGACTTCAATGTCAAATGATCTTCTCGTGATAGAACGTTTCCTTCTTTATATATCTATAGTTGCATTATCCAACATAGACTTATGCAAGGATCGGTTTCAAATCGTAAATCGGCTTAACGAGTCTTTGAACCTATTCAGCTCAGATAAAGATAGGCCTAAACAGATCGACGAACCATTAGGCCCTAAGGATCTAGGTTATTTGGCCTTAGACAATCGCCGACCCAATAGGCTAACCCACAGGTTAAACCGTCGGTTTAGGTCCGCCCAAAGTTCAATTAAAAAAAAAAAACATTACACTCATGCAATTTAAATTAATTATTTTAGAATGGAAAAAAAAATTAACCAAAAATAAAAGTAAACGCGCATTACTACATGTCCACATAAAATATTAGAATTACTTGAAAAAATAAAAATACACTAGTAAGAGACAAATTATTAATACTAATTGACTAAATTTCAAAAAAAAATTAAATTTAAAAAATAAAAAAGGAACACAATTCAAGGGCCTTCAAATTAACCCTTAAACCATCCATTCATGTAAATTGGCTCGGGCCAATAGCCTTAAAGGTCGAACCCGAACTAATTACTAACCCTTGAATTGATGATTTAAGGTTGATTCGTCCTCTAATCCAATAGCTAAGCACTTACAATGTAAATATTTAAGAGCTATACCTTACAATAGTTGTAGGAAGAATCATCATATTAAACACCTAAATATGGAAAATGCTTTGCAAGACAATGTATACGCTATCTTACTATAGATTTTATTTCTATTTTATGCGAGTCACATGTGAGATATATAGAATGTATTGTTGGACATTATGTTTTCACTAATTCCTTTGTATTCGTTTTCTCTATTTATATCATATATTATTGTTAATGATATGTTTTCGTTGGGAAGTTCAATTAGAGACGACAAAGTTTTATGCATATAAACCGTACGGTTTTGAGCTTTCTAAATAATCTATCCCGTGTTGTCTTATCTTGACTAAGTCCATAAAAGCCATGTACACCAACAAGTAGCTTTGATGGCTTGCCAAGCATTTATTCCACAAATATCATCTTAAAAAAATTTTATTTCTATATTTTAGTGACAATCTTTTATACATTTTGGTTTTATCAATTCTCTTTAAGGATATGACAAGTGTAATGAATTGATAGAATTAACAATCTTATGACTTAGAGCCATTCACCAGTCTCTCATGCTTAAATCCATTCACCATTGACTTTGTATTACTTTCCATGATTTAGAAAAGGCTCAAAGCTAACTCTCTTAGATATTTAGTAAAGTATGGTTCGATCCCTAGACCTATTGGTTTTTACATTGTTGGTTCACAATCTTAGACTCATGAACCAGCTTAAACTAATTTTTTAGAATGTAAAGCACATTGTAAACTTAAGAAAAAAAAAAAAAAACTTAAAGCCCAATATCATATAGATTTTAGCCCATGTATAGAAGAGATTTAAAAAGATTTACATTTCTTTGTATAATTGAGTTGTAATTTTAGTAATGTGAAAGAAAAATTTAAAAGAAAATTGAAAGATAGTTTTAATCTTGCATTACTGAGGAATAACAACTTTCTTTTGGTAAAAATTTAAAAGAAAATTAAAAGATAAAAGTTAGTTTTAATCTTAAATTACTAAGGAATAACAACTTTCTTTTGGTAAAAGATAGGCCAACAATTCATATTAACCTATCGTGTTTCGTATGTAAATTTATATGGATACATGTTTGAGAACTCTAAACTCATAACACTATCAATTCATTAGTTATATTTCAAAACTTAAATATGTATCTGATTTATTTACTACGTGTGTCTCTCTTTGAGCTTTTTTATTAAGTAAAATATTCTAAAATAAATATATCATAAATAATATATCTTTTATCTAAAACGCATGTTTACATTAAAACAAAAAGGTTTTGAGTATTAATCAATCAAATCTATCTCCTTATTTCTTGAAATAAAAATTATTATAATAAAACTTAGTGAATATGACCAATTATTTTGAGAATTTCATTTTAGTACTGAAAACAAGTAAGAGGTAAAAAAAAAAAAAGTGCACCCGATGTAAAAGCAACTTCTATATTTTATTCGATTTGCTAAATATGTGTTTCGGTAACTTGTATCAAGAACTGTTAATTTATTTCCACAAAATGTACGGATAAATGCAATGATGACGACCTTCTAGTCTTGTTTCTTCTGATCTTTTCAATTCCCAAAGTCCGACATAAAACTCGTGAGAATATCAACGGTGAAAGCAAAAACTATGAACTATCAGCTGTAATATCATATTCATCTTGTTTTTTTCTTTTTTGGTAATGATCATATTCATCTTGTTTTTCTTTTTTTTTTTTTTGGGTAATGATCATATTCATCTTGTTGATCGTCTAAATCCATGATGTATACAATATTAGGAGTTAGCTACCAGGGACGTTCTCTTTGGTTAAGTTTTATTATAAAGGAGCATCAAATAGGATTAAGGGAGTCCCATTTTATTTTCTATCCAATAAATGTTTCTCCTAAATACCGGATTGAAACTATCCTTGAGTTGATATCCCGTAAAATATATAGATATTTATTCATTTTTATTATCTAGATATGTTATTGCATTACATAAAATTTTTTTTTTCCAACTATAATTACATATTATACTTGGAAGATGGTGAAATTTGAACATAATCTATTCCGTTAGAAAATCAATATTTATATCACACATGATTATTTTTAAGAAATCTTTATTTATTTATTTATTTTTTTCCAAGGATAAGGTTGCATGAGTTTCAAGAGGAAATCTTTAGGTTCTTAATGAATTGTATTTTTTTTTGTTTGTATCTAATCTATGTTTAATCTATATTTATTTAAAATTTAATATTAGAAAAACTATTTTATTTATATTTTATCTATTTATTTTTCATAATTACAATAAAAATTATATTTGAAGTATCAGAATTGAAAAATAAAAATTTACACAATTTTAAGAGAAAAGATTTAAATATATTTTATACATTAGAATTAATTATTTTAATTGGTATTTTTAAAAATATATATTCTCATTTTTTTTTATTTCTTATTCTTATCAAATATAAAAATTCAAATAAACACTAATAAAACCAAAAAAAAAAAAGAAAAAAAAATCAACAGAAAAGAAGCCTGAGATCCACTCTCCCATGAAATTAGTAATGATAACTCCCAACATTATCATATCGGATGTAAACTCCTTATTGAAATTCACATGGCACTTTCCAATGAAGTGTCTAGTTTTATGGTGGAGTTAAATTCTATGGCTTTACCACCACGCCAATCACTTTCATTCCCAATATCTTTCGTATCCTTCAAAGTCACAAAGAGGATGTCACGGGATAGCATAAAAAGAGTTGGAGGATTGGGGCAACTCGAAGTACGCACAACCCAACTACTAAATTCTCTCTCTCTCTCTCTCTCTCTCTCTCTCTCTCTCTCTCTCTCTCTCTCTCCTCTCGTTTTCTATATCAAGAATCATGTCTAAGACTCCAGCTTACTTCCTAGTATTGGTAATGATGCTTATTGGGCATTCAAGTTCCACACTGGAACAAGATAGAGCCGAATGTGCAGACCAATTAGTGGGATTAGCTACATGTCTTCCTTACGTTGGCGGTGACTCCAAAGCACCTACGATCGATTGCTGTAGTGGACTTAAACAGGTCCTTGACAAGAGCAAGAGATGTCTTTGTGTTCTCATCAAGGATAGAGATGATCCTAAGCTTGGTCTCAAAATTAATGCTACCCTTGCCCTAGGCCTTCCTACGGTCTGCCATGCCCCGACTAACATAACACAGTGCGTCGGTAAGTCCAGTCGTTTTCTCATAAACTCGATCTGTTGCGGTTCACTTGATCTATCCCAACATATTCGATTATCGCGTGCGATTAACTATTTGTCGAGCAAATTACTGTCTGTGAATTCAGATCTTTTGCACTTGGAACCGAACTCGTCAGACGCTAAGATTTTTGTGGAAGCCTCAAATACTACCAGTGGAAGCAGCACAAGTCCCGTTTCAAGTGGTAATGAATTTAGCTATTAACGTACAAAGCACCTGTTTGGATTTACTCCGTTTCGTCATTGATTTCACACCGTGCATCCACTCCTATGTATATGTATTTATATATACATATATATATATATATATATATGTTCAGTACAATGAAAAACATGTTTCAAGAACTTGTGGTAAGTAGTACTTTTAAGAATATCTAACGGTGAGCGATGAAAGTTGGAGCCAATAGTTGGTGATTATGATCAATCATCACGGGAAAAAAGATGATAATAGAAAATATGGAAAATAGTTTTCATTAAAAAAAAAAGAAAAGAAAAAGAATATCGCTATTCTCATTTTTCATTAGCATTTTCTAAAGTTGCAAATCTGCATTTTTACTGGCCGTAAGTTTCATTGTCTTCTGTTATCATTTACTACTATAGAAAATTAGTATTTTCTAAAGTTGCAAATCTGCATCTTTACTGGCCGTAAGTGTCATTCTCTTTTATCATCACTTGCCACTATAGAAGAAAAATAATTTGTAATATTTTTAGACTACGATAATAATAATTGAAAATTGCATAGCTTTTGTTATAATAATATTAGGAAAACTACGAAAAACATTCTGTGAAGCAATCACACCCTAAATAGTTAGACATGACATGAACCGAATACATCGGGAACAGAGTGAAAACGCACTGGAAACAAACAAATCGAGAACTATTCAAACGAGGACTTTGAGCTTGCTGCTTACGTATGACTGTCTTGGCAGCCTCAATTCATGGAGATAAGACTAGTGCTGATGCCAAGAGCAGTGCTTGGAGGATGAGCAGATGGATCGGATTGGAATTAATCTGTGGAGCACTTATTTGGACTTTCACATCCAATATGATAGTTGATTTTTGGGTAGACTCTTGGCTAGTTAAGTGTTGAATACACATATTGGTTTTACATATTTTATCAATTCACTGTTTTTATTTTTTCTTTTACTTATTTTTGTTTGTGGTTACAGTGATAACTATCATATCTCGGAATTTATAAGATGGAACAATTGAAGACACATATATATATATATATACACGTCTGAATGTATTTGTTTGGGAAGGATTAATTTGTATTTTGCTCTTTCTGGTTGGAATTCCAACTCTATTATTGGCATAGATGAAAACCTATAAATATTACTTTTGTTGTATAAAGCTAGCACTGGCGATGCCTTTTCTGAGGCTTTATCCCCTTGTGAGTTGTGATGAAGAAATATTATATAAATATGTATATATATATCTCAACTTGCAGGCTCAAATTAATAGGTATAATAACTTAAACGGAACTACGTGATTTTACAACCACGGAACTTGATAACAATTAATTACGGGGAGTGAAAAACTGATTCAGTGCCAACAATTCTCACTGTAAAATTCTAGAAATGATAGCTTTCTTTTTTTATTTCTAGAGATATGTTTATAAGTGGAATACTTATGGCACTTTCATTTAGAAAGAATTAGAATCCCATTCTCTCTTTTATTTTTTATCACAATATTCATTTTATTTTTTACAACGAAACTGCAATTTCTTAAGAATCCTAATTACTTAAAATCAAATAATAAAGATTTTTTAATTTGACCAAAAATCACGATTTTTTACTATCATTATCACTATCACCATCGCTGTCACCGCTACTACCACCGCCACCACCATCGATCATTACTATTACCACCACCACCACTACCACTAACCACCACCACCACTACCACTAACCACCACCACTATCACTAACCACCACTGCTGTCATCGCTACTATCACTACCACTACCACTATAGCCACCACTATCATTACCACCATCAATCATTATCATCGCTGCCACCGCAATCACCACTATTAGGATTAGTTGAGAAAGAAAATAAACTTTAGTTATTAAAATTATATTATTTGTTTATTCTTAAATTGCTTATAAATTCAATTAAATACAATAATATGTATTACACCTCAATTTTATTTCCAAAAAAATTTCAATTTCATTCCCTCTCGTTCTATTTCATGAAGTGAATGAGCCATTAAAAAGATACTTAGAATATCATATCAGCATCTTCAACACCTCTCTTTTTCAAAGAACTTTTCATTTTATATTAAAGTAATTCACTAAAATTTCTTACTAATTTTTTAAATCTTTTACAAGTTCAATATTATTACCTTTTTTGTCAAACTAATACATAAATTATGAATTTAAAATTGATGTAAATAATTATTTTATTTTTATATATTATTACAATAATATTTTACTAAAAAAGAAATAAGTGCTCTCAATGGCCAAATTATGGCCATGGCTTCCCCGTCTGACATTTTGCCAGACAAGCACCTGAGTGCTCTTAAGCACCGTTTGATGCATCCCAATTATAAAGAAATGTAGAATGCTTGTGACAGGAGTATGTAGCAAGTACTCCTTAGAAATAGTCTTGGATATCCACAGGTCCGATCAATATGCTAATCTCTAGTGTGTTTATTTTAGGAAAAATGTTTTTTAATATTGTCTCAATATTTATTATAATCCCAACTGTAAAAGTGTCAAAAAGTCATGGTAACCGGTGAAGATCTAGAGGGTTGCATATAATGGGACAAAAGACGAGAGAAATCTCAATCGCTAAAAGTTAAGAAATCTCGAATTTGGCCAACTGGGATGTATTATTTATTTGAAATTAGAACTGATTAATAATCGAAGTGCTCAAATTTAATAGACTGTTGCTGTAGATTTTAACAGTAGTTGATTATTTAAAATGCCCTTATAAATTGAGATCAGTCCACCTCCCCAGTGGAAACGACGCTCATGCACGTGCTCCGGGGCCAATGTGTGGGTAAAGCCACTTGCATGTGTGAAAATCTTTCAAATAAAATAATGATTTGCGGGACTATATAGATGGCTACTATTAAATCTACATAAAGCTGTTTCTCATGGAAACAATAATGACAGAAGTACACAATATCAGCTACTTATTACAAAATAAGAAAATTGGAATAGGAGAACAATCCTATGATTCAAATGTTGTGCATCAAGTACAAAGATTTCGATTACAATAGGAAGGAAAGTTAATCTATTAATTTAACTCTTATGTCTAAGTTATGTACTCGTCTTCTTGACGTTCTTGGTCATCCCGTAATGTTGAATGCATTCTTTTGTTCCCGGAGTCTTATATTTATATAGTAGCTAAGCAGAATCTCCTCCCAATGGTCTTGGCTTCAAGAGCAATTCCTCTCGCTATCATGTCCCTAAAATATCGTGAGACGTCAGTAATGAACGATGTCCCTGAGATTTTATATGTCTATGTCTAGTGGAAGTTATATGTCTATGCCTACTGGAAGAATTTCCACATTCGTTATTAACTACCTACAACATCTTCACCTAAGCTTCTATCTTCCTCGTCGTAATCTAGGTACGGTGCGTGTATAGTCTGCTACACTTAAGTGAAACTTGTACCTTTTTGGGACTCATGTTGACTATAGCAATCTAGTAATATTAATATAGCATCATTGTCATAATTTATAGCTTAATTTTACCACTTTTTATAATTATATATCTAAATTTTTTATTTATCTAATTATACACCAAATTAAAATTTTAATTATCATTATTTATACCTCAATTAATTCTAATTTATATTATTAGTCTAATCAACATAATTAACTAATATAGTAGCCACCCGTAGCTTAAAAGAGGATCATGTGACCCCCAATAAATGACTGCTAAACATCCCCTGCAAAATAGTGGATTGTGACCAACTTTAAAAATATAAGTTGTAAGACTTATTAGCGGCCCACGAGTAGCCACTCAAGACTTTAGGTGGATTGCACGACCCACCAAAAGTCGTAGATAACCATTCTATTAGTTGATTATACTAACTCGACTAAAAATGTGAATTATGGTTTTATAAGATATAATCTTCAATTGAGTGTATAATTAGATAAGTAAAAAAATCATATGTATAATCACAAACGTAATAAAATACGTAAACCGTGATTTTGTCCCTATTAATAGAGCTTAGTCATCTACATCAATGTTTCTAACCATACTTCACCATGATCTAAGGTGTAATTTTCACCCTCAAATGGGAGCAAAGTTGAGATCACTTCAATAGTTTTGATACAAAGGCTCCAATTTACCTGCTATGAAATACAAATGCTTCAATCCATGCCTTTAAGATATAATCACTTTATAAGGAAAGACACTTATTTGTTGCTTTACACATAAGCATCCTATAAGCCTATACTCTCTCTCTTCCATTATGCTTTTGTCTGTTTCCTTTATTCATTCACTAATTGATACTTCCATTCCATTTCTTAAATGAGAATTCAAATGGATAAAAAAAAAAAAAAACAAGAGAGTAGTATTTGATTTGATAATAGTTTCTTCTCCCTTTTTCAGTAAGGTCCAATGTTCATGACTAAACCTTCTTATAATACCGAGGGTATCCAAACTGGTGGAGTCTGAATTGAAAAGAACTTAATTTCATTAAATCCATACGAACCATAACATGAATTCAAAGAGAAAAGGTTGTAAGTAAAGTTAATTTACTAGCATCTACTTTTTTAACATGACCATTTAACTTGATCCATGTTAAAAACTTCCCATTTACTCTAAGGTGTCCCAACTCAAAGTTTTGCCACAATTATGAAACATGAGTAACTTTCTCACATAGGAGAAAAGCATAATACAAATCTTCTGCCTGATAGCCACACCTAAGACCGGAAACATTATTCCTAATGTTCCTCTTCTTTAAATTATTTACAATAGGGGAGGAAATTATACTGCATCCTCCATAAAATAACTTAATTTTAGGTGGATAAATTGATTTCCATATCCATGACCAACTATTTTTATTGACTTCATTTTGGCCACTAGCTAGTCATAAATATCACCAAACTTCATTAGCCCTCCAGTTGTGCTCGACACATCCTGTCTTGTCTTCCTTACAATTCGATAGGGCTAAAATTATTAACAATGACATCAGACAAGGTAAAGCCTATTGAATCTTCATTCTATTTACACGACCCCATCCATACATTTGATGTTGTTAAGTGCACTACACTATAACAAATTACGCCTTAGATGAATTCCCTAACAATACAACCATTCCCTTAATTTTCCCACCAAAAACTAGTGCTCTTCCATCTCCGAGGGATGTATATCCTTTTTTCCCTACCTATTCTGAGCTTTGCCTTAATTCTCTAACCATAAGTAAGGTAATGGCCAAATTCAAAGCATTATTATCAATTTGTGAATTCCTATGCTTAGCCTTAACAAGCTAAGCGCAAACAACATTTCTACTTTAAAATTCCTAATAATGCTTAACTGCACATGCTTCATTCCTTGTCTCTAAATCAACAAAGCGAAGCCCTCCTAATTCTTTTAGCTTAATTATCTTGTCCTAACTTAACCAATGCATCTTCTTTGATTCGTTTATACCATTCTAAAGGAAATTTTTTATGATTTGATTTACTTTGCTAAGAATCTCTTTTGGGACTTTAGCAACTTGCATGTAGTACCTAAGTAGAGCTTTCAAAAATGACTTGACAAGAATTGTCCTTCCACACATACTTAGTTGTCGAGCTTTCCATCCTAACAACTTTTGCTGGACTTTCTCAATTATCAAATTATGTTGTCTAGCACTAGGCTTACAACCATCATGCAAGGGGTAACCCAAGTATTTTTCCGAAAGACTCTGTTTTCTTTATACACAAAATGGTTGTGATGTCTTCTTTAGTCTTTGTTAAAGCATTTCTTGAGAAAATCACAACTGACTTTTGAACATGCAATGGCCATTGAATAAGTACCTTAACTTAAGAAACTGTCAAAGTATGAAGGATCAAATGTGTGACTAGTAATGCATAAACTTACCATTCCAACCAGTTAGATTAAGTTGGTTGAGGTTCACTATTAATTGCTGCAAGGCTAAGCTCAAAAAGGGAAGTGATTACAACAAGGCTATAGATTGATTATTTCAAGTCGTGATACTAGTTCAAATTGAAAATTGAAACGAGCTCTTACCAATTGGGACAAATGCAAAAGGCTTAACTTATCTATATTATTAAAGCCTCGAGGGATTTATGTAACCGTCGCTTCCTAAAATGACTATTTAAGCCTCAATCTAATAATATATAACAAAAAAACCAACACTAGATATATCTGTCAACTTACTCAATTGTCTTTCCTCATATATTTTCCTTCTCTCTTCCCATTATTATATTTCTCTTTCTATGTTTACCATTTTTCCTTAAATTTATCCCACTCTAACCCTAACAACATCAATGTAACTATCTCTTTGGAGATGGGTTCATACACATTCAGAAAGAAATCCATTAAACTCTCAATACACTTCCTAATGCCATAAAAATCAATCCATCACTAAGTCTCTCCTTTCTCTTTTTCATACCCTTTCTATTTATGCATTTATATTATCTATTATCATATTTATATAATTTTTTAAGGTGATAAATTTTTTCTTTAGAGAATAAAATTAAGAAAAAAGATCATCACGATAATGGAGGGAAAGAAAACATTTCAAATATAAGTTGTTGATATGTTAAACATTTTTTTTCCATATTTCCAATACTTAGCTATTACTTTTATTTAACTATGAAATTTTATGGTGATATTAATATTTTAAGTATTTGTTGTTGTTCAACTTGCATGTGCATAGCAAATACAACATCCGTTAGTAGATTATTTAAGTTTATTTTAATATTACCCTAAAGTAAATATATGTTTGCTATTGCAATCATATTGCATCTCATTTAGTCAAAAGCATTTTGTTAAAGGTGCATCCATGGTACTTTTTGATATTCCGTAAAAAGGGAACTTCAAATTTTCTAAGGAATGAAAGGATGCTTGATACGCATTGTAAGAGGTAAAAAATAAACATTTTTAATTTTCATTATGATAGATATATTAATTGAAACATTATAGTTAATTTATGTAGAAATTAAAATTAATACTCAAAATTTGTATAGTTTTGTTATCAACAAAAGTACATAAAAAAAAATTATTTAGTTAGGAAATTGCAAGCAAAAAGATAAACATGGTATGAATGTTAGTATTATATGATCATTTTATGATGGCTTTGCGAAATTATTTTATTAGCAATGCTACGATAAAATCATTCATTAGTTAGTTGCCCGAAGCGATAATTACAAATATGAGAAAAGAAAAAATATTTTGTATTAATATATAATTATCCAAACAACTGTTTTGGCAACAAAAAAAAAGGCAGTTGTTTAATAGAGTTACTTATAGGCCTAAAATTAGATTTATTAAGGTAATGGAATAAATTTGGAATAATTAGAAATAGAAAACCAAATAAACAAGAATAAACTTTCTTAAATGGGCAAAAGATCTTTATCGGCATAGTACACCATGAACAAACACAAATTTGACCTCAAAAAATATGCGCAATGTATGCCAAATTGTATTAGACTTAAATTAGTCCTTTTATATATATATATTACGAGTCTCATAACTCATCATATGCAACAAATTATGGTTTGTCAAATTAGATGACTCGTCTATAAAACTTAGAATAAGGCATAGTCAATTTTGAGTGTTGCTTTTGACTAGCTTTTAACTCTGCATCAAATTCTTTTGTTGGGATTTTTGATATCATTAGTCCATAGTGGTATATCACTAATGTATGTCCTTCAGGGGACATCTTTTTTGGGTGATCGATGGCCTTCACTCGGGGAATTATAGTAATAACCATTATGCCATGGACGAATATTTGAGGCAGTGAAAGCCACTCCTAACATTCTATTTGGATTTCCTTGGAACTTGGAAGACTTGATCAAACTATACAAATGTATTACTTAAAATTTTGATATTATATAAAATTCTATTTATCATAATTTAGAGCTTCTATGCGCTCATTTCTAATTGAAGATATTGAAGCTTAGCGGTTTCCATAATGTCAGAAAGTGTTTAATTAATGCATGATATATGGCTTGATTCTGCCTGTTCTTACTAATAGAATAAGATTATGTGGGCGCGGTTGCAATGTCTCTCGTATTGAGGTATGACAATGTTTATACAACAAAACAAATATAGCCACCCTTTAAAATAAAAAAACTAGAGCCAAGAGTTCATCTTGGAAACAATATTGCTAACACTAACTAAAATATGATCAAAAGTTCATCTTATTATCTAAACTTTCAATTTTTCAAATTCGATATCTAATTAAATATTTTGTATTATCATTACTATCTATTATACATACGTACAAAAAGTGTCTCACTTTGATTTGTGATTAGACTAACATCATATATAACAAGTGGTAATCATGATACAAAAAGTTTTAATTAGATATTAAATTTGATAAGTTGAAAATTCAGATAATAAATTGAATTTTTGACTATATTTTAGATACTATTTGTAACATTGTCATTTCATTTAAGTTCTAACTTTTATGTTTACCGCAGCAGTGTACTGTAAAAGGGGAGTTATAATCAAGAGCAATTCCAACAGGAGTTTGAAACAAATTTGTAAGAATGAATTGGAAAAAAGGAAATAATCCTTTTATTCGTTTGGTTTAACTTTACTAGCGACCTTGACTTTGATGCCGGCCTTTCACAAATAAAATGAGGGGTTCGATGGCCTATCTCTTGCCGTCTTCTGCTTTGTAGTTGGAATAAAAAAAAAAAGTTAAGACACCGTACAAAATGTTAAAGTATGGCGTTGTGGAGTACCATCTTTTCTTCTGGGTAGGAGATCATGTCAAGGTAATTCAAAACTAAAAGACATACCACCAGTTGTCATTAATATTTTAACCAGTGGTGTTAATTGTTTGAGCATTATTATATAATAACAAAGTAGAGAAGTTACAAATACAAAGGGGAAATTGTTAAATATTAAGATATTTTGGTACAATTTTTGAAAAAAATGATTTAAAAACTATTATATATCATGTATACATAATATATAGAATGTAAATACCAATAAAATATTGATACAAATAATAATAAAATGAATTATTTCTAAATTAATTCTCACACATAATTTATACACATCATATATATTCGCATCTTATTTATATTTACACATTATAAATACAAAACATGTGATAAGCATTATCTACCTAATGGTTTCTAAAAATTTTTTTGAGTTTCCTTTAAATTCAACTTTTCCTTGAATTTACAAATGGAGGGTACATATAACTTTTGTGTGTTTACGAAGGAAAATGTTCCTGAAATCATAAGGGAAGTTTACGTAATTTAAAGATGAATTCTGAAACATAAATTTAAGTTAAAGATTTTTGTTTTACGATGAAAAGCAGAATTATGAAGAAAGCAAGCCGAGTTACAAACTGTAAGAGAATATTATGAATACAATGCTGACTTTAAATTATTTTCTTTGAAGGGGCATAACAGAAAAGAGTGACGATAAGTGAGGAAAAAAACTCCTCTAAAACTCCCCCGAAGAGATTAAAATTTTCCAATTTCCGGATTTCGGAAAAATAAATAATGCAAAAAGTAATTATTACATGATAAAAATAAAAATTATTTGAAAATCAGTAGCTAAAGGAAAAATGAAAAGATATTGAAGCACATATGCAGCTACATGGGTGACAATCACCACGTGGGTCACTACCAAATTTTAGTCCGACGGCCAGAATATAAAGAAATAAATAAATATATGTATATTTTTTTTTTATAAACTTTGTGATTGATGGTTCATACAACATAGTAATGAGCAATCACATTTAGATTTGTGCACCAAGCCAAATTTCATTGATTCACAAACCCGCTCAAAATTAAATTGAGCCTAACCCTTGAGGCCATGAGCCCAAACGAGTTCGGCCTAACTAGTAGTTCAAGGGGTAATGAATTGGTGTTAAATTGTTTGTTTTTTTCTAAATTAATTCCTTTTATATTTTTTTACACATTTCCATAAATAATTTTTCATCTTCTCTCGTATTTTTATTTTTTTTTCCAAGATTATTGTAACACTTTATGCATATATATATTATATGTACTAACATATAAATGATGTTATCTTCAGTTCAAATTTTATTCTCTTTTGAAACAATTAATTTAAACTGCATAAACATGATGTTACTTTGATATTAAAATGTTAAGTAATATTAAGCAAAGTAAGAGAAGTTGCAAGGAATAAAAAATATCTATTCGAATATCGGAAATTTGGAATTTAGTGTCAATAGTAAAAGAAATAAATTATAAATTAACTACTAATTGTAATTTATAATGGTACGTTATAAAATACTATCATCCCAATTGAATTATAGTTGTTAAACAGAAATAGAAAATAGAATACCATAATGGCAGAGAAAAGCCTTGTAATAGTTCACTCTTGGAGAAATTAAGGGTAGGGGAAAAAAATTTATTGATTTCAAGGTTGTTTTGAAAGTGCCTAATATTCTCTAGTTAGAATCAAATCACCGTAGTTCAATATGGTCTTTAGAAAACATTTAGTATATTGGTCAATTTCAAATTAGGTAAAAAAAGTCAATTATACGTAATTATCTATTTATATTATTTCAAAGAAAAATAACTTTAGTCTATAGTATTTTAAAAAGCCTAAGATTAAATCATTACTTTTTGGAAAACTATATTATTTAGGCTTTTTTAGAATAATTTTGAAAACAATTTTACTACGTGATAAAACATTTTTGAACAACCAAAAAATAAAAAGAAAGGATTGGTTAATACTTACTAGGTGTCACCTTCCATTGGTCATACACGCTCGAGAGTGGATCCTACGCCCAAGCTGGGGCTTCCATCCAATCTGTTCTAATCGCTAAAGTGCTTGTCTTCTTCACTCGACATACCGCATGGTTCTTATTATTTGCAGACCACCTTGTACCAATCTCTTGTATAAACGCTTGCCTTAATGCTAACGACGAAAAAGGAGGCTCACTGATCGTCAAAGAGGAGACCTACTACACTGAACGCTTGCTCAATGACTACCACCAATGCAAAAGCAATGAACACTTGACATGCAATGCAAGATAAGATTAGGTAATTCCTCACTTATTTCTACTACCACTCCAAGATGTCGAAATCCTTGATGATGATACTTTTCGAGAACCTAAAGTTCATATTCATGTAGTGTTACGGCTTGGACATTGGCCCCCTAGTCCATTGCCACTTCAATTTCTATACCAACAACTACTCGCTACAAATGAGTAACAACATTATATAAGAGGTGATGATAGAGAGACTAATAACTGGCTATCATATTGACACTAATAGCGTGTGAAAAGCTCTTCCAAGTCAGTTGTTGTTGTCGAAACCTCTTGTTGTGCTTCTAAGCTATACATTTCTTGCAAATCCGTTAAAGAATCAGTATATTCATAATAGGTTTTCAAATAAATTTGTAGTAGTTAAGTTTTCCAATAGGGATCTAAAATAGTTGCTATAAGATAATATGGAGAATTTTTTTATAGTAAGATAGCCACTTAACTGCCATATCATGCGCATATTCATGCGAGTTAGGGTCTAGCGTACCTCAAGTAGTATGCAAAAAATGCTAACCGCTGACATAAAAAATAGATGGACACTGGGCCTATACACTTGAGAGAAAATCTTAATCGCATCACGAAAAACTTTAAGAACCTTCACTAGATACATATATTGCAGTTGCTGCATGAATTTTAGCCTCACATATATTGTACATTGCAAAGTCATATAGCAATTCGTTGTAAGGAACAATGCTATGCAAAAACTTATACGTCGACTTTCAACGATGTTACAAATTCATCTTAAATTTTCGAGGTCTCTTCCCATTTTCCATGTAAAAGTTTCTCAACTTCTTATGCAAGGACAGCCTCTCTATTATTATTTTCACCACGTCTTTTATTAGGCCTATCCTATCCTATAAAGCCACAATATTATCATTAACACACAAGTTAAAAATATAATATACACAACGTATATGAAAAAATATCCCCTTAGTGTTGGTTGGCAAAGTTTTGCAAATCCACTATAAAGATCATGTTCGCACTTGCTTTATCAAATCAAATGAAAAAAAAATTCTTAGCCAAGCCATACTCATTTAAAATCCCATCAATAATTTTATAAATATTTTGCAGCGTATGGCGATCGTTAAACACTCTCAATGCTAATAATCTTTTACTTAGTTGCCAATTATCCTTAATCTAATGAACAGTTATGCTCATGCATGAATTGTTACGTAAAGGATCCATCCTTATATCAGCACATATGGACGTTAACATATCAAGCAAAGTGAATTTACCAGTGAGCTCTCACTTATCTTTGTAGTAGAGCTCTTGTGTAGCTCGACTTAATTTACTGAGGCTTACCTGACGTATGTTGAGGTTAAATGTCTCATGCTTGTATCAACTCTGATACTGTAACTTACCCGTGTTGAAGGACAAGTACATGTTGACCAGGTATTGAGCAAGATTGTACTTGTACTTCTCCTGATCGTACCTCATCAATACTTGTCTGGACGAACCACCGCCCATGCAATTTGTTGTTGCGTCTTATCTATCTTAGCCTCTTCGAGTTGCTTCGATCTTGAGTGTCTATTGAAAGTACCGTACCCCTCTCCTATCTTCTAAGTGTTATTCGCGTTGTAGTAGTTGTAATACGTTCGCAAGTTCCCTCATTCATTTGTACCCTTAGAGAAATGCATAGTGAAAATGTTAGAATTACTTGGTCTAAGGGGCTTAACTAAGCATAAAGGCCTCAAACCAGCAGACAATTGCTGAGCCATATGTTACTCCTCAATCTCGAGAATTATTTCAATCTTTTCCTCCTCATCTTCGAATATGGTCGCAGGACAACTCATGCGTAAAGGTTCAAATCCAGGAGATGGTGTAAGATAACTCAGACATGGAGGTAGAGATGGTCAATGTCGACAGTCGACATTTATCATCACCTCATGTGCTCTCTCCTTGGTGTAGTCATACTCATGCTCCAAGTACGCTAAAACGTCCTTAAATCACTGTAGTGCAGGCAACATACCCATTCTTACGACCTTCGCCTTACCTTTCCCACTTAATGGGAAACCATGCTTCTTCCTAAAAAATATATGGTGAAAGAATCAATCTATGGAGATAATTTGATTTTTCTTTTCCTTTTTTTTTTACTTAGTAAAACAAAGATTTCAATGGAAAAAATTCCTAACAAAGGTAGACCCAAAAAAATTGAACTAAAATATGAAGATTGAAGATACTACGTAAGTTGGTTTCACAAAAAATGCGAATTATAATATTGCAAACGGGAAGACTGAAAGAAGAAAAAATGTAGCTTCAGAATGAGAGTAAAGTGTAAACACGAAATATTGAAATTTCAATGAAGGTAGAGAGCTTCTATAATTTGATAAAGTTGCATATGTGAGAATTGAACTAAAATATGAAGATTAAAGATACTACATAAGTTGGTTTTACAAAAAACGCGAATTATAATATTGCAAACAGGAAGACTAAAACAAAAAAAAAAATGTAGCTTCAGAATGAGAGTAAAGTGTAAACACGAAATATTGAAATTTCAATGAAGGTAGAGGGCTTCTATAATTTGATAAAGTTGCATATGTGAGCCTCAACAATAAACTTGATGCAAATTTAATGTTTCAAATTTCATGCCGTTTTGTGAAGGAGCCAATTTCTAAATTTAGCATGCTCCTTTCTAATTTTTGAAAAGCCTACTACCCTACTCTGCTCCTCTACTATCACACTACACCACTTCAAATTGCATTTATGAACGTGTTTGAATTATTACTTGTGAACGTGTATGTAATGTATAGTTTAGTGGAATGCTGGAATTACATGTGATTATAAAAAAAGAAGTAAGTGATGTGATGTCTGTGTTGTGTTGTGTAGTAGTGTGAACTACATCTGAAAAAGAATATGGAAAAGAGGTGATGATGGGAAATGGGAATATGTATGGAAAAGAGGTGATGGGAAATGGGAATATATATGTAGGGTCTATTTGAGTTATCTTTTTTTTATCTATATCTGTTTGAAATTTAATATTTGAAAATTTTTTTATTTGTATCTTATCTATTTATATTTTATAATTATGATAAAAATGGTGATTAAAATATTAAAATTGAGAAATAAAAATTCATGTACATTTAAGAAAAAAAATTTTGAAAAAATATATTTTATACATTGAAAATGATTATTTAATTGGAATTTTAAAATAAATATATTTTCATCTTTTTGATATCTTATTCTTATCACAGACAAATATTCAAGTAGACAAAAAGAAAACACCAATAAGATAGAAAACAAGTGAATCAAACAAAGTCGTAAAAGAGAGAATATGTTAGGAAAGGGAAAATAGAAGAATACATGAGATAATCAATAATGGGTTTTTTTAATATTGTTAGGTCGAACCAACTTGAAACAGCATTAAGGCCCAACAATTCCTAAGACGATTTAGGCCTACCTACCCCAAGCCAGGCTAGTTCATAATTCAGAACCAGTCCTTACACAAATCTAATTACACCATCTACTAACGAATGGTTACAACCCATCTAAATTGATAATATTAGCCAAAACATTTAAATAAAAGAAAACAATTTCTTTTTAATATTTCAAAATTGTATTGATCAATTATCGTAGAAAATTATTTTTCCCTTATTCCAATAGCAATGACTGACTAAAGGTGGTGCATAGCTATTAAGCACCTCATAATGAGATCAATTCCTACCACAATGAGGTGTGCCTCAACCCTCTTTCACCTTAATATTTTTAGTTTTCAAGCCATATACCTATATGAGTAGAACTCAAAATAATTTAGAAATTTATAACATTAATGCTGGTAAATACAAAGTATTGATGTGTGCTTCAAAGAACTTAAAGTCAAAAGGTGTGAACATTATTGGTAATAGTACCAATAGTTAAGGACAAGCACAAGATGATATAACTAAGGGGTCAATCTTATCTTAATTAAATCAATATTAAAATCATAGATAGGAGAATATCTTATTGTTGTCATAATTATATTGTATATTTTCTTTGTTAAAGGATCTTGTTAATATTTTAACTTACAATGATTTCTAAAGCTTAATAGGATGGAATATTTTTTTAAAAATGATTAAAGATGATTGGTATATTTCATAAGAAGTTAACAAAATAAAATTTTGACCTTTTATTATAAATATAAACTAAATAAAATTTAACTATTAATTTATAAAAAGAATTATGTTAATATATAGAAACTTGTGTAGGTTTTATTTTTAACAAAAATAAATTAGAAACAACATTTGAGTAGGAAATTACTAGTTAAGTTGACATAAATATAATTATTATACTATCTTTTTTATGATAATTTTGTTTAATTGTTCCATTAGCAATACTAAAAAAATAAAAAATATCATTTCAAATATAAGTTATTAAACAATCAATTATTAAATAATCCACATTCATTTTCATAACATTAATTGTAAAAAAAAAATTAACTAAACCAAATTATATATTTAATATTATCAATCAATAGTTTATGTGATAAGACCAGAATATTCATAATATAAACAATGTAATTATTATTTATTGGACATTACTAATAAAATTTTTTTTTTAAAATTAGTAAATGCAAAAGGATAAATATCTTTTAAGCAATAAATATATATAGAAAAAGTAAAATGATACAATAAATGCATATAGAAAAAATAATATGATAAACATGATAATTGAACTTAAGAACTCATGCTGTAAAATTAAATGCTTAACCACTAAGTTATGCTTAATTTCATATTATATTTTACTCTTTAAAAATATATTTATTGTATGTATTTTCTTTCCTTAAAATATTAAAAATTAATTTTTACTCGAGCTCAAGGGGCTAGCCCCACTAAATTTGTCCTAACCCATAGCAATACTAACAATGAGAATTATTATTAGGATGATAATGGCAATGGGATATCTTGTGGTAGTTTTGATGATTACATCGCAACCAATGGTTAATCATATGTTTTAGGTTGTGTACTTTTTCATATTGTCTTATGTTGTAATGTAATAGTTATTAAAATCGTAAATTAATTCTACAATTGTACAAGTTTATATCTATATAAGGTTTCCCTTAATTAAAATTGATATAAAATCATTTAAAAGCGACCTCTTAATAGAATTATAAGTTTATGTGTATAATTTTATAAAATCATGATAAAATTAGTTTTATAGGATTCTATCAATTTTATATATATATATGTATATGTATATGTTTTAAGTCTAAACAGAATAGCGATTTTTACAAAGTTTTTTAATTTATGTTGGTTTTCATATTTATATTTTATTTTTGTAACATAATAACCTTTTAATTATTTAAACTATATATTTTAACCAAAATTTATGCCACATTTCTCCGTCCTTCAAGTTCTTTATACGAGTGTTAGAAACATATTTGAAAGCTAATACATATGGACAGTAGATTTTTATGTTTCTACTTTTCCATCTTCAAGCGAATTGTAATTACTAGAAGCGACAATCTTGCTTTTGGACTCTCCGGAATCATTCATCTGCCAATGTAAAATAATCTATTCACAGTCTAATGGGCACGCGAATGTATAAACAGTATATTTTAACTTCACCCTCTCGTAGATCGTGAAAGGTTAAAGAAAGCAGGTGAGCATCAGATTGACGATACAAGTAAACTATGCTCCTGGGCTTTTTTTTTCTTTTTTTTTTTCTTTTGAGCCTAACCAATCGCACGATTCTTGACCTTCTCGTCAACCTATGTGTACACACTTTACCTAGCTTCTTTGTGCTTTCCTTTGCTTTTACATATGCCAAATCCGTGTCGTCGTGCCTATAAATAACATCTTGCCTGGGAAGACAAAAACATCCATCCATCCATCCATCACTAGCCCTCTGGGGAATTAATCCTTCACTTCTCCCGACACATATCTTAAAACCATTCCATTTCAGATTCCATGGAAAAGTACAAGGAGTTCTCGCATGATGCGGAAGACCACAAGATGGCTATGAAGGAAAAAGGAAAGGAAAAGCAGAGTGAGAAGAAAATAATCACGAAGAGAAGGTTGATTGTGGAGGAAGAAAAGGAAGATATAAATGAACAAGCCGATGCATTCATCAAGAATTTTCGGAATCAGTTGAAGATTGAACGTTATGAATCATTTAAACGGTTCCAGGAGATGATTGCTAGGGGACTGTGACGGGCTTCTTGTGCTTGTTTCTCTATGCGTGAATGTGCCCAAGATTCCAAATAACTGAATATAACAATGATCGGAAAGCAATTAATGCTACGAAAATTTATGAATGATAGCTCTCTATGTTTGTTATTGCATTTGATGGACCCCCCCCAAAAAAAAAAAAAAAAAAATCACTCATTGTTACTCTTTGCTTACGGTTGAAAATCCCCGAAACCAAGAGGGGTGATTAATTGTCCCCTTCATTCCGTTTAACTCTCGTGCACAATCGATCTTATTTCAATAGTATACTCAATAAGTATATGAAAATATGCACAAATCAAAATTGCAAGAGAAAGTGATACAACTTATAGAAGTTTCCTCTTTATTTGTCATATCAATGTAGTAAAAGAGGCATGCAATGCCTGCATAAAAATTAGAATAATAATTTTAATTTTAAGAACAAATTACGCTAATCATCCTTAAAAGCTTTTTGAATAAATATGGACGTCTTACTTTTTCAAAATGCAACACTTTACTCCCTACTTTTGTTTACTTTGCGACACTCATGTTGTACAAAGGCTAACATGTTATTGCCGTATTATTGCTATGTTAGCGTTAATTTATTATTTTATTTAAATATTATAAATATATTTTGGCCAAAAAAATATTATAATTATATAAAAATGAAATAAATTTAAAAAATTAGAAAAATGCTTATTTTGAATCCTTAGATTTAGACAAAATCTATCATTCTAGCATAAAATAAGTACCTTTATTTGATAAATACAACCAATCTCAAAATAAGGAATATTAAATTATCTTACGATAAGTTAGTAAGATTTTTAAAATTGAATTGCTAATTTAGTTGGGTCTATGTAAGTGTCCTTTACAATCTATGAAAATTTAAGTATGTATAATTTTGAAAAAAAAAAAAAAATCTTTATAGAACAATTTTATAAAAATATTGTAAACCTGCATGATACGTACATTGTGCAAATCACAACAAGCATACACAATGTTGGCCCCATAAAAGAATAAAAGAGAAAAAGCAACATTTTTAAGTTCACTTCGATGCACGGAATGCCTTTTTTTTCATCACGAAAAGAGAAAGAGATACTTGCAATTGTTTTTTTTTTTTCTTAATTTTTTTTAATCTTCTTTTTTATTTTATATATTTTCAATGATTTATTTGTTTAATATATATATGTATGCATATGTAAATAATATATTGGAAATTTCTACGCTATATGAAAAATTTTTATCATTCTCTTTTTTTTTTTAAATTTATTTCGATTTTTATTGATTTAGTTAATAATTAATATAACTATATTATTTAAATAAAATAATAGATAATATTGATGTCTTATGATGTGGCGATAACACATCAGCCTCTTAGCCATTTCAGCGTACACGTGAGTGTAGGAAGACAAGTGTTGTATTTTAAAAAAATAAGTTGTCCGTGTCATTTAAAAAGTTTAAGGTAAATAGCCTAACTTTTTTATCTTCCACTTGTGGAAAATGAAATCCATTATAATATAATTTTAGAAAAAAAGAAAATTTTGCCACCGTACCTTTTCATTTCGGTATCACTTTGTTGCTATCGTACCTCTTTGGTAATACATTACATTTTTCTTCTAATAATATCTAGTTGATGTCAACTTTTGCTCATTGCTAATGTAACTTTTGGAATTGTTATAACCTTACGAAATTAATACAATATTACACAATCCTTTTATATGCTTGATATTTTCCCACTATAGTTAAGGGTGACTAAGTAACTCTATTATATACTTATATCTTGTACCCGATAATACCTCACTCGACTATATAGATGTAGGTTCTAGTATTGAAGATCATATGGTAGATTTTGCATATAATATTCAAGAACCTACTTATACAAGGTAAAGTATGGGGTACAACAACTCCAAACCTTATACCTAGCTATAAACTATATTTTAAGGAATACATATCACAACTATGTTAAAACTAAGGTACCCATTACCCACCTTATAAAAATTGTGAAATAGCAATAATGAATGTAAAATACTATTGTATTTATTCCTTAGATTTTCTAAGTTCTACATTAAGAATATAAATAAACATATAGACTGCCCATCATCCATAAGAAACCCTAATCTAAAATATTTTATTTTCTACCCTTCTCTTTTATGATTCATACAATTTTACTTTCTACCTCTCGTCTTGTTTCTTCCCCTATTACTAATCATACCTTGATTCTTATCCCCAACCTCTTATATCATTTCTTTCCATTACTAATTTATTTGCCACTACAAAAAAAAAAAAAAAGTATACACGCTAACTTCTCATGAAAATTGATACTATATTCTTAATTTCTTTATTTTAGTTCACCTCTCTTACAAAATTGAAGCTTTAAAATTTATACATGTCTTCCTATTATAGATTCTTTTGTATTTTGCAAATTTGATGAGATACCATATGCCCCATAAATTTTATAGATTATAGGTTATAAGGTGATTATAAAATAGATTTCGATTTTAAAATTTAGCAACTTGTACCTATAAGGTAAGGTATGAAAAACATTCCATACCTTACCTACCATATATTTGCTCACTCCTAACTATAATTTAAAAGATGACGATCCTTTCTAAATAACACACCATTTCTTAAGGGAGAAGAAATAGCATTACATAAAACTATGATAATAGTACTTATCTGTTATTTATAATAAGTTATGTCATAAACATGTTTATGGAGAAAATATTTTACATAATTTTTTTAATTTTTACTAATAAATATATCCTTATCTTATATATATAATTTCAAAAAAATTTATTCAAGCATGTCTTTTAACATGGATATAACCTTTGAAAGTTACAACTTTTGCATAATTATATGGAGTGATGCTATGGTTACATTTCTTATGTTTCACTTTTATAATTTAAAAGTTGTTACACCTTTTTAAATGACACATGATTTTATTTTAAAAAATAAAAATGTAATATATATATATGGATTTTTCAATGGTCCCCTTCTTATTTTTTAGGAATCAATCTTATTATCCATCTCATCCTTGATTTATACTTATTTAAATATGAATTGTCGAACAAAACCCTTAAAAAAATTATGAATTCAATTGTTCAGATTTTAAAAAATGAAAATAAATAGTAAGATGAATGACAAGACCGATCCTATTAAAATAGAGGATAAGACCATAGATTTTCCTATATATACACACACATACGCATATATATATATATAATAATAATATTGACTTTTAAAACACATGTTCTTATATGTTCATTGAGATGATTTCTAAAGTAATCTTTTAATTTTTCCTAAAGAATATTCTAAATCAATATTCAAATATGACACAGGTTTAACCTACTCAGAAAAAACCTTGAATAATGTCAATTAAAGGTATTCACCAGGTCTCTCAACCAAGCCAAACCAAGCCATGAGATGCAATATGTTTACATTTGCAATTTATTCGCAAGTCAACATGATCCTCAAATCATTTACAACATTCGGGTTCTTACCCACTATGAACTAACCAAATAAATTCAACACTCCAATGGAAGTACTAATTTGATTCTATCTAACTTAATGCACTTTACTTCTGTCAACCCTTAAGCTCTTCAAATTATACTTATCGAATTTGCAACAAGTATTCGTTTTTATATATTAAATAAAGCATGATCAATCAAAATGTGAATAAACATAAAACACATAAAAGAGATAGTTAAACGAAAAATGACTTAAAAGAAAAAGCGATGCAAGTTGAACCTAAACCAAATCCAAGCAAACTATCCTATAGTTTTGCATATTTGATTTGAGAATTAAACTTTAAACTTCATGATCTCCTCTACTTTGTTGTCCATTACTCAAATGGGAAAAGGGCTTGACATTGCTCTTTTAGTAAATCCTATCACAAAAATTCATTTATTTGTTTATTTTTAAAATAAGAAAGCAATAGGTTGAAAGCCTATAGGATAATATTCGAATAAACACCACCAAATGCAAGGAACAAAAATTATAAAATTTGTTCAAGTGCTATAAGCAGAGATTTCTCTAAACTTAGTTTATAAACAAATGTGAAGATGACATTTAAAGTAAGTATGAGCAGATAAACCTATCATACAAAGTACTCATCCAAATTCTATTCGGTCGAATAAGCTCTTGATAGATAATTAAAGTTACAGAATGGGTTCTAGATAACCATACCCATAATCTGCTCTCACAGGATAAGATATGGGTAAAAAGTCAAGATATCCTATACCCATCTTAAAATCTATAATTTGAAATGTATAAGGTATTGGTTCCAAAGTCCCACTCTATAATAATAATTAAATAAAATTAATACATAAATAACACCATCTCATCAAAATAAATTAAAGCCTAATCTATTAAAACCCATAAACTAAATGCTTGTTAATCCATTTCCTTCCATCTTTTGTCTTTAATCCTTACTTCATAATCGTTTTTCTCCTTCTTCTTTTTTCACTCCTTTCTCTTTTGCTAAATCCATCATTTAGCGTAGCTTTTTTTTTCTATAATAAAATAATTTCTTTATTTACATTAGACAAAGATTTAGTATTATATTTACATTAGACAAAGATTTAGTATTATTATTAGAGTAAAATTCGACTTTACGAGGATATTAGAAAAATATTTTAGTTTGAATATACATTCTATTCCATTTTTTATATTATGTCTTTATTTATCATGGTTAGTTATTTGATCCTATATTATTACCATATTTATAATTATTGAATCATATAATATCATGAATTTTTTTTCTTTTTTTTTTGCATTTTGATATATTTTATAGATCTCACGTTAAAATATGATACTTACCACTTTCATTTTTAAAACGATGTGCTTTTCCTTAAATATTTATGTAATATGATTATTACATCATAAATATTTTATTTACACCAAAAGTGTTACATCATACTTCTATAAAAATTCATTCATAACAACGGTTAAAAAACCATTTAAAAAAAAAGATTAAAAATAAACCTCATCATACTCCATTTATTTGAATCATTTTAAAAGATTAACTAAATTGAACAAGTATTAAAAAACAAAAGGAAAAGATCGAATTAATTTTATATTTCCAAAAGATAACCATATTAAAATTTATAAAAGAAACGTTTAAAAAATTACAAACTTTATAAAGTAACTTATACCATATACGAATTCTAAGATATAAGATACAGCATTGTTCCAAAGTACCATGAATAACAACGTTTTGAAACATGTACCTATAAATAGGGTACGGATAGATTCACACTCTTACCTATCCTACACTCGCTTACCCTCAAATCTGGGGAGCACCCAAGCAATGAATCAATATTATGAAAAGTTAAAATAATTTATCAATATTTAACAAGATAGTTCAGATAAGAAATCCAATTAACCGATCGTAAAACGCAATTAAGTTTTCGACCAACCTTTTTGTAACTATCACCAACTTACAGTACAGGGAGATACAAATACCCGGAAAAACGAGACTACGAGAGAGTAGCTTCCATAGGAAGCTTTCATTCAACTAGATAATTAGCCATTTCCACTCCGCATATGCAGCAGAGGGACCTACAGGAGGACAGAGAGACACTAAATACAGATAGATCATTACTCAAAAAGCTGTGTTATTTCACCATCAGCAAAATGTTACAAAAACCATAATATTCGACACTTCCAATGTGGGGGACACATGACCACTTACAAACTAAACGGGAAGGACCAGAACAAACGCTGTCAAAAATCCCTCTAACAAAATGGGTTAAGAATATGCCTACTGAGAAAGGAAAGCCAAAAATGGAAAAGGTGAAAAGGTAAGATAAAAAAGAAGAAGAAGAAGAAATGAAGCTAGAAGCAACCAACCCCACCCCATCCTCCCAAAACATATTCTACAACCCATCGCCCCACCAAAATTAACAGCCAAATGACAAAGAGAGCAGCTAAAGAGATTTCCTATTGAGTTCAGAATCTGCACCACCCCCACCAACCAACATCTCAAAAGCCCCCTCCTTGGTCTATCACCATGACCACATACATCCCCCTCCTTGCATAAGCAAGACAAGCTACCAAACAGTATACTGCAGCTAATGCTTCAATAAGTAAGTAAGGCATTTAGATATGACAGGAACATAAATTACTTAGTAGGAAACTGAACTTCCAAAGCAGCACTTTGCCCTTAGAGATTTTTGGCCTCTCTGTCACCACAATTTTAATCCCATGCACTGCTAACCCCTGGACCATACCCTCCATGCCCACTGGAACCTCCATAGCCAACACTATTGCTTCCACCATAGTAATCTGAACCACCCCTACTAAAAGAGCCATCCCTCCTAAAGTCACGACCTCCAAACCGTCCTCCACCTGAGCGCCGATTTCTTCCTCCATATGAAGATCTAGCGGCATATCTGGACAGCCAGCCAGGTACTTCTTGGTTTGCTTCTTGCATCAATTCAGATAATGCCTTAGCTAACGAAGCATTATTCTCATTAAAGAATGCAGTGGCCAAACCAGTTTTTCCTGCACGACCTGTCCGTCCAATTCGATGAACATAATCATCTATGTCATTAGGTAGATCAAAATTGATTACATGAGCCACATGGGGAATATCAAGACCACGGGCTGCAACATCTGTAGCAACCAAAATGGGAGTCCTGCCACTCTTAAAAGACCTCAGAGCTAGTTCTCTTTCCTGCATTATATTGAATGGTGAGTCCAAAAGGTTAAATTAACACAATGATAAACAATATATTAGCATTAAACATAGAAAAACTTTCTAAACAAAAGAAATTCAAGGTGCAATTTCAGGATCATTTGTAGCAAGTAATAACCAAAATCAGAATTCCAAAACCGCTTCAGAATCAACTTTTGTTGGTGTACAAAACACCTTATAGGGGAACATGAGATTCAAAACAATAGACTATTCCTTAGAGCATGAAAAGCAAGCAGTCAGTTCTCGTCTTCTAGTTTCCTGGTTTACTTTAATCATAAGAATGTCTCTAATGCCATATTGTCAGGCTGAATCATATGGGAGAAGCATGAGAAAATACTTCAGATGAGGAGTGAAGACACTACTTTCTCACCCGCTACGCATAAAGGAACTTATGCGCTACTAATATGCACCCAAGATAACAATCTAGTCAATGGCGCTAATATCTGGAATTAGAGGTTTTGTTTTGTTATAGTTTTTTCCATTCTAGGAAGAACCTATAGTTACTGGGCACTGCCATCAGAGGACTCAATGGAGATACACCTCCAATCTCATTAACAAAAATAAATTAAAAGAAAATTAGACAACTCGATATTTCCAGGTTTCTTTCCCCCTTGTAAAATCGCTTATTTATATAAGCCTAAAACCCATAAATATCTACTAAAAAACTCAATAATAATAATAACAACACAAAGGACTTGAAATAAAGATCTGCAAAGGAAAAGTTATTTTTAGCTTTCCTACTGGAAAATGAGCTTATCCTCAAGCTCAGGTAATCGATTGACTAAAGAGAGACCCTTAATATGTAGAGCATAACGAAGCTCCCCCATCCAAGCAGAACATAGCGAACCCTGGCTGACTCTCTTTGGGATACTAGAAAAGTTGTTCACAGTGATTAAACCAACTCAATAGGCTGCGAGTTTCATCATAGGCCTGAAAATTAGGCTTGGTTAAGTAGGAAACAAGGAAATGTTCAAATCTTCCATTGGATCAAAGCTACGCCTGAAATCGATATAGGAGATGATGTTGCTTGTTCAGGTCAGTTAAGGCAATCATCTACCATCTCGTTAATGAGCGACATATCTAGACTTGGTGCCAGGACACTAAACTTGTGACCACACTGCTGCCTGGATATCATCCCCCACCAGTCCAGTTTGTCACTGTCACACGTGACTAGATCTATTCTCACTCTTCCAATGCTACATTGCTAACATAAGAGACCCTTGGAGTCTCCAACTCAAAGCTACGGTAAGCGCTCACTCAACTCCACACTTGCAGTTAAGGTTATTCATCAAACCATATCAAACTAAATTGAGAACCAAACCAAACTACACCAACCGCAAAATGCAGTTTTTTTATGTTTCGTATTTGGTTTGCAGTTTAATTCTAAGAAAATCCAAACAGTTCATAGTTCAGCTAAGAGGATCGGAACGGATCAAACTAAACCAAATCGGACCAAACTGCTTGAATCCAAACTAAACCATTTCTTATTAAGAAAAAAAAATTGTAATAAATTTTTTAATTTTAAATCATGTCAACTTCTCAATTTAGTCCTATTTACCTTTTTTCTTTTCACCATTACTTATTTCAATTTTACCCTTTACAATCCACTCATTTTCCTTCACCACTCTCTCTTATATCTAGCTGCCTCACACACCTTTACTTCGTTTAAAATACAATATTATCGTAAAATAATATTATGTAGTTTTTATTTTTGCATAATGTACCTTAATTTGGATATTAATATTGGTTGAAAACTACGATAACTATTAATAATATTTTTAAAAAATAGTGCTTTCAAAAAGTAATTCAAACCAAACCGCATTTAAAATGATTCAGTTCAAAACCCTAAACTATTAATAATATTTTTAAAAAAATAGTGTTTTTAAAAAGTAATTCAATCCAAACCGCATTTAAAATGATTCAGTTCAAAACCCTAAACTATTAAAAGCAATTCGGTTTATTAAATGTTTAAATCAAACTGTTTTAAATGTGATTCGGTTCGATTCAATTCGATTAAACCCCTAAATCAAACTAAGCCAAACAACAAACACCCCTGATTACGGTTAGGTTTTTCAACTCTTTCTAGTCCTGTTTTCTTTCCAACCAGTTTTACTTACTTTCTATCTCAAGCCATGCCTGGTGACCTCTCTTTTGCTACAAGCATGCCATCGCTTTATTAAATGTTTAAATCGAATTGTTTTAAATGTGATTCAATTCGATTCGATTGAAACCTTAAATCAAACCAAGCCAAACCACGAACACCCCTGAATATGGTTAAGTTTTTCAACTCTTTCCAGTCCTGTTTTCTTTCAAACCAGTTTTACTTACTTTCTACCTCAATTCATGCCTGGTGACCTCTATTCTACTAGAAGACGCCATCGGTTTATTAAATGTTTAAATCGAACTGTTTTAAATGTGATTCAATTCGATTTGATTGAAACCCTAAATCAAACCAAGCCAAACCACAAACACCCCTGATTATGGTTAAGTTTTTCAACTCTTTCCAGTCCTGTTTTCTTTCAAACCAGTTTTACTTACTTTCTACCTTAAGTCATGCCTGGTGACCTCTATTCTGCTAGAAGAACGCCATGAATTGTCGTTTTAATTCCAACAAAGTGCACATGATAATTGGCTCTAAGACCAATGTATCGAAGAGAAAGATTTAGTCTACAGGCAACTGGCACAAAGATCTGGCATCAATGAGCTTTATTTTTTTTGGTGGGATAGCTTCTTCCCTTCTTGAAGAACCTGCAGTTACCAGGTTATCAAGAAGAAACAAAGAAAAGTAAAAAAGCCAATGTTTCTGACTTCTTCATTTCTCTTGTGAATTACCTATCTATAAAAGCCTAGCACCATAACTTCTAAAAATAGAAAGATATTTTTCTAATACCATCTATATTCGCTTCTGAAGATAAAAGATAATGTTTTCTTCATCATATATATTAAAAAATAAATAAATAATAATAATAATAATAGAAAGAGTTCTAATAATAGAAAAAGACTTACAATATTCTGCCTACGATAAAAATAAAGTAAATAAGTTATTTTTATTTCTTAACAGGCATCCCTAACAACCATCATCCTCCATTTGATCCTACAGTGTATTTGGAGTAATGCAACAGACAAATCCTTTAAGGATCCAGCTTCAAGATTACGTAAGAAAACTTTGGAGCATATGTTCAAATTATTGATTGGACCACTCTTCCAAAATCTTTCTTTACTATTTTGTTCTTGTTTCTTCTCTTTTAGTAGATTCCTCATGTATATATACGGTCCATCACTTCACCAAAATAATACTTTGATTTACCCATTAAAAAGAACTTATATATGAAAACAAACTATGAAGAAAGATGCAAGATTCATACAATCATAATCCTAGGTTCAAAGACCTCGTGTCAAAGTACAATAAATTACATTAATAATATTTTCAGCATCCAAAAAAATGCTAACTAAAGAAGCTTGTGCAGGTTTCTTTAGTAAAAGTATATGACACCCTTTCAATAGGAATACAGTAATGTAAAGCAAAATTTTTCTAGTACACTCTGAAATTGAGCTTGGAGGAAACATATCATAAATTTCTGTAAAGACACATGCATGTAAGAACAAAGGAACAAGACTCTGAAAACCACTCAAAAGGTCACTCCTTCCATACACATAGACACCCTCTTTTGGCATCATCATTGATAATAAAGTACATCGCCAAAATAGAGGAAGCATCACGAATTGTGTTTCCTCACTGTAGGTCAAGTACTGACATCTACACCATGGGATGATCTTTCCATAGAACTATAAACATACAAGGTCTACAGCCACCAGTGCTTTGGCTACTTGGAAGATGTAATTCCTTGAAATGTTATCCTACTTTTATACCATCAACCCAGACTTTAGTGACAATGTAAAGACACTTTCACTAGCAAGAAAGTATAGTAGAATAGCAGGCAAATCATAAACATAGAAATGAGATGCAAGTTCTCTCATGTGCAACCAACAAAACCATGTCACGACATTTAGACAAAAAATTTTAGCTCTAACTTGATTTTTTTTTTTTTTTTTTTTTTTGAGGGGGGGGGGGGGGGGGGGGGGGGTTGGTAATTAATTTGATTTAACCTTAAAAGTGGGAAACAACACGAGGGTGAATCTGGTAGTAGATCTGTCTATTAAACATTTTTTATAACAAGTCAAACCAAGGATTTGAAACTTCACTATCTGCTGTTACCTTAAAATACAAATAGAAGAAAACCAAACCTGTTGAGTTCTATCTCCATGTATAGAAGTAGCAGGAAATCCATTGTTGCATAGCCAGTTTTCTAGAGCGTCAGCACCCTTCTTTGTCTCCACAAAAACTAATGTCAAAGCTTGCTGCAAAAGGTAAAGAATAGAAGTAAAAGTCAAACAAATTTGCATTGCCAGATGTCAATGAGTACCATTACAGATGTACTAGCAACTACAGATCATATAGAAGCTACTTGATGAGTTGAAATTCATCATTATCATAAACCAAACATAAGATTGGTTTCAAAAAGAAAACTGAGAAAACTAATAAACAGCTATACTTCAAACCAACCTTTCTAGCATAAATTTCAAAAGCCTATAACAATACCTAGGTGAATAAGTGTAACAAGCCAGTACCTTGCCCTGAGTACCATTCTCCCTTTGGGCATGAAGAAGATCCATTAGGTAACTTCTTTTGTCCGCATCATGAACAAACTCAACTCTTTGGACAATAAGGTCAGTGCTTGAACCAACCCTTCCAACAGCCAAAAAGATATAATTGAAAAGAAAATCAGAGGCAAGTCTCTGCACAAGAAGGAAAATGGGAAAAGAAATTGCAAAACAAATTGTATGAGTGAAGTTGTAACTCAGAAAATGAAAATCGTAAACAATATCACTAGTCTAAGGACAAACCTGAATCTCTTTTGGGAAGGTAGCACTAAACAGCATAGTCTGTCTTTCCCCTCTGGGTGGCATATCCATTTGTTCCACAATCTTTCTTATCTGAGGCTCAAAACCCATGTCCAACATGCGATCTGCCTCGTCCAATGTTAAATACCTGATCATCTGTAATGAAACTCTTGCTCTCTCTAGCAAATCTACCAACCTCCCAGGAGTGGCAACCAGTATATCAACACCTCTCTCCAGTTCCCTCAGCTGGCAATACATGCAATCATTATTTTTTAGGAAAGTAGGAAGAATTCATTGTTAATGCACGTAAAAGGGAAGTTCCTAACTAGACAATCAAAATAGGATCACATTATGGATATAATAGATTGGACTCTGAACTGACTTCAACAAATGAGGGCTTCTAAGTAAACATAGAATATATACAGAAAAACAACCCCCCACATGGATGCAAGGAGTTGTATTGTTTTGCATTAAATTACATAATGGCTACAGCTATTACACAAAAATTATCATTTGCACAAAGGACGAGACCCTGGACCAAAAAATCTAAGTTATATATATATATATATATATATATATATAGAGAGAGAGAGAGAGAGAGAGAAAGAGATAAAGAAAAGATGCCTCACTTTGTTTTTCTTGAAATAGACTTTATTGTGCTCATGAAAAAGCAACCACCATGTATACCCCCAACTCTTTATTTCTTTCCCCATCTTGCCTAGATTTCTCTACATTACTTGAAGACTATTATACATATATATTAATGCTACTCTTAATAGCATAGTCCATAAGCAAAAAGCAAATAAACCCCATAAATTGATTACATAAATTACTAACTAAAAATAATAACCTCCTGTTCAAATCCAAATGACCTTTCAATGTTTGGACAGACAGACATTCATATTCAAATTGATATTCTGAAGATAAAAGATTGCACATCAAGTAGCATACAGTTAACCTATAGTTTCCAAACTGAATTGCTTTAGCAACAGAGTCTTTACTGCAAATTTATCAAAGAATACTGAAAGCACAGTATATGGCAGAAAATAGCTTATGCAGCCCTTGACTAATCAAAATTTTAGAAAAAGGAGGAGAGAAGAACCCCCAGGGGGGTTGGGGGGTGGGGGGTGGGGAATCTTCAACTAAAAGTGACACAAAGTTGAACAATCACATAAGAATCAAAATTCAAGAACTGAGTGTGAAAGCTATTTTATCAGGTTTCAAAAGTAAAAAGGGAGAGGTGGTGAACCTGCTGGTTTATTGGTGCCCCTCCATAAGCAACCACCACCCTAACACCTGTTTGATAGGAAAATTTCCTAGCTTCTTCATGTATCTGCACAATAAATTTAACAATTTGAAATTTCTTTTAAAGGTAATTACTGAACTCATAAAAGAATATCAGCAATTGAATAGTCTAAGTAATAAGGAGAACTCACTTGCATTGACAGTTCCCTTGTAGGAGAAAGAATAAGGGCAAGTGGATAAACAGTACGTGCCCCACGTGGTGGTCTTTGTACATGTTGGCCGCCTTTCATAATCCCGCTGATAATTGGAAAGCAAAAGGCAGCTGTCTTTCCAGAGCCAGTCTGAGCACACGCCATTAGGTCCCTCCCTGCCAGAGATATGGGAATAGCATATCGCTGCACAGGTGTCGGCTTCACATACTTGCACCTTCTAATATTCTGATTAAGTGCTTCACCAAGATCAATCTCTGCAAATGTGTTTGCAGGAGGAGGCACATTCTCCCCACTCGTCTCCACTGGAATATCCTCATATGCATCAAAGTTAATCCCAGAACTCTCTTGTTCACCAAATGCCTGCTCAGTGTCAGCATCATCTCCAAAAGGATTTACTTCACGTTCTCTACCACCAGACCACCCACCTCCTCTTGAACCCCATCCACGGCTTCCACCACCATAACCCGACCCTCTGTGGTCATTCCTAAAACTTCCCGATCGATATCCACCATGACCAGACCTATCAGGGAATGCAGCCGGCCCACTGCTGGCAGGAGTTGGCTGATCTGACGAGGGAGGACGATTACGAAGATGTGGAGGGACATATGTACTCCTGGTAGGAGCCCTAGAACTACCAACCGCACCATTGCTAGCAGAAGAGCCACCTGGTGCTACATTCTCAGCTGCAGAATTTGCAGCCAAATCTGCCCATGAAGTTCGCATATCTAACAGAATCACTCTCTTCCTTAAACTACCACGCAATCAAATAGCCCGTGAACTGAAATTTTTCAACTCCAAAGAATCACTTTAACAGAAAAAAAAAAAAAAAAAACGCTAACAAGCAAAAATTTCGATAACTTACACAACGTTTCATCCTAACAAAACATTTAACAACATGAATTGACGAATCTCTAATCTTGTAAACCCCTAATCCTGAATTTGGCCCAAAATCCAAGTAATGCACATTATTAACCAACAAGAAGGCTACATATATTAAAAATATTTATATAATAAAAAAAAAGAAAAAAAAAAACTAAGGAGAGGATCGAGCAACACGATCTACTATATTACACAAAGCAAATTACATCAACAAAATTAGCCCAAATAAAATTCATAAAATATGCAACAAACACAAAGACAGCCAAACATCACAATATATATACGTGCATATAAAAAAATATAGAGCAAAAACGTACAAATTTAAGAAGAATCGTTAAAACTTCAAAACATGCAAAAACAACACATACACGAAGAAAGAAACAGAGAGACAGAGAGAGGAAGAGAAGACAGAAGAGAGGAGAGAGAGAAAACCTTAAGATGCTATTGACTATGGAAATTGAGAAGGAAGAAGATTGAGGTTAAGTTTATATGTGATATTTTGAAGAAGAAAACGGAGAAGAAGATCCAATGAGAATAAGAAACCCTAATTTTCACGTTATACAACGCAGACACAACCAAAATATCTCTACTTTCTCTCTCCGGAAAGGCGATTCTCTCTCATCGCTGTGGGGAAATTACCTATTTGTAGGATTTTGCGTGTGTTTGTGTGCGACGGAAAAAGTGAGAAAGAGAGAGTTGGTGATATTTATATATATAATTATATATACATAGTAGATTTTAAATTTACTTCTGTATTTCTTTCAAATCATTTTCAAAAGCAAATCAATTTGTTTTCTCTGAAAATTCTCCTCTCCTCCTGTTGTGTGCTGACTTTTTTCCTTTTCTTTTTAAAGTCTAGAAAAGTAAAAATAAGTAATTGTGGTATTTTAATTTTTCCAATTAAAATTTAGGCTAAGCTCCAATATCCACTATCGTATACACATTACTTTTTTTATTACATGAAATTCGATCGGTATCTATTAGTTGATAAAAAAAAAAAAACTTTCTATATTGATTATCACAAATTAGAGTTGTTTTATTTTTCACTTATTCCACTATAGAGAGAAATAATATTCACACTTTAATCATTTTGTCAAATGATAAATTTTCATCCTTCATGGCCATGTTAGCATGTATAGAAAGAAAATTTTGAGAATTTTGAGAATTTATGTCGAAATTTGAACTTGCACATATTGTATTGTTGGTATTATAATTGTGTAAATGGTCTTAAATCCAACACCTGATAAACCTTTCTTCTCCTATCATCACACTAAGCACAAATTAGAAGTCCTTTTTCCAACTATCTATTTTACAAATCTTCAAGAAAGAGTTGAATTTATTTCATTTTAAAATAAATAATATTCAGTTTTAGTCACATTTTGTTTAGCAAAAAATATTTCCATCCTTTTTGAGGACCTATTAGCATTTTTCTCAATGGTTTTGGTTGTTATAAAAAAAAAAATCCAAATATTTATATCATAGTTTGGAATTGTACATAGTGGGGTAAATAGCCTTAAACCAAAAGCAAACACTTAGAGCTTTTTTCTCCCATTGAAGAAGTAAATATAATAAAGTTCTCAAAAAATAATTATGATAAAAATACAGAAAAGTCCTTTAATATTGAAGGCCCCCTCTATCTTAACTTTTCTATGTAAATACTTTACCTTTTACAATTTTTCTACTTTTGCATCTAAATTATTCACCATTCAATTTTTCTATTTAAGTTTTCTACGTCCATGACATGACTAAAAATTTCAAGCTACATATGGAGTTATTTATTAAATATTGATATATGTCCAATTGATATTGGATTTACACAAATACGAAATCTTTGTAGATATAATTAAAATACATTTCCTAATCATCATATCATATTGTTATATTATTTTATATAATTTCAAAAACTAAGAGAAAAAAACCTTAACCTGAAGAAGATTTGGTTAAATCAACTTTTGATACATATCAATCTGTAGTATGACAAAAACTAATTCTATCTCATAGATTTATATAAATAATTACCATAATCATTTATTATTCTTAAATGATATCACCTATACTTATCTCTTGTTTATGTTTATTCTAATGGAACAATATCATACGATCATTGGTATATAAACTTCACCAACTAACAAGAATATGTATCTATCTTTTTTTTCTACAATTTCACACATTTTTTTATGCAACAACCTCCTTTTCCTCTCATAATTATCTCCTTCTTTTTTAAATTTCAATATAAAAATTATAAATATGAATTATTATATCAAAATTAATATAAAACTTGTAGTTTCTCTATAAATAAAATCCAATAAATAGAATTATTTGACCGTAAGTTTATTAGAATTGTTGTTAACCATAAAATTTAATTTACTATTTAGTTTGAAAGGAAAATATAAACCTCACATTTAGGAACTAAATCTTTTGTATGTATAATTTGAAAGTATTTGTTTAAAGTTTATCTTTGTACAAGTAAGATATATTTAAATTTTCAAAATATTATGCAACTTTTGCATAATTTAACAAAAAATAGCACAACTCTTGCATTTATAAAATTCACTTTTATATTTTAAATAGCTTTAGTACTTTTTTAAATGATACTCATTATATTTCATGCAAAATCACTCAATGGTAATATAAAACTTAAATATATTATTTTTTTAACTAAATAATAATATTTATCACATTACTTAGTTTTTACTATAAGTATAATAATAACAACTATATCGATGATATATTCTCGCATTAATTGTATTTTCATCGAACCTCTTTATAGTTACAATCATAATAATTACTTAAACCAAATATATAAAATGTAAAGTATGTAATAATAATAGTGGTTTTGAAAATAAATTCAATATTAAAAAGTTAACTAAAAAATGCATAATAGTATCTAGGTTCTACTTTAACTCTTTTGATAGTCAATATTTCTATAATTTGCCTCAAGTACTAAGTAAAGAAACTCTAATCACTAAGACGCTTTTTTATGTAATGATTTATGTAATGTTTGGTTACAATTTTCGTAATACTAAACTGAATAAAAAATTATATCTCGTGTTTAGTTTGTAAACGTGATAGGTGATTGAACAAAAATTAAGTTAATGGATTTAACAAAATGCTTAAATTTTATCTTATCTGTACCATGGTACAAAAATGAAATTCATTGGATGAAAACAAAAAATATTTTGCATTCCCAAAAATACTCCTTCATGTTATAATATTAAGTTAATGAATATTATTTTTATTAAGTATTACAAAAAATTATTTATTTTATAACATAAATAATTAAGTTTTTAATATAAATTTTATATTCAGTACTGTACAAACCAAACTTAATATAATAAACTTGTATTGTCTAATCATCTTTATACTTATCTAGTCCAGTTCTCTTTATCATGTTCAATTCTTACAACTAAACGTAACCATATAATACAGTAGAAATGCAAAGTTAAGCGGCTAAGTCAATCCTAAAAAGTTGTTGTACCAAGAATAAAGTCTCGTATAATATCATTTCCACTTCCATGTACAAAACAATTGCAATTTTTCTCTCTCTTCAAATAGCACTTCTCTATATTCACTTTTGTATTTTTCACTACATTCTTTCGCCTACATCTCATAATTTCTTATACATATTTACATATCTCCTCAGAGTGATGGTTTTTTATTTATTTCAATATCTTTTTCCTCTCACATTTATAGGGAAAAGGAAAAAGAATGGTAAAAAAAAATCCTAAAAATACCATTTCTAGGAAAATATTCCTAGAAATATGGCACCTAAAGAAACGATTTTGGATTGAACTAACATCGCTTCTTTCAGCTAATTCAAGATAAAATCACCTCTTCAAGAGACGATTTCAGTTTATTTTGAAATTGCCTCTTCAATAAATGATTTTAGGTACTATATTTCTTATAATATTTTCCCAAAACTCGCATTTTTGTAATTTTTTTTTCCTTTTCCTGTCATTCCTATGTAAAGAATATGAATTTATTAAGTATATATTATCGCTAACCTTTTTTTTCATAATTTTATTTTTTTCCTCTTTCACATAATTAATTATTAAATATTATGAATTAAAATTTCATGAATTTGATATTTTTAAATTTTCACATGCATCATTAGTGCAGCATTTGCTAATATTCTTATATTAAATACATGCTAATTTAACCCTTTTATTTTCAAATATTTCATCATATTCGATTATCATGTTAAAAATGGTATCAATTACATTAATATTTAATACATTTCTATATCTATGTAGATAAACTTTTAAATTTAAAAGATCACTATGTGTGTGTGTATGAGAGAGAGAGAGAGATATAAATAATACTAGTGAGTATACAATATATAGTTTTTAATATATGCCATATATTGTGTAATATATAATATATGACATATTATAAATACATAATCAGATTATATAATATAAATGTATCATATTTTATAGCACATTAAGTATAAATATATTGTTTCAACTTATATAATAAAATCAATTTATATTAATTAATGTAGTTACGTACCGTACTAATTATCTTATAATATAAAATAAAAACTATGATATGATAAATATGTATGAGAAAATGGTAAATACACATGTTTTTCATAATTATTGCAGAATAAAGTAATACAAAACATTTAATTATATGAAAATAAATATTTTTTAATAGAGATCTTATATAATTAGTATGCATTTCACAATATGTGTAAAAATACTACGATATAAAATTTATTTAAGGGAAATAGTGAGTAAAAACCTTTTCTTTTCTCCTTTTTATAACAAAATAAAGTCATAATACATGAAAAATATTATTTGTAAGCATTTATTAGGTAATAAGCAAAATAAAATTATAATTATTGCATAACATATAATAAATACTTATTAGTACTATTTGTCATATAATATAAAAAGGTTATAATACAATAATATACAATAAAAAGAATAAGTAAGTACCTTTCCAATTTTTTCTATTGTACTTAGAGTTAGGAATACCACTAAAATTTTGATTTATTTTATCATAATGACTAATCAAAATAGATCACATAATTATTGTGGTACTTACTCTCGTATCTTCACTATAACGAATAATTCATTATGTATTTGTTATTAGTTACAATCTATGTCATTTGTCATTACTTCTTTTTATTTTCTAAACAATTTGTATTTTTTGAAAATAAACGTGAAATAGTAATTTAGTTTAAGGAATTCAAAAGAACAATAATTTTCTGAATTAAAAAAGCTAATATAATTGGATATTGCTAATGTTGATGTAAATTAAGAATAACATTCTAATAGAAAGTATATATTATGCCATTATAATTTTATGATGATTGATGTCGTTTAATGACATAATTTGATATTTAATTTAATGACTATCAATGTTAAATTTTAATCCACGTATTACTTAACACTTTTTTGGAAGTTAAGAGAAAGAAGTTAGCTAAAGAAGATTTAGTTAAATCAACCTTCAATACAAATCAATTCACCAAATGTAAGGACGCTACCGAGATGGGTTCAAAACGGATTTTCACCCTATTGCCATTTTAATTTGATGATGATTGATGTCATTTAATGACATAATTTGATATTCAATTTAATGATTATCAATGTTGAACTTTAGTCTATGTATTGCTTGACACTTTTTTGGAAGTTGAGAGAAAGAGGTTAGCTAAAAAAGATTTAGTTAAATCAACTTTCAATACAAATCCATTCACCAAATGTAAGGATGGATGGATGGGTTTGAAACGGATTTTCACCTTATTTCCATAACCTTATCTTATAGAATTTTGGAAAACCCAATTAAAACCTAACCTAATACTATATAGTGCTTCTGAAAACCCTATAGAGTTTTCACTCTATTTCCATAACTCACCTTCATAGGGTTTTAGAAAACTATATTAAAACTCAACCTGACTTGCGATATTAGTGAATAATCTCAATCTATTAATTTTTAAATTTAACTCTAATATATAGAGTTTCCTTACTTCTTCCCACAATTTTTTTTAGGAAGAAAATAAAATAACATAAATTATGGAAGAAAAGAAAATCATGCTTATTTTTAACTGGAACAAATAGTTGTCCTTTTTTAATTTACTAAATTAAATACAAATAATAACACATAAATCAAGATACATTACAAACAAAGTACATATTATTATTTTAAAGCAAATTCGGGTTTTCCATTGGATCTTTCCTAAATTCCAAAACTTGACCCATAACCCTATAAAGTTTAATAATTAATTCTGGAATTTGCCCTAAAACCCTATTGAGTTACACTTAATAAAGTTTTTAACGGTTTGGATGAGTCAAAAACCTTATAATAACCCGCTCAGTAGTATCCTTAACCAAATGCTCTTATGGATCATCCATCTTTTAGGTTCAAATTTTGGCAAGATGTATCTCACAGTTCTTGTTTTAATTAACCAACTCAAATTTTCACAAAATCAAATTTAATATTATTAAGTATCTTAGATTTAAATATTCTATAGTTATCCTCTTATATGTAATCGTATTATTTATTCCTTTTATATATGATCATTACATCATACTCAAATACTTAAAAACATTATAATAAGATAAATACAAAGACAAAAATATATATAGAAAGAGATTTTTGTTAGTTAAAAAAAAAGTAATTATAACCATATTTAAGTGTTTCGATCTTTAAAATATGAATTTAGTTATAAAAATATTTTTTATTGAAATGGATATATATTTTAGACTGAAATCCGCACAAAATGCGAGGCATTGACTAATTGTTATACAAAGGTGAAGATATTTGACAAAAAAGTATAAAAGTTGAAAGGTGAGAGATTCAAATAAAAAGGCAGTAAAAGTTAAAGTACTCAAATAAAAAAGTTAAAAATAAATTATTTAAATAATAAAGTAGCAAAAAATCAAATATCATATATATTTTTATCATTTACTATCAACTCTCTAATCTTGATATTTTCAATATTTAGGTTATTGACTTAGATTTACATGAAAAAATAAAAGTCTCTTATTAAACCGATATCGGTTCTTATTGACATGAGACATTAGAATAACTTTCTTAACATTTTTTAAAAGATAGAGGATTAAAATGAAAAGTTAAAATGTGAATGACTTGCAAATAAGAGAATTTAGTTAATTTGTCGTAAGGGTGTCACATGCTTCTTCGCTTCATGTAACCTTAAAGAAATGATATTGAGATTACACATGGGGGATGACTTAAAGAAAATGACAGTAAGAAAGAAACAAGCAATCTCAAGGCTTTGTATGCATGAATGATAAGAAAGGGAGCCCAAGTCTCGACCTTGCAATTCTTACACAATTGAACTTATAATTTGTCTAAGCATTTATTTGATCTTTAAGAGTAAAGCTCTTACAATAGTTTTAATGATTCTTTGACAAGTGTCAAATGAAAAAGAGTTCTTAAATATTTATAGAGTTTGGCTATGAATAAGGTTCATTAGATTTGAGATTGGTTCTTCTCTTGATGGATTTTTCCATGGGTTCCTTTAGAATCTAAGCTCATGAAAATTTTCTCTAAATGCATAAACTTACTTAAGAAAGGTTAAAAACAAATGAACAATCCAACCATCTCTATTCTAAATCTGTCGAGTCAAATCTCTTAATGTCATCCTAAGATATGACTTGACTCCTTAAGCTTTGTCATTAAGCTAATAAATCAAACTCAAATTACGAATGGGCTTAGTACAATCTTTAATTAAAACCAATTTAATTCTCTACATGAATCAAATAGGAAAACAACAAAATGTAAATGATTTACTTAGAACAATTATAAGGTAAGTCACTCAAATAAAAATATAGCAAAAAGTAAAAGACTAGTTATTTATTTTTCCCTCTAATACGTAATTATAAGTATTAATTTTTTCAATATTTATTTGATAAATATCACATTTGATACCCAAAATTTACTCATTTTTACAAATAACTATCTTAAGTTTTAAAATATCAATTAAATACTTAAACTGTGTGTAAGCCCCACAATCAGTCATTCAGGATTTTCATCGACTGAAAGATCAGATCAAGCCTAAATTATAAGTAAAGAAAAAAAAATATTAGTAAAAATGATCTCGTAAGTTCGAATTTAAGAAAATAAGCAATAAAATAAAGGAATATAAAAATTTCAAATTTTAAATATTTAACTCGTTATTTATCGAAAATGCATAAAATGCATTCCAATAATTAACGAATCACTAGAGACAAATTATATGTATACTAAAAATCATAGAACGACCTAAATAATATTTGGGAATATTTATTTGTACTATATATGAATTTACATGTAAGTAGAAATACGCGTAATTACTTAAAATACACGAAATGTGCTAAAATAATACTAAATAATTAAAAAAAAATTCATAATTAATTAGTAAAAAATAAATAAAAATCATAAAAAATAAGAAATGATCCAAAATTAGGTTGTGGCAGCTGAGGAAAATAAGAAAAAAATTAACCAATGAAAATCAAGCAACACAAAAGCCAAAAATTAAGGTTTTTGGGCAATGTCTTGTCCTATTTAATGCACGTTAATTACCACAAAGCTCTATAAATAGGGAAAAAAAATCACAGAGCTCATTTGGATAGTTAGAAATAAAAAAAAAATTAGGAGTATCGAAATTGGAAGAAAAAAATTTGGGTATAAAAAAAAAAAGAAAATTGGCCAGTTAAGGCTTGTAAGGAGAACCCAGACTCGACGAGCATCTGGGAGTAGACGGCCACCACAACCACATGGTGGTGGCAGTGCCCAAGTGGGCCAACACACCCATGGCCACCGACGGTGGCTGGAGCCACCCAAATCGGTGAATTCGATTTCTAGCCTGATTTTGTGTAATTTTGTAAAAATAGTAAATATTAATAGAAAATTATTAGGTTAATCATGTAGTAAATGAGTAATAGGGAAAAATAGTAAATTTTAAGTTCATTTTGTAAATTAGGGTAATTAGGAGTAAAATATGATTTAGGATGAATTTATATATTTTTAAATAATAATTGATATTGGGAGATGGTAATTAGAGTGTTAACAATATTAAATGTGTATTATATACATAACATGTAATTATTGAAAATATAATAAATAGAAGATATGAGAATAAAAATTGATATTATGATAATAATAAAAATATACAATAAATCTGATAGAAAACTTAAATTTATGTAATTATATGAAAAATGTAAAAATTTCTTATATCAAGAGTAAATTTGGTACACTATTAAAGATTTAAGTGTATTAGATATAATAAAATACTGACTAAGAGTAATTAAAGTATTTAAGATATTTAGAAGTAAAGCAATTAATTTCACATTATGAGTTAAAATAAGTTTCTGGAGTTCGGATATAAAACAGTACTTAGAAATCGAACTAGAATCTAATTTAGAAATCGATGCGGAAACCGAACCCAAACCTAAAATAATTGTAAAAGATTTAAGACATAGATAATTAGGTATATTAAACCCTAAACAAAACATAACAATAAGCGTTATAGGATAAAACGAACCTATAATAGTTATATGAAAAACTGAAACCACATTTGTGTTATAGGGATGATCGGTGATGGCCTGAGCGAGTTGAACCTTGAATGAGTGAGCGAGGAGTCCAGATAAGTTGAGATTAATATAATGCTGTATTTTGGAGGTTTGAGATTATGCTTGGTCGTGCTTGTTAGATAGTCTGTAGTGTACATGTGCTTAATTATGAGTGATGTTATGATTCTGTTTGTTGTTATAGCTTGTATTGTGTGATTTGTATGAAATGATTTACCACCCTAAACTGGACCTAATCAAATATATGATTTGTAATCATAATCGGATTTGCATGGCAACCCATTAGGGGAAACCTAGGACTCTCTAGCCAAATAACGACCCCTTTGAAAAGGACAGTGCAAGATTACATAATGGTCCCTTTTTTCATTCTTAGTCGAACTAAGTGACAGGAGAGGAAGTCACGACAAGGGTGAAGTCAATGGTTCGAAGGTAATCGCAGAAGGAGCGAGGTCTCTATTGCATAAGCTTGGGTTTGGTCGTGAGCTGTTGCATTAACAGTAACTTCTTAACCCGAATTAAAGTGGGCGAAATTTCTCTAATCTCACGACGAGCAGGATAATGTCGTGCAATGGCATTTGCTTGAACATACATTGCACTTAATAAGTTGGTTAATAACCATATTGTTATGGTATAGTTTTAAGTCCTTCATCTTAACTTACTGAACTGTGGTTGCTTACATCCCTATAGACGTCGTGCAGGTGCTAGCTAAGAAGCAGCATATAACTACTTTGAAGCTAGCAACTACTGGATCCTAGGGAGTGAGGAAAAGCATTTGAAGAACAAACGTATGTTTTAATTGTAATAACTAAATTTCAGTATATATATATATATATTCTCACTTTCTTAGATAAATGATTTATTTAAATTACAAACTGTATACTTCAAAGTAGGTTAATCGTAGACGGCTTGTATAGATTAAGTTTAGGATAGCGGTTATAAGGCCAACTACTATCTTAGAATGGTTTACACGGTGGGGCTGTTACAATTCTACCGCTTCGGAGCGTAACACTACATGTCACGGCCCAAAGCGGCAGAGTCGTAACAGCCCCACCATGTAAACCACCTTAAGATAGAAGTTGGCCTTACAACCGCTATCTTAGACCTGATCTACACAAGGCATCAACGACTAACCCGCTTTGAAGTAAACAGTTTGTAATTTCAATAAATCATTCATCTAAGAAAGTGAAGAAATATATATATTCACTATAATTTGGTGATTTCAATTATCGTTTACAATGTTTCTCCGAAATATATTTCCTAGTTATTACATTATAAAAAAAAAAGAACGAGAAGTTCTAAAGTAAAAGCTTAAACCTTAAAAATATATGTTCGTTCTTCAATATTTTTCCTTACTCCCTAGGATCCAGCAGTTATTAGCTTCAGAGTAGTTGTGGCCGCTTCTTAGCCAGCACCTGCACAATGTCTATAGGGATGTGAGCAACCACAGCTCAGTAAGTTAGGACGGAGGACTTAAAACTATACCATACACACAACAAGGTTTTCAATCACTTATTAGGTGCAATGCATGTGCAAGCAAATTCCATCGCATGACGTTGTCCAGCCCGTCGTGAGATTAGAGAAATTGCACCCGCTCTAATCCGGGTTGAGGAGTTGCCGTTAATGCAACAGCTCACAACTAAACCCAGGCTTGTGTAACGGAGACCTTGCTCCTCCCGCGATTACCTTCGAACCATTGTCTTCACCCTCGCCGCGACCTCCTCTCCTGTCACTTAGTTCGACTGAGGATGAAGAAGGGACCATTTTGCAATCCTGCGCTATCCCTTCCGAAGGGGTCAGTATTTGGCCGGAGAGTCCTAAGTTCCCCTAACGGACTGCCATGCATGTCTGATTATGATTACTGATCGGATATTTGATTAAGTCTAGTTGAGGGTGATTAATCCTTTCATACAAATCATACAATATGTGCCCGAGCAACAAACAGAATCATAGCATCACCCATAATGAAACATATGCACACATTCAACTATCTAACAAGCATAACCAAGTATAATCTTAAGCCTCCAAAATACAGCATCGTATTAATCCCAACTTACCTCGACTCCTCACTCACTCACTCGAGGTCCGATTTGCTCAGGCCATCGCCGATCATCCCTATAACACGAACGTGGTTTCAGTATTTCATATAATATTATAAGTTCATCTTATCCTATAACGCTTATTGTTAGGTTTTGTTTAAGGTTTAATATGCCTACTTATCTAGGTATTAAGTCTTTTATAATTATTTTAGGTTTGAGTTTAGGTTTGGGTTCCGCATCGATTTCTAAATTATATTCTAGTTCGATTTCTAGGTACTGTTTTGTACCCGGACCCTAGAAATTTGTTTCAACTCATAATGTAAAACTAACCACATTATTTCCAGATACCTTAAATACGATCACTACCCCTAGTCAGCATTTTATTCCATCCGGTACACTTAAATTCGTATTAGTGTACCGAATTTACTCATGTTGTGAGAAATTTTTACATTTTTCATATAATTACCTAAAATTTAATTTTGTTTCAGATTTGTTATGTTCTGATTTTCATTATTTTATTATCTAATTAAACCTAATTTTTCCATATTTATTAATTTTTAATTCTACATATTCCTAATTTTCTACATTTACCACATAACACCTTCATTACTTACACTTAACACTCCATAGACTAGGATTAGGTTTCCATATCAGAGATTAACATCCCTAAACATCTAATTACTATCTAAATCAGTAATTAATATCCTAATCACCTAATTAACTCCAAATTACTCAATTTCCCATCATTTTAAGGTTAAAAATTAATTTAAAAATTTTGAAAATTAATTTTAGAAAAATGGCTTCATAGCACTATTCTATATCACATGAGCATCTTACAGAAAAAAATTGAGCTCCAAGCTACACTCCTAAGGTCATTTATTTCTAAACCGAAATGCGCTCGGTTTTGCATGATTTCTTAAGGACCATATATTACGGGGCATGTTTTCATCAAACTAATATTTATCCTACAAACTATATACAAAAATATCTCAGAATAACAAAATTCATAATTTTATAATAATATTTACTATTTTTACAAAATTACACAAAATCGGGTTGGAAATCGGACTCACCAATCTGGGTAGCTCCAGCCACCACCGGCCACCGTGGCCTTGTTGTCTGGCTTGGGCGCTGCCGCCATCGTGTAGTGGTGGTGGCCGTCCATTCCCAGCTCCTCATCTGGTTTGGGTTCCCTTTGAAAGCCCTAATTGCACAGTTTTTCTAATTTTTTTTCTAAACCGAATTTTTCTCTCAATTTCATCTCTCCCTAGTTTTTTCTGATTTCTAACTGTCCAAATGAGTTTCTTAATTTTTCCTGCTATTTATAGGGCTTTAGGGGATTTATTGTGCATTAAATGGGACAAGACAATTGTTTTATCCCTTGATTTTTTGCTTTTATGTTGGCTTATTCTAATTGACTGAATTTTTTCTTATTTTTCCCAGCTGCCACGACCCAATTTTGGATGATTCATGATTTTTCCTAATTTTTCTTGATTTTTTCTTAATTAATTATGAATTTTATTTAAGCATTTAGTATTATTTTAGCACATTTTGCGTATTTTAAGTAATTACTCGTATTTATACTTACATGTAAATTTATATATAGTACAAATAAATATTCTTAAATATTATTTAAGCCATTCTATTATTTTTAGTATACATATAATCTATCTCTAGTAATTTATTAGTTATTAGATTACACTTTTTGCCTTTTCAGTAATTAGTAATTATTATGTTTAAAATTTGAAAATTTTATAGTCTTTTATTTTGTTACTTATTTTCTTAAATTCAAGTTTACGGGGTCATTTTTACTAATATTTCTCTCAATAGTTTATAATTTGGGGTTTAATCAGATTCCTTAACCGATTGTCAAAAACTTATGTTCTAAGTTCAATCCTACGGTCAATTGGCTTAGCTTTGGGGCTTACACTGCAAACTAAAACTTTAACTAATTTTGCAATTAACTATCTGAATTTTACCCATCTTTACAATTAACTACCTAATCTGAGTACCACAAACCACTTGGAAAAGTTTGTAGGTGATGTTTAAGATCTTAGAGGGGTGTATAAGGGTCTCGAACAAGCAATTGAACACTTGCACAAGAATAAACATAAGCCAAGAAGGTGCTCGGTAGTGTTTTAATATAACTATTTCAATACTTAAGTTATTAGGATGTTTAAGAGAGTAAAGGAGAGTAAAGGAACATCATGTAAGCTAAGTGCATAAAAAGTAAGAGTATTAATAAGGGGCTTCATCTTCTATTTATAAAAAATAAAACCAACCTATTTTCAAAAAAGTTATGCCCTGTCCTAATCACAATCTAGGACCCATACCAAATTTAGTGGAAACGGACAAGAGATAATTGTCTTCTTGCCATGTATACTAAATTGTTCCTACACATCTTAGTCTGAACTCCATAGGTTAGGCCTAATTGACCAAACTTTAGGCTTAAGTCATTGAGAACTTGAGGTATTGTTCTAGTTAGGTCAAACTTAGTACTATTGGTTTGAAGGAAGTCAATAGAGTTCTTTCATGACTTAACATTGGTTTGGTAGGAGACAACTAAGCTACTAAGATGCCAGCTTAGGATAAGAGATTGGACTGGCCTTAGGAGAAGCCCATGTGTTAGACAAGTCAATCTGGGCCTCAAGGCTTATTCTTAAAATGGTGTGGCAATAGTGAATAATGAATTAACACTTTAAAATTTTAAGTAATTAATTGTAAAATAATCAACTTTTAGTTACCAAATGTAATATTTACTCATCTATTTTACTTAATTAACTTTACGAATACGTTTTGTTTAAGCTAGTAAATATAAGCTACATTACAAAAGCATGATCTTGTACTTTAGGTTTCTACGAACTAATAACATGTATTTTTTTCCCTCTTAACAAACACATCATATGTTATACTACTATTTGCTAATGTAAATCAAGGAATGCATTTAAACTTCTAAGTGGTCTATGATAATTGATTTATTGAAATCACATCATTAAGTATATTTAATTAAATAAATTAATCAATTACTTTAATAAAAAAGATTACATAAATTTAAAAAACAAAAAAAATTTAAGAAAGATCAAACCTTTGTATAGGCGGTTAGCCACCCCTAATATAAGGAGCTGACAATGCTAGTTGTATTTTAGTAGGCTGTAACCAACAAGCTGTCAAATCACTTGGTGCCACTATGACCAATTGGTTTTTTTGCTTGTTTTCTTTTCTTAAGTAAATTGTGAATGCATTTTGTTATGTTTGCTTTATATGCACTTAGCTCTTCTATCTTCGTAATTAAATGTTTAGACCCTTAAATCTTTATTTAAAAAAAAAAGAGAAAATACAAATTTAGAACTCAACATTTTACAACTTTTTTTTGTTCAAGTTATAAACATTTCAATATTTCTATTTAAGTCCTTGATATTTGTAAAAGTATTCAAATAAGTCATTTGTTAATTTGCCATTAACTTTTCTGTTACTATAATACGTGACACTTTTGTATTGGTCTACAAAAAAAGTGCAAATTTAGGACTCAACATTTTGCATATCTTCTGTTCGAGTTCTTAACGTTTCAAATTTTTTATTTGAGTCCTCACCATTTATAGAAATTTTCAAAGAAGTCCTTCATTTGTATACCATTAACTTTTTGTTAATTATGATACGTAACACTTTTTGATTGATTCACATGTTTTTATTAAATAATTAATGTAATAAAATAATAAAAAAATTAGAAAATAATAAAGACAAATAGTAATAATTTTAAAATATTAAAAAGAAAGAAATAAAAAAAATGCAAAATCAAGTAATGCAAATATATATGCATATGTAATGTAATAATTGTACATACAAGTATATTTATTATGATTTCCTATGATGAACACTAAACAAAAAATTTACTTAATGTAATCAAATTCCCAATTTATCCAAAAGATTTATCTTTAGGATTCAATCAATCAAACAACACTGATGTGCGTTGAGCCCAAAAGATACTCATAAATGCAATTTAGGCTTCAATCCATAGATAAAAATAAACTAAGAGTTTATGTGACTTTATCAAATTATTTTACAAAGATAAATAATGAATTTTCTCTTAGATAACAAGGTACACATTTTGAACAAAGTAAATTTTTTTATTAATGTGTTGTCATGAAAGGATTTAATCTTGGAATTTACAAAAAATGGTATAGAGTGATTTTGCAAATTCAGGATATATTGGTCCAATTTGGAGAGGATATAATTCTATTGAAGAAGCAAAACAAAAAAGTTGAATTCCTTAGACATGAAGATTTTTTTTTTTTTATAAATCCAAATTAGTAGAAGAATATAAACATCAAGTAAAAAATAAAAATCCATAATAGAAAATAGAGAATCATCTTTAAACAATTAGTTAACATTGAGATAAGTATTTCCTAGACAATACATAAAGCATGAAGAAAATAAAGACATTTTATTTGAAAAAAAAAAATATATGCATACCTTTTCTTCAAGAGACATCCATATGTAAACAAATTACCATTAAAACGTAGATATATTAGTTGTTTGATATAAAAAAATCTTTTGAAACTACTTTCAAGTTATATAATGTTATGCGTTAAAATCTTTTGAAACAAATATTTCTCCTTCCATGTTTAGAAATAGACATAATAAAAAGAATTTTGCATTTATAAATTCGATATAAAATTATAAATTTCTAAGCATTTTCATATGAAAATACTAGTTCTCTGAGCAAAGAATACTAGATTATAGCTTGATAAACACAATTAAAGGAATACTTAAACAATGCTACCAATTTAAATTTGGTTCAGTGATTAAAGAAATAGCTAAGATGATTGTATCCTATCATGATTCAATAAAAGGAGGATGTGTGCTTAAGATAAAAATGATATTCTATTCAATTCCTCCTAAATGGTTTAGATTTGGTATAAGAATTGCATCATATATGTAGATGTAAAATATAGTCTAAGATTTACAAAAAATGAACAAAATCAAATACTCAAAGACCACACTTGTACAAAATCCTTAACATAGCAAATTAGAAATTAGATTGAATATCAATTGGCCCATATCCAAGAGCAATCGAAAGATTATTACTTAATTTTTCAAAATAGAATTTACAATTAAAAAATAAAAATTAAATACACAATAAAAAATTTATGAAAAACCAAAAATATAAAAAAAAAGAAAAAAAATTTGTTTCAACCACCTTTTAGCCTCAAGATAGTTAAAATGATGAAAAGGAAGTGGACGGTCATGATCCACATGCTAAAGCAGATTGAATCGACCTACCACTAGCAATGTATTTGAAAAAAGAAATCGAGTGAAACCCACTTAGGTTTCTAATTGGATTGTACGGATACCCACAGCTAAGTATTTGAATAAAATTAGAGTGAATTGTGAACCCCCTTAAGGGGGTGGGCGATAACCTACAGCTAGTGGTGAGTTGATTCAACTTATTTTAATATATAAATCGCAACTCATCACGACTTATCAGTTCATTTTGCCAGTGCTAAGTCTAGCCATCCTCTAGTCTTAGGCTGGTTAGAGCGATTTTTTTTTTCATTTTTTTATAAATTTTCCAATTTTTTAAAACTTTTATTTTATTGAAAACTTTTGTAAACGATGAGGACTAAAATAGAAAATTTGAAACGTTTAAGACTCTAACAAAGAATGTATAAAAAATCGAGACCTAAATTGTACTTTTCACGTAAATCAATCAAAAAGTGCCATGTATCATGTTAATAGAAAAGTTAATGGCAAACTAGTGGATGACTTATTTAAAAACTTTTACAAATATTGAAGACTCAAATAGAAACTTTAAAATGTTAGGACTTAAACAAAAAGAGTACGAAAGGATGAATCTTAAATTTGTACTTTTTTTAACGAAAAAAAAAACTTATTTTGGCTACCATATGATCATTTTACCCTTAATTTTGTGAATCTTGTTAATCTCGAGCCTTTCTTTCCTCTCTACCTAGACTAATCAATTAACTCGATTGTTATATTTAAAGTAATCCATGTATCTCTTCAATGTGACTATTGTTGCATACCATTATCAAAGAAGATTTAGGTAAAATATGGACTTCTTTAAGAATAAAAATAGTATAGAGATCTATTTTTATTAAATATTTTGCATTAAATCCTTTGATTCCTTGATGCTAGCCCAAAGTCTCTGTTTTAACAATTGAAGACACCCCTATGGTTCCATAATTGATAATTCCTAAAGCGTTTCTTTTGTATCGAGAATTGTCGAAATAAGTAAAAATACTATTTATGCAAAAAATGTAAACCTTCCAATCAAGTGTTTAAGGTTCGGTCTGTAAAATTTAGAAAGATCTGGTAAATTGTCTAATCGAGCCTAAATTTTACGACGAAGTTAGGAATATTAATAAAAGTGATATGTGAGTTTGTATTTAAGAAAATAAATAATTACATATTATAATATTGAGTTATATGTATATTATCCGTTATTTATAAGAAACGCGTAAAACGAGTTTCGATAACTAACAAATCGATAGAGATAAATTATATGCACACAAAAAACATAAAATAACTTAAATAAAATTTAATAGTATTTGTTTATATCATATATGTATTTATGTGTAGGTAAAAATACGTAAAATCGATTAAATTACCTAGAATATGCTAAAACAATGCAAATTAATTAAAAGAAATTCATAGAAATTAAGGAAAGATCAAGAAAAATACATGAAAATTGTGGAATGGTCTGGAAATAAGTGTTGCAAGCTAAAAATTAAGGAAGAAATGTGACAAATAGAAAGTAAAATAAGGAAAAGATAATGACACTTGGCATAAAGAAAATTAAAGAAAACCCTAAACCAACATTATAAATTAGGAAATCCTCTTTTGGAATTCGTTTGGATATTTTAAGAGCTTAGACAAATTAGAAAGAGACTAGAAAGAGAGAATAGAATTTTTACAATTTTTTTTTTTAAAAAAGTGTGCAATTAGGGTTTATAAAGAGAACACATGTCTGACAATCACTTAGAAACGAAGGCCACCACCACCGGATAATGAACTACATGCTTGGAGATGCTAACAAGAGTGGACCCACCACTGGTGGCTGGAAGCCCTTCAACAGGTGAGTTTTGATTTCCCATTCGAAATTGTTTAATTTCTTAAAAATATCAAACATATTGGGAAAATTACAAAATTTGGCATTATGAGATATTTTAGTGTGTAAATTTAGATGTCAATTTGATAAATTTAGGTCTCAGGATATACTACTTTTAAAAAATGACTAAACCCAAGCTAGTTTTATATTTAGATTTAAATAACTTTAATAATGTAATTTTAACTTCAAAATTTTTGTATAAACTATTTAGGATATATATTACAGTGCTGTGAAGAGATTTTTTTAATTATTACTTAATTTTTAGGCCATGAAATCATGCATAAAAGGTAATATTTAGGCTTAATTTTGTAACTTGATGTTAATTTGGTGAAAATTCTTATTTAGTATATAATTAGGTATCTTAGGATGTTAATTACTGATATAGGATGATATTTGTAATGTTTGAGATGTTAGATGTAAGTATTATGTATATTATGTAGTAAATATGTAATAGATAAAATTATATTTTTTAAGTTAATTTTGTGATTTAGGGTTAACTTGGTATAAATTATGATTTAAGATATAGTTAGACATTTTGATATGTTATTGGATGATGAATGATAGTATATGCAGTGTTAGAAATGTTAGATAGGTGATATAAGTGTATAATATATAATAATACATAATTTGGTGAAAATTCTTATTTAATATGTAATTAGGTATCTTAGAATGTTAATTGCTGATATAGGATAATATTTTTAATGTTTAAGGTGTTAGATATAAGTATTATGTATATTACGTAGTAAATATGTAATAGGTAAAATTATATGTTTTAAGTTAATTTTACGATTTAGAGTTAACTCGGTATAAATTCTGATTTAAGATTTAGTTAGACATTTTGATATGTTATTAGATGATGAATGATGGTATACGTAATGTTATAAGTGTTAGATAAGTGACATAAGTGTATAATATATAATAATACATAATATGTGTATATCGAAATTAAATGGGTAAAAAATATTATGTAAAAATCAATCATATTATAATATTAGGAATATAATATAAATCTAATTTGGAATGTGAATTTATGAAATTATATGAAAAATATAGGTTATTCTCACATCGAGAGTTAGTTCGATAGTTAAATTAAGAATACATTATACCGTACGGATCAAAATACTAGTTAGGGGACTAAATAAGAGATTTAGGATACCTAAGTGTAATGTGACTAATTTCATAAAATGGTTTGGAATGAATTCGTAGGATTCGTGTATAGAACCTAATTTAGACACCGATTCGGAAACTAAATTAGAACCTAGCTTAAATTAAGAATAAAAGTAAAAAATTTAAAAACCTAAATAATTAAATATAATAAAAACCTAAACTAAAGATAACATGTAGACTTACAAAATAAAGCTTATATAAGAAAGTTATATAAATACTAAAACAACATTTATACTATAGCTATTATTGGCAATCACCTGTGAAAGTTGTACCTTAAGTAAGTGAGCGGGAAATCTTGGTAAGTTGGATCAATACTAGACTGTATTTTGGAGTATTATTTTATAGTAGTTAAAGGCTTGAGATTATACTTGGTTATGTTTGTTAGATAGTTAACGGTGCACATATCTGTGTACGCGTATTTCTGGGTTTGATTGTATGATTCTAATTTAATGTGCTAGATTGTAATTATGTGATTTATGTGAAATGATTGAATACCTTAAATTGGACCTAACTAAATATATGACTTGTAAGTCTAAAACGGACCTATATTGTCACGACCTGAAGAGGCTAGTTGTGACAGTTGCCGTATACCGTACAAAAAACTGTAAATTGAATTTTCTTACAATCGACAACCCTTTATGCGATAAACAAAGCTATAGTTACAACTAATAATCAAGAGTTACACAAGTGTAAGCAATATCATTTCATGATAATAATAATAATAAGTTAAAGAAATATAAAACATAATCTATTTATATAAGAATTTACAGATAAAAAGTTTATAATACTTCTTAACTCAAACTAATATCTGTTTATCATATAATCAGATCCATAATCTAAATAAAATATCAGGAGTACACTCCAATCACGTCTTGTTCCTACATCGAGCCCTTGGTGTACAACTAACCTCGGGCATGCAGCGGCCTGACTCCGCGAATAACTCGCCTTGCAAAAGAAGACTACAAGGGTATAAGCTAACTAGCCTAGTGAGATAACCCCTTCAACCATACAGCAATCAAATTATGCAGCAATTAAGTTCAATTAAATGAATGCATGTTAATCAGTATGCCAAATAAATACATGTATGTAACCAGGTACTGCATACAACTCAGATTTAATGCTCTCCGAAGTTAAGGTTGGAGATACATCAGCATAATCAGATCCGGGTATCATACTAGAACTTATCTCATAAAGAAACTCCACGTTTCGTATTTAAAATGTAATAGTAACCACGCGATTGGCGCCTCCAACACTTAGTAATCTTGCGAGTTAGGGTAAGGTCATATCGCACATGTGCATTGTATAAAATCTATAACAATCAAATAATTAACCAACGTATAGCCTCTCGCTACCTCCATCCGTGTAATGTAACGGTCGGAATTAGTTATGCGGTGTATGATTATGCATGTTTCAAGTTAACTTTTTCAAGTCGAATAAAATTAGATCTTATGATTCAGTGATCAACAAGGTCATAAACAATCAGTTTCTAGCAAATCTACAATGCAACAATTAATATATTATCGTACTTTAAAGTAAATTTACCATTAACAAACAGTTATCATATACAAGCATAACCAATCCCCATACAATATCCAATTATTAAGCATAATTTATATTCGCTAATTATAAATATAAGCAAGTATGGATCATTAGGAAAAACTTACTCAGCCATAATCAACTCAGAGGTCGTAATAATCTGAGGGCAGCTCAGGGTCAAGGTTGAGATCACTTAAGAATAAGGAATATAGAAAATTGTAAGTTTGGAAATTTAAAGCTAAACTAGTATCATGATTTGTAATGTTTACTTCACTTCACTTAGTTACGCGAAATTATCTATTCGAGCGTTTTATCGAATTGTGTAACTTTTTTGTTTTAATTCGAATTATTATGAACTTATAGTCTATTTTAATCATTTTCAAGTGTATTTTCTCATAATGAGGTCTATTTTGGACGTCGTGACTCGCAATTTGGACTGTAATATAAAATATCACAAAATTTATTATTTTAATTTAAAAGTTATAAAATATTAATTTCAGCTTGTCCTTAGTATATTTATGATTTAATAATTAGTTAAATCATATAATCGATAATTGTATTATTTTAAGCTTATTTTACCATAGTTACTTATTTTTACCTATTTTTAAGATTTTATAATTTTTAATTCAAATTTTATTTTATTAATTTTCTTGTATTTTACGATATACATATATATATATATGAATACTTATCATTATACTTAATTAATTTTTCTAATTAACTTAATTATTAATTATTTTTTATAATTTACGGTACTCATATATATAGTTATTAACTTACTTTATTTATTAAATTAATATTATCATATATCATGTATGCTATTTAATTATATGCATATTTTACGTCATATACGTACTTTTATACGTGTACTGTACGCTATTTACTGAATTATTCTAATTTTACTTATACATTTTGTACAAGTATATTATGCACTTATTTATACTTATGTACATATATGGTTATACAAAAATGTATATATATATATATTAAAACACAAATATTATTAATAATATGTATATTGATTATTTTATATATACACATATATATATGAAAAATACGTAATTAGGCATATATAAACATATGTACACACACATATATATACATACATATAAACGGAATTGTATATTTCATGTATATACATATTACATACTAAAATAATTATTATATACATATGTACCTCTCTCTATATATATATACGCATGTATATACATAGTTAATTAAATAATATGCTAAATACATATAAATGTTCATAGAAGAAATATTGGGTATATATACATATAGTATATAAGTATTCCTACATTTATTATATACTAAATACTAATTACTCATACATATATAATACATACATACATACATATATATAATTTCATGTACATGCATATATATATATATTTCTAGCAATACTTAATTAAGGGAAATACTAAATACTCAGCACATGTATTCTTATTTGTACTTACATATATATATATATATACATATACTGAATCTTTTAAATAATGTATATATACATGTCCACATACATATGTTTATACACATATAAAAGAGATATACATGTATCTTAATTTATCTACTCATACATATATGTACATGTAATAGAATAATTAATATATACATGCACATACTATATAATATACATATGTATAACTAAATTAAATATACTTACCTGAATTTGTTGGTAATATTCTTAATTTGCTTCTTCTTTTCCTCCTCCTCCTCCTTCTTCTTAATTTTCTTCTTGTTTTTGGTTTTCTTTTGTTTTGGTCTTTTGTTTTGTTTTTCCCTTCTTTTGCTTTATATTTTTGGTTTGTTCTTTGTTTTTTTTTTCTTCTTTAGACTTTTTTAACGTGAAGATCAGTAGATTTGGAGCAAATAAAATAAAAAAGGAAGCTTATCTTCTTATTTAGACATTAATTAAGATGAGACACATACTTTATCCTTTTGTCCTTTATCCATTTATTTTGTGACACTTGGACATTTATTTATACACATGGGTTGCTGACTTTTGCAGCTGAAATTCACATATGGGAAAAGGGAAGATAGAAGAGAAAAAGAAAAGAAGGAAAAAGAAAGAAAAGAAAATAGCGAAAATAGAAGAAAAAGGAATTTAAAAATAATTATATGTAATTTTTCTAAACATAAAAATTATAAAAATAATAATTATAAATTAATTTTGGAATTTTATAAAAATTTATCAATTTAATTGATATCTATTACAATTATAATTTTTACAAGTTATTTTAATGGTTTTGTTAAAAGTTTTACGTGATTATGCGATTTAATCGATAATTGTAATCGACTACAATTATATCACTATTGTGTGATATTAAATTATTTTAGAGGCTTCAAGTTATAATTTTAGGGTTTTGATCAAGTTTGGGTTCGATTATGCGATTTAGGATTTCGATCAATTTCTAGGGTTTTTATTATTGATGTAATATTTAATTTATTAAATTTCATAAACTTTTATTATTACTAATCTTATTGACTCATAACATAGTTTAAGACACTTGGACATAAATTAGGATTCAAACTACCGATTTTCTAAGGTTTACATGTATAGCAACCTTTTAGGAGAAACGTTGTAAGACCTATAATTAGCTACTCGGAGTTTTACTAGTAAAATTTTGGGCGATTGGCTAAAGGATTCGATCGAAACTAAATTATTAAATAAAATTAGAAATATTAGTAAAAGCAATCCTGTAAATTCGAATTTAAGAAAATAAGTAATAAAATAAAAGAACATGAAATTTCCAAATTTTAGGTATATTACTCATTATTTATCGAAAATACGTAAAATGCATTCTAATAGCGAACGAATCGCTAAAGATAAATTATATGTATACTAAAAATCATAGAGTGACCTAAATAATATTTAGGAATATTTATTTGTACTATATATGAATTTACATGTAAGTAGAAATACGCGTAATTACTTAAAATACACGAAATGTACCAAAATAATACTAAATAATTAAATAAAATTCATAATTAATTAAGTAAAAATAAATAAAAATTAGAAAAAAATAAGGAAAACTCCAAAAGTGGTTGTGGCAATTTGGAATTGAAGAAATAAAATCAACTAATTAAAATGCAACAAATATAAAGTGAAAAAAAGAAGAGATAAGGCAATTGTCTCGTCTAATTAATGCACAATAATTCTCCAAGACCTCTATAAATACCCTAAATTTTTTAGAAGCTCATTTTGGATGTTTGGAATTGTAGAAAATTAGAGAGGCGAAATTAAGAGTAAATTAGGATTTTACAAAAAATTTGTGCAATTAGAGCGTTGGAAGGAAACTCACATTTGCTAGCCACTTAAAAATGAATGGCCGCCACTACACTACTCCACCACCAGCACCCAACTTGGCTGACACCCTTAGGGCTGCCACTAGTGACCAGAATCCCAATAGTCAAGTGAGTCCGATTCTAGCCTGATTTTGTAAAATTTATTAAAATTACTAATTTTACCCAGAAAATTATGAAATTTGTTATTATGATGTTTTATTGTATGTAGATTTAGGAAAAAATAGTGATTAAGTTTGATCATGTTTGTAAATATAGAGTGCTTAAGAAATTGAACAAAATCGAGCATATTTAGGATTAGAAATAAATTACCTTAGGAGTGAAGTTTTGAGTCCAAAATTTTTGTATAGACTACTTGAGTGATGTAAAATAGTACCATAAAGCCCTTTTTCAAAAATTTATTTTTGAATTTTTTAGAAAATTTTTAGGCTTTAAAATAATACCTAAAATGGGCGATCTATGGTTAATTACTGATTTAGTGCATAATTATATGTTTTAGGACATTGAAATTTGATGAAGTATGATATTTGTAGCATTTAGAGTGTTAGATGTAATTATTAGGGTAATTATGTAGTAAATAAATAATAGGGAAAAATAGTAAATTTTAAGTTAATCTTGTAAATTAGGATAATTAGGTGTAAAATTTAATTTGGGATGAATTTAGACATTTTGAAATATTAATTGATGTTGGGAGATGGTAATTAGAGTGATATAAATATTAGATATGTATTATGTACATAATATGTGATAACACATAATATGCAATTATTGGAAATATAATAAATAAAAGATACTAGAATAAAAATTGATATTGTATAAATAATAGGAATATATAATAAATCTGATATAAAACTAAAATTTAGATAATTATATAAAAAATGTAAAAAATTTTCACATCAAGAGTAAATTCGGTACACTAATAAAAATCTAAGTGTATCGAGTGAAATAAAATATTAATTAGGGGTAATTATGGCATTTAATATACCAAAAAATAATGTGATTAATTTCACATTATGGATTGAAATGAGTTTCTAGGATTCGTGTGTAAAATTGTATTTAAAAACTAAACTATAACCTAATTTAGAAATCGATACGGAAACTGAACTAAAACCTAACCCCAAACCAAGAATAACTGTAAAAGATTTGAAAATCTAGATAATTGAACATATTAAACCCTAAACCAAAGATAATAATAAGTATTATAGGATAAAATAAACCTATAACAATTATATAAAAATCGAGACAATGTTGGTATTATGGGGATAATTGGTGATGGATTAAAGGAGTCCCATCTCGAGTGAGCAAGCGAGGAGTTGAGGTAAGTTGGGATTAATATGTTGCTGTATTTTGGAGGCTTGCGATTATACTCGATTGTGCTTGTTAGATAGTTGGCTATGTACATGTGCCTGATTATGAGTGATGTCATGATTCTATTTGTTATTCTAGCTTGTATTATATGAAAAATAATTGATCACCCTAAACTGGACTAAACAAATATATGACTTGTAACCATAAACTGGACTTACATAGCAACCTATTAGGGGAAACCTAGGATTCTTCGATCAAATACCGACTTTTTCGAAAGGGATAACGCTAGATGGCATAATAGGTCCCTTCTTCATCCTTGGTCGAACTAAGTGATAGGTGAAGAGGTTACGGCAAGAGTGAAGTTAATGACTCAAAGGTAATTGTGGGAAGAGCGGTGTCTTCATTGCACAAGCATGGGTTTGGTCGAAAGCTGTTGTATTAACAGCAACTCCTTAACCCAGATTAGAGAGGGCACAATTTCTCTAATCTCACGACGGGCCGGATAACGTTGTACGATGGTATTTGCTTGAACATGCATTGTACTTAATAATTTGGTTGATAATTTTGTTTGTGTTTGTGGTATAGTTTAAGTCATCCACCCTGACTTAATGAGTTGTGGTTGCTTACATTCTTATAAACGTTGTTGCAGGTGTTGGCTAAGAAGTGGTTTACAACTATCTTAAAGCTAGCAACTACTGGATCCTAGGGAGTGAGGAAAAACATTTGAAGAACAAATATGTATTTTTAAGGTCTAAGCTCCTATTTTATAATTTTTCATTTTTGAATAATGTATTAACTAGGAGATAGATTATAATAAAACGTTATATATGTTAATTGTAATAACTGAATTCTAGTGTATATATATATTTTCTTACTTTCTTAAGTAAATAAGTTATTTAAATTACGAACCGTTTACTTCAAAGCGGGTTAGTCGTGAACGCCTTGTGTAGATCAGATTTAGGATAGTGGTTGTAAGACCAACTTCTATCTTAGAATGGTTTGCACGATGTGATTGTTATAACTCTGCCACTTTGGGGCGTGACAAATGTTTAGAGTTCTTCGGCTAAATACCGACCCTTTAAAAAGGGATAACACTTTATAGCATGATTAGTCCCTTCTTAATACTTAGTAAAACTAAGTGATAGAAAAGGAGATCGTAGTAAGGGTGAAGTCAATAGTTTGAAGATAGTCATGAGATGGGTGGTATCTCTATTGCATAAGCTTGGGTTTGGTTGTGAGAAGTTGAAATGTGCGTTGAACTCCTTAAGCCGGATTAGAGCGGATGTAATTTTTCTAATCTCACGATAGACCGCATAATGTAGTGTGATGATATTTATTTGTACATACATTACATCTAACTAATTTGGTTGATAACCCTATTTGTGTTTTATGTATAGTTTTAAGCCTTCGTCTCAACTTACTAAGCAGTTAATTACTTACATTCCTATAGATGTTCTTATAGGAGCTAGCTAGGAATCGATTTATAATTATATTGAAACTAACAATTGTTAGATCTTAGAAAACGATGATATAAAACTAAGGATTGGTCACACTCTCAAAGTTTGAGTTTTAACTTTAAGTCTTTTAATATCAATTTGTGTATTATTTAAGCAAAGTAAAATTAAGTTATTGAATCTTAGAAACATTACTTGAGATATTTAAATATTAGTGTGTGGTTTTCATATATTTGTAGATAAATAACATGGTTAATTTATGAACTATTTACTTTAATATAAGTTAATTGTGGACATCTTATGTAAATTGGATCTAAGATAGTGATTGTAATATCAGCTTCTATCATAGAATGATTTGTATAGTAGGACTGTTATAACTCTACCGTTTCGGAGTGTGATAGAAAATATCATTTTAGTAGTTATATCGAGATACCTAGAATGGGTATTAATGCTTCATCTTGTTTTAAGTACTTTCTATTATTTTATCAATGAGAAAATAATAGGGTTCAAAGTGTATTTTTTAAAGATTTAAGGATCTATAAGTATGCCAAGGCCATTATAGCCTAATGACATTGCCACTGGTCTCTTATTAGAATATAATAAGGTTTGAATCCTCTCACCCCTCCCTATTGATCAAAAATAAAGAAAAAGGGGTTTATAAGTACATGCTCAATTTGAAATATAAAGAGGCAAAACATACATGAGCAAATAAATTATTTTCTTTTTTCTTTTAGTGGGTAGCTCTTTATAAGTGGGTTATGATCTACCAAACTACAATAGGCATGACTAGATACCTAGTTGCCCATTCCAAGGTTTACATTTTTTCAATATTCTTTTCTATTTTAAAAAATTGTTATCTTTTGTTTAAACATTTAATTACATATACTTAGTAAAATTATTTTATTAAATTAATTATTATGGACTAATCAAATTTTTGTATATACCACCTAATATATAGTTATAAAATACAACTCATGTGCTTGTCAAAATAGTTTACATGGGTCTTGAATTTACAAAAATACTAATATATGTTATTTTTCTCATGAACATATATAGATTAATTATGAAACACGCCTATACATATTATTATTAAAAGAAGATTGAAAAATTAGTGAAAATATATACTCTAAAATAGTTATACATGTTAGAAAAATTTGTAACAATTCATGAAATTATAAGTTGACCAATTAATTGAATATTATGACTTATATATAATCAAATTCCACTAACGAGTGTATATGGGTTTATAATTGTTGGCCTTTCACATGAAACAAGTATGTCGGTTGGACTTAAAAAAATATGACATGGAGAGGGATGTTGTAGGAGAATAAATGTACAAGCATATTTTTTAAACATTTAAGGGTCTATATGTACACGCTCCATTTGAAATATAAAGAGGATAAGCATAAATGAAAAGATAAATTCTTTTCTTTTTCCTTTTACTAGGTAGCCCTTTATAGGTAAGTTAAGATTCACTAAGCTACGATAGGCATGACTAGCCACCTAGTTGCCCATTCTAAGGATTTGCAATTTTTTTAATATTCTTTTCTTTTTAAAAATTTATTATTTTCTATTTGAACATTTAATTACATATACGAAGTAAAATTATTTTAGTAAATTAATTATTATGTACTAATTAGATTTTGGCATGTGTCACCTTTGATTGTAATAAAATATGAATTATGTGCTTGTCAAAACAAGTTACATAGGTCTTAAATTTGCAAAAATACTAATATATTTTGTTTATATATTTTTCTCATAAGCATATATAGATTAATTGTTTAGAAACCTATTGTAAATAGGGCTGTAAACGAGCTAAGCTAAGCTTTTGAAGGCACAAGCTTGACTTAGTTAAAGATTATTGAGCTTAAGCTCTATTACAACCTGATGGGCAACCAAGTTATGTTAATACTATCATTCATTATAAGATGATCTAAGACCAATGGTCTTAATGGTTAAGAACCTTCGGTATACTACACAAGGCGTCAATGCAATCTCAACTTTGACTAGGAGACCCATATTAAGTAATATTAGAGCAAAAAATTATAATCAAAACATTAGATTTAAAAGTAACATAATGCTTAGGGATAGGTGTCATGCCTCAAAATAGGTCGTACAAACCACAACTGAAGTAAGTAGTAGTCCATGCTACAATTAGTCCTAAAAGATAAAATAGCTACTACAGAGTCCAAATATTACATGAAGGTTCACTTGTGCTCTCATCTTCCCTTTAAACATCCCTAAAGCCATTGAAACTAACCTCGAACATCGTGCACCTGACTCTAGCCGAAAGTTATGTTGCAACAACAAAATATAAGGGGTTAAGCTTCAACTAGTAGTGAGTAGCTTTCCTATCCTACCAACAGGTAATATCCAAATAAGTTAATTAAATATGCATATGAAATGAAACAAGTATATGAAATGCAAATATCATATACAGCCTGCTGGTGACAGTATAAAGTATGGTTTTACATTCATTGTTACTTGAGTTAGGAAATATTTAGACACATCAAGACCCGAGTCTCTACATCTAAATCCAATATTATTTATCTTGGTAGATCAAAAGTAGTGGACACAGCTTAGCCTCAAGTAGAAGGTGGTACTCCCTAAAGCCAAGTAGATTCTAAAGATTGAGGTAAGAATATGTCGTACGAATACTTCATGTGAACCAACAACATATAATATAAAAATCAAATGGATCCATTATGCATGATCTCCTACTCCATTGCGTAATGCTTACACCCTTTTATTAATACTTAAAGGTTAGATAGTTATTAGTCCAGTTTACAAGTGATTAACCGATAACTATATATAGCAGATACTCCAAAGCCCTAATAGCTAATGCAACAACCAATCTTGATTTCAATATATTACAGTACCTCATCAAGCAATCACAATCAATACAAGCATATACAAGAATCCCTAACCCTAAGCATAATAGTTTTCATTATATATATAATTAAGCAATGCTCTACACCATAAGCAAATATAAGATAAGACAGAGGTTAATGTACTCACTCAGCTATGGTATTTAACAATCCTATTGATTCTCAATCAAGTCGATCCCCAAGTCCACATTGCCTGGAGACTATAATTAAAGTGAATAAGTATTCTACTTTATACTATCTGTTTACTGTTTCTTGTCCTAGTCTTCTCGTTTTTATCATTTTTGTATTTTGGCCCCAACTTCTTCATTTATGTTCGTTTTTAATGTTCATATAGTCAATTTTCATTGTTTTTTAGTATTATTTCATTAGATGAGGTCTTTTAAAGGTGTTTTAGCTCATAAGGATTCAATTTGGGTCAAAAAATTTTGTTGGTCAAATGTCTTAGTTTGACTACTTTAAGGGTTTAAGACTAGTTTTAGGCATTGGGTTTAATTTTGAGTATTGAGCCTTGTACTTGGCTTTTTGGGTATTTATTTAAATGTTTGAAGTTAAATTTTCAGTCCAATTTCTATAGTTTTTAAATTTGAGCTTCAATTTTACTTTTATAGCCTAAATGAGCTCCTTTTGCTAGTTTTATGTTCTATTTTGTAAAGGAGTTTATAGGGGGTAGCTTCAATAGACTTTTGGACTTAATTAACCTTTAATGTATTATTTATAAGTCCAATAACTTAGGGGTTAGATCTAGTCCTATAGTTATTAAGCCTTATTTTTAGTTTTTTTAGGGGGTTTTGTACTCAACTCACTCTTAAAGTCCTTAAGCCCAACCATATTTATTATTTTGGGCCTAAGCCCACTAAAAGCCCTAAGATAAGTCCATTTTATAGTTAGGATTCAGATTTAATTCTTTTCATTTATCGAGCCTTTAATCCTATTTCTAAGACCCTAATCACTTACTAAACTAGTTTAGACCATTAACTCAACATTACCTGACTTAACTTAATTAATTATATCTTAAACCATGCTTTAAACTAATTAATAATGTCATTATACTAATTAATCATAATTTACAGCTTATTAAGTTCATTAATAGTAGTAGCCAAGTAGGTTTCTTCTAGGGTTTCCTTTAACTTCTTACATCTAACACTTATTCTAGTATGTTTTCTTATTTTAATCACATTTTTACTTATTTTAAGCTAATGCATAGAAAAATAACAGTTTGGGGCTTTTCTTGGTTATTTCATGCTAAAACCTACTTGTTACTTTACTTCTCTACATGTTAGTGTTTTTACTCTAAATAGTGAGCTAAGTTCATGCATTATTTCCACTTACCTTACATTATTCTACACTATAATCTTAGAACATATTTGTACATATAAGTTTTGAAGCCTAAAATGTAGATAATATTCATAAACTTTATGGAGAAATGAGGAAACACTAAGCGCGATCACTTACCTTATCAAAAGTGCGGAAGCCCTTACTTTCCTTAGTGTGCGCAATATTGGGAGTGTATGTACATACATGCATGTGTATGTGTGTATAGACAAGGTAGAAGGAGGAAGAAGTGAGTGTGGAGTGGTACTTAGTAGTGGTAATTGGGTGGAGTGGTAGTAGTGTTTTGGTAGCAGAAGCTTAAGGGTGTAAAGTGGTTGAGATGGGGTTTTAGGGTAGTGTTTGAGAGTAGTTCTCAAGAGAGTTTAAAGAGTAATTTAAGGGAGATGGAATAGGAATGAAATGAAAAAAGAATGGGAAGTATAGCCCACACAAGAATGAGAGAGAGGGAGGGGACCGCTTGATATTTTAGGGTGATTTGGTATACTTCTTTAAGGGATAATATGTACACTTGGAATATTTGCTTTAAATGCCAATGTCTTGTCCCCTTATGGGATAATTACCAACTAATTACCTTATCCACATCTCTTAATGACATTTACACATTTGTTAATTAAGTTGGAATGCATGTTGGTTATAGGATTAAGGAGTGATTAGGTTAATTAATCATAATTATGTACAATTAAGCGAGTTAAGTGTAATTAAGGTTAGTTTAGGGTTTGGTTCTATTTTATCACTTCATTTTATTTCGTCAACTTGTTTTGCTCATTTACATGGGGTGTCTTAAGGTTTTAGGTTCGTTTGTAGTTATCAGAGCGCGTTCACATTCGAGACTTAGGGTTTTTGGGCAATTAGTGAACTTGATTATACTTAGTGAAAGGTTTTTGCTACATAATTGGGGTTTCTTGTTATTCTAGGGTTTTTGATCGTACAATTAAGGTTTTAAGTAATTCACTAGGGTTTGTAGTCATTTTAAAGTTTTTGCGTATTAGGGTTTTATGTGTATATTTAGGGTTTTAGGTTTATACTTTTGTTAAGGTATTCTATTTTCTCATTTAGGGTCTTTAGCTTGCTAGTTAGGGTTTGCTTGTCTTATTTAGGTTTTTATCATCGTATTCTGTACGATTCTAGGGATTATCTATTGATTCTTTTAATCGACTTTGTATTTAAGTCCAAAAACCCCTAGGGTTTACAAGCTTGAATTAAGCTTTTTATCGAACCTGCAATTAAAACTTGAGCTTGACTCTTTTAGATAAACGAACTTTGTTTTGAGCTCAAGCTCGATTCGTTTATTAATTGAGCTTGAATTGAGCCAAACCAAGCCAAGCATAAAGTGAGCCAGTCTCAAGCCTACTCATGAGCTTAAATATATAAAATAAAGAAATATATAAATAAATTAATGAAAAGTGAATAATGATTAGATTAGATATTATATATTATATATTTATATATATTACATAGATATTTACCTTTGGATTTTAATAATATATAATATCTATAATATTTTTAATATATATAAAACTTAAAAGCCTACTTACAAACATAAACTAGAGCTCGAGCTTGCCTTATTTAAATTAAGGAGTTTCATCTTGAGCTTAAACGTTGCTTGTTTATATTAAGCCGAGCCTAAAATGAGTCAACCCTAGGCAACTCGTGAGTAGCTTGGCTCATTTACAGCTTTAATTGTAAAAACCTTATATTTGCCCACTTCATGTTGCTTCAACATAAGAACCCCAATTCGTAGAAAAAAAAGGTTAGTTAGTTTAGAAAATACAAAGATTGAAAAAATTTAAAAATATAAAAAAATTGAAAAATTTAGCAAATAAAGTAATTGAAAAGTTTAAAAATATATAAAAATTAGAAAATTAAGAAAAAGGGTTTAGAAAATGAAAAAATAGAAAGATTTGTATAATACAAAAAACAAAGAAATAAAATTTTAAAAATACATAAAGGTTGAAAATTTTTAAAAATACAAAAAAAATTGTTGCATCAAATCATGTGGTATCAGAATAATAATAATGATAAGAAGAAGAAGAAGAAGAAGAAGTAAACAAATAAATAAATAAATTCAAAAAATACTAACTTGGCATGTTACGTCAGCATGCCATACGTGCTACATGGCACCAAAATATTATAATAAGAAGAAGAAGAACAAGAAGAAGTAAAAAAAAAAGAAAAGAAAAGGAAGGGGCTTGATAACTCTTATTTTAAATATATTTCACGTAGTGATTTTATAGTATTTCTCTTACATCTTTGGTTTTCTTTAAAGAAATTGATACTTAATTGAGTAAAAATTTGATTTCAAGGTTTGAACGCATTTTTGGATCAAAAACGAAGAAAAAGTATCAAGTTTCACTCAATTTGGAGTTCAAATGAATGAGTTATGAAGTTTTGAAGTTACACAATCTGGGACACAGTTGCATCCTCAGGCTATGTCCATCCAAGAAAATATGCTGAAGTCAAAAAGTTACATGACCTGGGGACACGACTATATCCCAGGCCGTGTCTGGTGACAAAAATGGAAACCTTTTAATACATTATAAAAGGACATACTAGGGTTTCACATAGATGATTGGACATTCCAAAGAGAAAAGACTTGAGGAGAAAGAGAAGAAAAAGGCGAAAGTAACATCCAACTTCAAGATTGAAGAGATTTATCATCAAAAAAAGGGGTTTTCATGTTTTATTTATTGATTTTGTTGCAATTCGTTTTCAGTTTCATTATGATAGCTTAAGATTCTTGTATTTAGGATTATAGAACCTAGGATTTCATGTGGCTATTAGATTGATTTATAATTTTCAATAAAGTTTCTATCTTTTCTTGATTCAATTATGTTATTTAATTGTTAATTGATATTTCTAGAGTATCAATCTATGATATTATGCATGATGGTTGAGAAATCACATGCATAATGAGATCTTGACATAATTGGAAAGAATTACATATATACTTAGAGATAAGATATATTTTTCTTTCAGAAAGTTGTTCTTTGTATGGGAATTCATTATACATGAATGCGATTCTAAGTTATATTACTAAGCGAAGAGATTCCAGTAAATAATTTAAGATTAGGGTTAATAGACTTGAGAAAGGTATTAACTTTAATTACGAATCCCTCTGGTCAAGAATAATAGAAATTGAATTGGATATATTTTAAATGGTCACATGTTAAACACTAGGGGAAATAATTTCTAAATATGTTATTACCTTCTTGAAGTTGTTCTTAATTTTATCGCTTTCTAAATCGCTTAATCAAATCTCATAATTAGGCTAGTTTGTTAATTTTAGTATTTTTAATTCGTTCAACTCATCACAATTTCCGGTTAGATAATAAAGTTAAGGTTAATATTAGTACTCAAAGTCTCTAAGGGATCGACTCGGACTCACATCCGTTATATTAAAACTGATAGGTGTACTTGCCTGATATCAGGGGTCCTTGTATCGACCCTTATGATTGGGACAATCGGTCCATTAGTAGAGGCCTAAGCTTAAAAACCAAAGGGGGAATAAGGGGTGTATTTAGCATCTTCTTCTTTGCAAAATGAAGAACACTAGAAAAAGAAAGGTGAACTTGTGTGTCCCCTGTTTTGGGTAATTTTTCATCATTTTTTAAGAAAAAACTATCTAGAAACTTTACATTTTCACAGTTACAACATGGTAAAGTTTGAATCGTGCACAAGAACTCTTCTAAATATATTCATTTACAAGTCCAAATCTAAGCTAAAATATTAAGGAAAGCTTGAAAATGTATCCAAACTAAGTTTGCAAATCTTGCTATCCGGTGCAAGATTCGAAGCTTCTATGTTGAGAAATGGAAAACCTATGTGCATGTCGCATCTAAGCATTAATCAATTACCAAAATTTTCCTAAAAAACCATCTATCAAAGATTTGCTTGGTCAAACCTTAACCCATCTATACGTATAAAACCTAAGCTTTCCATCTTTGATTCGTGCTTCAAACCTATAAATGGGACCTTACTTAACATATTTTGGCATCAATTTTCATTTGAAACCACTCTTAGCAGCTTACCCACTCATTTTCTCTCTCTAGCCATGCTATCCCTCTCTAAAACCAACAACTTGCGGTGGTTTTTTATCTAAAAAAAGCCTACTATGAGCTTCTCCACCTTTCAAAACTTGGGTAAACACTCCTAAGTTGCATCAAACGACTATGGTTGGAGCTACATAAGCTCTTTCTTTCTCTAGGTCGAACCACCATTGCTTCACTACCATTTTTGGCAATAGCATACCACCCTTGGACTCCTTGATCTCAAGAATCTTAAGAAAGTGTCTTCACCCATTTGTTAGGGTGGCCGAATCATCTAGGATCGTCTCTTGTCACCAATCTTCTTCTCCTCTTCTACCTCCTCTAGATGTAATTTGATCTAAATCCAAGACCTAACTCGTATCAACCCAGATTTGGTTCCAACCTGTGTTCGATCCTCAATTGGCAACCTAGTTTCATTTTCGCTCCTTTCTTTTTCTTTTCCCTTATTATTATCATTATATATATTTATTTATTTATTTTATTATTTCATTTATCTATTTTCATTAATATAATTTCGTTTAAGGTAAGGGTACATGTAGTCCTCAGATGTAATAAAGCAACCACCTCCAAGGATAAGTAAGGCCTACACATAAAAATATAAATAAATCATAACGTAGGATTAAGAGCATTCTAGTCCATAGGAATGTTGTAGGGTAACCACCATCTTCAAGACTAAAGGGCTTGCTAAATAATAAAATAAAAAAATGAAAATGCTGTTAGAACAATTACATTTTTAGAAAAGTAGAGCTTTAAGTGCTTTTTGATTTTTTTTAAATAAATATTTTAGGACATCTCAATATAAGCAGTAGAGTTTCAAAAAAAAAAAAGATAAAATAAAAAAAGAAATAAAGATAAAAACAAATAAGTAGGTGGATGTTTTGTTAGAAAAATCCATAAGTTTTTTTTTTCTAAAACTAAGGAAATTTGGACCTTCCAAGAAAAAAAAAATGGCTTTCTTTCTCAAAAAGAAATTTACTTCCTTTAAGAAAACTAATAAATTTCTTTTAAAAAAATTTAGCTTAGGTTTTTAAAAATAAATAAATAAATATAAAAAATAAAATTTTATTATTTATAAAAATGTTTTTTTCTAGAAAAAAAATCAACGAACCCTTTTTTTTAGAATTTTAGTGCATAAAATTTTTTATATACATTAATAAAATTAGAGTCTTTTCTTTTATGGTTTTCCTTTAAATGAAGTGATTGGTAATTGACATAAGCAAATAATAAAATTTTTATTATAAAACAAAAACTTTTTGAAAAATAATAGTAATAAAAAATGAAAATGAAAAATTAGTATCCTTTAAGTTTAAAGGGATGTTTTACAATGTTAAGGCCCAATTTAATATTTAAATGTGGTAACCTTTAAGCTTTAATAGGCTAGTTCTTGAACCGGTTATCTCTAATTTCTTCAAAACATTTCCAAAAGGTTTTCAAAATGTATGTCGGTATCTAAATTAGAACTGTTTTGCCTAAGTGGTTCTAATTTACCTAATTTTTCATGGTTTCTCTAAGTAATAATTTCAGTTTTCAAAAACCAAAAGAAACAACTTTTTCTTAACTTTGGTCAAGAGTTTAAATTAAATAGGTATAAGGTTTAATTTAAACCAAGTTAAGAAAAATAAAAACTGAATTTTAAACTCGACGATTTAGCAACTCCACTGAAGATGTCGTCTTAGTAGGCTTACTACATTAATGTATTAAATTGAGCTTTAATATTTAAAGTATACCTAAAAACATAAGTATTTGTATAAAGTGGTTCTTCTATTCATATGTATATTTGTATTCTATTATATATATGCGTTTATTTTTTATCTTTGCTCTACAGGTTTTTTTCTTTAACTCATTTATTAAAAGCTTATAGGAACCAAAAGGCCCGATGGGCCGAGTTTTATATAAGGAAAGAGAGGGGGTTCTTTTGAAAAGCATCATAATGTGTGTTATATAAGGTCAAAACCAGATCTAAGAAGCCTTAAGATGAGGGTACCATTGAGTAAGCTTTAGGTATTTTGGGGCACCCACTATCTGGGCCAATTAGGTCCCTTACTTTAGCTAATATAGCTATAAATACATTCTTCGGAATAGAGGAGACAATAGTGTTTAGAAACTTTTAGAACCTATCTAATTTGCATTCATGATATTATCAACTCTGATTAGGCTTCCTAAAAGGCCATGTTATATTTGTTTTCTTTGTAAGTATTTCCTTGTAATTAAGGTTAGAATGTAATACATTTTCCTTAGTCTAGATTGTATTTATATAGTTTTTTTTTCTTTTCTTTTCTTTTTTCCCTCTATCTAATGTATTTTTATTTGCTGTAACAAATCATGGCTATTCTTATCACAACTACATCATATTAAGAGAATTATGTCCATTAGCCCATGGATACTCAGCCCTCATTGTAAGCGTAGTTCACTTATTACAGACTAAGGGACTAAGAATTTATCAAATGTCGTATCAAGCCCATTTTATCTCTTTCCAAAGTAGGTATCCATCTTCCTCTGATTAAGGCTGTAGCATACTTTTGGAATCTAAAGTTAAGGGCTTTTTGCTTGGGCCCTCATGAATTGAGCCCCACAATAGAAGCATATATCCAATTGTCTCAAGCCCCTCTACTTTTAGAAGGTATCTTCATCTTAAGAATGGAGAGTCACTTGCCAATACTTTTAGTAACTTTTTAGGATCGAGACGCAATGAAGTCAAGAAGGCATTAGATAACTGCAATGAAGAGTGCTTTAAGGTTAGTACCCTTATCTATTGTCTTAGAGTCCTAACAACCCACAAATCCCATAAACCCTAGTATTATGTAGGTAAAGAAGACTAAGATATACCTCTTCCTGATGGTAAACATGTATGTCCACTATAACATGGTTGAATTAATGGACCAATTATTGGTAAGAAGGTCCTATGTACCAGCCCTTATAGCAAAATAGATCAAGTTTTTGGATTTCTTAAAGCGAAAAGGCCATAGGGCACTTAAAGGTAGCATAACACTTCTCACCGTTTGGTTCCTCAACTATCTAAATTACCATAGGCTTAAATTGAACCATACTCCCTTTAACAGAGAATGTGATATTATAGCTTCTTTTGCTAAGAGAGTCGAGATACCAAAAGCCATTGATGTACAGGCAAGTGCACCGATCAGTTTATAATATAATAAATTAAGTCCGAATGTCGATCCCTCAAAGACTCTAACTATTAGTACTCACTAGATCTCTATTATCTAATCGGTAAATTAAATTCCAAGAAACTTAAATATGTAAATCTAAATTATTGCTAAAACTAATTCAAAGATTAACTAAGATGCAATTTAAGAATTGACAAGAAAGCAATTTAATTAATTTAAGATTAAACGTTGTACCTAGATCTTGTTTTCTTTAGATCTAATATGTGATTATCCTAAAAATAATCTAATTTATTCTTTAATATTTCTTGATCGTAAAAATTTTCTACTAAAGTTAATTACTTTCTGAAGCCCATTAACCCTAACCTTAACCCTAACCCTAAAATCACTTATTAGAATCTCTTCTCAATAGCGTGACTTAAGATTGCATTATTAAACAGTGAATTCTCTATATTTTAATTTGAAATCTAGAAAAATCTTGCAAATTATGTTGAATCTTGCAACTTATCAACTATGTCTAGATCTAATCTTATAAGAAATCTCTTGATTCTCTTATAAGATATCAAAGTTCGGATTATTACCCATGAAAATAATAACCTAAATCATGAAGCATACGTAATTGAATCAAGAAAAGAATAAATAACTAAATTAATCAAGCAATTAAAACATCACATGAATGGATCTAGGTTCCATAAAACCTAGATGCCAAGATTTTACTTATTACACATTCAAAAATAATAATCTAAAATCAGAGTATAGACAATAATAGAAAGAATCGTTACAAAATCCAAATAAAATTAAATATTGAAATCTTCACTTATCCTTCCTTTCTTGATTGTTATTGGCTTCAAAAACTCCCTGAAAGTTGTGCCAAAGAGTTCCTATAAAATAAACCTTAACAAAGCTTTATATATGAAGAGCTTAAAATAATAGGTCGGCTTGAAAAGACATGATCGAGGACATAATCGTATCTTTTGGTCATGTAACAATCTGTGCCTCACGTTTGTCTTTTTTTTAAAAAAAAAAAAAATTGGAAAATGACACGATCAAAGATATGATCATGTCTTTTGGTCATGTCTTAAGTTGTAACAGTTGAAAAACAACTCCAATTTCACGTAAAAATGACACAATTTGTGTCGTTTGGTTGTATCAATCTTTAAATCTTCATAACTTATTTTAGCTTCAATTTGTGTGAAATTTGTTTATATCTTTTCGTTTTCACGCATAAATCGTTTCAAAACCTAGAAAACAAAATTTTACTCAATTAAGTATTATTATTTAAAAATAAACTCAAATATTAAGGAAAATCATAAAAAATCACTAAATAAAATGTGTAATTAGGAAATCATCAATCACCTTTTCTAAGGAATGGGTTGTGATATTCTAAGACATGGAACTAGAAGAAATAATATGGGTTGCTAATTGGAGCCATTGTGATCGAGCCATTTTGGGGTATGCAAATTATGCTACAGTTCCCTTCATTGCAACCTGCTAATCCACGAGCTACTATTTGGCTTTTGCAATACTTTAGTGGGGTTCAATCTAAGAAATAGCTCAATAAATTTCATTAGATTTAGTAACTTTAGATTATGCTAAACAAGGTGTTCCTTTGGCTGTAAAGGAAGCAAAGCTATAAGCCATTAAGGAGTTATGAGACTCCTAAAAGATACAACCTAATAAGAAGGTTGGAGAACCGAGAGGTACAGTTGGCAATTACTGGGCTACTCAAGAGTTTATTTTTTATTAGCTACACCAGATGAGTCATCTTCAATATCAAGCCTCATATATACTTCTACTAGCCCTAGTAGACACCCAATGAAGAGATCCAAACCTTTATGAGATGGGCCCGAGTTTACATAAAGAGGTTACGCAAAGAGAATGCTGAAAAAAAAGCCCATTTAAAGGACTAACTCCATTAAGCCTGAGAGGAGAAGAATGTTCTACAAGCTTAACTAGCCTAAGCTTGAATATGTATCAACAAGCTTGAAGAGGAAAAGAGATGCCTTAGCAAGATTAGGAAGCTTATGTAGTTTTCTTTTGTTTTTTTTTTTCATGATTTACTAATGTGATAAAGAACTCATCAAAGTTGCTGATATCAACAAAATTCCTGCTTTGCTACATAGTTGCCCAAATACTTGATCTAACAAGGCTTTAATGCTTGGTTTTTTAAGTTCTCTAAAAATAGCTCATAAGCAGTACATCCCAAATCAAAGCCCCAAATTCACTCGATTAAGAGCAAAAATGGCAAGTAATGGAAACTCTAGCAATATCTGTAACTTGGGTAATTTTGTGAACATTGAAAATCCTGATCCTATTAACAATTTTTGTATGACTACTAAAGATAAGGTTCATCCTTGGAAGAGTCCATGAAGAATATGGCTTAGAAGATGGACCTTTTGGTTAATAGTATTAGCCTCCTTAGAGTAATCTAATCAACCCAAGACGGGCACTTCAATGCTAAGCACGGAAAAGGGTCCACTATCAATCCACCAAAATATCAACCCATTGGCATTGAACTTCAACATGTTGAAGCAAATTCAAGGATCAACTAAGAGTTCCTCGTGAGGGAATTAGATGATAAGCATAAAGAGATGGATAAGAAATTGTTGCAACAAATGGCCAATAAGATGAAGGCATTCGAAAAATTTGAAGGGTTTCAATAAGTAATATCACTAACATTATTACTCGAGATCCAAGGGCCTATGAGGAAGTTGAGCAAATATGCTAACTACGATAAGCTTATAGTCTAAACATTCCAGGATAGCTTAACCAACTAGCTCTTACTTGGTATGTCCAATTAGATTTGACTCAAATGAATACTTATGATAAGTTGGCACAAGCCTTTTATGAGCAATATAAATTCAATGTTGAGGTTGCACCTTCTTTAATACGCTACGCTAAGGGTAGATAAGGGTAACGGTATCGAGGTGAGTTCAAGCTTATAGAAAGCTTGAAAAAAAAAAAAACAAAGATGGGAAGAGAAATGTATGAATAGTAATGGAAGTAAGATAAGCAAAACCTACGATCAGCTCTGAGAATATAAAGCACTAGCGAACCACCGAAGACTCACGACTCAACTCAATATGATGTACGAGCTGGTCCAATGAAGATATTCACCACCTAACTTTACTTAAGGGTTAGGATAAGAGCAAAAGAGGGAAGTAAGCACACTTAGCTCATAAAGAGGGGAAGTTTATTCAATATCTCATATTGTAAGATCATGCGGTTACCTTCATAATGAGTATTTATACCTGAAATATTAGAATAACAACTATAAATGGAAATGATTATAAAGGGTAAAGTCCTAAAGAAGTAATGTACAAAAGAATGGAAAAAGGCATAAAGAGAAAATCAAGAAAAACATCTATCTTGTACAGAGGATTCTATCATATGATGGGTCAAACATGTAACTCTTAATGGATAGGTGACTATCTAGTAAAAGAAGACAAATTGTATGATTAGGTTAGTGACTGCTGAGCCAAGCTACCGAGCAAAGATGGGGAGTCCTTCAGAGAAGATACAGGTGTGGATGTATGCAAGGGTTCTTGGCACCGATACTACTAAGCTGGAGGTTGGTACGATCATTGTGAGCCTTTAAAATCACATTTAAGACAACCGTATAAGGATTTAGGCCATTTGGAAAAGACTTATTCAATTGAGCCCAAATTTTATGATTATGATAGAAAAGTTAATTTAGTGATCTATTGAAGTTAGATTGTAATAATAATGACCCAAAATTCCAATTTTAGCCTTAGAAGTGTAAATATATAATGTAGCGTAAAACTCATTAGAATCCCTAAAAAATGAGTTTAAAATGCGATGAGGATTTAGATATAAGTTAATTAAACTATAAAAAGAAATAATATAGTATAATATGCTATATGAATATACATGTATTTTTATGAATATACCCGATATATATAATAATTATACTTGTAAATTAATCCAAAATTATATAATTATATATAATAAGCTATAAACTTGTAAAATTAAATAGAAAATATATATTAAAAACAAAAGAAATTATAGAAACATAATTATATGAGTATAATTACACATTACATGTATTAATTACATAGGATATATACATGTATATTAATAAAACAACTAAATATTAATATAATATACATAAAATATCGAAAATTAACTTAAAAATCACTCAAAACATATCAAAAAGCTTGGGAAATTACTGGAAGAGCGCATGGCAACCTTAGATCTATTCCAATGATGAATCAAAAGAAGAAATCATAAGAAGTCTATACTTCATGCTTGGAATAAAGTGAAAGAAAAGTAAGAAAAATTATAAAATAAATTGTAGAACTCTTAAGAAAATTATAGCTGATTCAAGCCAGCATATATAAGACTTCAAATGTCACTTTAGATATTTTAGGAACTTTGATCACTAAGAGAAAATTAGTGAGAACAATTTAGAAAATAGAAAAAAAATAAAATCAAAGACAGAGCAAGGATTGGATTAAGCTAGTTCCTCAACCAAACCTGAACTTACTATTAAACCTCACCAGCCATCACAAGTCTTCCCTGTGTACCACCAATCCAATAAACCACCATCGACCAACAATGGCAGAAGCTCCAATGAACACACAGTTCAATTTTCTATCCTATTTTTCCTTATATTTCTAAAAATATTAAAACGATCCATAAAATCATGAAAAAATTTATTTATAGGTTATTTTTATATATAATTTCATGATGTAATTTTAGTTTTGTAAAATTATGAATATTTTATGTACTTACTTAAATAAGTTATTGTTCATTCGAAACTTTAAATCTAAAATATATGTTAATGTATATTATATGTACTTACTTATAATAGGCCATGAACTAGATTAGAATCATTCTCAACGAGTTCATAAGAAGTGATCCCCTTTTTTTCATCAGATTTAGGTAGAGACCAAAGGTTTTGAGCAATCAATTCGGCAAAACAACCTAAAAGATAAAAAAGTATCGTTAATTTCTTTATGCTTATTCCAAGTTCGAAGTACCATTTATACAAAAAAGAATCCCCTTCGTTACATGATTTCTTCTTCATATAGATAGATATAGGATCTTTGGGGTAATTACTTAGAAGTACATTTTGTGCAACAACCCTTCCTATTTGATAGAAAAGGATCCCATGATCCTGAACAGATCTTACCTGGGATCGCAAATCCCAAGTTTGTCTATTAAGAGCAGATCTAATTGTATTAGTGTTTAGAATTGATTTCTTTTGTGTAATACTAACCGATAAGGCCTCATTTGTAAGTGCTACAAGATCTCGTACATTGGAACCCATGGCTATGGACCCGAATCCATTAGTATGGAACATTTTCTTTTCTAAGTGAAATCTCCTAATATATGAAAGGGTGAAAAAGTGCTTTTGTTGTTGTGGAATAAGAAGCCTTCATATTTTAATGCATGTATTTAATTTATTCGAAGCTATTAGAGCGGGATCCACTTTTTAAGGAATATGAGTCGAAGCAATATTTTTAGTGGAACATCTTTCACAATCCCTAGAGAGATAGTTCACTAATAGACTGAGGGATAAGTAATTCAACTCATTCACATCTAGATCATGAATGTTTGGAATCCATATTATGCAAGGAGACATTGCTTTTGCTAATTCAAATTGAAGGGTAATATAAAATTGATCTATTTTCGGCATCATATCCATAGTTAACGCATTCATCCTAGTTAGAAGCTTCAGCTTCGTATCAAGGTCACAATCAATATCATCAATATCCTCAATATCGATATCATAAAAAAGAAAACCTTTAGGCTTGTTATCTAGGAATTTGTTCAAAAATATTGTAATAAAAGGAACATAGGAGTTTGTCATTAGGTATTTAACCAAGTAAGACCGTCCAGTTCCTATAGAATCTATCACTAAAATACCTTGCGAGGGGGATAGGGCTAAGTAAAGCGAAAAGGGTTTTCCATGAGATGTGAAATGAAAACTAGTAGCCCCACATGAGGTTTGTAAATAAGTAATCGTCTGATAATGTGCAAGGAATATTTGTCTTTCCGCTAAATAGAATGAATTGAACTCATAATTCATTAGATACTTTTTATGAATGTCAACTAAGTATCGTAAGTAAATTGCTCTCGGTTATTCAACCATTTGATAACCAGAGTCATTCTTTGATAAATGATCACTATGCATTAAACTTAATAGAATTTGATCAATCATTTTTTCTATCATTAAGGTAGAAAACTAAACCAAGAATTCTCTTTCTTTATCATCAATCGAATCACTGTTCACAACCTAGGATTCTATTTTATCATCAATCTAATCACCATTCACATTTTTTCTTTTTCTTATCAATGAATAGATCTCTTTACTTGAATGACTTAGATGTCTCGTATTTTTCGAAAAAGTGATTCAATGGATGGGATTTGGTACGATACTTAGGAGATCGATAATATCCATGAGATTGATATTAAAATATTTCTTCTTAGAACATATTGATTTGACCCCATAAGCGGGACTACCATTCCATAGCATGCTGTTACCAGAAATAGAGCCCCGTATTTCTTCTAGAGAATCTCCTAATTTTTTTAGAGCAACGAGAAAGAGATTCTTTAACCAGAAAGAATTCAGTTCAGTTGTAGGGTACCTATCTAGAAGTTCCATAGATTAGGGTAAATTCTTATGAATAGTTCTTTTGAATAATTAACAAATATGTATGTATTTGTTCATAGAAAATGGGATCAACCCCCATTGCATATTAATACTTATCGGATATAGAATAGATCTACTTCTCTTTATTCTTATGAACTAAATTGTTCCATTTTTACTTTACTAAAAAACACAATAGACAACTATTAATCCTTTATCCAAGATAGCCCACGGAAGGGGGAAGTCCACAACATAGTTTTTTCCAATGCAATAAAGTTACATAATGTCTATTATTCATTAATAAAGAGGTATTTACTTGGGTTTACCTTGGTATCTTATTCATACTGTCGTATTGAATGATCTCGATTGTTTGCTTTCTGTCCATATAATGCATACAACTTTAGTTGCTGGTTGGGCCAATTCAATGGCTTTATATGAATTAGCAGTTTTTGATTCCCTTGACCTTGTTCTTGATCTAATGTGGAGACAGGGTATGTTAGTTATACCCTTCATGATTCATTTAGGAATAACCAATTCATAAGGCAGTTGGAGTATCACAAGAGGAATTATAACGAATCTCGGTATTTAGAGTTACGAAGGTGTAGTTGGTGCACATATTGTGTTTTTTGGCTAGTGCTTCTTAACAGCTATCTGGTATTGGGTGTATTAGGATTTAGAAATATTTTGTGACGAACGTATAGGAAAACCTTCTTTGGATTTACCTAAGATCTTTGGAATTCATTTATTTCTTTTAGGAGTGGCTTGTTTTGGTTTTGGAGCATTTTATGTAACAGGATTGTATGGTCCTAGAATATGGGTGTCCGATCCTTATGGACTAACTAGAAAGGTACAACTTATAAATCCAGCATAGGGTGTAGAAGGTTTTGATACTTTTGTTCCAGGAGGAATAGCCTCTCATCATATTGTAGCAGGTACTTTAGGCATATTAGCAGGCTTACTTAATCTTATTGTTCATCCACCTCAAAGTCTATACAAAGGATTACGTATGGGGAATATTAAAACCGTCCATTCCAATAGTATCACTACTATCTTTTTTGCAGCTTTTGTTGTTGCTGGAACTATGTAGTATGGTTCAACAACAATGCTTATCAGATTATTTGGTCCTACTCATTATCAGTGGGATCAGGACTACTTCCAACAAGAAATATATAGAAGAGTTAGTGATGGGTTAGCCAAAAATCAAAGTTTCTTCGAAGCTTGGTCTAAAATTCCAAAAAAATTGGCTTTTTATGATTACATTGGTAATAATTCGGCAAAAGGGGCCTTATTCAAAGTAGGTTCGATGGACAACAGGGATCGAATGGCTATTGGCTGGTTAGGACATCCTATTTTTAAAGATAAAGAAGGATGTGAACTTTTTGTATGTCGTATGCCTACTTTTTTAAAAACATTTCTGGTTGTTTTGGTAGACGGAGACAGAATTATTAGAGCCGACATTTCTTTTAGAAGGGCAGAATTGAAGTATAGTGTCAAATAAGTGGGTGTAACTACTGAGTTCTATGGTGGCAAACTCAATGGAGTTAGTTATAGTGATCTTGCTACTATAAAAAAAATATGCTAGATGTGCTCAATTAGGCGACATTTTTGAATTAGATCGTGCTACTTTGAAATCAGATGGTGTTTTTCGTAGCAGTCCAAAGGGTTGGTTTACTTTTGGACATGCTTTGTTTACTCTGCTATTCTTCTTCGGACACAGTTGGCATGTTGCTAGAACCTTGTTCAGAGATGTTTTTGCTGGTATTAACCTAGATTTAGATGCTCAAGTGGAATTTGGAGCATTAAAAAAACTTGGAGATCTAACTATAAGAAGACAAGTAGTTTGATACAAGGTTTTTTTGTTAGTTTTTTGCTTGTCTTTTTGTGATTTGACATAGATTAAGGAAAGGGAGAAATCTTGATTCAAATCTTCATAAATAGGTATGAAAGCTATAATTGTAAATTGTAAAGCACAAGTGAATGTATGGAAGCATTGGTTTATACATTCCTCTTAGTATCAACTTTAAGGATAATTTTTTTTACCATCTTTTTTTTAGAACCTCCGAAAGTTCCAACTAAAAAGGTGAAATAATTTTTCATTATATCAATTGAAGCAATAGGCCTTTCAAGGAACACGGAGACTAGTTGAAGCAATAAGTAAGTTTTACTAGGTATGCCTTATATACTGCTTTTGGGAAACCCTCTCAACAACTAAGAGATCCATTCGAGGAATATGGAGACTATTATTGGTGCCTTTGCTTCCCGCGGCTTCTTTTACTATAACTCTGCTGCCATCCCTGTTATTGCTTATGGGATTGAATCAATAGAAAAAACAACTAGATCTAGTGCTTATACCCCTTTTAATGGGGGAACTGGGTATTCAATGGGCAATGAATCTAAATATTTACCCCTTTAGGATAGCTAACTTAACCAGCCTTGCATCGATGGTCTAGAGTGAATCTTTTCTCACAATTAAAGCAAAGACCCTTGACCTTTTTCCTTCTCTCCATCATTTCAAATGGTGAACCTCTTCGTTGGCATAACACCCCCTTTAACCCCGGAACCCAGTGCTCCTTTTTTGGATTAGTATGACTATATTCTATCCTTATCAAAGAAATGTTCTCCTCCTTTAATTACGCAAGCTCAAATGCTTGCATAAAGGTGGTGGGCCTAAGCAGTAGTACTACTCCTTAACTCTCGTCCTTCAGGTTGACAATTAAAAACTCCACCAAAAAGTCTTCGAGTAGACTTAGGATTTGATTAGAGAACATTCAAACTTTGTTTGGAAGTAAGAAGGAATGACTGGGCGTAAAAGGCACATAGGTGGTGAATACCATTGGATGAATAATTGGTGGCAACTATTTTGTTAAGTTTAGTGTATAGACAGAGGGTGTTTACAACATGATAGAGCAGTAGCGAGCAAGCACTAGTGCAACAAACTGCTTCAACTAGTCTCCGTGTTCCTCGAATGGATCTCTTAGTTGTTGAGAGGGCTGCCCAAAAGTAGTATATAAGACATACCCAGTAAAACTTATAAGTAACCCAAATATAGAGATGTCGACTAGGGTTGTTGTTTCCATTATTATGTAATTTCAAGATCAAAATGGATCTATAATAAGATCCTTTTTTTTTTCAACGGAATGGTATAGAAAGTCAACAGATCTCAATGAATACAAAATAGGATTTATGGCTATATAAACCGTTAAGGGGAGTTTTAGATCTAGACCAAGACAAACTGTTGTAGGGGATTTATTGAAACCATTGAATTCAGAATATCGTAAAGTAGCTCCTAGATGGGGAACTACTCCGTTAATAGGTATCGCAATGGCTCTATTTGCGGTATTCCTATCTATTATTTTAGAAATTTATAACTCTTCTGTTTTACTAGATAGAATTTCAATGAATTAATTAGATTCAAATGAATCGCAAATTCTTAGTTTTTTAATACAAGGAAAGCATTTTAGTTTCGGATTTTTCTGCCATTAGATAATTTTGGTATTGTTATATTTTTTGTGTTATTGGTAGTTCGATTGTGGAATTTCTTTCTGTATTTCCAGAATATGAATATGTGACTTGTTAGAATGAATCCTATTAATAGTACAAAGAATGGTTTTGTCATCTTGATAGAGATGGTTTTACTTTGTTGGATATTCATCCCTAGCATTTGGAGCACAAAATATATGAAATAGATCACAAAATATTAACTACGATTCATACTTAATATTCATACCCTGCGACTGGACTCCACAAAATTTTCTAAAGAGTTATAAGTTCTAATTTCTTTTTTTTTTTCAAAAAATTCCTTTTTTTATGAAAAAGCAAAGCTTTCTTTGGATTTTTAGTCATTATATATATCTATTCATTCAATAAGTGATGATCGAAAGATTCTTACTAAAGGAATCTTTAGACTTAGTTTGAAGTTTTGTTGAATCATCGTGGTTTAAGTATGAATCTGGAGTTTTAATCGATTCATAGGGTCTTAACAAGAGAATTCCTATCGATAATAAAGAAAACAACAATAAAGCGTCATTGCACACAAAAAAATAAAATAAAGTAGGTAAATAGAAGATTTAAGAGGCTTGTAATGATCAACACAAAGATGAATGCGCCAATTTGATATCTTGACATTATAACTACAAATAAGAGCTTTGGGATTTTTACTCATTCATATCCTCACTCAGAATAGGAGAGGTTTTATTACAAAGTTTTTCTATTTCATATCCCTTACAATCAAAGCAATATTTAGGTTTTTTGTTTGAGTTGTACAAGATGAAATTCTTAGATACGGTTCTTAGGGGGGGAGTACTTTTGGTTTACCTATCTCAATAAAGTTTATGATTGATTCGAAGAACGTCTCGAAATTCAAGCGATTGTAGACGATATAACTAGTGAATATGTTCCTCCTCATGTCAACATATTTTATTGTCTAGGAGGAATTACGCTTACTTGTTTTTTAGTATAAGTAGCTACGAGGTTTGCTATGACCTTTTATTATCATTCGACTGTTATTGAGGCTTTTGCTTATGTTTAATACATAATGACTAAAGCTAACTTTAGTTGGTTAATCCAATCAGTCCATTGACAGTCGATATGTATGATGGTCCTAATGATGATCTTGTATGTATTTTGTGTGTATCTCATTGGTGGTTTTATAAAACTCCACAAATTGACTTGGGTTATAAGTGTAGTTCTGGCTGTATTGACCGCATTCTTTGGGGCAACTGGTTATTCCCTACCATGGGACCAAATTGGTTATTGAGCAGTCAAAATTATAACAAACGTACCAAAAACTATTCCTGTAATAGGATTTCCTTTGGTTGAGTTATTATGAGAAAGTGCTAGTATGGGACAATCCACTTTGACTCATTTTTATAGTTTACATACTTTTGTCTTTCCTCTTCTTACTACCGTATTTATGTTAATGAATTTCCTAATGATATGTAAACAAGGTATTTCTGGTCCCTTATAGAGAATATAGATCATAGATGTTTGTAATCAATCATTTATCACTTGAGGAGGAACAATAGTATTTCATTGCTACAAATATGGATTATTGAAAAGAATAAGACATGTATTTAGATATTTTCCTTCAACTAGCACCTATACAATATAGTATTCTTTATTTAAATTTGACACGAATAGTTGAAGTGAATTCTCCGAAGAGAAATTGGATTATGGAAGTGTGTGACTTGAACTATTGATTGGAGCCATGCAAATAGATATATGCCATTATTTGCCACATTGGAATTAACACCTAAATGTGTCTTTGTTCCAACTACCCCGTATAAACCACATACAGAGGATAGGCTGGTTTGTTTGAAAAGAACCTTTTCTATGATCTCTGATGAGACCCGATGACATCATACATGACGTCTGTGAATAAGCTCTGTAAGATCCAGTAGAATAAATGATGTGACCTAAGACAAATTTTGTTTTAGCTAAATTACTTACTTAATTTAATAGTATAGAAATGCAGCCATTTCCTCTGCATTGACCTAATTTATAATACTATCTAAGTGAAAGAAAGGATCTAAAGAAGAGCCAAGGCTAAACTCTATTAGGAACAAGTAAATCCTTTGTATGTAAAAAGTTTCAAGATATTAGAGGATAAAGTTCGATTGCAAGGGTTGAGACGGCCCAGAAAGCACTTAATTATGAAGAACTTTGTAAGCTTACTTGGGTAGTGAGCGTTTACTTATAAGAAGAAAATTCCATAAAGTAGGTAGTTGCAATTGCTAAAAATGGAACCTGCCCATTTTTTCTTCCATAAAATTGGTCATATATGTGTAGATATTCTATAGAGAGATTTATATTTATAACATGGATCCATTTCGTTTGTTTAATTCTTGCTCGAGCTAGATGATGAAAAATTATCATGTTCGATTCCTTCAGGGGATGGATCTATAAGAATTCGCTTATCCAAATAATAAAAAAACCTGGCTTGAATGATCTTGTATTAAGAGCTAAATTGGTTAAAGAGATAGGTGATAATTATAACGGATAACTTGCATGGCCCAATGATCTTTTATATATTTTTCCAATAGTAATTCTAGACACTATTGCATGTAACGTAGGCTTAGCGGTTCTAGAACCATTAATGAATGGTGAACTTACGGATCCATTTGCAACTCCTTTGAAAATATTACTTGAATGGTATTTCTTTCCTGTATTTCAAATACTTCGTACAGTCCCAAATAAGTTATTAGGTGTTCTTTCAATGGTTTCAATACCTATAGGATTATTAATAGTGCCTTTTTGGAAAATGTTAATAAATTTCAAAATCCATTTCGTCATCTAGTAGCAACAACTGTCTTTTTTATTGGTACCGTAGTGGCTCTTTGGTTAGGTATTGGAGCAACATTACCTATTGATAAATCCTCATCTTTAGGTCTTTTTTAAATTGATTCAATTGTGAAATAAAATAGCTTAACTTGTGTTGTGTATCTAGGGAATACTCATTTTAAAGTCAATTTTCCCTATATACATCTATACTATTTCTGGATTTCTTTCAAATCAAATATATATTCTATATATTATGTCAAAGATTAATATATATTTCATCTTTTTTAGTTCATAAAAAAATAAACTAAATGTAATGTATTTTAAATTGATTCTTCGATAAATCGGTTTTGAAATGCTTTTTTTATTTTTAGAATGTCCAATATCTGTTTTATATCTTCTATGCAAAAATGTTCAATTTTCATAAGGTCTTCTTGACTCTTATTCAAAAGGTTCAATAATGTCTATATATTAGACCTTTTGAGGCAATTATAAATCCTGGGAGGCAATTCGGATTGGTAAGTAAAAATATGTTTCAATACGATTTCTTTTTTTGTTTTCCTTAGTTTAGCCAATCTATGATGAAAAGTAAAAAAGTGTAAAGTAACCTTGTGTTGATTGTTTTCAAAATGGAAGTTTTCTTCTTCTACATGTAGAAAAGGAATGAATAAATAAATTCAATTACGAGAGGCTTCATGAAGTGCTTCTTTAAGAGTTGATGACTTGGTATTTTATTTATCTTTGAAATTTCAAATTTTTCGAACCCTTTTTATTTTTATTTAAAGGTGTGCAATAGGTAAAAATGTTAATAGATAACAAGCCTAAGAACATTGAAAAATAAAGCAAAACAAGTCAAAAAAAAAAAAAGAAAGAAAGAAAGACCTTTTTTTGTATTCTTCACTTCCAGGATTACGTCCTGGATCATCAAATAAGAATCCAAAGATGAAGAGAGAAACAAAGAATATCACTACTGTGTAAACAAAGAGTTTAAGAGTGAGCAATATACAATCTTCAAGATCATTTTTTGGAAAAAAAAAATAGAGAATAGGTTCTCCATTTTTATACTGTATATCCTATTTTGATATCGATAAATGAAATGCTTTCTATAAACTAGAAAAATAATTTTCCAAAATTCATTTGTAATTTGTAATAAGAATCGAGTCTTTTATTACAAGAAAAATTTTCTTTCATATCACATTGAGCTCTAATAGGTCTTTCAATAAATGAAAAAGAATTCAAATGAGAAAATGTGATGATTCAGATTTATCTTAGTTATTGTATCGAAGAATTGTTTAAATCAAGGGTTCGTACACTTTTCTAACCATATCCATTGTTAGAATTTTTTTATTAGATAAATCATGTCTAGGATCGTATTAAAGATCTCATCGAAAACTTATAATAGCTTGCCAAACAAATTCTAAGAGAAAAAAGAGAATGGGTATTATTGGCATAACATCTACGATTGGATTGAAAAAAGCCAGGTAATTTCACTAAGAAAAAACTACTCAAATAAAGGGGGGAATTAAGACATATATAGATCAAGCTAAAGATATTAAGCATAACAAACATTTTTTTGACTTTGAGATAATTGTATTTTGATTGAGTTATTAATATGTTATTGATAATTGCTATACGGTAAAAATTACGAAAGTAAAGTAGACAAAAAAATCCTTCTTTCAACTTACCCAATCAAAAATCCTTCTATTTGCCATTGAAAATAGAAGAAATCATACTTTCATGCAATATCTTAATTGAATTATATGTAATGATCAATAAATTCAATTTAATTCTATATCTACATGTATCAAAATTCTAAGAACAATATAGGTTATAAATTTTTGGACTGGATGGAATTGACGAACAACCAATCTCTATAATATTATTTATTAGTATCGAATCAAAATCGAAATGGGGTATAGTCAAGTGGTAACGCAACGGGTTTTATATTATCCCCACGTTCTTAACTTTCATAATAATATTTTATTCATCTATATGATAAAATAGATCACTCTGCTCGATGTTTAAAAAAAAAATTCATTTTATTTTTTATGATAAGAGTTTTGAAAATTTCATTAATTCATATTCATATTCATTTAGAACATTTCTTAGATAATATTTATCAATACTTTCTAAATTAGAAAAAGGAAGGAAGGAATCATTCGATTTCATTTTCCTGAATGACACAATTCCACAACATACTTCTTTCAATCCGATATTATATAAATGCTTTCTAATAGACCCTTATTCTATCTATTTAGCATCTCATCAAAGTTGAAATTGATAAATTCATTGAATAAGTTCTATTTTTCTAAATAAATTGATTTTGATCTTTTTTGTTTGTTTGTTTGTTGCTTTTTTCATATGTATATATATGTCAAAAATAGAAAAGGACTCTAAAAAGCGAAATAAAAAAAATCGAAATTAAGAATTAGAATCTATGACGAAGACGAATGAGATCCAAAACTAATATTATGTCAACACAAGAAAGGAATTTTCCACATTCCTTTCTTGTGTCGAAGATTAAGAAGATAGAGAATCCTTTGCTTTAGATTCTCCAACTCCTTATCTTATGTTTCGTATATTCTATAACATTTAAATATGAGACAATAGCAATGTAGTCACGTCACACTACTCCAAATTGCTAAGAAGAATTTGATTCTTTTTACTAACTTAAATTAATATTGGTAAATCTTTGCTTCGAATCTAGAAATTCATTTCAGACAATTGAATCTTCGCAAACTGTTTTTTCTTAAGAACTAAAAAATTTTTTGCCAAGATAATAGATGCAAAGTCCTTAGGACACGTAATGGATCTTAAAGTACTATTTCTACATCCCCTTGACCAAACCTACCCACATTATGATTACTCATTAATGGTTGATTAAGTTTGATAGATTCACCCTCTAAGACAAAAAGTTCTGGTCCTGAAGGGATAATATCAACGACTTGACGTCCATCTAATGTATCCATTATGGTTATTTTATACCCTCCTTTTTCTTTTTGTATGATTTTATTTATTATACCAGCTATTGTAGTGTTATAAACTGTATTGTTACTCTTGCTCCCGTCAGGATAAATCTGACCCCTTCTTCTGTTCCCACCTACATATATGGGGTATTTTAAGAAGTGAACATCTTTATTAGTAACGGGGTCCAGGGAGAGAATATGAAAGGTAATTTCACTATATTTCTAACCCGTAACAAGACCTATAACAAGAATATTTTTTTGAGCAAGGCAAAAGCTTTGACAATACAGATTGCCTATCTTTTCTTTCATCTCGGGCGAAATATAATCGGGGGGGGGGAGGGGGGGGGGGGGGGTAAACTAAGAATAGCTCCTATGTTCAACCTCCCTTTTTTACCATTAGCAAGAACTTGTTTTACTTGCATATCATAAGGAATTCGAACAACTACTTCAAATATAGTATCAAGAAGTACCGCTTGTGGAACCTCAATATCCACGGGCTTATTAACTAAATGGCAATTAGCAAATACAATACTTCGGTCGCTTTTCGTGGATTTTCATAACCCTGCTATGCAAAAATGGGATATGCATTTGAAATGGATGTCCGAGTTATGATATATATCATCAGCGATACAGAAATAGATCGAGTAATCTCTTTATTTATCTAAAAAAAAAGGGTATTTTTAGTTTACATGATCCAATCATTGATTCCAAAATTTTTAAAATAAAATTTGGTAGGTCGCTTGTATTGTTCCCTATCTACAATTCTGCTATTTACTAAAATATAGGAGTAGGGGAAATCCCCGTACGGATAGAAAGAGTGGAGTAAGTACGTCTTTAAATGTTTTACTTATATATAAAATAACAAATATTCAAGTTGGATCAATCATTCATTGAATGATAAATCACTACAAGTGATGGCGATATACAATTAAATAATGAAAGATCTAATATTTTAAAATTGTATTTAGAATGATTGGAAAAGTAGAAATAAGACCAAATATAATTCGATCATTATGAGCAAATCTAAAATCTTTGTAGACATAGTCAATCATTAGTTCCTATGGGGTGAATGGAATCCAATACATAAATGAGTTAATAAAAGAATAGAAAAAGCTTTTATTGTGCTACTTAAGTTATATAGAAATTCTTGAACCTAAGAGTTCAAAATAACAAGTTCTTCATTAGCTAGAATAGAATAATCACATAAAATAATGAAATAGATTATATTTGTCAATAAGTGCAAAACCGTGTGGATATGCTCTTCATTGTGCATTTTGATCAATTGGATCGTTTCTTTATGAATTCCTAAACGAAGTGTTTGTAGATGTGGTTTTCAGGTATTCGTTTGTCATTTCGTCCAACAGGAAGAGTTCTTCTAACTCTATGAATTTTTCGAGAATACTCTTTTCTTAAATATCAGTCAAAAAGGTTTCAAATTGTTTAATATTCCACAAATTAGTAATCCAAGATTCAAGAATTTTATTAAATAACAAAGAGATCCACTAGGGCAAAAATACTATACATGGAAAAGGAAAAAATGATTTCTTTTTTGACATTTTTTCACCTGTGAATTGGAATTGTTAATGAAAAAACCTCATTCGTCGAATCTATGGGATCAAATATTTCTATCAACCATAAGTTCTATTACAAGGAAGTGAACCTATGAAGCTATTCCCTATTTTTTTTTTCTTGTGATTCAATGGTTAGGCCTTGAATCTCAAAAGAATACAAAAATAGAATGAGAGCCCATTTTGTTTGAAATAGAATGAAGAAATAATAAAAAATCTTGTTTCCATTCCAGATACTTCAATTGATCAAATTCGAAGTCTCTTTTGATGAATCTCTGAAAGAATCACTTCAATTCAAGTAATGAATATTAATTATTCAAATTTTAAACCAAAAGAACTTCCCTTTTCCTGTCTATCAAAGAAAGGTTTCAAAAAAAATTTCGCCGACTACACTCATAGTCCAGGAAAAATGGAGAGAGATTTATATTTATAAAGAATATTGTGTCAAAAATGAGTGGCAAAAAAAAGGACAAAAAAGTTATCCTTAGAAGAGATCCAATTCTTTAATCATTAATAAACACAAAAGAAAGGTCGATTGACAAATGAAAGGAGAGATAATTTACAGGATATTATCCATCTGTATCTAACATATCAATTCCTATTGAAAATAAAAAATTGAAAAAAAAAGAGAAATTCGTTATTCCAAAATCTTTTGTTATACAAGATTTGGTTTGTTACTTCTTTTTTATTGAATTGGATTAGATGGATTTCCATACACATAATAAAAAAAAATTGTAGACAAAAAAAGTTTCGTTTTATGGATGTTATATATACGTCTATTTTTATTTGAATTAACATTCTAAAAAAACTTTTAAGTTCTTGAATTTTTTCCTTGCCAAGGATAAAGAAGTTATTCTTTAGTTCATTTCAAAATACTTCAATTGGCATTCACAAGAAATAGGCTAATTCAGAAGCTTTTTGCTCAATTTCTCGCGAAGTCAAATTCTCATCAGTACGTGTCAAAGGAATGGCCCCCTACCCTTTGATTTCTATATAAAGGACACAACGAGCATAAATACCCTCTTTAACTTCTATTCGGATGGACTGAATATCTTTCATACGGAATCGTAGGAAGATGCGATTATTTTTTCCAAGAAATCCCTAATGAAAAATATAGACTATTCCTTCTTTTCTATTAAACCGATCATAGCTAATAAAACCGATCATAGCTAATACCTACATTCTACGAAGTTGTGCCCCATAAATAAGAACTAATAAAGAGACCTGCAATCTCGTAGAAAGACATCACGATCCCTTGTGGAAAAAAAATTATTTGCTGAGACGAAACTAAAGATATCAAATTCTTATCGAGATAACTCGAAGCTCCAACCAATACGGATCCTAATAAACCTAAAAAAAGGGTAAAGGCCCAGCATAAATTACTTATTTTTCGAGACCCCACTATAAGTTCTATCCATATATGTTTTGATCACCAACTCATATTAGATCCAGTTGCATTTTATTGGAATTGAGAAAAAAGTCTAAATGATAGACGAGATTTGGACCCATCAAATCTAAAAAACCTTGTTTTTTTTTTTAACATAAAGAGATAAAGAAGCAATTGTCAGAAATACTAGGCCCATGAAAGGCACAAAAATAGAAGGTAAGTTTAAGTCGTTGAGAGTTGTCACAGAATGGGTACCTTGATTTAATATTTGTACCTATTATAAAGATAACATTAGAATTCGTATCTAATTATATTAGATATATCTATAAGTATATCTAAGTGAGTATATATAATATACCAAAAGTGCAAGGAATGTATAATTTAATAAATTCCAACTCTTGTTTTTGAAGTTTCTAATCCCTTACTTTTTTTGAATCAAAATATCTAAATAATAAGAAATTGACTCTGGACAATGAGATACGTTGTATCTGTAAATCCTACATGTGAAAATGGGAAAAATTTGTATCCACTAGGTAGAAAAAAAAAAGAAAGAAAGAAAAGGCTACACATAAATGAATCCACTAAAAAAAGAACTGAGGTCCAATGAGATAAAAATAATGAATTGTAAATAGAGTTTAGGTTCGAATTCCATAGATAATATCTATGTTATTATTTATAATGATTGATAAATGAACGACTTTCTCAAAGCTCAAGATTTTTATTGTTCCGCTTGATATTTTGAAAATGGGTCGATTGAATTTAAAAATTTACTTGAATTGAATAAGTAAGCAAAATAAATGGAATTGGATTCGGTTGGACGGAGTGTTAATTACCATTAATTAATCAACTTGCTATTGAACATTTTTTTGGATTCGAAAATTTTCATAAAAAATTTCAACATATTTTACTTTTATTATTATTATGAGAATCAATCCTACTACCTCTAGTCCTAGAGTTTCCATACTTGAAAAAAAAAAAACCTAGGACATATAGCTCAAACCATTAGTCCAATACTGGATGTAGCTTTTCCCCCAAGGCAAGATGCCTAATATTTATAACACTCCGGGAGTTAAAGGTTGAGATACTCTTGGTCAAGAAATTAATATAACCTGTAAGGTACAACAATTATTAGAAAATAATCGAGTTAAAGCAGTAGCGATAAGTGCTATAGACGATCTAATGAGAGGAAACGAAGTGATTAACACGGGAGCTCCTTTAAGTGTTCTAGTCAACGGAGTGACTCTAGGAGGAATTTTCAACGTACTTGGAGAGCCTATTGATGATTTAGGACCTGTAGATACTCATACAACATCTCCTAATTCATTTTCTTTATATATATTTATTTTTTATTATAATTCTATTTATTTATTAGATCTTATCTAATTTCTTTTTTATTCTATTTATTTCCTATTTTAATTAATTTAATTTAGAATTTTACTATTTCATTTTTAATTTGGTTTAATAGAAATAAATATGATAGAAATAAAAAACTGCATAAACTTTGAAATTACTTAAATAGTGATAGAATGATTTGGCCTACCAAATTTGTTCATGTCATGTAGATTGTATACATGCGGGATAATGAAAAATAAAGTGAAGAGAAGAAATGAAATTCATTAAAAAAAAATTGGTTAGTAAGGACAGTTCAAAATTAAGTATATAGATTTTTAGCCTATATTTGTTCTTGTGGATCCTAATAAAAAAAGAAAAAGAATATACCAAGACTCATAATACTCTAAATTTCGATATCAAAATTTATAGCTAGTTTCCCGCATCTGACTACTTACTCTATCATAAATAACAAATAAAAAGAGACAAAAGAAAAAAGATAGTCTTCCTCTTCAATTTTGAGGATTCTAGTCATAAACAAAAACAAAATCTAAAATAATAGAGATTTTATTAGATTAAATCTAATATTAAATCGAATATAGAATATTAAAGCTAATATATATAATAGAATAAATAGAAATAAATATGATTTTACGAAATGATGTTGTTTTGAAGTGAAAATTTTTATATAGAATACATGTTATAATTAGTTAATTTCTACATAGCCCAATTTTTTATTCATGTATTTTTAATATTTATTGTATTTTTTTACCCTAAAAATGGCTAAAAAATAAGGTAAACTATGAGATAAATTGATTTTTGTAAAATGAATTGATGAAATTGATAATCACTGACTTCTAGAGATTTATAATAATGTCAGGACATGTTAGAAATAATTTTGTATAAAAATGATAATATTTGTTTAATTAAATGTAATTCAAGGGTAAAAACGTAGTTTTGTGTATATAAGTGATAAACTTGATAGCATGAAACCAAATGCTAACTGAATTTTCCATATTTTTAAGAGTTTATAGAAATTTTTAGAAAATTATTTGGTGACCCGAGTTATTTATTGTGAATTTTAGTAATAAACTAGCTTAAATTATCGACCAGGGTATATTATTTAGCAATATTAGGCTAAATTATGATAAAAAAATTTGAATAGAACCTATACACAACTATATTGGTTAGATTAGGTTAAGAATAACTATATTGGTTAGATTAGGTTAAGATGAATTTTCAACATATTTAGTGATAATTACATTACCCATGCTATGATATATACATGTTAGGATTAGATATTACTTCTATTATTAAGTTATTTTAGGAAATTATATATAATATAGCTTATTTATATAATATGAGTACAATATCATGATGATTTTGATAAGGACATATAGGTATATTAGAAATTAGAAATATCCTTTAGAAGTTTTCCTTCGAAATAGAACTCGTAATACGTGTTACTAAGTTTGTACGAATCCAATGATGTTACTTTTGCTAAAATTGGATAATCTTAAGTAATATAATGCATATTACTATAATATTATAAAAATTACATATTACGATAACTAATATGCTACATTAGGAGCTGACAAGGGCCAACGTATCGAGTGAATTGCAAAAAGCTTGAAGAAAGAGATGAGAATGGTGCAAAAATAGGAAAAGTAAAACAAGCAACTTATGAACAGCTCTAAGAATATGATGCACCAGGGAACTTTTGGAGATTCACAGCACAACTCGATATAACATATGAGATGGTTCTATAAGCGTACTCACTACTTAGCTTTACTTAAGGGTTATGATAAGAGTAAGGTAAAAAAGCTAACAAGAGCAATGTTCATACAAAGGAGTAGAGTATATTCAATATTCTGAGATAAAGGTTTTTGCGGTTAAATGTACAGTAGGTATTTATACCTAAAATGGAAAAGACTAAAAGAGTAATATCCAAAAGAACTAATGTACAAGGAATAATAAAGGTTACAAATGAAAATTTAAGGAAAGCAATGATTAATGCAGCAAAATCCTTTCAAGTGAGTTTGGATACATGGTAACGGCTTATTAGAGATGCTTCTGGTAGAAATAGACAAAAGGGTATGGTTAAGGTAGAGGTAGGTCCATCCGAAGAGAAATGGCTTTAGATGTGTATTGGGTCTCTATATTTCTTGACACCAATATGGCTGAGCTAGAGGTCGGCTCGATCATTACTAAGCTGGTAGTGAGGGATCGGAATGTTAGTAGAGTATTCGCCTAGTAGGCATTCGATTACCGAAAGATGTATAATTACTCGGCTTAGCATAAGGAGTTGGTCAACAGTAAGGATCAACTTAGCCTTTGTAAGAGTTGGCTAGAACAAAAGAATTTGCCTTGTTAGTCCTTCTAAGCCTTGGGCTTGGCTATGGGTTAAAGGTCTAGTAGTTTAATTCCTATCATCCCCTCACGATTGATTTGGATTTAGGATCAAATCCAGCTAGTCTTCATTAAAGTTTCCTTCAAGGAAATGGGGGTTAAGGTTTGCAATGTTGAAGGCATTAATGACTCCATAATCTTTAGGTAGTTCCAATTTGTAGGCATTACCATTGATCCTTTAGAGTATTCTAAAGGGACCTCCAGCCCGAGTGAACAACTTATTCTTTCTCTTATTTGGGAATCTCTCCTTACTCAAGTGCAGCCATATTAAATCTCTAAGCTAAAACTGTGCTAACTTTCTTCCTTTACTCCTCTCTCGTATTTTCTTAGCAATTTAGTTAATTTGCTGAGTAACCTTCTCATAGATTGATGTAGAGATTGTGCTTTCGCTCTCGCATCAGGGTCTTCTTGTTCGGACATGGGTATAGGGGTTGGTCAAGGGGAAACTCTAAGTTGAAGCTATAAACGACTTTAAAGGGTGTCTACTTGGTGGTATCGTGTACAATACAGTTGTAAGAAAATTCCACCATAAGTAAACAAACATCCCAACTTTACCACTATAACTCTGAATAGTGATTCTAAAGTACGATTGATTACCTTCGTTTGGCCATTGGTTTGGGGATGATAGGAATTGCTGAACAATAGTTTAGCCCTTATAGGATACTACAGAGTTCTCCAGAAATGGCTCAGAAACTTTGGATCTCTGTCTAAGACTATACTTCTCGGTATACTGTATAATTGAACAATTTCCTGCAAAAAGAGAGAAGCAATAGCTGAAGCATTATTAAATCTTTGCATGACGACCATCACAGAATCTTTGCCTCTAGTAGTTCTTGGTCATCTAATAACAATGTCTATGCTCAACTCAGTTTAAGGTTAGGTTGAGATAAGTAAAGGCATCGCTTTCCCTTGTTTGAATTGACATTTGACCCTCTTACAGGTAGCATAACCTTCAATAACTCGATGAATATCTCGTCTCAGTCTCGACTAAAACAACCATCTACTTAACAACTCATATGTTCTTCTCTCTCCAAAATGGTCAAAGTGGGCTTCCCTCATCAATAGCTCCTTAATTAAACAGGTCTGTACATACAATTTGTTACATCAAAATAGATAACCATCCTTTACGTGGTACTCATCTATAATTCTTCCATCGACACATCGCCTAAATATAGGGACAAAATAGAGGTCTTAAGGATACTACTCTTTGATGCTTGTAAACCCTAACAGTTTAATTTGCAATTCGGTTAAGAGAACATGTCTTCTCAATAGAGCATCAGCATTTATATTGTTCTTGCCTTGTTTGTACTTTATCACAAAGTTAAATCCTTATAGGAATTCAACCCACTGCGTTTACCGCTTTGATAATTTGGTCTGACTTTGGAGGTACCTCAAAGATTCATAATCTATATAGAAGACAAACTTTCTCGACAATAGATAGTATTGCCATACATTGAGCACTTGAATAAGGGCTAAGAGTTCCTTGTCATATATTGAGTAATTCAATTGAGGTCCTCTGAGCTTCTTTCTATAGTAGGCAATTAATTGGCCTTCTTGCATTAAGATAATGTCTATACCAATGCCTAACGCTTCATATTCCAGCTCAAAAATCTTCTTGAAGTCGGCAAAGCTAATATAGATATGGAAGTTAATCTTTACTTTATCTCAAAAAAACTTCTCTCTTCTCTTTCTCCCTACTTCAACTCAATGTTCTTCTTCATCAGACTAGTAAGGGATGCAACAACGATACTGAAATTTCTAATGAATCTTCAATAAAAGGATGCTAATTCATGGAAGCTTGTCACCTCAGTGCAAGTTCTTAGAGTCAACCATTCTATTACGGCTCTGATCTTCATATCATCGACTTGTAAGCCTCTTCCACCAATTACATAACCTAGAAATACCACTTCTTCCAAATAGAAATACCACTTCTTCCAAATAGAAACAACACTTCTCCAAATTACCAAATAACCTCTTCGTTCAGAGTACATCTAACATGGCATTAAGATGTTTTAAATGATTCGGCTGGTCGGCATTGTATACAAGGATGTTGTCAAAGTGCACCACAATACATCTCTTAATCAGACTCTTCAGTTTATGGTTCATTGGTCTCATGAAGGTGCTAGGGGCTTTTGACAGGCTAAAAGGAATAACCATTCACTCGTAAAGTCCATGCTGAGTTTTGAATGCAGTTTTTCACTCATCTCCTGGCCTCATACGGATATGATGGTAGCTAGACTTCGGATCAATTTTATTGAAGAGCTTAGCTCCACTTAATTCATCTAACATGTCATCTAAACTAGGAATGGGGTACTTACACTTAATTGTGATCTTATTCTCGGCTCTGCTATTTATGTACATGCACCATGTTCCATCCTTTGATGACATTCTGCTAAGGCTACCTAATAAGGGTTAAGTCGATGGTGTTTTGGCCTACCCATGCCTAAAGAGGCACAATGGTCAAGAATCCTCTAAAGAACTTGACTCTTATATGTTCGTTCACCCACAACAAGAAATAAATATAACGCTTAAGTAAAAAATGAATACATAATGTTTAAAGAACAAACTTTTCATTATTGATAACACTAGGTGAATACATAGATTGAAATTGCATCAACTTATCAAAATATAGTCTAAGTTTGTCAACATTCCATATGTAAGGGATGAGTTTGCCATATAGCCTCTCGAGCTAATAGGTACCATTTCCTAAATTCTCTCTTACCTTAATCGGGTCTTCGCAATTAGGAGCAAATTTTTCTTATCTTTTGCAAGAGCCTATAGCTTGTAATCTTCTATAAACCAGGTCTTCAACTTCAAATTCTTTGTGTTTGACCTTCTTATCATAATACCTGACCACCTTATGTTGGTTGGCACCCATCTGAGTTGCGGTAAGGTCTTGTATCTCTTATATTGTATCCATGCTAGTTTGTAGGATGAACTCATTCACGAGTGAATAAAAGGATTAAGTTCTAATGTTAGGGAGTTCTAGTTCTATAAGCAGGACAACTTTCAAATTGAAGGCTAAGCAGAAAGGAGTCTCATTGGTTAATGTACGATGAGTAGTCCTCTACCCCTATAAGATGTTTGGACGTTCATTTGCCTATTTGCCTTGAGCTTGATCTAACTTCTTTTGGATGTTTCCAAATATAATCCCATTGGTTGTCTTAACTTAGCCATTGGATTGAGGGTGTGCAATTGAGATGAAAAAATGGTTGATATTATGTTTGGTGTAAAACTCCCTAAACTTTAAGTTATTGAACTAACTCCCATTATCCAGTATAAGGGCGTATAGGACCTCGAATCGAAAAAGGATATTGTTGTGGACGAAGGACTCAATACTCCTTTTTGTAATCTCATCGATGACCTCATCTTCAACTTACTTCGTAATATAGTTTATCGCTACAATCATGAACCGCCATCCTTCGAATACTTTTGGAACGACAACCATAATGTCGATACCCTAAAAGGCTAGTGCTTTATTTTGGCACTACAGGCACTTCTGAGCTACTGCCTTTATGTCTTGTATCATTGTTGGTCAGTAGTACCCAAGACAAAGAGCTCAGATGTAAAGAGCCTAAGATTAAAGATGATTACTACATACATCGGCGTATAGTTCCTCCGTAACGTGTAGCCTTTCCTCTGAATGGAGGCATCTTGGGAGAAGAAGACTAACTCCTCTTCTGTAAGGACGCCTTCAACTAGATTATAGTTAGCGACGTTATATCTTAACTTCTTGGTCTCCTTCTTGTTAACTGGTAGGTTACCTTACTCCAAATGTTCTTTAATGGGGTCCATCTAGCTTGGCCTAATTAGTACTGCATTAAGCTCTAGGACCTTGGCTTTGTCCAAGCTAATACTTTTCTCTGGTAGGTAATCGATATATATTTTCTTTGTCCTTCACCTCGAATCTCTGTATCCCCATCAAGATAAGTTTAGACAATTAGTTTATTGTTAAGTTTTCTGGTCAAGGAATCTTTGTGATGCTCCATGAAGGGAACTTGACAAAAAATTTCTTCACTTTGCCAAGATACCTTGTCCTAAGGTCATCTCTAGCTTCATACTCTTCCTTAAACTTGCTGAATGACAAACATAGAGCAAGGAAGGACTCTTAAATGATCGAGCTGATCTCCTTAACTAGCTTAAGATTGGGAATTAAAGCCTCATATTGGGATTCATTATTACTTGTATTAAATTCGAAATTAAAGGCATAACAGACCGTAGTCTTGTGTAGCCTAATGAATACTAACCCTGTACCTCTTCCTCCCGAGGTGGACAAGTGATTAACATGGAGAGTCCATACCAACTTGTCCTTACATTGCAGTGCTTCCTCTTCTTTAGTGTATTCCACAATGAAGTAGGCCAGACTTGCATTTTATAGGATGTTCATAGCTAATGTCGATTCCATATGCACTGAGCTCAAGCGCATACTTTACCATTTACCTAGATGCATCGAGCTTTTGAAGCATTGTACGTAAAGGTTGATTGGTCAACACTGTGATTTTGTGTACTTAGAAGTGCAGTAGAAGCTAATGTGCCGTGATCACCATAGCTAAGGAAAATTTCTCAATTTTTGAATACTTGACCTTAGGCCCTTAAAGAATATGATTGATGTAAGTCCTAAAATTAAGCCAAGTGATCGTAGGATTGAACTTAAAACATAAAGTTTAGGGCGATCGATTAAAAGATCCGATTAAACCCAAATTATAAGCTATAGATAGAAATATTAGTAAAAATGATCCTGTAAACTTGAATTTAAGAAAATAAGTAATAAAATAGGAGATTGTAAAATTTTCAAATTTTAAGTATAATAATTATTAATTATCGAAAAGGCGAAAAGTGTAATCTAATAACTAATAAATTACTAGAGATAGATTATATATATACTAAAAATCATAGAACGATAATAATTAGGAATATTTACATGTACCCTATATGCGTTTACATGTAGATAAAAATACACGAAATTTCTTAAAATGGCTAAAAACTTATTAAATAATTAAAGAAAATTATCAATTAATTAAGGAAAAACTAGAAAAAAAAATCAGAGAAATCTGGAATGATGTAGATTTGGTCGTGGCAAGTCAGGAGTTGAAGAAAAAAAATTAGCCAATTAAAAACAAGCAACATAAAAGCTAAAAATCAAGAGAATTGAACAATGTCATGTCTAATTTAATATATATTAATTACAAAAAACTTCTATAAATAGGGAGAAAATTTACGGAGCTCCTTTGGACAATTAGGAATTAGAGAAAAATAAAAAGCTTTGAAAATTCAAGAGAAAAACCAGGAAAAAAAAGGAAAACTGTGCAGATAGGGCTAGTGAGCCAAACCCATACACTACCACCACCCTGGATCGGCCAACACACTTGGATCGGTGTTGAAAGGCTAAAAGCCATCAGACCGGGTGAGTCTCTAATCTGCTCCGATTTTGGATAATTTCTTAAAGTTAGTTATTTTACCTAGAAAATTATGAAACTTGTTATTCTGAGGTTTTATTGTATGTAGATTTAGGGAAAAATAGTGATTTAGTTTAATCATGTCTGAAAATATAGGATTTTTAATAAATTAAACAAAACTGAGTATAATTAGAACTAGAAATAAATAGACTTAGGAGTATAGTTTGGAGCTCAAAATTTTTCTATAGAATGCTTAAGGGATATAAAACAGTGCTATGAAGCCATTTTTTTTAAATTAATTTTTGAAATTTTTAAGTTAATTTTTAGCCCTAAAATTTTAGGTTAATTTGATGATTAAGACATGAATTACTGATTTAGATGGTAATTAGATGTTTAAGGATGTTAATCTCTAATGTGAAAACCTAATCTTAGCCTTTGGAGTGTTAAGTATAAGTAATGAAGGAATTATATGCTAATTATAGAAAATTAGGAATATTATAAAAATTAAGTTTAATTAGATAATATAATAATAGAAATCAGCATATAATAAATGTGAAATAAAATTTAATTTTAGGTAATTGTATAAAAAATGTAAAATTTTCTCACATCGGGAATAAACTCAGTACCCCAATTAGGATTAGCGTGTACCGAATAGTTTAGAATACTAAATTAAGACCCAATAGGATATTAGAATACTTGACCTTAATATGATTAATTTCACATTAGGATTCGAGCATATTTAAGATTCCAGAATCAAAACTAGAATCTAATTTAGGAATCGAACCCCGAAATAGGGTATAATGAATCATTAGTAAATAATAGGTATACATGAAAAAAATAAGCTAAATTATAACTTAGAATATGAATCATTAAAGTATAAGAACTAACAAGACCTATTTGTATTATAGGATATCCAGAGACGAATCAGCTTGTAATCGAGTAATCGAGCAATTGAGAAACTCTAAGTAAGTTGGGTTATTACTTACTGTATTAGAGTGTTATTTTATGGTACTCGGAGACTTAAGATTGTATATGGTTGTGATTGTAAGTAGTTTATGCATATGTTTGATGTATTTGGATGCGTGTTAAAATTTGTAATGTGATTGATTGAATTGGTATGAAATGTTTGAACACCCTAAATGAAATTTAAACTTATTCGACTCTAATAACCAAAAATGCCATGTATTGCAACCCGTTAGGAGATCATAGGATTCTCCAACCAAATACCAACCCCTTCGAAAGGTAAAGTTCATTTCTGCCCTGGGGTAAATCAATATGGATTCCCACTTAAGGAAATGTTAACTTACTTATAAAAAGGTTTAAAATGAAAAGAGATAAACTATATCCTACACACTAACTTCTAAAACACTTTGAGAGTTAAGTAATATTATGGTAAGGATTTTTAGACTTATTTTTTAAAGAAGGTCTCTTTTGAATTTGATACAAAGATTAAAATGAAGTTAGGTAATCATTTCTAATATCATAAACACAAATATCATTTGTTAACCCCATTAAACCAATTTGGAGTGTTTTTAAATTTAAATGACCTTTTCAAGAACTACCCCATAACAAGGCAATGTTGAGGTCAGAGTCATCACATTAGGAGAAAAAGACAAAAATTGGTCAGTGCTTGCCTTGGTAACAACAATTCAACAACAAATTTTTATTTTTTGATAATTTGTTTCCTTTGATACGAAGAAGAGTTAACACTTTTCCAAAACACCTTAAAGCCTACACATACTCTACCTAAACCCATATGCTTGAAATCCATGGATTTAGAGCATTGAATCTCTTAACGAAAAAGATTCAACAATAGAGATAATTACTTTTGGGGCTAAAGAAAAGATAAAGGGGAAGAAATAACAAGAGAACGAGGAAAAAAAAAAAGAGAATAAAAAAGAAAAAAAGAGAAAGAAAAAAAAAAGAAAGAAGCGTAAAAAGGGCTCAATTGAAAAAAAGAAAAAACCCTCCAAAGAGGTATATCCTTTCCTAACAAGGATAACGAATCTGAACATGATTCCCCTAATACATTAGCAAGGACTGAAATCAAAAGCCCAAAGCCTTCATATCTATTCCAAAATCACATCTCGAGCCCAAAGCACAAAGCATTTGTAACCGTTCGCAATCACACTCCAAACCTTCTTATCCATCCGAACCACAAATACGAGACCTCCCTACCCACAATACCGTCCACACTTAATAAAAACTCTTTTGATCATATGGAATAATTTATCTTAAATAAAATATATTTTTGAAATCAGGGTAAGCACACTTCTAATTTTTTTCAAAAAGGTTTTTAGCTTATAAACTCAAGATAAATAATTAAATCTTTTAAAATAGGCCTTTTCGATCTTTCCTGAAACTGTTTGACTAAAAGTTTAATTTACATACTGAACTAAAAAAGACCAAATGGATTAATCAAGGCGTATCACTTATAAATTGGACCATAATTTTTAGGATAGTAGTCAAAATTAAAATTTAAACAGAGAATATTTAAGGAAGTTCTCTTTAATTGGACTAATAATGAGTTACTGTGTCCTTAAGAAGAAATCACAGGGCCTAATTAAGAAAGTTAGCATGTTAACATAAGCCCTAATGGTATTAAGACCAGAAGATATTTTTAGAGACTAACAAGAAATATAAAATGCCCTACATGGTTACAGGGCTAATAAGAAGTTGTACTTGTTTGCAAATTTCTAAAAAAGAAAAGAAAAGAAAAGAAAAAAAAGGAAGAGAGAGAGAAAGGTAAAGACATTGTACAAGTTTCTCTATTCATTTTTCAAATTCATGTTAGCCATAGTGGCTAAACTTTCAAAGTAAGTCATTTGCTTTCTTCTAATATGGTTACACATTTTAGGTTCACCCTTTTAGTTTGAGTCATTCTTCCTGAAATAGTTGTCCTTATGGTTGATGTCTAAATTAAAGGACCTTATCCCTTGTGCCTATTTCGTCTTAAACTGTTTTCAATGGATAAATTCCTTTTTTGTGAATATTCCCAATTACATCCTTAAGTTACTTCTTCAATTATCTTTTAAGGTTTTAAGCTCGCCTTTAAGGTACTTTCCTTTCTTCAAATTATCTTGTAAGGTTTTAACTAGCTCATACTTCTTTAGAGTTCTAGCTAGCTCATAGAGCCTTGTCCCAACTTGTATCTCCTTTAGGGTTATAGCCAACTCATAAAGCATTGTCTTAACTCATACCTCCTTTAATGTTTTAGCCAGCTTATAGAGTATTATCTTGTCTTGCATTGCCTTTATGATTTTCAACTAACCTAGAAGGTGTTTTCCCTCCTCCAATTTTCCATTAGGTTTTAACTAGCTCATAAAACATTATCTTAATTCATATTTCTATTAGGGTTTTAGCTAGCTTGTAGGGCTATTCCCTTTCACCAATCTCTCTTTAGGGTCATAACGAACTGTAGGATGCTTCCCTTCATCAATTTCTATTAGGGTTTTAGTTAACTTATAAGCCACTTCCCTTTCACTAATTTCTCTTAAGGTCTTAGCTAACTCGTAAGACGCGTTCTTTTTCAATAATCTTTCTTTAGGTCTTAACCAACCCATAAGGCGGTTTCCATTATTCAAACTAGCTTTTAATATTTAGTAAGCTAAAAGAGCGCTTTTCTCACCTAATTTAATTAGCTCAGAAGAGCATTACTAGGTTTTAAATTGCTTTTAGGATTACTATTCTTTCAATGATGCTCCCGCCTAGGTTTGTCGACTCTAATGAGTATTATCAAGTTTTAAGTCTATTTATCGTTTAGGTTGCTAGTTTCTTAAAGACACTCCCATCTAGATTAGTTAACTCAAATGAACACTACCAGGTTTTAAGTCAATTTATTATTTAGGGTTGCTAGTCCTCTAGAAACATACCTACCTAAGTTAGTCAACTTAGAAGAGCATAACTAGGTTTTAATTCATTTCTTGTTTAGGGCTATAGTTAGCTTAAGGAACACTTTGCTCATTCTATTAGGTTAATCAGCTTAGAGGAGCATGATCAAGTTTTAAATTAATTTCTCATTTAAGGTTGCTAGTCTCCTAAGACACTTCTACTTAAGTTAGCCAACTTAGAGAAGTACAATCAGGTTTCAAATTAATTCCTTATTTTAGGGTTGTTAGTCTATTAGAGATGCTCCCACCTAAGTTAATCAGCTTAAAAAAGTTTAATTAGGTTTCAAATCAAATTTTCATTTAATGTTGCTAGTTTCCTTGAGACATTCACACTTAGGTTAGTTAACTCAAAGAAGCATGGCCAAGTTTTACATCAATTCCTCATTTAGGATTGCTATTTCTCTATAGACACTTCCGCTTAAGGTAGTTAGCTCAGAGGAGTACGATCAAGTTTCAAATCAATTCTTCATTTAGGGTTGCTAGTCTTTAAGATAATGCTTCTACTTAGGTTAGTTAGCTTAGAGAAGCACGATCAAGTTTAAAATCAATTCCTCATTTAAGGTTGTTAGTCTACTAAAGGCACTTCTTAAGTTAATTAGCTCGGAGAAGCACAACTAGATTTTAAATCGATTTCCCATTTAGGGTTATTAATCTAACTAGCTCACGCAGTGCTATCATTTCGGGGTTCTTGCCAGCTCTTAGGGAGTTATGCTCCATCCAGTATCATTCTAGGGCTCTTGCTAACTCTTTGAGCACTACCCACCACTCAATGTCACTTTTAGGATCTTGTTGACTTTGAAAGTGTTTTCCTTTTTTTTTTTAAACATTCTAAGGTCATATTCAGTTCGTAGGGTACTAGACCATTCTAAACATCCACACTTACGTTTTGATTAGCTCTTAAAAGGCCTTTTTGCTCTTTCAAAATATCTTTCACTATTTACCAAATTTCCAGTAGATTAAGCCTAGAATAGCTAGCTGATTGTAGCACTCCTTAAAGCACTCTATTTCCGGAGTAAAAACGGTATCTCTTTTGTCTTTATAATAAATTTTTACTTAAGCTTCACTGTAACTGCAATATAAAGAGAAGCAGTTGTAGACATTTTATTTTTACGCCACTGCAGTTTTAGGAAATTTTTTAGAAGAGGGTCTTAATAAAAAAAAATTGAAAAAATACAAAAAATTTAGAAAAATAAAAAAAATGAAAAATGAAAAGAAAAAAGATTTAGGAAAATAGGATCTTTAGGTCTTGTGTCATCTTTAGAGTTTTAAAGTCAAATAAACATATGTGATTTGATAGAAATACGAGTTTTTAGGCAAAAACGGGTGTTTTTATTGAAAATTAATTTCTTAAACTAAGTTTGGCTTGTTTATTTCAAAATATTATGAAAAATAGATAATTTCGATTAATCGTGACATCAAATGGCACCTCAATTGGATTTAAATGGACTATTTCTTATGCGATTAAATTTTTAAGTAAAGTTAAGTACTTAACGTAGCCTATAGTTTCATCAAATTGGCCCATTTTGAAAATAATCTTTCACTTATGTCTAATAGATTTAATAATTGCATGCGACAATAAATTAATTTTTGAAGACTCAAAAGTCTTAGGCCGACCTTATTTTTTATGGCTTAGAACTTATTGAGCTTTTTATTAAATATTAGTTCTGGAATGAATAAATATAATTTTTTTGTTAAAATGGGTCAAAAGTAAAGCATAGCTCAGCTGGCTTTGGCACGAAACTCGTGTGCTAGGAGTGGCCTATTTTTTAGCGTGTATCTCTTACACGCTGGCCTGGCCCATCATACGTGCCATGCACGTGACGATCACCATGGCTGGCACTAGAAGCTCAAAAATCTGCGGGGTAAGGGAAGAAAGAAACCAACTCACCCATACCTATTTTTGATCTGTTTTAAATCTTTTTTTTTTTTTGGAAAATTTTGACTAAATAAAATGCAGTAATTGATAGAGCGCATGGCATACTGTGAATCTAGACACAAATCTCATCTAGAAACACATGTTTAGGGGATTAAATTGAAGCTTAAAATCGAGAAAAAACTCAAGACGCAGTTTTTCAAAATTTCAATGTTGGGCATCAAGGGAAAGTTTCGAAGTTTCTATTGGTTAAACTAAGCAAGAGCACAATCCGGGGATTGCATCCTGACCATCTTTACATTAACATCGAAGAATTTTAGTCAATGCCCATTGATGGAAAATTGTTTAATTTTATTGTGAACTATTGCTTTCCATGCTTAGATAAGCTCGAATTAGTATAAAAGGGTTCCGGGAAATTACGTTTGACATCAAAAAATCATTAAAACACATACAAAATCACTCATTCCCAACTTTCTATCTCTAGTCTTAGGCTCTCTCTCTCTCCCTCTCTAGATTTCCTCTGACAACTTTGTTTGTTGAAGGAAACTAAAACCACATCAAGCTTCCCTAGTTCGAGAGCAATCCAAGGACACCATCCTTGCCTTGCACCGTGGCCTATAAATGCCGCCACCACCGCCTAGCGTTTGAAACCTCCAACCTTTCTTAAAACACCACTCTTTGGTGGTTGTCTCTTCGAAATAACACTACAGCTAAGCTTATGGTGGTCGAAAACCCCTAACCCAACCTTTCTCTCATGCTCAGCCACCATCTTGCTCATCACCCAAACACCACCACGGCGGCCACTTCTAAAAGACCCATCAAACTACAACCAAACCTTAAAACACCTCCACCAAACCTACTTATTCCAATAAGTTTCACATAAAAGTGCCTTTTCCCCGATGAAAATCGCCCAAAATGCCACTCCACACCACTTCCGCCTCCGTCAACTCTCCTTCCACGTGACCTATGTACAGTGCATGAGTCCAAGACGGTTGATCCGAATCCGACCCGAAATAGGTGCCCAGTTCCTTTGCTGACCTACATGTCAACCCAATCCCGTAGCAAGTTTGTTTCTTCTTTTTTTTTAAAAAAAATTTATTATTATTATTATTCTTTGTCATGAAAATTTTAAAAGGAAAAAAATATAAAAATATAAAAAATGGGATTCTTACTTTTAAGTATTTCTTTTTTTGCTTTTGAAATTGGCCTCTTTATAAATCTTTTTTTTAAATGAATAAATAAAACATTTATTTTAGAAAATTTTTTCTTTTCTTTTTTTAAGAAAATCTTGTGTTTTGGTAAAAAAAATTGAAAAGATTGTCTTATCACTTAGAAAAAAGAATTGTTTTCCCAAAAAAATTGTTAATTAATTCTCTTTCAAATTATGGTTTTGTTTTTTAATCTTTCAATAAATAATAAGACATCAAATTATGACCCTTCTTTTAGGGATTTCTCTCAAATGGAAAAAAATAAAAAATGATTAAGAAACATAAACTTGGCCCATCTTTTCAAAAATTAAGAGAAAACTAACCAAGAAGTTCAATACTGAATGGTTGATACATAAGCACCCATATGTAATTATAAGATGACTTCAAACACAGAAATTTTTTTTTCCCCTTTGTAAATAATTATTTTTTTAAATTTTATGAATAAATATAATATGTTAATTCTTTACTTGTAAAATAGAAATTGTTATTTTAATTTAAAAGGGTATATTGAAAAATAAATTTAAATTTAGAAGGTGAAGTTGGTACCTATTTTGGTTTTAATAGGTTAACCCCTAGATTTAAAAACTTTGGTTTTCAAAATCATTTTTAAAAATAGCTTTTATGCAAACTGATAGGTAAGTTATAACCGATTTATCTAATTAGTTGTAACTTAATTTTTTCTAAGCCTTAGTCGAGTGGTGACTTCAATTTTTTTTTTTTTCAAAATCAAAAGAAAACTTAGTTTCATTGATTCTTAGTTAATGATTAATATTAAGTGAATAAGGTTTAATATTAATCAGATTAAAAAAATGAAAAAACCAAATGTTAAGCTTAATGTACATCTTATCATAGGTGTGATTGAACAAGATGTTAGTAAAGTTGCTAATATTAAACTTGATTTTCAAGACTTCGAATCTCGAGATCCTTACCCTTATTATAAGGGCATCTTGGTGAAGGGTATCGACTTCCTTAAGATCTTTGTCAGAGAAAGAGATAGATGTATCTCATATATCATCTTTGTCTCTTCTCCCTCGCTAAAATGACCATAGATGGGGCATTAGCCGAGTTATTAGAGCTCAGCCGGCTCCCTGGGTGAGTCGCCCAACTATGATGTTGATTACACCATTAAGGGCTCAGTTGTTGCGATAGTTGTTATTGTCTTCTTCTCAAAAGTCCTCAATTTATCATCTCTAAGGATCCCTTTCACCACTTTCATTAGCATCGATGATGTATTCTCGTTAGATGGCATATTTCATGGCATTCTTCAATTGGAAGCACTCTTCTATGGTGTGCCCAGGGTCTTCATAGAATCAACAATATTTATCCAAATTTCTATGATTAGGGTTACCCCTCATTTTAAAGGGTTTCTAAAGTAAACCCCTCCTACAAGTCTCTGTGTATTCTTGGTCTAAAGGCCAATCGAGGGGCGTATGCTGTGAATACATTAGAATGGGCAGTGAACACAACCTATCTTTAGGGTTTCCTCCATTAGGATAACTCAATGCTTTGCTGCTAAAGTAGTCTTTACCAAACCCCTTATCTTTATCCTTCTTTCCTCTCGAGCTCTCCCGATCAACTTCATACTTAGCATGGATATTGTCCTCTTAGTTCATATACTTTTGGGCCTTTTGTTATAAATCAGCTAGGGTATTTAGTTTGCTTTTGTAGACAAAGTGAAAGAAATCTCTAGACGACCTTATGCTAAACTAGGTAGCATGTATAACAATTCTTTCATCCAATTGAGGGATCTTAACCATAGTGTTGTTAAATGGTGCCACTAATTTTCAAAGGGTTTCCCCTTCCTTTTGTTGAATCAAGTATAAGGACGACGTATCCTTAGATGGGGGCTTATTAACTCAGAAGTGTAGATTGAAATGATGAACGAGCTCATTGAATGAAGAGATAGAGTTCTTGGGAAGGCCTTACACATAATAGCATCCCTATGATCATGGACATTCATAAGGGTATGAAAGTACAGCAAGTAATCATTTGGGTCACTTGTCCCATCATATCGATCTAGGTCGAAAGCTTGAAGTTCAAAGGAAGGACTTTATCTTAGATACCCTTAGTAAAAAAGGTTTTGTTATTAGCAACCTAGTTAGTGCCTTTAATAGCCTTGCACTCCTGCTTCTTGAAGAACTTCCTTTACCGTTTCGTAGAGCTCATTTAAGTCAATATTATCGATTAAATGGCATCCAGGTGTCATAAAGTGAGCAACACACCTATTAAGAGTTAGCCACTTGTTCATTGCAAGCAAAGGCACGTTATGGGTAGCCATGGACTGCGCCTGCTAATTTTGCATTGCGGGATGTGGTTGAGGTGCCCTATTATCCTCCTGCTAGGGGGTAGCGATTTTGGTTGCCTCGAGTATCTAGGGCATTGACAAGGAAAGGTACCTTACTTTGCCTTTTCATTGCGTCTAACCTAACTTAAGTTCCCTATTTTGAGCCTCCATTTAAGTTTTTTTAGCCTTAAGAACTTCAAATGTCTTCTCAAGTTGTTCCAGTTGACGTTGCTCAACAATCAGCTTAACTAGAGGTTAATTGTCATTTAGGCTTATAGTTCTCAACGTGGTGAACAAGATAGGAAAAGTATGCTAAAGAAAAACCGTTTAATGGTTTAAGAAACAAAGTGACTTGGGTTCTTATAAACGGTGCCAAATGTTGTTAGTAAGACTTTGCTAGTAAAGAGTTAGGTAACTGAGCTTTGCACAAGTATAAGATAGGCTTGTAAGAGAGAACACAATCTGGGGCGCCGAGGTGTTGTTTAACGTGATTACTTTAATGCTTAAAGCAATATTTGCTAATAGAGAAGTGAGTGAATTAACTCAAATAACTTATAAAGAACCTAGTGCGCAAAGAAGTCAAGGTAGTTTACCATTAAGACGCTTGGGCTATTTATAAAAGAGGGCCTCTAAGGATTTAGGAGCATGTTCAATACATTAGTATGTCCACATGATCTGTATAGTGGGATCAAGCAAGCCAACATGTTATGAGATTATAAGGATGTGGTTGTTGACTGGGTCTTAGATCCTTATTTACATGTCTTGTGACCGTTATAATTGACCTATTGTCAAGCCAATCATCAGAGGATGTCAAGTCCTTATTTAGAGATCCTTCAGGTAGGTCGATCACTAAGTAGATAAGGTTAGGCGTTAATGGATCTTTTTTATCTTAAGCTTAATCAGATCAACCCAAAGCCTAAACTAGTCGGTATCGACCTACAGAGCCCATGTCCAAAATATTCTATCAACACCTCCAAAAAAATATTTCACTATTTTTTGGGCTTTTCTTCACAAATTTAGAACCTTCATTATTTTAATTTTAATATAAGACACGTTTGCATACCTTGTACCAATTTTCTTTCCCCCTCTTAGCTATATGATCGATATTAACCACCTCTTCATTATAATATATACCATAAACTTATTGTAGTTTCTTAGTAGTCAAAGTTTTCAAGTTCTGTTGACAAAATAGTAAAAGTTTAATAATCTTTCATACTTGAACTTACTCCAATTCTTCAACCCATATAGACCTTTAAATCTAACATCTATCTACAAATAGATGCATAGCATCAAATAGCACAAGGGTATGAAGGAAATCTCTTTTGACTATTAACATGTCCCCATTCTTTAATATTCTCCCTACTCTTGCTATTATTTTTTTAGCATTTTGATCCATCATTATCAGTAAGTCGAGGCCACAGATTTGAATCCAAAATCTAAAGGGATAACAGATCAACATCTGCAGTCTTTTTATTTATGTCCCATATTTGAAGAGTCATGTGATGTCCCATCACTGACTATGGGCCATGTTCCATAAATTTCTTTAGTCACATTCTTCTTTAGAAGTAATAAGAAATAGATTATAAACTAAAAATTTATATCTCAAAGACACCAAATTTATCCCACGATCTATGCGATAGTAAAAGAATTTGAATTCTATTCAAAATTTCATCTGCTTTTGTTTTGCCACCCATTAGTTAATGCTAGTGATACCACTCTTTGTAATTATATTGCATTATCCTAGTTTTGAAGTATTAAAGCCCTATCCTAAGCAATGATGCTAAAAGATAGTAAATAGTTATATAAAACTACAACATATAATACATATTGTGGTATAATTAAATAATAATATATTCACACTATATTTAAAAACATTTTATGAACACAGAAGTTAATACATTAATCAAGAGTTAGTTATTGGGCTTTTATTAGATCACTTATTAATGATTATTAGTAGGCAAGTACCCTCGACCATATAAAAGCCATCTATATAAATATAAATCATAAAGAAAGTGTTACCAGTAGCAGTTTGAACAAAATTAGAAAAGTAAGGAGATGACTGAATGGTTTAAATATTGTCATATATTTTTTTGGTAGGAAAAGTACTTCATTTCACTATATAAATGAAAATGACAACAACAAACATCAAAAGTTCACTGCAAGACCAAAGCCCATAGCGTTAAAAGAACTCCTACCAACATCAGGGGCATTAACATAAAATTACCAGGAGGGAGTGAGCATTGCTAAGTTCAAAGGAAATATCTTTACCCAATTAAATTTCTTAAAGTGTTATTTAAGCATTACAAAGAGAAGGGGACGACAAATCAACAAACACTTATTTATCCCCATTATTTCAAATCCTTATACCTTGTTTACTTTCTAAAATATAATAGATGGAAAATAAAAAAGTTAGACATTGGTAACTATTGGTACTAGTAATAAACTAAAATTTTTTATTTTGATATTTACTTCATATTTTTTTTCTTTATGATAGAAAGTACCTATTTAAGTGTAATACCCTTTACATGCTAAGAGAATGAACTCCAATCATCAAGACGTCTTTTGATGTAATAGATCGGAGTACGTCAAAACTCTAAATTTAAGTATGCTTGGGCTAGAGCAATCTTATGATGGGTGACCTTTTGGAAAGCTGTTGCACTAAAGGAGAAAACTATACAGCGTTTCATACCAAAGTCAACAATATCTCTATGGGAAGAGTTCCGATTGGATTGTTATAGGTTACCCCTTAGATGCTAAGAGAAAATACTCTAATTATCAAGGCACCTCTTAGTGTAGCGGCTCAAAGTACGTTGAAACTCCAAAATTAAATATATTTGGAATGGAGCAATCTTAGGATGTGTGACCTTTTGGGAAATTGTTACACCAAGGGACAAAATCGTATGGTATTCCATGCAAAAGTGGATAATATCTCGGTAGGAGAAGTTTTGACTAAGTCATTACATTAAGTGTTTACAATATCTCATTAGTCATAATATTAAGTTAAGATATGATCACTAGAAATACCAATATATCACTATTTAGTATTTTTTGAAAATAATAAAAAATCATTTAACTTTTCGCATTAATTAAAATTATGATTATTTAGTACTTGAACTTTTTATTCTAATGAAGATATAATAAAAAGATACAACCATTTCCTATAAAAAGGGAATAAAATGGTTGCTGAAAATAAGAATTTTTGCGACCAATTTCCATTTAGGCATGCAATAGAGTTCCATTTCCTACAATTCCATCTTTTTTCTTACGGGTTTGGTGTTGTCATTCATTTTACCCTTAATTTGATTACTTTTGAATCTAAACTATTGAATGAATTATAAATTTAATTGTTTGGATTTAAAAACATAAAAGTGAACAGTGAGATAATAGGCGAGACTAATCCTGTCAAAATAAAAGATAAAACCATAGAATCTCTCAAAAGTAAAGGGTATATTAAAATTTTGTTCATTTTACAACATAATTATCTACCAAAACCTTTTTCTAAGGAAGAATTAAACCAAATGAGGAGTAAGAAGTAATATAAACTAATTAAAAAGCATGTACAATATGCAAATAAAAATTTGAATAATGGTTATAAAATTTTCTTTTAAAATAAAAGATATAAATATAATCTAATCTTTTATTCATTATGAAAAAACATGTTAAAAATTCATTAAGTAATATAAGGTCCAAAAAATGAATATCTCATTATATAGTATATATCAACTACAGAAAAACTCAATAACTCTTACTCTCATATCAACAATATTTTATCATCAAAATCATACAATATCTTCCAAACTATATATTACAATATGTAATATAATATGATAGATGATTTTACGTGCCTATTGGCTTCCATATGCAAATGTCCCTTCCCCTTTTCTATTACCTCTCATTTTCTTTTTTCTTTTTGTTTATTTAATAGAAACAAAAAAAAAAAGAAAGAAAGAAAGTAGTTTCCATCCACAATCATTTACAAAAACCCTATGAATCCTCTACTCTCTAAACTCTACGTACATATATAATATCCAATGAATTTATACTATCTTTTATTAATAAAACCCTTGATTGGTATATACTTTTACATACCAAACTTACTCTATATATTAACAAAACCCATTTTCTCCTAACTAAAAAGAACTGGTTAAAGACTTGTATCACATCCCGGTTTCAATATAAAATGCTTACATATGTAAAATATTATCCCAATTAATATATTAATAATTTACATTCATAAATTATTTTGAAAAAAATTTTCAATTGTTAAATTTAAACTATTGGTTATATTATTTTATATGAATCATAAAAAAATATAAAAATTGCAACCCATTATACAAATGTCACAATTCTATCAATATCGCATAAAGCATATATCTTTTGAATAAAATAGTTACCATTATTAAATTTAAAATCAAACTATTGGTGTTTTATGATGTTGATGATCTTTTTACATCATATTAAATGTTATTCCATCAACAAAAGTAACAATTATTAGAAAATATCTAAAGTTATGTCATTTTATATTATATTATATAAGGGTTACAATTCCTTTCATTATTTAAAAAATGATATAACTTTTCTATAAAGGGTATTTATAAGAATACATTTGTATGAAGGGGTACAAAAAACAAAATTTTATAAAATTAGATGTTATAGTACATGGTGATTTTTGAGAAAAGAAAATAATGAGAAAAAGTTAACGTAAATAAGTATTGTTGATAGGAAAAGCAACATCGAAAAGGTATAATAAGAAAAAAGTATCATTGAAAGATAAAATAGCGAAAAAAATAAGCTTTTTTAAAATTAGAAAAACATTAAGCTAGCAAATTCTTAAGCCTATTTGCTAAAACCCTTCATTGTTCATTTTTTCAAATGTCAAACTTGATCTCCTCTAAACTTACTCTAAGAATCAACAAAACCCACTATCTCCCAACTAAAGAGAACTAATAAAGACTTACACATATAAAATATTTACATATGTAAAATACTATCACAATTAATTTATTGATAAATTAGGTTCATAAATCATTTTGAAAAAAAAAAACATAATTTTTATTGTTAAAGTTAAACTATTGGTAATATTCTTTTGTATAAACAATATAAAATACAAAAGTTACAATTCATTATACTAATGTCACAATTCCATCAATACCTTTTTGCATAAAGTATATGTTTTTTGAATAAAATAGTTATCATTATTAAAATTAAATTAAACTATTAATATCGTATAATGTTGGTGGTCTTTCTGCATTATTATGTCAAATGCTATTCCATCTAAAAAACATGTTATTTTAAGTAAGTGATAAAACTTTTTAAATAATTGCAACATTAAATTAATTTTGTTACAAAAAAAAAGAAAAGAAAAGAAAAAGAAGTAACATAATGCCAAACAACACAATTCTTGATATACATAATATTTTACTCATATATTTAAAAGGTTGTAACCATTTTAAAGTTGCATATCATTTTATAAAAAGTAGTTAAGTATATACATAATGTTATAATATATTTATTGTTTCTTTAATTATATATTGTTAAGATATTAAGTATGATATCTTTAAATAATTTTTTTTTTAATATTCTAAGCAAATATTCTCATATTGCCTAAGTTTTAGCGGTTATATTTTTATTAGTGACATGATAATCACAAGTCTCCACCTTTTCCATTAAACTCTAAAGTGTAACATCACCTTTTAGGCATTAAACTTTTTCTCAAAATTTTTTGTCTTTGAAAATGATTCTTTATATCATCCTTGAGATAGGGATAAGGCAAACCTATATTTTACCTACTTCAATTTGTTTTCTTTTTTAATCCAATAATAACGGCTAAAAATAATACAAAAGCGAGCTATCCATGGAGTATCACAACTATATATTCTTGTACATTTATGATTCCTTCATAATTATACATTATGATTACAACTAAGGTAACACTATGGTATTTCTTGAAGAATGGCCTCCCAGTACTTAAACTATATCCTGCAACCAATAGCTTCTTCCAAGAATTCATCTCCAAATTGAATTTTGAAGTGTCTTTACTTGAAAGAGATAGGAAGCCCGATCTATCATCATTTACTTAAAAGTAAAACAACTTATCCCCTCAGCTTATTATAAGCTAAATGAGAATGGATAAATAAACACGTTAGCAGTAGCACCATGCCAAATATGTCTAAAGTATCATATCACAACTACATAATAAGTCATCAGCTTAATCATGTTCTTTAATCAAGCCAAGCAATGTAAGTGTAATAAGCGCGTAACATGCTTATGCATGTGGCATGCATCGATACCGATATTCTGGCCTAACATAGCATTCATTTGATTGGTTAACTTCAATCGGGCATTTGGACATAAACTAAAGTGTAGGGACCTCTGTAAACCCCATAATTTTAACTTTTTGAGCATAAAGTTGAACTCGAGTATTATAATTTACCTAAGTCAACAAAGCTAATAAATTTAAAATTAATCAAAATTTTAAATTCAAAACCTAAAACAAATATGAAAAACCCTAATCGATTAATCTAAATCCTAATTGCATAAAAAAAAAACCTTAAACCCTATATATACATAAATATAAGAGTTTAAACCCGAACTTAACAAAAATCTTAAAACCAAAACCCTAAACTTATAAAATGTATAAATTTACCCTAATAGTAATAAAAACCTAATCGGATACGATTATCGATCGACATGTATATTTACATATGAACGAGTAAAGATAACTGTTAAATAATTATTAATGTAAAGAGTAACAAATTAATTAACAAAATTTACAATATTATTAATATTATTTTTCGATTATTTGTGACTTTATATATGTATATATGTGTATTAGTTTTATACTAATTTAATTATTTTGATTTAATTTTACTACATATCTCATGTTTATGTACTAAATGGTATATATTAATTTTATATTCCATATTTCCTTCCATAATTACATTATGTATTATTCCAAATACCATTTAAAAGTTAAAATTACTTTTAGAAAAGTCAAACCAATAATTTTATAATTTTCTTTTGTTTTTTCCTTTCTTTTCCTTTTCTTTTTTCCTCTTCCTACTTTTTCTTGTAAACTTACGTATGCCCTTTTGTCTTTCATTTTCCCACATGTGCTCAAATTATGGGATAAAAAGTAAAGATCAATTTGATAAAGATAAAATCAAATCCAACTTTATCTCCTTATGTTATTTTCTTTTTCTTTTTTTTTTCTTACTTTTCACTTTTTCCTTTACCTTTTCTTACGCCAGTTGCATGAACACACATATATTATCAATTTCTTTCATCATTTTCTAAGACATAAAACAAATACTAGTCTCATTTGTTGTTTGAACAGACATTTCTTCATTCCCTTTTTCCCCTTTCCTTCTTTTGGTTTTTTCTTATTTTTCCATAACTTTAAGAAGAAGAAGAAGGGCTCTTGATCCATTAAGTTTCAAGACAAAAGAGAAATTGAATTACAATTTATGTTGTATTTGATTTATTTTGTAGTATTAATTTATATGTATCCTTCTATTGCAAATGTATATTATAGTGCTTTATGTAATTTAGGAGTATGTAATAAGTATCAATTGAATTTTAATATCGTTGTAATAAAAATCTATGTACATGTATTGAAAATTTAAGGATAATTATTCATTTTCATGTTTATGTATTTATATATATATTTATATATTTAACTATATGTATACATAAGTTACGTTTATTTAGTTATGTATATGTATAGTGTATATAGATAAATATAGTACATGTACATACATATAATACCAAGTGTATTTATTTTATTATACATATATGTGAGATATATTATGAAGTAGTATAAATACATATATATATATATATATATATATAAATAGAGTATGAAAACATAATTATATGTTTATATGCACAAGTATAAGTATATGTATAATATTAGTATAGTATAGGAATAAGTATATGTACATATCTAAAAAATACAAGTATAAGTATATTAATATCTTAATTTCTTAAATAAGTCAATAAGTAAATACATACATATATGTATACATAAGGATCGTGACCTTAAAGGAAAAGTAAGAATTAATTTTCAGTAATTAATAAATTATAATAATATATAAGTATATATATTAATATCACAAATTTGGGAAAATGAGAAAATTAAAGGAATTTAGAAAATTGCCTTGTGGGCTAATAGGAAGCTACCATTTAGCATTCCTTAATTGAAACAGCAAATCCCAAAAATAATAAGAACTAATAAATTAGAAAATTACAAACATAACACAAAGTGATATAATTAGGAATTTATACTTTAAATAGTGAAATAAATAAATTATTATAAAATAGACTCAAAAATAATAAAAAATTTATAAATACACAAAATTAAAATTAATTAAATCATAAATCAATAAAGAAAAGCTTAAAATAATAATTTAAAAATATTTGGGTTAAAATAATAAAATTTGTGATGTCTTAAGACCATAATGAAAAATGCAGATTTTAACATTCAAAATGAACTCTATTACGTAAATGTGCATTCGAAAACAACTATTAGTTCATAAAACTTGGAGTTAAAACAAAAAAAGTTATACACAATGTTACACTTTGTAGTTATAGAGTCACGATAGTCCAACAGTGTAAACCATTCTATGATAGTAATTGGCCTCACAGCACCTACTATAAACATGATCTACACAAGGCTTCGATGACTCTTCGCTTTGAAATAAACAGTTCAATTAAAAGTTTAGCTAAAGTTATAGTAATTATCAAGAATTTTATATCAACATACATAATTACATGTACATTCCATAGAACTTCCTAGGAAATTTTACATTAACATAACAGTTTACTAATTTACGTAACAACTATTAGTCTTTTATTCTTAAGTTACTAAGGAGACTCTAGCTATACATCAACTACTAGGCGAATTGGTCCTCACACCCTAGGCTTCAAAAGAACCAACCTTTAGGTAGTTGTAGGGCGGCATAATACTCAGAGTATTCAGAAATCAGAGTCTACAAAAGGATCTATATGAGTATGAGCAACTACAGCTTAGTAAGTTGAATTGGAGACTCATGAATGTATACAAACACAACAAGATTATCAAGCAATTATTTTCATACACTGCAACAAACAAGTGTCATCACACAACTTAGTCCGGTCCATTGTGAGAAATTTTACTTACTCTAATCCGGATTGAGGAGTTTTCATGTTATGCAATAACTCATAACCAAACTTAGGTTTGTGCAATGGAGACATTGCTCTTCCTAAGACTATCCTTCGAACCAATGCCTTTATCCTCATCACGACCTCCTCTCCTGTCACTTAGTTCGACAAAGGATAAAGAAAAGATCAATTTGTTATCTAGCGCTATATTTATCAAAGGTATCGGTGTTTGGTTGGAGAATCCTAATGATCCCCTAAAGGGTTGCAATGCATGACAATTTAATGCATTGAAATCGAATAAGATCAAATTCCATTTAGGGTGTTTAAACAATTTCACACCAATCCAGTCATAATACACAATTAATCATAACATAAATTTCAACACGAAATTAGATATTCAATTACATGCATAAACTACTTCCAATCACAATCATACACAATCCTAAGTTTCCGAATACCATAAAATAATACTCCAATACAGTAAGTAATAACCCAACTTACTTAGAATTCTCAGTCGCCCAATCCTTTAATGGCAGGTCTGTTCATCTTTAGGTATCTTATAATACAAATACGTTTTTTTAGTACTTATACTTTGATGATACATATTCTAAGTTATGATTTAACTTATTTCTCCATATATACCTATTATTTACTAATGATTCATTCTACTTTATTTCAGGATTCAATTTCTAAATTAGATTCTAATTTTGATTTTACATTGTCTCTGGCTATGAGGAATCTTAAATACGCTTGAATCCTAATGTGAAATTAATTACATTAAGCTTGAGTATTCTAATATTACATTGGGTCTTAATTTAGTGTTCTAACCTATCCGGTACACTCTAACATTGATTGGGGCACCAGATTTATTCCTGATGTGAGAAAATCTTACATTTTTTATGCAATTATCTAAAATTAAATTTTATTTCAGATTTGTTATGTACTGATTTTTATTATTATATTATCCAAATAAACCTAATTTTTCATATTTATTAAATCTCCAATTCTACATATTCCTGATTTCCTATAATTACTACATAATTCCTATATTAATTACACTCAACACTCCAAAGACTAGGATTATGCTTCCACATTAAAGATTAACATCCTTAAATATCTAATTACCATCTAAATCAGTAATTAATCACCTAATTAACCCAAAATTACTCAATTTTTTCATCATTTTAGGGCTAAAAATTTACTTAAAATTTTCAAAAATTAAATTTAAAAAAATGGCTTCATAGCACTATTCTATATTACTTAAGCATTTTACAGAAAAAATTCGAGCTTCAAACTACACTCCTAAGTCTTTTTATTTCTAGTTTTAATCATGCTTGGTTTTACTTAATTTCTTAAGAGCCCTATATTTACAGATGTGATTAAACTTAATCACTATTTTTCCCTAAATCTACATACAATAAAACCTCAGAATAATGAATTTCATAATTTTCTAGGCAAAATAAATAAATTTAATAAATTTTATAAAATCAGAGCAGATGTGAAACTCACTCAGTCCGATGGCTTTTAGGCCTCCAACATTGGTTTAGGTGTGTCAGTCTGTCTAGGTGGTGGGTTTAGAGTAGGGTGGTGGTGGTGGTTCGGTTCCAGGTGGTGGTGATATGTGGGTTTGGCCTTCTTACTTCCTTTGCATAAATTTGGGGAAATTTTTTAAAAATCTTAATTTTTTCTTCAAATTTCGATGCTCTCGATTTTTCTACTTCTAACTGTACAAATGAGTTCTATAATTTTTCTTACTATTTATAGAGCCTTGTAGTAATTATTATGCATTAACTAAACAAGATATTGCTTAAATATCTTCAATTTTGCCTTTTTTGTTGCTTGTTTTTTATTGGTTAATTTTTCTTCTTTAATTCCTGACATGCCACAACCAAATCTAAGTCATTCCCTATTCCTTTGATTTTTTCTTAATTATTTAATAAGTTTTTAGCTAATTTCAGATAATTTAAGTAATTTCACATATTTTTTTTTACACCTAAATACACGTGGGGTACATGTGAACATTCATAATTATTATTTAAGTCATTCTATGATTTTTAGTATACATATAATCTATCTCTAGCAATTTATTAGTTATTAGATTACACTTTTCTCCTTTTTGATAATTAACAGGTATTATATTTAAAATTTGAAAATTTTATAGTCTCTTATTTCATTACTTATTTTCTTAATTCAAGTTTATGAGATCATTTTTACTAATATTTCTATCTATAGTTTATAATTTAGGCTTAATCGGATCCTTTAACCAATCGCCCTAAACTTTATGTACTAAATTTAATCCTACAGTTACTTAGCTTAACTTTAGGGCTTACATACAATTGGATAAAAAGCTCAAACCGTGAACTTTATATAAATAAATAACAAATCTAGGTAGATTTTACTAAATACTTATGTAGATTAAATATCTTACTTAAATACTTACTATCTTTCACACTTTTTAAATATTAGGTGATCTCGATATGGATATCAATCTCTCTGTGGACTATTACGACCCATAATTGATATATAGTTAAGTGAGTACTACTGATGACTCTATACTTATTTTATGCTTGCAATTAGTGCATTTAAATTTTACATATATTAATAAATTGATATATAGGGTTTGGGGATGTCAATATGCTTGATACTAGTTGTTAAATTGTGCTAAATATTATTAAATATGATGACTGAAGAATTAGTTGTATGATTGGTCATTGCATGATTTGGATGGTTTGCTAATATTGGTTAATCGCTTAATAATTTATCATAATCTTATTTGATTTATCTCAAATTAAATGGATCATGCATAAGTACAAACATTGCATCTATTGTTCCAGCCGTCACCTTACACTGATGGTAATGAAGGGCTTTGTAGGGATAGGAATCCAATATGATTTGATTAATAATATAATACAAGAGCATTTATATGATAAGACCCTACCTTTGGCTCACAGGCTTACTTGATGCCAGAAACGCTAATCGTAAGTAGCTGAGAGTCCAGTCTAGAGATTATTGTTGTAGGGTGTGAGTGTAGATTACGAGGGCCACTTTCACTGTTGACTTGGGAATTTATGTACTATTGGATTTTTGGAAATGGAAATATACTTTATGAAATACAAAATTTCACTTTATGGTTAAAAACCTAAAAACTAGAACCCGGTTATGATTAGTGACAATGAATCTCCAACCCTTACTACAGAAGGTGTTAAATTTGATGTTGTATGCAACACCAGTCAACTGCATATATTATTTGGCTTACTGCTTGTTCATGCATTTATATATCTATTATTTAATTGTTTGATAACTTACTTAACAATATAATAGGAGGGATATCTCACTAAGCTCATATAGCTTACTCCTTAATAGTTTTCTCCTGCAGGACTGATAATAGGGCATAGGTTAAGAGTCGAGTGTTGAATATAAGTATTAAGATCCCTAGAGAATAAAATCTAAAGATAGATTGTATAGCTAGTTTGAAACATCAAATGAATTACTATTCTTAAACTTAGATTTTGTAACTTCGATAAGTTTAGATTTTAGATCTTTACTACTTGATCTTGTTGTTTGATAAGGGATATTGATTTTCTACAGTTTTGAGGAACTATGGAATATTGGATATCCATAGTTATTTATATATTACGATTAGTTAATAAATTAAAAATTGAAAACCCTAAAGATGAATTACTTAGAGTCTTGTAATCTTTGACTTGCAAAGCAGTTTTCATATCATGGAAACATACATGATATAAAAATTTTAGGCAGTCTTATTAGGACATCATAGAGTCATGACAACTTAGCAGTGCAACAATGAGTTGCCAAAACCTAGCTTGGCGATAACTAAATGAAGTGGTTAGGAATGCAATTCTATTTGTTCGAAAACCTAACTTTTATAGATCAACTTATTTACTTAATAAACTCAGTTTTCAGAAGTCATATTGTTTCCTTATGAAAACCTAGCTCTTTACATAAAACCCAACTTAGCAAAATCTAGGTTTAGAAACAACTTGACCTATAGGTATTTTTTATATCGTGCTTTGCTATTAATGCATCAAATCACATACTAAGCAACACCTAGCAAAATACTAAATAAGTTTACTCTTTTACTTATTAGCCTAATCTTTGCATTGTTGTATTTAGACTTTCGTTACTAAGACTTCTCTATCGAGTTCGCTTAAGTGAAACCTTAAGAGGTAGAGTTTATACCTAGCTTCTTACCCAAGTTAATACGAATTCCAACAAAGTTACATATTCATTCCATAACATAGTTACAATAATCAATTCTAATATCAAGGCATGCTTTAGTCAACTACAATTACACAAAAAAAAGCATTACATACTGACTAAGAAACATATTGATGGGAATCGATCTCCAACTATATCCAAGCTGAGGCCTATCAATGCTTGCCGAAGCCGAGCTGAAGCCAGAAGGACGAGAGGAAGGAAGATAAACACTCGGCATCAAGTCTTTCGTCTGTTAAGGTGTGGATATACCACAAGGCCAAGTACTTGATGTTACGCCCCGAAGTCGCGAGGTCGCAACAGTCCCGCCGTGTAAACCACTCTATGATAGAAACTGGCCTCACAGTTCCTACCATAGAGATAATCTACACAAGGTGTCGACGATCACTCGCTTTGAAGTAAACAGTTCGATTAATGATTATACTACAAATATGATGAGTAACTCAAATTACTATTAAACATAGATAATCATATAAATAAGTCCACTGAGCTTCCCAGGAAGATTTACACAATAACTACAGTTTACTAATTTACAGAATAACTAACAGTCTTCATCCTTTAACTACAAGGTCAGTCTGGTTACACATTAAGCTAAATAACTTGATCCTCACACCCCTGGCTTCAAAAGACTAACCTCTGGATAATTGTAGGGCGGCATGGTACTTGAAGAGATTACAAATCAGAACCTGCAAAAGGATCTATAAGGGTATGAGCAACTACAGCTCAGTAAGTTGAATTGGAGACTCATGAATGCATACAAGCACAAACAGGATTATCAAACAATTATTTTCATGCAATGCAACAATCAAGTGTCATCGCACAACGTAGTCCGGTCCGTTGTGAAATCAGAGAAATTTCACCCGCTCCGATCCGGGTTGAGGAGTTCCATGTTATGCAGCAGTTCACAACCAAACCCAGGCTTGTGCAATGGAGACCTCGCTCCTCCCGCGACTACCTTCGAACCATTGACTTCACCCCCGCCGCGACCTCCTCTCCTGTCACTTAGTTCGACTGAGGATGAAGAAGGGACCATTTTGCAATCCTGCGCTATCCCTTTCGAAGGGGTCGGTATTTGGTTGGAGAGTCCTATGATCCCCTAACGGGTTGCAATGCATGACGTTTTCGGTTATTACGGTCGACTAAGATTAAATTCCGGTTAGAGTGTTCAAACAAGACCACAACAATTTAATCAGTCACAAAATCACCCACAGCACAAATTCCAGCACGAATTCAGATACATCACACATGCGCAAACTACTTACAATCACAAGCATATACAAGCCTAAGTCTCCGAGCACTAGAAAACTAGTACTCTATTACAATAAGCAATAACCCAACTTACATGAATTTGCTCGGTCACTCGATCCTCAAATTGGGAGCTGATTTGTTTCTGGGTATCCTATAATGCAAAGAGGTCCTTTTAGTACTTATTTTTATGGATTCTTATTCTAATTTATAATGTAACTCATTTTTCTCATGTATACCTACAACGTACTAATAATTCGTTGTATTTTATTTCGGGGTTCAGTTCCTAAATTAGATTCTAGTTTTAATTCCTAGGTCGTAATTAGGCTCGAATCCCAATGTGACATTAATCACCTTATGCTCGGGTATTCAAATATCCTATTGGGTCGTAATTTTGGTATTCTAACTATTCGGTACACACTAACCCTAATTGGGATATCGGATTGATTCCCGAGGTGTAAAAAATCTTACATTTTAAGATATTTACTTAAAATTAAATATTAATTCCGATTTATTATTTTTCTGATTTCAATTATAATATTATCTAAATAACTTTATTTTTTTAAATTTAGTAATTTATATTTTCACATATTCCTAATTTCTCATATTCTTTATCTAATTTCCCTAATTAACCATAATTAGTACCTAAAAGCTAGGATTAGGGTTCCACTGCAGAGATTAACTTCCTTAATCATCTAATCAAGATACAAATCAGTAATTAACATTCTAATTACCTAATTAATCCCAAATCACCCAGTTTTACCATCATTTTAGGGCTAAAAATTAACTTAAAATTTTCGAAAATTAATTTTAAAAAAAAAGGCTTCATAGCACTGTTCTAAATCATATGAGAGTCCTACAGAAAAATTTTGAGCCCCAAACTACATCCCTAAGCCTATTTAATTTCCGGTTTAATCATGCTCGGTTTTGAACAATTTCTTAAGAACCCTATATTTCCAGACATAATTAAACTAAATCAATATTTTTCCCTAAATCTACATACAATAAAACCTCAGAATAACAAGTTTCATAATTTTCTAGGCAAAATAACTAATTTTACAAAATTATATAAAAATCGGGATGAGTAAATGACTAACCGGTTCAAGGATTTCTGGCCGTCCAAAACCGGTCCAAGGCTGTCGGCCAGTCCAGACGCTGGTCCTAGGGTAGGGTGGTGGTGGTGATTCGGTCCCAGGTGGTGGTGGGTGGTGGTTCCAGTTCACCTTGCTAATCTGCACAGTTTTCTTTTTTTTTTCTGGAATTTCTCTCGATTTTTCTTGTGTTTCGATTTTTCTCAGATTACAAACTGTCCAAATGTCTTCTATGAATTTTTTCCTTATTTATAGACAAACATAGTAATTAATGTGCATTAATTTGATGTGATTTTGCCCATTTCCTTGATTTTAGGCTTTTAGTTTGGCACATTTTTATTGGCCAATTTTTTTCTTTTCAGTCACGACCTGATCCAGTTGCAGACCTCTCCTTCTGATTTTTTTCTGATTTTTTTATAATTATTTTGTATTTTTCTTTAATTATTTACTTAATTTTCGGCCTATTTTAGCAATTACGCGTATTTTTATCTACACGTAAATACATGTAGGGTACATGTGAACATTCCTAAATATTATTTTGGTCATTCTAAAATTTTTAGTATACATATAATCTATCTCTACTAATTTATTAGTTATTATATTACACTTTTTGCCTTTTCAGTAATTAGTAGTTATTATGCTTAAAATTTGAAAATTTTATAGTCTCCTATTTTACTACTTACTTTCTTAAATTTAAGTTTACAGGGTCATTTTTACTGGTATTTTGTTAAATAGTTTATAATTTGGGTTTGATCAAATCCTTTAGCCGATCGTCCTAAACCTTGGGTTTTAAGTTCAAACCTATGGTTACTTGGCTTGGCTTTAGGGTTTACACTTGAGACTAAAGTACCACTTAGCACATAATGGGAATCAGTCTCCGACTATATCCAAGTCAAAGTAGACCTATCTGAGGCCTATCAATGCTTGCCAAGGCCAAGTTGAAGCCAGCAGGACAAGAGGAAGGAAAATAGACACTCAACATCAAGTCTTTCATGTGCCGAGATGCCGAGATACCACAAGGTCAAGTACTCGATACTAAAGAACCACTTGGTACAACACCAAAAGACTTGTGTCGACTAATTCTAAAACTCAGCAATTGTGGGTTGACCTTTCCGGTGTCTCGGCCAATCATTGCAAGACTTCGAGGACTCTTTCCTGAACCCATACATCCAATTGCCAACCCCGACCCATTCGAATACTACTCCTTCTAGGACATGCCAAGTGACTACATGCCGACATCCCTTGTAAAACACATAGTTTTGTATTCTTGTACATGTTTTTCTTTATTTTATTTATGAGCCTAGTTCTTTAAGGTTTAAGGCCTCGTACATTATTTACAATTTTTCCACTAGGGTTTACGATTTGCTATAAGTAGCAACATTTGTAAACATTAGAGATATACGAAAATGGATAGAAAAGTATATTCATGCATTTTGGAATCTTTCCCCCTTTGAACAAGGCTACTCTTTTGAGCTAGTATTTACCACATTATTAAGTATAGATCAAACTCATTAATCTCTCCCGCGTTCTTATCGATCTTGTCCTCAAGATTGTGGTGAACCCCTTCATTTGAACAAATTAGTAAGTCGTATCTAACCTTCATTTGAATCACGAGCGACATTTAGTATTCGTGAGTTTGTCAAACCCTATTTCGAGCTCAAACCCCTGGTAGTGTTTATGTCTTAGTGTGAAATATCCATTCAAATTCATCATCAAACCCTCCTGTTCTTCGTACTCATTTTGAATCTCAAGTACCCATTTCGAGTTTTTGAAATCTGCTGTTGTTTGATTCTGTATCATATTGGTATCAGAGCTTTTGGGGAGAGACGTGTGCTAATGATTCTTTAAAGTTTAATTCGTGGTTTAGACATTTTTGTTAGTCGTCATTTTTGTAATATAGTGTGTTCGTGTTTTAGTAGTTGTAATTTTATGTTGTTTAAGTCGAGTAACAGTAATTTTAACAATTGATCCTAGTTGCTATAGTGTTTTTGTTGTAAAACGTGTTTGTTTAGTTTTCTGGAAAATTACTATAAGGACGAGAATGTCGGAGGATAGTGTAAACAACACTGGTGATAACCCTTACAGAAGTGTAAGGTGATGTATTGATAACCTGGAATATCATATTCAGAATGTTATTAACTCTATCTAAGAACTCACTAGATTAGTCAGGGCCCGCAAATGTAATGGTCGAGAAGAAAGAGGGGAATGAACACCCACCAATAGAAGTGGTTCTAATGAACTTAATTATGATAAGCAACAGCTAAGAAGAAGAGAAAACCAACCTGCATTGAGAAGAAGAAATGAAAGGACTGTTAACTCCGAAACAAATTAAGAAGCCCGAAGAAGAGAGCCGGGGCCAAGAAGGAACATGGCCAAGCAAAGCTCTAACAAAAGTAGTCGATTCGAGGTGAACCAACCAGCTCAGAATGTAAAAGATGAACCCCGAGCACCTGGCCAAGGACTTAACAATATAAAGCTTAAGTTACCAACCTTCAGTAAAAGTAACCAACTTGAAGAGTTTCTTGATTGGGTTCCCTGAGTCGAGAAGTTATTCGAGTGCAATGATCGAACAAATGTTAAGCTAGCTTCATTATCCCTTATTAAATATGCAAGCCTTTGGTGGGATATGTTAGTTGCTTAGCGAGATGCTGAAGGAGAGGAACTGATCAGAACTTAGAGGCTTACGAAGCGATTGATGAATCAGCGCTTTGTACCAACTTACTTCAAGCAAGAGATGCTCCATGCGTTCCAACACTTGAGACGAGGTTGAAATACTCTTGAAGAGTATTTACAAGAGTTTGAGATCTTGATGACAAGATGTGAGATTATTAAGCCATAGGACCGCACCATTGCTAGGTTCTTGAGTGGACTCCCAGATGATATTGTAGATATAGTTGAATTGTAGCCGTTCAACTCTTTGGACAAGCTAATTAATTTGGAATTAAGAGTAAAAAGATAGAGGAGGGTGAAGCATCAGAGGCCGAGTTGCCGATCTCAATAAAGTAGCCCTAAGCCTTAGAAGTATGCCGAGAGAAAAGGGTTAAAGAAGAAGATGTAGAGAAGCGAGCTTAGTTGACCTGTCCATACCGAGAAGAAGATTGCTGAGACAGAAAAGGCATCCGATAATAAGGCCCAAGATGTGAAATGCTTCAAATGCTTAGGCTACGAACACATTGTGTCCCAATGCTCAAATAAGAGGGTCATGGTCTTGAAGGGTAAAAGGCCCAAGGCTCAAATCGAGAGTTAGAGTAACAAGAGTTTGAAAGACTAGTTAATAGAAGAAGATATTAATGCCGAAGACCTAGATAAAATCTTAGCTACGGCGATACAAGCTAACCAAAAAACAGATCCTGGATAAAGGGAAAATTTATTTCACATGTAATGCCTAGTAAGTGGGAAGACTTGTTCCTTGGTTGTTGATGGAGGTAACTGCACCAATATTGTCTCTGCCAAGTTAGTAGAAAAGATGAAATTGCCGACTTACCTGTACCCCTAACCTGATGGACTAAAATGGTTTAATGACAAGGGTATGGTCCATATGCATAAAAGAGCATGGATAGCATTCAAGGCTAGATAATACAATGATGAAATCGACTTCGACGTGGTGCTTGTAAATGCCACAAATCTACTTCTTGGCCGACCATGAGAGTTTGATCGGAAAGTGATCCATGACGGATTCCTCAATACTTATACTGTTCAGAAGGATGGGAAGAGTTATCTCTTAACCCCGATGAGCATGGAGAAAATCTAAAAACACTCGGCACTAGTGGTAAAGCGAAAAAGGAGAAGGAATTTATTTATCATCCCGACCCATGCTCAACCCTTAATGTCGAGGATAACTTGCTTTCAGACCCGCGACAATGATGGGAATCAGTCCCTGACTATATCTAAGTCGAAGTAGAGTTGTTTGAAGTCGAGGCCTATCTGTAAGCCCCACAACCAACTATTCGGGGTTTCAATTGGTTGAAAAATCCAATCGAGCCTAAATTATGAAGTAAAGTTAGAAATATTAGTAAAAATAATCTCGTAAGTTCGAATTTAAAAAAATAAGTAATAAAATAAAATAATATAAAATTTCCAAATTTTAAGTATATAACTAGTTATTTATCGAAAATGCGTAAAATGTATTCCGATAACTAACGAATCATTAGAGATAAATTATATATATACTTAAAATTATAGAATGACCTAAATAATATTTAGAAATATTTATTTGTACTATATATGAATTTATGTGTAAGTAGAAATACGCTTAATTACTTAAAATACATAAAATATGCTAAAATAATACTAAATAATTAAATAAAATTCATAGTTAATTAAGGAAAAATCAAGGAAAATATGGAAAAATGAGGAAAATTCCAGAAGTAGGGCATAGCAATTTGAAAATTAAAGAAGGAAATCAACCAATTAAAATGCAAAAAATAGAAAGTGAAAAAAAGAGAAGAGATAAGGCAATTGTCTTGTCTAATTAATGCACAATAATTCTCTAACACTTCGATAAATAGCAAAAAAATTTCAGAAGCTCATTTGGCCAGTTTGGAGAGTGAGAAAAATAGAGATGACTGAAATAGTGAGTGTTTAGATTAATTACAAAAAAATTACTCAAATTTATGTAATAAAGGCCTTAGAGGAGAACCGACACCAGACGAGCATGTAGGAGTGGATAGCCACCACCACCACACGGTGGTGGCAGTGCCTAGACCGGTTGACAAGGCCACGGCGGCCGACGGTAGTTGGAGCCAGCCACACAGGTGAGTCCGATTTCCAACTCGATTTTGTTTAATTCTGTAAAAATATCAAATATTCTTAGAAAATTATGAAACTTGTTGTTCTAGAATATTTTTATATTTCGTTGTTATAAAAAATATTATTTTGATGAAAATATATCCTATGATATATGGTTCTTAAGAAATCATGCAAAATCGAGCATATTTGAGTTTAGAAATAAATGACCTTAAGAGTGTAGTTTTGAGCTCAAAATTTTTGTGTAGATTACTTAGATGATATATAATAGTGCTATGGAGCCCATTTTTAAAAATTAATTTTTGAAATTTTTATATAATTTTTAGGCCTTAAAATGAGGCATAAAATGAATAATTTAGGGTTAATTAAGTAATTAAATAGTTAATTATTGATTTAATAAATAATTATATATTTTAGGATTTTGAAATTTGATGAAGTATGATACTTGTAGCATTTAAAGTGTTAGATGTAATTATTAGGCTAATTATATAGTAAATAAGTAATAGGAAAAAATAGTAAATTTTAAGTTAATTTTGTTAATTAGGTGTAAAATTTGATTTAGGGTGAATTTGGACATTTTTAAATGATAATTGATGTTGGGAGATGGTAATTAGAGTGATAGAAATATTAGATGTGTATTGTGTACATAATAAGTGATAATACATAATATGCAATTATTGGAAATATAATAAATAGAAAATATTAGGATAAAACTTGATATTATATAAATAATAGGGATATATAATAAATCTGATAGAAAACTTAAATTTATGTAATTATATGAAAAATATAAAAATTTCTTATATCAGGAGTAAATTCGATACACTAATAAGGATTTAAGTGTACAGAGTTGAATAAAATATTGACTAGAGGTAATTATGGTATTTAGGATATCTGGAAGTAATATGATTAATTTCACATTATGAGTTTAAACCAGTTTCTAGGGATTAGGTATAAAACAATAACTAAAACCTAATTTAGAAATCGATACAGAAACTGATCCGAACCTAGCCCCAAACCTAGAATAATTGTAAAAGATTTTAAAACTTAGATAACTAGACATATTAAACCCTAAACAAAAGATAACAATAAGCGTTATAGGATAAAACCAACCTATAATAGTTCTATGAAAAACTGAAACCACGTTTATGTTATAGGGATGATCAGCGATGGCCTGAGCGAGTTGGACCTTGAATGAATGAGCGAGGAGTCCAAGTAAGTTAGGATTAATATGTTGCTATATTTTGGAGGCTTGAGATTATACTTGGTTGTGCTTATTACATAGTTGGTTGTGTGCATGTGCTTAATTATAAGTAATGTTATGATTCTGTTTATTGTTTTGGCTTGTATTGTATGAGGTGATTGATTACCCTAAAATGACCTTAACAAAGATATGACTTATAATTATAAATCGGACCTGCATAGCAACCCATTAAGAAAAATCTAGGATTTTCCGACCAAATACCGACCCCTTCAAAAGGGATAATGCTAGATAGCAAAATGGGTCCCTTCTTCATTCTTAATCGAACCAAGTAACAGGTGAGGAGGTTATGACAAAAATGAAGTCAATGGTTCGAAGGTAGTCGCGGGAGGAGTAGTGTCTCCATTGCACAAGCCTGGGTTTGGTCGTGAACTATTGCATTAATGGCAACTCCTCAACTTGAATTAGAGTGGGCGGAATTTCTCTAATCTCACAACGAGCCGAACAACGTCATGCGATGGTATTTGCTTAAACATGCATTGCACCAAATGATTTGGTTGATAACCTTGTTTGTGTTTATGGTGTAGTTTTAAGTCCTCCATCCTAACTTACTGAGCTATAGTTGCTCACATCCCTATAGACGTCATTGTAAGTGCTAGCTAAGAAACAGCTTACAACTACTCTGAAGCTAGCAACTACTGGATCTTAGGGAGTGAGAAAAAACATTTGAAGAACATATATATATTTTAAGGTCTAAGATCTTATTTTAGAATTTTTCATTTCTGAATAATGTATCAATTAGGAAATAAATTACGGTGAAGCGTTGTAAACGTTAATTGTAATAATCGAATTCTAGTGTATATATATATATTTTCTCACTTTCTTAGGTAAATGATTTATTTAAATTACAAACTGTTTACTTCAAAGCGAATTAGTTGTGGATGCTTTGTATAAATCAGGTCTAGGATAGTGGTTGTAAGGTTAACTTCTATCTTAGAATGATTTACACGGCGGGGCTATTATGATTGTACCGTTTTAGGGCATGATACTATTAATGTTTGCTGAGGCTGAGCTGAATCTAGAAGGATGAGAGGAAGGAAGATAAACACTCGGCATCAAGTCTGTCGTGTGTTGAGGTGCTAAGATACTATAAGGCCAAGTACTCGAGACCAAAGAACTACTTGACACAGCACAAGAGACTTGTGTTGACTGTATCTAAAACTCGACAATTATGGGCTGACCTTTCTGGTGTCTTGACCAAACACTGTAAGACTTTGGAGACTCCTTCCTGAACCTGTACATCTAATTATCGACCCCGACTTGTTCGAATACTACTCCTTCCAAGACATGCCAAGTGACTGCATGCTGACTTCCCTTTTAAAACATACAGTTTTGTATTCTTGTACATGTTTTCCTTTATTTTATTGATCGGCTCAATTATTTTGGGTTTAAGGCTTTGTATGTTATTTACAATTTTCCACTAGGGTTTAGGATTCGTTATAAATAGCAACATCTGTAAACATTGGAGATATACGAAAATGGATAGAAAAGCATATTCTTGCGTTTTGGAATCTTTCCCACTTTGAGTAAGGCTACTCTTGAGCTAGCATTTGTTGGATTATCGAGTGTAGATCAAACTCCTTAATTTTTCCCGTGTTTTTATCGGTCTTGTCCTTAAGATTGTGGTGAGCCCCTTCATTTGAATCGGTTAGTGAGTCGCATCTAACCCTCATTTGAATCTCAAGCGACATTTAGTGTTCGTAAATTATATTGAACCTTATTTCGAGCTCAAACCCCCGATAATGTTTGTGTCTTGGTATGTATATCCATTTACATTCATCATCAAACCTTCCTGTTCTTCGTACTCATTTTAAATCTCGAGTACCCATTTCAAGTTTTCGAGATCCACTGCTGTTTGATTCTGTATCACATATAATCTAGCATATTCCACTTAATAGTACATACTCCCAAGAGACGAGACATTGTCACATAGATCGTTAATCAACACATCACACTCGTACACAACATCAATCAGGTCAATAATAGTCAAGTCAGTTAGAAAATCATGACCAGATATAATCTACTCCAAAAACACAAATATCTACTCACTTGGACTTATCGATAGTTCCATGCTGTGCATCAACACAAGGTTCTTCTTCATATATTTCATTTACTAAGGATATGCAATACCAAAGTCAACTATGGTTTAAGACTTGAGATCACTCTCTACAAAAGTATTTGACCCAAACTTCCACTGAATCAATCTCTGATTTATCCTTAGAACTATCCTTTTATTGGAAATATTTCAAATAGTTTATTTTTAATTTATATGGTATTTTTTTCTCTTCCATTCGTTTCTTAAGTGGTAAGAAAGTGGGTGTACATTGGATTTATTGAAATTTAATATTTCAAGTAGGTGAACACAATTCAATAGGTGGTAGGTGTGAAAATGTTGTTGTTACCTATTATGTAAGGTGTCTATATGTTGTACCTCTTAAACTTGTTCTAAATAAGAGGGTTTTATCATAAAGTTTTTCTTTCATTTTTCTTTACGGTATAAGAGAAAAGTCAATCCTTATCGACTAAAATTAGCTCAAAATGACTAATTCTACTTAAGAAATTAAAGATTTATATCCAGGATTCTTCATGTCTAATGCTAACACATGTGTCTCCTAAAATGGCAAACTCTTTCAAATTGAAGCAAAAAGCTTCCACTGAACGAATCTCAAATCAAGCAAATATCTCTTTCTCTAACCATGGAAATGGTAAATCATCTGTAGGAAGCCTTGCCTAAAAAGGTATTTTCTTTACTATTTCTTAAGGTTGTGGAAGCAATATGTAGACTGCTGACAATGGAGCTTTTAACCATATATGTAATTCTAAGTGTTTATTTATCTCACTCTTAACTTGTGGCAACTTAAGCAAAATATATGTAGCTAATGGTCATAATGTCGTTACCACGGGGAAGGGAGTTGTTTACTTAGCTGATTTAAAGTTAAATGATACTTTGTTTATTCCAAATCTCTAGTATAATCTTTTATCTATGAGCAAGCTTATTAAGGATTTAGACTTTTAAGTGATTTTTTCATTAACTTCTCATGTCTTACAAGACAAATCTTTAGGGCCAACAATTGGTAATCCTAAGGGATTATTAACTCATTTGTATAGGTTATAAACAGACATAAAGTCCGTGTTAAAGTCTCTAGTGTTTGTTTCTCAAGAGTATGATGTTATGTTATGGCATAAATGTCTTGGTCATCCTAGTTTTCCTTAAATGAGTCGTTTGTATCTAAATATATTAAAAAATACAAGAATCAATAATTTTTAGTGTGAAACTTGCATTATGGCAAAATTGTAAAAGAATTCCTAGCTGAGTCATTAATACCAACCGTCTAAACCTTTTTACTTAATTTATGCTAATATTTAGGGGCCTTTTTGTTTAGTGACACATACTAGACACAACTAGTTTGTAACATTTATAAATTATCACATTCATGTTTATTAGGTATTTCTCCTTAAGGAGAAATACGATATTTATTAGGTGTTTTAACACTTCCATAAACTAGTCTTTAATGTGCTTCAAGATCACATTAAAATCCTTCGTTTAGATAATTAGAGAGAGTATTTTTCTCACGAGTTTAGGGAATATTTGAGTAAAAATGGGAATATTTACAAAGTTCTTGTGCTTATACTCCCTAACAAAATGGAGTAGCCAAGCGTAAGAACAAACACTTACTTGAGGTTGCTTGATCCATCATGATTGCTAGATTTATTCCAAATTACCTATGGGAGAAGAAATTTTAACTACTGCCTATCTTATCAATAGAGTTTCATCAAAAGTTATAAATTTTTAAACTCCTTAAGACATATTCTCAGATAAGTCTCCTTAATTCTCTCCCACCAAAAGTGTTTGGTTATACTGTATTTGTACTCAATATACACCTAATAAGCACAAGCTTGACTCTAAAGCTATTAAACGTGTTTTTATTGGGTATTCCTCTTCTTAAAAAGGTTACAGGTGTTTTCATCCTCCGAGTAAAAAGGCATATGTCATTGCCAGTGTTGTATGTCTCGAAAATCGAGCATATTTTTAGTCATATATTGAAGAGGAGAATAAAGTGTCTGTGTTGCAAGATCGGTTTTTTCTACTACCCAATTATGAGCCTAATCAAGTGTTTATTCCCTTAAGAACATTGAGTTCTAATTCCCAATCATCTTTGAATTCACCTGATATAGCTTAATCATCTAAAACTTTACCAAACAAAGACCAAATGCCTCTTCTTGCAATTGATCAAGCTAATCAGTCCTTAGTTGATTTAGTGACTAATTCTCCTTCATGTCAAGAAAAAGTTGAAGAGAATGCTAACTTACCCATTACCTTAGGAAAAGAAAGAATGGCTTATGCTAAGTGTCTAATCTTTAATTATGTGACATATTCATGATTGTCACCAAAATACAATGCTTATGTTGCATGAGCAGATGAGGAAGAAGTCCCTAAAAATATATATGAAGCCATAAAAAGTTCAAAATGGAAAGAGGCAATTATAGATGGGATGAGGGATTTTGATAAGTTATAAATTGATTATATTTTATATAGTGATTTTTTATGTTTTTCCTTGAATTTTAGGTTAATTTTTTGAAAATGATATTTAATTGAGTAAAATTTTATTTTCTAGGTTTTGGAACCATGTACATGATAAAATGAGAAGATAACATAAGTTTCACTTAATTCAGAGCTAAAATGAGAAAGTTATGAAAATCGATATGACCAAACGACATGATTGTATCGTTGTTAAGAGAATTTGAAGCACAATTTTAATTATGGACGTAAGTCACATGACCAAATGACACAATCATTTCCTTGATTGTATCGTTCCTACGATTTTGAAAAGAAGAGAGAGAAAGAAAGTCGAAGAAATGTTGGATGAGAGTGACTCAACTAGTTGATACGGTCATGTTACCAGTTGTATCATTTGTAGTGAATATGTTATTTCATTTCTCCTATTTAAGGCTTAGTTAAGGTTTTTTTGTGAGAACATTAGCATGTCTTTTTTAGAGAACTTCAAGGTGAAAACACTTAAGAGAGCCTAATGCGATAAGATTTCAAGATTTAAGACCTTACTTTGATTTATGATTCACTCTTCTACCTTTCTTTTAGATTTCATGCAAGATTGTTATTTTATCGTGCGTAAAGAGTAGATCTTTAGTATTTAAATCTTATATAACTTAGATTTATTTATGTGGCAATTACTTTTATTAGATCTAAGCAATTCTTAGTTTTCTTGAATTGATTATGTGTGCTTGCATGCTTTAGGTTGATATTCCTATAGGTGTTAATCTAAAAATCTAATATTATATAAGAAGATTGAGAGATTTATTATATAATTAGATCTATTCATAATTGATGAGAGTTTATACAATGTTAAAGATAAATTGCAAGATTCTTTTGAATCTATAATATTATCTTTAAGAGAATTCGCTGCATATTAATTTGATCTTAGATTATGCTGTGAGGAAGAGATTCTATTAGGTAATCTAGAAATTAGAGCATGAGAAAGTTATTGATTTTAATAGAGGATTTTACCAATCAAGAAAACTAACGAATTAATTAGATTATCTTTAGAGAAAATCACATATTTAGGTATAAGGAAAACAAGATCTAAGTACGACGTTGAGTTTTAAGTTAAATCTTTAATTGGTTGCTTTCTTGTTTGGTTATTGATTAGTTGCTTAAATTAATTAGTTGCTGTAATTTTAATTTAAAGAATTGAGTTCTAAAATTGAATTCATTGGTTAAATAATAGAGTTAAGATTAGTACTAGTATTCGAGGTCTTTGAGGGATCGACATTTGAACTCATATCCTTTTTACTGTAACTTGATAGATGTGCTTACCTTATATTAGCTTTACATCAAAACAATATATGGGATGTAGTAGATTTACCTACAAACAAGAGAGCTATTGGAAGTAAATGGATATTCACAATAAAGTATAGATTTAATGGTAGTGTCGAGAGATATAAAGCCTGTTTAGTAGCCCAAGGATACACTCAAACTTATGATATAGACTATGATGAAACTTTTGCTCCAATAATGAAATTAACTTCTATTAGAGTTATTCTATCTATAGCTACAAACTTGGATTGGCCCTTTATTGGCTAAATGTGAAAAATGCCTTTTTAAGTGGAGATTTGGATAAAGAGATATATATGCAACTACCACCAGGGTTTGCCTCAGAATCAAATAATGGAAAGGTATGTAAGTTAAATAAATCTCATTACGGCTTGAAACAATCTCCTAAGAAATGGTTCACTAAGTTTAAAAGTACTTTAATACGGTTGGGGTACAAGTAAAGTGAGGTCGAGCATACCTTTGTGAAGATGGGAAATAATGGATTAAAATTCATTTTAATTGTGTATGTGGATGATATTTGTAGGTCCCAGTTAAGTTACTAAGAGGAGGGATAAATTGGTTACTTTTTGAAAATTTTAAAATGAATAAAATTTTAGAAAATAAATCCCATGATTACTTTAGTGTTTAGCATTAAAGTAAGTGAACAGATTAATAATAAAAATAAAGTGCATGAAAATAAAAGAGTAAGGATAGAAGATTAGACAAATCGAATTATAATGCTTCAATCTTGTGTCTACTACACTATTCTAACTCCATTGCTAGGGACTTGGTTCTCTTCATTGGAGTAGTTCTACTATTCACTTATCAACAAACCAAGTCTTGAGAGATTACAGCCACAAAAATCCTCTACTTTGACTTGCTTAGCCTTACCCTAGGCTAAATACTTAGAACTACAGAGATTACATAAGTCTCTCTCAAATACATGCTCTAAGCATACAATGAAATACAAAGAAATAATGAGGAAATGATATAATGGATCCTTGACAAATAAGAATAGAATAAAAAGATTATAAGTGAGTTGAGCTTTTGATTTATCTTATATTCTTATTATATTTGGATGATTTCGAAAATTTCACTACAACACTTGTAATTTCTCCCTTGTGTGTCTTCATCTTTGAATTGATGAGTTTTTATATACCAGTGCTAGGAATTTGAAGTATGGAAGGTCAATTAATATTGTATTTTTGACCTCTTTATCTTGCCTTCGAAAATATGCAAGATCATTTGTAAGATAAGAAAGAATTTGCTTAATTGCTCCTTTGAATCAATTTATTTGGCCTTCCATATAAGCATCGAAGATCCTTTCCTAAATATCAATTGCTATGTATTGGATCTTAAAGGATAGATACGTTTTCCTTTCCAAAATGTTGATCATGCAATAAGGAAAGAAATCTCCCATTATTCTTTTAACTTCTTAAAAGGAATGTTTTCTATAAGAGATCCTTTGAATCAATTTGATTACCGTCCTTCCTTATTTCTTAATCAGATACACTTCTAAAGATTATAACCCTTTTCATAAAATCCAAAGAAATGTCTTATATACCCAAGTTCCGTCTTACATAAATTTGAATAATTTTTTCCCCATAGATTTTATCCTTCTTTGTGGAAGATGGAGCTGGGTCTTCTTTTAGTTTTATCAAAAATTACTCTTGATTTGATCCACATAAATTGTTCCCAAACTTTAAGCAATTATGCTCTTATTTTAGGTTCTAGATCTAGTTTTCGAACTCTTTGATATATCTTATGATTGACCTTCTGGTAGATATTAGAACTTGAAAGTTCTTTTTATCTCTTGTTCCTGTACACTTGAATACACAAATATATAAACGTACATCCTTACACTTATATCCCTTTTTGTTATCATGAAAACTTATTAAGAGAACTCAACATTCTTTTCTTTTTTAACAATAACAAAATCTCTGGTAAAGTAATGATTTACTAAGATAAAAGAACAATTTTCACAAGATAAATTCACGATATCAATATCCCAACTTCTCTCCCCTTTTTGTTATCATTTAAAGGAGAAGAAAGCTCCCCTTTAATGAAATGCTCCCCCTAAGCGCATGAACTATCGAAATAGTCATAAAATGAACTAGGAATTAAACATGATATTTGACAGCAAAACAGAGTCTAGAAATCAAAATAAACACGATAAAAGACCAAAGATAAAAACATGATAGCAAACATGACATGATAAAAGTCCAACAAAAATCAAAATAAAATGAAAGTCTAGGAATGCAGATATGACAAAGACTAGGTCTTCTTTTTCTTGGGATAAGATTTCTTGAATCTTCCAAAGGGAGATGGTTGCTCTGGTTTCCAAGGAAGATAAAGGACTTGACTTATAGGGGTCTAAAGAGGAGCAAGATCTTCTTTAGGAGCTTGTTTAGTTATAAAAGGTGGATGATCAATAGTAATTGGAAGTGGATTAGAGATTGGTTCAAGAGTTAGATTAGACACTTGTTCAGACACTAGAGTAGGAGCTTAAGTAGAGATTTGATTAGGCTCTTGGGTAGGAACCTTGTCAAGAGTCTATTTAGGGATTTTGTTAGCTTAAATAGTGTTTGAAGGTGGAGAAGATGATGGAGTCAGGTCAAGTTGAGCAGCTTATTGGTCCTAATTGGACAACTTGAGTTATTTAGGTAATGGGGTTAATGGAGAGGAGTGTTGGACAGATGGAGCCTCGATGACTAGTGTTCGAATGCCTTTCTAAATTGAGATTTCATCATATTTAGAAAATCTAATAAATTCTTATCCATAATTTCTTCAACCTCTTTCATAGATATCCCACTACTATAATCTATTTCAAAGTTATTTCCTTTGGTTAGCCAATTCTTAAAATCATCTTATTCATCTTCTAAATCAGATACTCTCTTCCTTTTCTTTCCTTTATTGATTTGAAATTTCCCTCCAATTCTCAAATCATACATCCTATTCTTCTTTTCTTTAAATTTAGCTACCTTTTTCCCTTTAGCTTTTCTCAAAATATCTTCACTGCTTGTAAGTCTTCTTCCATAGGATCCTTTGATTCACTATCTGATTCTTCTTACGATTCCTCCCCCTCAAACAAAGACTTGTGTAATTTGTTCCTTTTGTGCTTTTCATGTACATAAACACTCAATCATCTATATACCAAGTCGTGTTCTTAACATTAATCTCCATGTGATTGATGTTATATTCCTAATCACTTTAATAAGCAACTACCTCATTGCTATAGGAGGAATTTTGAATTTCTTGTCCTTAAACAACCTCATTAAAAGATTCCCATATGGTTTCTTTGCACAAGTTAGAAATGTACGCTTAATAACCAAATTAGCAACATCAATTGTGTTCTTTTTTAGCAATGCAATTATTATTAGTGCATCTTCTTTTGAGATTAAAGTTGCATTCCCTTTCTGATATAGTACAGGGGACCAAGTTAACCAATTACCAAGTTCCAGGTTATATTGGAGACCTGTTTGCGAGCTCCTCATGCATAGAAGACTTACTTATAAGCTTTACCAATGTTGGAAGACTAGTTCTGCTAGGTCAGGTCTGCTCTACTCTACCACGTCTGCTATGCTCTATTAGGTCAACTAGACTTCTAAGTCCGACCATATCAGGTCTCAAATAGCTCATCAACTCTTTACTTGGATATCTTATTTGATTACTTATTTTTGCTTATATTATTTAGACTTCCTATTTCTTGTATTTTTTTCTAAATTACTATCATGTTTTACTTTATACTTATAAAAACACAACTAGGGCATCATTTTAGTCATTTTATTTACAACTTTGCTACTACGTGTAAATAGGGCATATGTATAAGGTTTTAGACATATTTGCAACATTAATGAAAAACCTTTGAGTCTTTTCTCTTGGAAAACTATTTTCTTCTCACTTTTATCAATCCCTTTAGCAAGAATTATGGTAAGCAAGCCTAGTGTTCATGCATCATATTGCAAACTAGCTTAAGTCCATGTATAGTTCTATAGTACGTTGTATCCATAGAGTTAGTGAATAGGACTACTAAACCATTAACTTCCATTTACTTCTCATTCCATCTTGCAGTTTAGACCATCTTCAGTTTGTACGATATTGGATACCGTGTATTCCCTTCCTAGCGATCTACATCATATTAGTATCAGAGCTTTAAGGTTCATCTTTAGGATTTCTTGCATCTTAGAATGGTACTGTTTTGAATGTGTAGAAAAGAGGTTGAACAATGGAAGTAAGGTTAACTTACTGTTCATATGATGCTTAAGGAGTCTATTTTCCAGAACAATGGTTTCTATTATTATTATCTCACCAACTTTAGAAACTGGGCGTACTAGTGACTGTGTGCTCTAAGTTTGAGTCGAATTCCATAATGGTCTAAAGTTCCAGATATTTGAGTTAAAAAAAAAGAGAGAGATAGAAAAGAAAGAGGACAATTGAAAGTTGAAGTTACTTCAATATGAAAAGAGAATTAGGGTAACTAGGGTTTGAAGTATAAGGTTTAACAAAAGTGGGTATGTATATTTGGGTGTACTCAAGTGCGCTTGTGAATCTACACGAATTGGTCATTGAAGTTGCGTTGGTAATGGATTTCCTTAGTATAGTGGTGTTTGCTATGAGATGACAATAGGTAGTTTGCTATGGTTATAAGTTTGCAACTGTGGCCATGCGTTATCTCTAATGTGTACAGTTGTATACTATTACTTTATGTACATGGGTATTGTTGGTGTTACTGTGTTTCTTTTATAAAATAGCAAAGTTAAGCTATGTGTTTAGTGTGAGTGTATCCTTATATTGAGTGATTGTTGTTGTTGTACCAAAGGCCACAAATGTGTTGTCGTGATCATGTTAAGGTTGAGTCTTGTAGTGGAAGTATGGTTAAGTTTGAGGTGAAAGTGTCCAAACTATCTTACTTGCTAAGCTAGTTTAAGTGTACTGGAAAATTGCTACGTTGTCGTGTGTTGGGTATACTATACTAACTTTTCTCTAAAGTTGATGAGCTGTTATTTCATATTGCTGAGCTGTCCTTACTTACTTGTATGCTAGTTCAAACAATTACTAAGTTGCTATTTAGTGAGTAACCAAACTAAAAACCCATCATTGAGCTAAGTTGTCCATTCATTCGTGTTTCAAGCTAACATTTGAAGTTGTTATTCCTTTGGGTGCTATTAGTGGACCTAACAAATTTGCCAAGTGGCTTCATGAAGCATAACTTAGACCTATACTGTTAAAATTGCTAAGTTGAATCACTTTAATTTGTCAAGCTGATTCTAACATATGAGTGGATTGGTGTAGTGTACTGAATTGAAATTAAAGATCTAAGCTACAAACATTGAAGTTTTCGAGCTACTGAAACAAAGATTATGCTGCTCCATCTAATTGTGAGTTTGAGCTATTATTTTAAGTGATTGTGCTAAGTTAATTACTGGGTACAAGTGTGAATGTCAAGCTTATGGAATAGGGAAAATTGTTAAGCTGTTGAAGGAGTTTGTGTGAGCATCAAAAGTATAGACTGATATTCGATTAAGGGAACAAACCACACTGCTCTTCATTGTGACGAATTGTAGTATACAAACTAAATTAAAGATAATTCTTATTTAAGCTCCTTGTGAGATTTTGTCTAAGGTGCTTAATTCAAGAATTTTAGCTTATGAACCATTGCTGAACTGTGAAATTCACCTTTGCACAAATAGTTTATAATCAAGTTGATGGTGCATATCTAAGCCATCTAAATTGTTGTCATGCTAAGCTACATTGGTTGAAAACTTTAGTTTTAAGTTTGTAAATTGTACTGAGCTGACTTGGAAGCCTATTTGAGCTATTACATATATATCTTAGTATCCTCTTATCGAGCTAAAATTAATTCAGATATTGTCCAAGTTGTTAAGTTACTCATTGTTGAGTGTGCTTAACTGAACAAATGTGTACTAAGGAGCTGTCACGTGTGACCTGAAAAAGTATGTGTGAGTGCTAGGTGTGTTATGGAGTTAATCGGTAACTGAAGTGTGGGTTGAATATGTATATGCCAGTCCAAGTAAGTGATGAGCTAATGTAGCTTGTGCTTTTCTTTAATTTCTGAACAATCTTGAATTGTATGCGCAATTGTGTATGGTGAAGCACACCCGCACCAAACTAAATTAATTGGTAGATTTCACGTGTCATTGTGGTGTTTATTATTGAATGTGTGTAAAAGTGCAAAAGAGATATGTTGTTGTATGTGTTCAAGTTACTAAGTTCCGCTATGCTATAGGTGAACTTTTTTAAGCTTCTGCGAACGTTGCTTTATAATTTAATTCATGTATATTGTTGTGACGTAGAGCAATTATGCTAAGTTGTCCTTTTCCCAAAGTTGCCAAACTGTTGCGTTATACTATATGTGATGGGAATCAGGCTACCGGACCTCTGACCTGCAGCCAAGCCTAAGGACTACAAGGACGGGCAAGACGAATCCTCTTGTTCCAGTCGACTCATAAAAAAGCCAAGTATCTCCTTGTCGATCCATTCTACCTATCGAGCTAAGCGATAACTTATTTCTCCCGTATTGAGTGTCGAGAAACTGAAGGTTGAGATATCAACCCTTCTTCATTCTTGCACATGCCTGGCCAGTTACTTATTCGGATTTACCCCTACCCAAATGCCAAGAGAGAGAGTCTGGACTGACTAAGCCACCCTTACTTGAACAAGTAAGTTGTCCATACTTTTTTGTCGACATCCTCCATCAGTATCACCAATATAGCATCACCACGTGTACAGTATCATGTGTAGAATCCATTGCACCAATGATTACTTTCCTTATATCTTCATTTTTATCCTTTTATATCTTGTATATTACTACCTTAAGAAGTACCATTTTTGTCTTTTCCTTTTTAGGTAAATTGCCTTAACTTATGGGTATAAATACTCTTGTAATTGTAGTTGAAAAAAGATATACAGAGATTATCATTAATGCACTTGTATGTTTTTCCTTTCTTATGTAAACACTTTGTTTATTCTCGGCATTACTCTTATCTTAACCCTTAAGCAAGGCTAGGTGGAGAGTAACCTCACCAGACCAATTTGTACATCATATCGAATTGTGCTGTGAGTCCTTAAAAGTTCCATTGGTGCATTATATCTTCTAGAGCAATTCGTAGGTTTTGCTTACTATTCACTTGTCATTCATTCCTTTCATACTTTCCCCTAATAACTATTTCAAGCTTTCTACAAACTCCGCCCATCTAACGACCAACTACGTTTGTTCTTGGTTACGGTTCGCACCAATACGGGTGCAATTGCAGGCCCGAGCTTATTGAGAGCAAAATGCAAGGCTAAACAAGTGTGGCATTGGAGTTTCGAGCTAAAGTTATGAAATTGGTCAACAATTGTTGTCTTTGTATGGCATTAAATATCAAGCATCAAATTTATGAATTATTACAAGCATTTTGGAGTAAATTGGGAACTATTAAGCATTGTCTAAAATTCTTAATTTTATTTCAACATTATTAAATTTAAATTTATTCAATATGGCCATCAGAGCTCAACATAAGCATCGTAATGCATGAGGATTAAGGACGAAATCTTTTTACGAAGCCCTAAATCTTATTTCCCCTTATGTTTTAGAATAATTAGAGATTATACTTGCTAAGCTCAAGGAGATGAAGGAAGAAAGAAGGCAACAAAGGATTACTCAATCAAAGAACATTGAGGAAGAAGAAACTGAAGGAAAAGAAGTAGGAGTTGAGGATGAGAAGGAGGTTGATAAGGAAGGACAAGATGAGTTGCAACTTAGTGCCCATATTCCTGAAGTGTTCCCATTGCCATTAACACTTGATGCTATCAATGACCATAGGTATTACTATATTAATCTCTCGTATGTCAAATTTCTTTATCTTGAACCATTGTTGGGGTTTTCTGGAGGTGATATGTGTTGTAGTAGTATTGTACCTGTGAGATACTATAGATTGTATAATGGTGTTTTCTAAGGTCATGGTAATGGATATTGCTATTTAGGTTGTGTTGTTCTTATCCTTATTGCTCTTATATTGGAAAAATTTGAAGTATATAGATGGGAGGAGAAAGGATTGAGTTGTGAGGAAGTGGAAGAGGTGATATCTACTAGGCAAGATGTCATGAGACCAACATTGGAAGAGCATGAAGCTTTAAGGATGCTTGAGGTTGAACAATAGTTTGAGATCTTACATGTTCAAATTGCTCGAGCTCATGAATGACGTTTGAGCCAAATGTTGTGTTGTTCCCTTTGAATGATAGTTATTGGGAATGACTGAGTAAAGTTGAATGGATACATGATGGATGGAAGAAAGGATACTTAAGGAAGAGTTTAATCGATCAAGCTCATGACGAATGGAACGAGCATTGGCTGATGATGACATTAGTAGAGGAGCATGAGTACTTCTCTGTGTTTATATTTTATTTTTACATGTTGGTATTTAATCTTGGTGGGATTTAAAGCCACCAACTACTAAGTTTTAAGCTGAGACTTCTCTAAGGGAGAGGGGATGATATGGTACAGGAGACTAGGCTAACCATTTACTAAGTTTTAGGTTATATTAGAGACCTGTTCGTGAGCTCCTCATGCATAAAAGACCTGTTTATAAGCTCTATTGATATTGGAAGATCTGCTCTACTTGACTTGGTCTACTATGTTCTGCTAAGTTTACTTTATCAGGTTGACCATACTTTCATCTTCGCTCAGATTAGGTCTCCAATAGCTCATTAACCTAGCTTATTTTCTCTTCACTTGGATATTTCATTTGATTACTTATTTTTGCTTATATTAGTTGGACTTCTTATTTGTTGTATTTTTCCTAAATTACCATCGCGTTTTATTTTGTATTTATAAAAACGCCATTAGGATATCTTTTTAGTTATTTTATTTACAACTTTGCCACTATGTATAAATAGGGCACATGTGTGGGGTTTTAGACAAATTTGCAACATTAATGAAAAACCCTTGAGTTTTTTTTTTCTTGGAAAGCTCTTCTCTTCCCACTCTTATTAATCCCTTTAACAATGATTGTAGTGAGCAACCTTAGGCCTAGTGTTTGTATGTCATATCGCATATTAGCTTAGGTCCATATGTGGTTCTATGGTATGTCATATTTGTAGAGTTAGTGCTCAAGATTATTAAACCATCGACTTCCATTTACTTTTTGGGCTATCTTGTGGTTTGGACCCATTCCCAATTTGTGTGATATCAAACATCGTGTGTTCTCTTCCCTGTGATTATCACTTTCTTAGGTAAAATACAACTTATAACCAATTTGTACAGCAACCTTATCAATAGCTTATAGTCGAAAATAAACACTTCTATGGCCTCCTTCTTTCATTTGCCATTTGTGATAATGTTAAAAACCCAACTTTTCCCATAATTAAGAGTTTTCAATCACTATTCATTACAGGCAAATCAAAGCACTTGATAATGCCATTTTTAGTAATTTTGATTGCCCTTCCTAACATGGTAGAACTTAGCCTATCTCTCTTGCTTAGGTCCAAGTTCTCATAAAACTCAAAATTTTTTTCCCTTACACACTATAATATCAACAGTGCAAATTTCTTTACATCCAATTACACATAAAAATTAATCTTAATAAAATAGTCAAAATCACATACATCAGGTTCGATATAATCCAATTTACCTTTTAAAGAAATAGACTTAGATATTACCTTTTTCTTTAAGCCTTTAATTTCTAACCAAACTGCTACTGTATACTACTATTCTATCTTCTGTTTTCCTCTTCTTGAATTTTTACTTTTCTCTTTATTCATTGTAGGTAACTTGTCCTTTGATCCTTTCCTTTTCTAACATCCATGAATCCAACAAATTGTTTGATAACTCCATAACTTAAGTCACAAGTTTGTTAATTTTAGCTCTGGAGAGTTTCTTTTTGGTTTCCTTAGTTTTTTTTTTAATTGATTCTTTTTATTTTCCTTGGGTTTCAAGTTAAGGTTCAATTCGATTTGACTGTGTCTTCTTTGAATTAGAAGACTCATCAGCTAACTCGTAAGGATTTGCCATGGTATTCTTTGGGTCTTTTTTCAATTTTCTTCCTTTTAAGAGAGTACAAGAGGATTTACGGTTAGGCATGAGAATTTAGAGAGACAAAAAGAGTGCTTTTGAGAGAGCAGTAGAGTAGATTATGTGCGAGAGTTGAGTGTTTAAACAAGGAAGGAGAAAGAATCATACCTATCAACTCAAAATGTAGGAAAGAGAGAGAGTATGAGATTAACTAAAGGTATAATGATACACTTACCATGCTTAAGAGTTGATTAGATAAGGAAGTTGGCAGATACGGGTATTAAAAGAAGTAACTTCCAAAACCGTGCTTTTTAGAAAAATGTAAGGGAGATTTTTATATTGGAAAGAGAGAAAATCCCTTAAATATGTAGAAGGAAAGGATGGAACAAAATTAACAAAAATCGTACAACAATTACTTAGGATAACATACACCAATTTCATTCCTAATATACTTAAGTTGTATTTTATCAAGAGGTTTTGTAAATATATCAACCAATTGATTATTTATACAAATAGACTCAATATTTATGTTTCCATTACTAATATGATCTCTAACGAAATAGTTTCTAACTTCAATATGTATAGAGCATGAGTGATGTATAAGATTTTTAGTTAAATTGATTGCACTCATATTATCACATTTTATGTGAACATTATTTAAATTTATTCCATAATCTAACAATTGTTGTTTAATCCATAATATTTGTATACAACAATTTCCAATCAATATGTACTTGGCTTTTACTGTAGATAGGGCTAGGAAATTTTCTTTCTTAGAGGACTAAGAAAACTAACTTGTCTTTAACAATTGATACACTCCAGAAGTACTTTTCCTATCTATCTTACAACCAGTGCAATCTACATTTGAATATCTAATTAATTCAAAATTATGATTTTTTGGATACTATATTCCTAACTTAGATGTGCAAGATGGATACTTAAAGATACATTTTACTATAACTAAGTATGTTTTAATTGATTTAGCCTGAAATCTAGCACATATACATACACTAAATATATATTAGGCCGAGAAGCCATTAGATACAGTAAAGATCCAACTAAACTTCTGTATATTTCTTCACTTACCTTCTTACTTGTTTCATCTAGTTCTAATCTTATTGAAGATGACATGGGAGTTGCAGCTCCATTTGTATTCTTGTATCTCAATTTCTTAAGAATTTGTTTTGTATACTTTTGTTTATGGATAAATATTCTATCTTTGGTTTGTTTTATCTAAAGTTCAAAAAAGAAGTTTAATTCTCCTATTAAAGACATCTTGAACTTGGCCTGCATCGTCTTAGAAAAATCCTTACAATAGTGCTCATTAGTGGAACCAAAGATAATATCATCAACATAAATTTAAACCACTAATAAATCATTATTGAAATATTTAATAAACAACATAGTATCAACTTATCCTCTTTTGAATATGTTTTTCATCGGAAATTCACTAAGTCTTCCATACCAAGCGTGAGGTGCTTGTTTTATTCTATATAAAGCCTTTTTCAGTTTATAGACATAATCTTCTTTGAAAGAATCCTCAAACTTGGGGGTTGTTCAACATATACTTCTTCCTTTATATAACCATTCAAGAATGCACACAACTTAAACCATTTATTACATGTAAGAGCTACCAATAGTCTTATAGCTTCTAAACATGCAATTGGTGCATATATCTTGTTAAAGTCTATTCTTTCTTGTTAGGAATAGCCTTTTGCTATAAGTCTAGCTTTATTTCTAGTTATTTTGCCATGTTCATCAAACTTATTTTTAAATACCCATTTTGCACCAATGATCGATTTATTCTTAGGTCTAATAACTAAAGTCCTTACCTGGTTTCTTTGGAATTGTGCAACCTCTTCTTGTATGGCAGTTATCCAATTTACATCAAATAAGGCTTCATATATTGTGCTTAGTTTAACTTCAAATACTAATGCAAAATGGTTTCCAATATTTTGTGAACTTGCTCTACTCCTTATCTTGGAATGTATGTTTCTAATTACATGTTCGGGTGGATGATAAGATTTGTACTTCCATGTTTTTGGAGGTTTGAAACTTACCTATATAACTTATGATGTATCTTTTGGTTTAGCTTTTAACAAAATCTCTGATGTGCCACCTTTAGTAGATTCTACTTTTCTTGTCTCGTTTTTATGAGAAAGAAAGTTCTTACTTGAGTTATTTGGTTTATCATCATTTAATTCTTCATTCCCTGCTTCATCAATGAACTTCATATTAATTGATTCTTCAAGAGTTTGAGTAGCTTTATTATATACTCGAAATGCTTCGCTTCGTAAGGGTATTCCTTTGCTTGCTTGTTCTTCGAACCTACTTAAATCTTGTCTTAGTTTCTTGATAAAACACTTAGAGCTAAAGATGTCAAAATAGGAGACCGTTGGTTTCGTACCCTTATACATTTCATATGATGTTTTCTTTGTCAATGGCCTTATATAGACTCTATTAATAATTTAACATGAAGTAGAAACCACTTTAGCCCAAAAATATTACGCTACACTACTTTCATTTAATAGAGTTCTTACCATTTCTTTTATAGTTTTATTTTTATGTTCAATGACTCCGTTGTGTTGCAAAGTATAAGGAGTTGGAAATTTGTGAGTATTGCCTTGATTTTCACAAAACTTGATAAAATCTTCATTTTCAAACTCTTTTTTATGATTAGTCTCAAGACTGATGATGGAATAACCTTTTTCATTTTAAGCCTATTTTGTAAACTTTTCAAAAGCATCACTTTCATCGCCGAGGACTTGGCTCTCCTCACCAAAGTCATTCTACTATCCACTTATCAACAAACCAAGTCTTTAGAGATTACAGGTAAAATAATCCTTTACTCTAACTCACTTAGCCTTACCTTAGGCTAAACTGTCATACCCCGAAGCAGCAGAGTCGTAAAAGCCCCGCCGTGTAAACCATCCTAAGATAGAATTTGGCCTTACAACCGCTATCTTAGACCTAATCTCCACAAGGCGTCCACGACTAACCCGCTTTGAAGTAAACAGTTTGTAATTTAAACAATTCATTTACCTAAGAAAAGTTATATATAATCACTATAATTCAGTTATTACATTAATCAAAAATGAAAAGTAATAACATATGTGTTGATTCTTCAATGTTTTTCCTCACTCCCCAGGATCTAGCAGTTGCTAGCTTCAGAGTAGTTGTTTGCCACTTCTTAGTCAGTACCTGCACGACGTCTATAAGGATGTGAGCAACCATAACTTAGTAAGTTAGGATGGAGGACTTAAAACTATACCACAAACACAATAAGGTTTTCAATCAACTTATTAGGTGCAATGCATATGCAAGCAAATGCCATCGTATGACGTTGTTCGGCCCGTCGTGACATTAGAGAAATTGCTTCCACTCTAATCCAGGTTGAGGAGTTACCATTAATGTAACAGCTCACGACCAAACCTAGGCTTGTGCAATGGAGACCTCCCTCCTCCCTCGACTACCTTCGAACTACTGACTTCACCCTCGCCGCGACCTCCTCTCCTGTCACTTAGTTCGGCTAAGGATGAAGAAGGGACCAATTGCAATCCTGCGCTATTCCTTTTAAAGGAGTCGGTATTTGGCTGGAGAATCCTAAGTTCCCCTAACAGGTTGCCATGCATGTCTGATTATGATTATTGGTTGTATATGTGATTAAGTCCAATTTAGGGTGATCAATCATTTCATACAAATCATATAATACATGTCAGAGCAACAAACAGAATCATAGCATCACCCATAATCAAGTACATGCACATATCCATCTATCTAACAAGCACAACCAAGCATAATCTCAAGCCTCCCAAAATACAGCATTGTATTAATCCTAACTTACCTCGACTCTTCGTTCACTCACTCGAGGTTTGACTTGCTCAGGCCATCGCCGATCATCCCTATAACACAAACGTGGTTTCAGTTTTCATATAATGATTATAGGTACATTTTCTCTTATAACGCTTATTGTTATGTTTTATTTAGGATTTAATATACCTAATTATCTAGGTCTTAAGTCTCTTACAATTATTCTAGGTTTAGGGTTAGGTTCGGGTTCGGTTTCCGCATCAACTTTTTTTAAATTAGGTTCTAGTTCGATTTCTAAGTCCTATATATGTTTGAATCCTAATGTGAAATTAATCACATTAAGCTTGAGTATTCAAATATTTTATTGGATCTTAATTTAGTATTCTAAGCTATTCGGTACACGCTAGTCCTAATTAGAGTATCGGATTTATCCCCGATGTGAGAAAATCTTACTTTTTTATATAATTACCTAAAATTCAATCTTAATCCAGATTTAATATTATTCTGATTTTTACTCTAATATTATCTAAATAACCCTAATTTTTTTTAGATTTATTAATTTACAATTTCACATATTACTAATTTCTTATATTAATTACCTAATTTCCTAAATTAACTATACTTAATACTCCAAAGGTTAGGATTAGGGTTCCACATAAGAGATTAACATCTCTAAACATCTAATTACTATATAAATCAGTAATTAGTATCTTAATCACCTAATTAACTCAAAATTACCCATTTTTTCCATCATTTTAGGGCTAAAAATTAACTTAAAAATTTCAAAAATTAATTTTAAAAAAATAGCTTCATAGCACTATTTTATATCACATAAGCATTCTACAGAAAAAAAATTGAGCTTCAAACTACACTCCCATGTCTATTTATTTCTCATTCCCATCATGCTCGGTTTTGATCAATTTGTTAGGGACCCTATATTTTCAGACATAATTAAACTAAATCACTATTTTTCCCTAAATCTACATACAAGAAAACCTCATAATAACAAGTTTCATAATTTTCTGGGCAAAATAACTAATTTTACAAAATTATTCAAAATCGGGGCAAAAGGAGAGACTCATCGGTCTGGGTGTCTCCAGCCACCTCCGGCTGCTGTGGCCTTGTCGGTCGACCTGGGCGCTGCCACCATCGTGTGGTGGTGGTGGCCGTCCACTCCCAGTTGCTTTTCTGGTATGGGTTCCCTTTAAAGGCCCTATCTGCACAGTTTTCTTTTCTCTTTTTCTTTTTCTGAATTTTCTCTCAAATTTTTTAATCTCTCTATTTTTCTCTCATTCTAAACTGTCCAAATGAGTTTTGGAAAATTTTTCCCTATTTATAGATGATTTTTGTAATTATTATACATTAATTAGACATGACTTTGCCCAATTTTCTTGATTTTTGGCTTTTGTGTCGTCTAATTTTAATTGGTTAATTTTTATTTGACAGATCTTGACCTGCTACGACCTGATTTGGATCATTTTATCCCTTTTTGATTTTTTTTATTTTTTTCATAATTAATTTATAATTTTCTTTAATTATTTACTTAGTTTTTGGCCAATTTAGGAAATTACGTAAATTTTTATCTACACGTAAATACATGTGAGGTACATATGAACATTCCTAATTATTATTTTGGTCATTCTAAAATTTTTAGTATACATATAATCTATCTTACATATAATCTATCTCTAGTAATTTATTAGTTATTAGATTACACTTTTCGCCTTTTCGATAATTAGTACTTGTTATGCTTAAAATTTGAAAATTTTATAGTATCTTATTTTATTACTTATTTTCTTAAATTCAAGTTTACGGGGTCATTTTTACTAATATTTCTCTCAATAGTTTATAATTTGGATTTGATCGGATCATTTAATCGATCGTCCTAAACCTTGTGTTCTAAGTTCAATCATACGGTCACTTGACTTAGCTTAGGGCTTACAATACAAATAAATATTCCTAAATATTATTTATGTTATTTTATGATTTTTAGTATACATATAATTTATCTCGAGCGATTTGTTAATTTTCGAAATGCATTTTACGCATTTTCGATAAATAATGAGTTATATACTTAAAATTTGGAATTTTTATATTGTTTTATTTTATTGCTTATTTTCTTAAATTTAAACTTACGGGATCTTTTTTCTAATATTTCTAGCTTTATTTTATTATTTAGATTCGATTGAGTCTTTCAACTGATCAAAACCTCGAATAGTTAGTTGTGAAGCTTACATAAACACTTAGAGTTACAAAGATCATACAGGTCTCTCTCAAATATATACTTTAAGCATTTAATGAAATGCAAAGAAATAATGAGGAAACGATACACTGGATCCTTGACAAATAAGAACAAAATAAAAAGATTGTGAATGAGATGAGCTTCTTATAGATTTTTTGTTTTTGTTATTTTTTAATGATTTCGAAAAGTTCATTATAACACTTATAATTTCTTTGTTATGTATCTTCATCTTTGAATTGATGAGTTTTTATATATTAGTGCTTGCAACAGCTAAATGTTCGAAGTATAGAAGGTCAATTAATTATTTTATTTTTGACCTCTTTATCTGGCTTCACAAAATATGCAATATCTTTTGTAAGACAAGAAAGAATTTGCTCGATTGCTTATTTGAATTAATTTATCCAACCTTCCATAAAAGCTTCGAAGATCCTTTCCTAAAGATCAATTACTATGTATAGGATCTTAAAGGATAGATACGTTTTCCTTTCCAAAACATTGATCATGCAATAAGGAAAGAAATCTTCTCTTATTCTTTTAACTTCTTAAAATGAATGTCTTGTGTAAGAGGTCTTCTAAATCAATTTGATTACAGTCCTTCGTTATTTCTTAATCAAAATAATCTTGATCCGATCCATATAAACTATTCCTAAACGTGAAGCAATTATGCTCTTATTTTAGGTTCCAAATCTTGTTCTCGGACTATCTAATTTGTCTTTTGATTGACCTTCTAATAGATCTTAGAACTTGAATCTTTTTTTTTTTTTATCTCTTATTCTTGTACAAATATACAAATATACATCTCTACACATATATCCCTTTTTACTATCATCAAAACTTAAAAGAGAACTTAACAATATTATTATTACGGGAGATGACTCAAAAGAGATAAGCAGGCTAAACAAAAATATTAAAGAAGGGTTTGAGATTAAGGAGCTTAGAGAATTGAAATTCTTCTTGGGTATGAAAGTAGTTACAAGCAAAAAGGGAATTTTCATAAGCCAAAGGAAATATATCCTATAGCTATTAAAAGAAATTGGTAAGCTGGGACGTAAACGTATGAGTATACCTCTACCTAAGAATTGGAAAAGTTATGCCCCGAAAGGTGATGTTCTTGTGCATAAGGGTCAATATCAGAGACTAGTGGGAAGAATCATCTATATAACTCTTATTGGGCTTAATTTAGCTTACTCTATTAGTCTTATGAGTCACGCTATACATTCCCTTACCAGGCATCATAGGGATGGGGTAAATCATATTTTGAAATACCTTAAGGGAACTTTAGGTAGGGGTTTATTCATTTAAAAGAACGACAAAAGAATGATTGAAGCTTCTGTAGATGCTAATTAAGGAGGAGACATGCTTGATTGTAAGTCATACTCTGAGTATTGTATTAAATTATGGGGAAATATTATAACTTGGAGAAGTAAGAAACAACCGATGGCCACTAAGATCAATGCTGAAGCAGAATATAGAGCAATTGCCTATGGAATTTGTGAAGTTATTTAGCTTTAGAGATTATTGCAGGACTTGCATGAAAAGTTTGAAGATACTATCATATATAGTAATAGTAAATTAGCCACGAGTATTGTTAAGAATCTAATTCAACATGATTGTATTAAACATGTTTGAATGGATCGTCACTTCATTAGATTAGAAATTGAAGATGGAGGAATCAAACTACAATATATTCAAACCCGTAGCTAATTAGCAAATATCCTTACCAAGTATTTATCAAAGCAATCTTTCTTAAAGATCACATGCAAGCTAGGAATGATAGATATCACTTCCTTTGCTTGAGGGGGAGTGTTGAAAATATTTTCAAATAGTTTATTCTTGATTTTTGTTGTAATTTTTCTCTTCAATTTTATTTCCTAAGTGGTAGGAAAGTAAGTGCATGTTAGATTTATTGACATTTAATATTCAAAGTAACTGGACATAATTCACTAGGTGGTAAGTGAGAAAATATTGTTGTTACCTACAATGTAAGGTGTTTATAAATTGTACCTCTTATATCCGTTCTAAATAAGAAGGTTTTGTCACAAAGTTCTTCTTTTACTTTTCTTCACCTCTAAATTATCCTCTAAATTCAGTTTATTCAAAAATTTCTAAAGGAATAATATTTGACTTAGTCCCAACTAATTAAGAGTCTCAAATAGTTCATTCGACGAAGTCTCTGAGCTTCACTTACATAAATGCTAATAAGCATGTCTTCCGAATCTTCCTCTAATTTGGCCAAATTATTACTTATAAAATTCTCATTTCCTCATTTACATTGGGTTAGTATCAATAAGGAATATAATAAGATACTTACCTCATACTTCAGTTGTCAAATTATTTAATTAACGTATATGTTTGGCCAATCAACCATATAAACATTACGTAACCACATAATAAAAATTTTCATATTAAATAGTATATATATTTGTTTAATTTCTCGAAAAATCTTATAAACTCATGATAATATTTAGTTTAAGATCTGATAATTACAAAGCTTAAATATAGCCATTACATATAATTTTCAAAATATTAGTTTTAGGCCTTATTTTACTAAACATTAGCTTAAATTAGGTAAATAATAAAATAAAATTACAAGATCGAAACTAGATACTTATTTAATCACAAAAAATCTCCTTAAGTTATTATAAATCAGTTTAATTGAGAAATTTTATTGAAAACCCATTATTTCTTTAATGTAAAAATAAGGCAAATTTCATAAAATTAATTTAATAAATTTTATACGTATATTTTATAATAAATTATTTATATTAAATTAAATATAAATACGAGAAATGTATACACCAAAAAATTAACTTAAAACAACATCGTTTACTATTTTTAAAAACTAAAAGAAATTTCATTAAAATAAGGATGATTGAGGAACCCTTATAAGCCTTTCTAATTTCAAAAATCTAGGTTGATATTATTATTCTACACAAAAAAATATCTCAAAGTACCAAGTTTCATAAATTTTGAATAGCATTTAATATTTTTAATAAAATAAACTAGTTTAAAAACTAAAAATAATTCCACATCATCGCCTAAGCTTTAATTACCATTGACTGGATAAGAGGTGGTCGGTGTAATCCGCTCAGCATTAGACCTTAGACCTTCAATAGCCACATGTCAAGTTTTGGTTTAGTACTCAAATAATAATTCCTTTAGATTCTCCAATATTTTTCCTTATTTTTTATAATTTTTTGTTTTATGGGAAAAACATGTTATTTTGTGAGAATTTTGTAATGTTTAAGTTGCAAAAAATGTTTAAGAATAACATTTAGTCTACTTTTATGCTAGTGTGGTTCAATGGATTAAAATTAGAAGTCTAAATATTATTACCTCATGTCAACACATATATACTGTTACATTTGATTAAGCTTGTAATTGCCACCTAAGTCTTACTTAATCCCAATATCATCTCCTCTTGCCACAATAGAATGCCAGGCATTAGAGGTGTGATTTTGTTTTTGTTTTCTTTTTATTTTATTAGCTTAATGATTTAATACATGATCCATTTATATTTCAGGGTGTTGCACTTATATTATACAATCAGGTACATATAGTTTATATATTATGCTTGTATAATTATACTACATACTAGTTGACTGTAAAATATTATTTTTATAAGTTAAATAAGTTATATTAAAGTATTATTATATCTTGGAGCTCAAATTTCGAGTTTCCAATATATAGCAAGCATTATTGATTAAATCACAAGTTATCAAATTAAATATTTTATAAGCTTTATTTAGCGAAACAAATATTATTATGACTTTAAAAAGAGAAAATATTTTGTGACTTATATTAAAGTTTAACTCGATTGGGAAAACATTTTTTAGAAACCCCTAAATTGTATCAGTTTCGAGCAACTAAGGTCTTATCGCACAATGAAATTCATTTCTTAAGTTTTCCTTACTAAATTTATTTCTATAGTCCTTAAGTTATATCCTCTAAGTCTCACATGTAATAAAAGTAACCTAATGCCTTGATTCTAACGGTGGTTGTAGAAGACTAAGGTTTTACATAAAGCATCCAATTGACTTTTTCTTAGATTTATATGCTCTCTCTCACAATCATAAGTAATGAACCTAATTGATTAATAGTAAATACTAAATAGTAATATGATATTCATTCTCACATACATTGCTTAAGCACTTATTTATGTACTTGATATAACATGTTACTATTCATAAATAAAAGACAGTAAACACAAACGAAGATCTTCTCTTTAATATTTACGTAAGAGATTACTAAAATTAATATATTAGTAATATATGTTGAAAAATCAATGTGAATGTTATGGTTTAATTATATAAATATATTACACATTATAGTTTTATGTAATTATTTAATTGTTGTTTAAAATTTAGATGTTTTAGAATTGATGTAAATACTGTGCTTATAAATAGTTTTAGGTGAAATAAGAGAAATGGTTTCATTCAATAAAATACTAATGACTCAAAGTAAAACAACGAAGAATACCATAAAAAAAGAAAAGGTAACGTACTAAAGAGGTACAATAACAAAGCCCTGAAGTTAAATAATTTGATATAACTCTAAATAGACAATAAATGAAATATCCTTTTGTGAAAATGAACATTTATATTAGTATTGCCATTTCCAAAATATTCAATAAAATATCCTTTTATTTTAACTTCTATTGAAATTGTTGATAAGTAAATATAATTGACATTGTGGTAAAGAAACTATTAAAAACATAAAAGAAAAATTTTATATTGGTAAAAAAAGTGAATCATAAATTAACAACTTTCCAATTAATTTTGTTTAATTGGATCTATTCAACATAGTTATTAATGCATTAATAAAAAACATAAATATTGTATTTAAGAAGAAAAAACCAAAAGGTGCATAAATTATTTAATGTAAAAGTAAGGATATTTCATAACATTTTGTAATGTGTGGTTTGGATTGGTTCGGTTTTCTCTTTATATCAATTTAAACTATAAGAATATGGTTTAATTTTTTTTATAACTTCAAATCGAACTACATGGTTTAGATTATAAATTTTTCCAAACTATAAAATTTCGATTTGATTTACAAACTAGATCGTATTTTTTAATAAGGAATAGTATATTTGCATAATATGTACTCATATATAAGTATTGAATTTCTTTAGTCATAATAATACACTCTGAAATCGCAGAGTTGCAACAATCCCACCGTGTAAACCATTCTATGATAGTAATTGGCCTCACAGTGACTACCATAGACATGACTTACACAAGGTGTCGACGACTCCTCGCTTTGAAGTATACAGTTCGATTAATAATTAAACTACAATGATGATAAATAGTGCAAATTTCTAATAACATGTATAATATTATATATATAATTCCACAAAACTTCCCAGGATGTTTTACATAAACATAACAGTTCACTAGATTATATAATAACTATCAGTCTTTCATCCCTAATTACATGGTCACTCTAGTTACACATTATACTAAGTAACTTGATCCTCACACCCCTGACTTCAAACAGACTAACCTCTAGGTAATTGTAGGGCGGTATAGTACTTGAAGCGTTCAGAAATCAGAACCTGCAAAAGGATCTATAAGGGTATGAGCAACTACAGCTCAGTAAGTTGAATTGGAGACTCATGAATGCATACAAGCACAAATAGGGTTATTAAACAATTATTTTCATGCAATGCAACAATCAAGTGTCATCGTATAACGTAGTCCGGTCCGTTGTGAAATCAGAGAAATTTCACCCGCTCCAATCCGGGTTGAGGAGTTTCCATGTTATGCAGCAGCTCACAACTAAACCTAAGCTTGTGCAATGGAGACCTCGCTCTTCCAGCAACTACCTTCGAACCATTGACTTCACCCTCGCCGCGACTTCCTCTCCTGTCACTTAGTTCGACTAAGGATGAAGAAGGGATCATTTTGCAATCCTGCGCTATCCTTTTCGAAGGGGTTGGTATTTGGTTGGAGAATCCTATGATCCCCTAATGGGTTATAATGCATGACATTTTTTGTTATTAGGGTCGACTAAGATTAAATTCCGTTTAGGGTGTTCAAACAATTTCATACCAATTCAATCAGTCATAAAATCACTCACAATACAAATTCAGCACGAATTCAAATACATCAAACACATGCGTAAACTACTTACAATCATAATCATATACAAGCCTAAGTCTCCGAGTACTACAAAACTAGTACTCTATTACAATAAGCAATAACCCAACTTACTTGGAATTACTCGATCGCTCGATTCCTTAATTGCAAGCTGATTTGTCTCTGGGTATCCTATAATACAAATAGGCCTTTTTAGTATTTACAATTTATAGTTTCATATTCTAAGTTATATTTTAACTCATTTTTTTCCGTGTATACCCATTATATCTTAATGATTCGTTGTACTCTATTTTGGTGTTCGATTCCTAAATGAGATTTTAAATTTTGATTCTTAAGCCTTAAATATGCTCCAATCCTAATGTGAAATTAATCACATTAAGCTCGAGTGTCCAAATATCCTATTGAATCGTAATTTGGTATTCTAAACTATTCGGTATATGCTAACCCTAATTGCGGTATTGGATTTATTCTCGATGTGTGAAAATCTTACATTTTGAGACATTTACTTAAAATTAAATGTTATTTTTAGATTTATTATTTTTCTGATTTCTATTATAATATTATCTAAATAACCCTATTTTTTTAGATTTATTAGTTTACAATTTTCACATATTACTAAATTCTTATATTAATTACCTAATTTCTTAAATTAACCATACTTAATACTCCAAAGGCTAGGATTAGGGTTCCACATAAGAGATTAACATCCCTAAACATCTAACTAATATCTAAATCAGTAATTAACATCTTAACAACCTAATTAACCCCAAATCACCCAATTTTTCCATCATTTTAGGGCTAAAAATTAACTTAAAAATTTCAAAAATTAATTTTAAAAAAATGGCTTCATAGCACTGTTCTATATCATATGAACATCCTACAGAAAAAAATTGAGCTCCAAACTACACTCCTAAACCTATTTATTTTCCGTTCTAATCATATTCAGTTTTGAGTAATTTGTTAATAACCCTATAATTGCAGACGTAATTAAACTAAATCAATATTTTTTCCTAAATCTACATACAATAAAATCTCATAATAGCAAGTTTCATAATTTTCTGAGCAAAATAACTAATTTTACAAAATTATTCAAAATCGGGGAAATTTAAGAGACTAACCGGTCCAAAGCTTTCTGGCCGTCCAAACCCGGTCTAAGGCTGTCGGCCGGCCTAGATGATGGGGTTAGAGTGGTGTGGTGGTGGCGGCTCAGTCCCAGATGGTGGTGAGGTGTGGGTTTCTCTCACTACACGAATTTGCACAGTTTCCTTTTCTTTTTCTTTTTTTTTTTTGGATTTTCTCTCGATTTTTTCAGTTTTCCTATTTTTCCCAAATGCTAAACTGTCCAAATGACTTCTGAAATTTTTTTCCCTATTTATAGACGATTTTTGTAATTATTATGCATTAATTAGACAAGACTTTGCCTAATTTCCTTGATTTTTGGCTTTTATGTTGTCTAATTTTAATTGGTTGATTTTTCTTTTACAGATGTTGACTTGCCACGACCTGATTTGGATTATTCTAGGCTCTTTTGATTTTTTTTTATTTTTTCATAATTAATTTATAATTTTCCTTAATTATTTACTTAGTTTTTTGGCCAATTTAGGTAATTTCGCGTATTTTTATCTACATGTAAATACATGTAGGGTACATGTGAACATTCCTAATTAGTATTTTGGTTATTCTAAAATTTTTAGTATACATATAATCTATCTTTAGTAATTTATTAGTTATTTGATTACACTTTTCGCATTTTCGGTAATTAATACTTATTATGCTTAAAATTTGAAAATTTTATAGTCTCCTATTTTATTACTTATTTTCTTAAATTCAAGTTTACGGGCCAGTTTTACTAATATTTCTCTCATTGGTTTATAATTTGGGTTTGATTGGATTCATTAACCGATCGCCCTAAATCTTGGGTTCTAAGTTAAAGTCTACGGTTACTTGGCTTAACTTTAGGGCTTACAATAAGCATTAGTATCCTATTAGAAGTTAATGAAGTGAATATTCATGCTTTTAAGAAACCAAATATATATTAATAGCTACTTTTATTTAAAACATGTAACGCCTCGAAAACTATGATGCCACAACTCGTTACGTGTTCTTAGTCCTCTAATGATACGTTAATTGTATAATCAACTACAATCTCTTACAATATACATTTTTAAATCTACTAGTGATGATAAATTACAAGTTTATATAATTTATTATATAGTAACCCCCCGTTCGATTTTTGTAATTGTTAGCAAACTATAACCTAACTCCTACAACGCATGAATATTCAATTATAGTTTAACTAGAAATAATAACTACTATTGATTATTCTCATAGTAAAACAATGTTGCTCACCCCATCCAAAAATTACCATATTTCCTCTTGTATTCATCAATGTAACCTACAATTGTAAAAATTAAAGTAGTGAGCCGAAATTTAGTACGTAACATATAAGCACATGCATATGAGCAATTATACATAATCATATCTACACGTATTTAAATGTAAACTGATAAATCATACACAATAATTTAATTATATTTAAATTAGCCAATCACACATCACATAATGAAGGTCTTTATAACCTTTATTACAATACAGACTGACTCATCATCTTAATGGTTGGGCATGTTTATTTGGGCCCCTCTACAACTTACGATTGGGCATGTCACTTCGGACTTTTCTATAATTCTATGTTGGGTGTGCTACTTCATGTTTTATTTATTCAACCTGGATTTACTTTAGATTATTTCTAAGCGAAACTTTATTAGGAACAATGCATCGCAAAGATCATTGGGGTTGCTTTTGAGGAATTTACTACTCTAGGCCCCTAAGTTGAGCTACACACACAAACAACATACAAGTGTCACCTACCTGGAGTCTGTTGAAAGAACTTGATTTATTATAGCTTAGAAAGATGAATTTGTAAAGAAATAATGAATAAAATTTGTTTTAGTAATAAACTTCAACTTATTATAAGCTTCCTAAAGGTTTTAAATAACAATCTTAGGTTAGATAGGATGAAACTCATGTTAGGAAGAAGGGACTATAGGGACTATAGGGACCACGGTTGGGGATTACACCTATGATCCCAAGCATAGCCTAAGATTTAAGACTAGGCCAGCACATTATGACCATATGCTTCATCTATGTTTCTTTATAGAAACTCCACAGTTTGGATTACAATCACGAATCTTGATCATAATCCCTTTGTCTTAAATTTTTTAAATTTCTCTTGTGTTTAACTTTTACAAGAGGAATAAGATTTGTGACTAAGCTTGTGGTTTTTGGCCATGTTCATGTATTTCAATACTTCTTCTCTCTTTTCTCTAAAAACAACCCTTTACACCATTAATTCAACCTTTAAACTCAAATTTCAGCCCACAACACCACAATCTCCTTCACTAATTCAACAATTCTTTCCTTAATAACTCTACATTACAATTAATTACATAAATTCTATAAAAAAATCAAGATTACAAGGAAAATAATATATTACCTTATGTTTGTAGAAACCCTAGAGAGAGATCCTTTGTAATCTTCCAATCTAATCAATTGGTAACACCTTGAAAATCAAAATCAAGTTTTTAGATTCATTCCTACTTTTCACAATAAACATCGAATCACTTACTATTAGGAATTTTAGGGTTGTGATTTAGTCTTGTGCAATAACCTATTCACTAAAGCCTTCCTCTTGTATTGCTAAAAGGGATCACAATCAATTTTGTGATTCAATGGACCAATAAAGTCTTAGGGATCTATGCCTAATTTGTGAAGTGCATCATGAGGGAGTCCTGCTCTACAACATATGGGAGACTAGTGAATCTTTTGATAAGAGAGGCTTTTTAAAGATAGGTTAAACTATGTTACCTTAGTTATTGCAATCCCCAAAGTGTCATTTACTAAAATTATTTGATTACTTTACTATTCTAACTTTTCTTTCCTAAGCTTTCTTTATTTTATTTGTACTTCATTTGAATTTTCTTAGGTGTTACAAAACAAGATCATATAGTTTAATTTTGAGTCCAACTATATATATAATTTATAAATTAATGGTAATAAAATTCAATAAATATACACTTCAATAAATGTAAACTAAAAATTATTTCAAGTAATTTATTATAACAAAAGAATTTCTTTAATTACATGTAAAATTCTATTATATTTTATATAAAATTTTTTGTTCGATTTTGTAGATTGATTTGGTTTATTATTCCAAACCAATAATAAATTAATAGTTTAGTTCGGTTTGGAAAATTTCTATATCATAAAAAGAAAAAAACATATTTTTGGTTTGTTTGGTTTGCAGACTGATTCGGTCTAATCGATTTTTTTTACCCACTTCGATATGGACACTTCCACGACACAATAGTATAGGGATTTAAGGCAATAAAACAAGAAAATTCCACAATGGTGAACAACAATAATAAAGTACAGATTATTAAATATAAAGTCTCGAAATCTAAGTATATTGCATATATAAAATCAAATTTGAAATTAAACTTGCTTATTACAATAACAAATGGTATAGATAAAATAAAAGATGAGACATTAATACCACTCTCTTGGAGAGAAATTAAAAAAGAATATGGTGGAGATAAGTGAAGTAAATGAAAAAAATGATAAGAGAGATGGGAAGATATAATGTGTTGTTACTAATTATGTTTTTATTTGAAACTAAATTTCATTGCATTATTTACAAATTAGAAAATAAAAATATCATACATATCCTCTCTTTTAATGAAATACCTAAATAAAAACTTAGATTTGTAAACAAAATAAAAAACAAATAGGCTATTATAATAAAGTGGACATTTGCAACCTTTGCAATTGTTAATGAAATAATTACCCAAAGATAGCATTTTCATGCAAATGCCTCTTTACTTTTTTTTATTATCTTTCATTTTCCTTTTTCTTAATCTATGAAAAAAAAAAACGCAATACAAAAACCACTGATACTCTCAAAAATTCCCGTGCCGAGGTAATACCAATGAATTCCTGCCACCTTTTATAATAAATTTTTTTATTTGTACGTTGTTTCACGCGCCAAACTTTGTATAATTCGCTCTTACTCCAAGTCCTATTTTCTCCCAAATTAAAAAAATACCAAAATAAGGATTTATTATTTTATTTTTCTTTTTTTTTTTTTAAATTTCCGGAAAAAGAGAGAGAGAGAAAGGGCGCTCTCTAATAAACATTGATTTCTCCACCTCTTCTCTCTCTCTCTTTCTCTCTCCTCTCTCACTCTCTCTCTCTCTCTCCGAGAAAAAAAGGGGGAAAAAGGTGAATTCTCTGGGGGGTTGGGTTTTGTGGAGAAACCGAGGGTTCGTGACGAACCAATCAAAGAGATCTCAAAGATCTCTGGATCCAATTTCAATTTCAATCACGAAAAGGCAAATAAAGAAGGAAAAAAAAAATAAAAAGAAAGGAAGAAAGAAAGATTAGTGAGGAAAGATGAGCTTGGATTCGGTTCCTTCGAATTCACATGGAAGCAGTAGCAACCTCGATGATCAGATTTCTCAGCTTATGCAGTGCAAGCCTTTATCTGAACAAGAGGTATATGGCAAAATTTGAAAAAACATTTCGCAATTTCGTTATCCTTTGATGGTTAGGGTTTGCAGAAACTTCTAAATGATCGATGCTGATTTGTTCGGTTGTAGCTGGTTCAGTATTTTCTGGTCTCTGATTTGATTTGATTTTATTGATTTTAATCTGATGGATCTGGTGTCTTTTAGTGATTTAGATAAGGTTATTGTGGAGATCTGTTCTTGGATAAAGATGCGATTTTAATTTTGAATTGCTGGTGTGAATTTGAGTATGAAGGATCGACTTTTTTGTTTTTAATAGAGAGGAAAAGACTAGAAAGAGGAGAAAATTTGACTTTGTATTACTTACAATGGTGATTTTCAGGCTTTTGTCATGGTGAGTTTTTCTGGATGTGTTAGGTTTTAACTGTGAGGGGGGATCGCATTTTGTTCGCTGATCGGGCTTTGTTTAATTTTTCCATATCTTCCATATCTTCATGGGATTTAATTTACGAACTTCTTGGGAAATTTTTGACTAAGGAAGTTTCCTTGTATAATTTAGAGCATTAATTGTGAAACTGAACTGGATAAGCTGTTTTTTGGTACATATGACTTCAAGTCCTGGTTGTTGCCATTGTTTTTTAGGGAAAAAGAAGTCCTGATTGTTACCAGTAATGGGTGATTGTTACCAGTAATGGGTGATTGTTACCAGTAATGGGTAATAGAACATCAACTAACTTTTTTCCTTCACTAGTTTGTGGTAGTTTTAAATAGGAAGTTTAAGTAGTCAAATAAATGTTGGAAGCCCTTGGTGTAACTTAAACTTTGGTGAAGTGTTGGTCAAGTAGAGGTTACGTTGTTGTGCTCAGAATATTTATAAAGCTATTATCTTCTAATAAGCAGTACAGTTTTATAGGATGATGATTATACCTTAATGCAGGTAAGGGTGTTATGTGAGAAGGCAAAGGAGATATTGATGGAAGAAAGCAATGTTCAGGTGTGCACACTAAATTGTTTCATTCCAGTCCAACACGCCCCACAATGTACAGTTGTTGAATTGCCTCTTCTTTCTTATGCAGTTTTCCTGGATTTATGTTCCTAGAGTCTTTATTCCAATTTCCCCCTTTGACTGTGATTACATGTAACAGATCAGTTCATTGTATAATTAGTTAGCACTTGATTATCCTTTTTCTTTAGTAAGTCACTTGGTTGTCTTTCAGATGGGGTCTTCTGCACTATTTTGGTGACTCGCTTCAATAAGTCCTTTAGTTGACATGTTCACTAAAAACGAATCCTTTCCATGAATCATTTTTATTAAGAAAAATTGAGGCACTTCATGCGTGTTGCCAAGGGCATAAGGGGCATAATGACTTGACATCATCGTCACATTCCTCTGGCTTATCATCAGTAGGCAAGTTGAATTTAGCAGTTTCTAATAATTCATGAAGACTGAGGTATATTTTCTCTATAGTGGAACTAAATATCTCTGGTTTCCCCCTTGAAAAGATTTTTCGTTTTCTTTTGAAACTGTGCATGAGTCTTTCATCTGACATATCTCCTAAGAGATAAAATAAAGAATTTAACAGGATATTATTGATGAAAATGTAGGTTTTTCTTGTTTGAAGTTTCTGCCGTTGACATCTAAAAGTAGTAGTTGCCTAGACATGTTGACTCTGGTTTCAGTTTTTTAAGCAGGATTTAACTCTCAAAATGTGGTCATATCAATTTATGCAATGAAAATTAAAAGGCTTTAACTACTTAATTGCTATATGTTGCTTCTTTTCTTGTTATTTTTCTGCTGTAAAAGCTGATGCCAAAACTTGAGCTTGATCTTCCAAAGATACAGTTCTGATCCCATTTTGCAATTGTGAGCTTGATCTTCCAAAGATACAGTTCTGATCCCATTTTGCAATTGTGTGTTCATGAGAAGCAGAACAGTATCAAAACTGAGTAAACTAAGAAAATATCTTAATCTCTTCATTTACTTTATCTGATGATTCCTGTTCAAATTTTTTGGGTACTGTTAGTGTTGGCTTGCTTACAACTGTTCTTTTGGACTATAATGACCTGGTTGCTGCGACTGCAATCCATGTTTTAACATACTGTGGCTGGTGATTAATATCTGTTTTTCCATGTGCTGCAGCCTGTCAAAAGCCCTGTGACAATATGTGGTGATATTCATGGTCAATTCCATGATCTTGCTGAGCTTTTCCGCATTGGTGGAAAGGTATATGATTATCTACTGCCTCTTATATCTCATATGTTTTTTCTCTGTAAATAAGCAAACATGTTACCATAATAACTTTTTAAAGGAAGTTTGCAGTTTGATAAGTAGCATACAAGTAAACGGTACATTCATCATCAAGAAATAAGGGTCTACTGAGGATTGTAGCCTGATAAATTTTCAAATGAGAATGAAATACCCCACTCCCCTTCTTTCCTCCCTCTCTCCATCCTTCACATATTCTTCCTACAGCACACTAAGAGATTAAGCTAATTTTTTCTCTAAATATCTGTAAGTTATTGTTAGCTGACTTCACCCACTGGAATAAGGCTTGAGTATTGTTGTTAATTGTAATTTATTGTATTAATTTTGAAAGAGGAACCTAATCAACTTCAAGTTTACTTGCTACTTCTGGGCTTCACAATGTCTACTCTCTGTTCTGGGGTAGAGAAAATATATTTTTCATTTTGCTTGATAGCATCTTCATTTAGCTCTTCACATGGAGTTCTCGATGATCCTTGACAGATGAGGCTCTGCCTAGTTTAGTTGCTTGTGGCAATAAATTTGGACATGAAATTTGTATTAGTGCTGATTGTGTCGTTTGTTAAATTAGAAGTTTCATGGCTTTGTCAATTTATGCAGTGTCCAGATACAAACTATCTGTTCATGGGAGATTATGTGGATCGTGGATATTATTCAGTTGAGACTGTAACTGTAAGTTCTTACCTCCTTAAATCCACTTGAAACTGTAGCTTTCTTTAAACAATTTTTAACCTGTTGTTTTCTGTAGTTTTCAGTCTGAAAGCAATGTTGCAATTCTTTTATAGTTTTATATGAGCCTATATAGCCGAGCATTTGTTTTTGATTCTAAAATTAGTGATGAATGTGTCCAAACAACTCAAGAATAAGCAATCTTCATGTGTTTTATGTTTGGTTCTGGAATATGTGTGTGTGTGTGTGCACACAAGCAAATGTGTACTTTTGATGCGTATGCCTAAAGTAAAATAACAATTAGTCACTGGATATGGTAGTTTTCTTTTAGTGCAATGAAAAAGAAAGGTAATTAGGTAAAATCTAAAATAGAAGAGTTATGGCAATAAAGAAACCTAAGAGTGCTCTTGACCTTTAATACTGTAGATATTTTTAGAATCGAACAGATATTTTAAGGTTGCCTTAGATATAATTTTTGAGAACAATTGTTGGCATCTTGCTATTTGCCTTGATGCCCCCAGTTCGGGCAACATAAACTGAATAAGACACATCTTTACAGGAAAAGAGACTGTGATACATGTGTGGTATCAGTGGTTTAAGCTTTCTTTTCTCGCGATTTCATTATGGGAACTATGCAAAGCTCTAAAAGACTGCTTCTTTATCGCATTATGCTTTTAAATGCTACATGTGGCCCATGGTTTTCTACAAAGTTGGATATATGTCTGTAATTTGTGAGGTCGATCTAATGATATATTCCGTGACAGTGTATACTGCTTTACTGATCTTGTGATTTTTTTCAGCTATTGGTAGCTCTAAAGGTCCGTTATCCGCAGAGGATTACCATTCTAAGAGGGAATCATGAGTCTCGTCAGGTATATGCTGTCCTATTGATGATATATAGGCTTGTAGTTTCTTATGTGTCATTATTTTTGGTGTTATGCTATCTCTTGCAGCAGACCAATGCCTCCCAATTTTATGCTACCTTCATGCTGCCCAATTACCTTTTATCATTTTTCCCTGAGTAATTATATCTTGTTGTGACACTTCTCTTTATTCTGTTTGGTTGCGATAGTCCTGATTGTTTCACGCTTACTATTGCAGATAACTCAAGTTTATGGTTTCTATGATGAATGCCTTCGAAAGTAAGTTTTTTATTTTTGGTCCTGAAAAATGTTCCTCCACAATATCTATGCATTGATTGAGTATAGATCATGCTTTTTATGTAGTATGGAAAGCTGTGCTAGTGGGATTTGAATCTAGGTTTCCATGCAATTTGTCATTTAAGTTTTTAGCATTTATCCTCTTTGCTAACCCTTGGGGCTCTTTTTGTGGGGTTCTTTCTGTTTGGGGCAAATAAATGGTTGGAAAGATGGAAAAGTGGGTTCCAGCTGTAGGTCATTTTTTTACTGCTGGTAGTTTTTTTTTTCCCCTTGATATTACTGGAAGCAGCTATTCTCTCCCAGTTACTTTTGGCATGTTTCAACCCAGGCTCTTGAATGCAGGTGTGGTTAATTATTAGTGTTTTTCTGTGTCTAAATAGTTATGAATGCCATTAGTAATCGGTGTAAGTTATGTGTTGGGAGAAATAGTCCTAGGAATTTGATGTTTTGGTTGTGGAAGAGTCATGTTGAGTAGCTTGTGATTTCTTGGATTTTGGTATAGCTTCCTTCCATTTGATTGTCTGATGTGTTCTTTGTGGGCTTCTTGTTCTGGTGATACGATTAGATGTAGTGTTTGATTGACTCATGTATTGTAGCAACACACTTCTAGTTCTGGTGATACGATTAGATGTGGTGTTTGATTGACTATTATGTATTGTAGCAACACCAAGGCAGCCATAACAAGTTTTGCCATTGTTAGGCTGGGAAATGTAGACACAACATTTTACATCATGTCTTCACTTGTGCTATGTGCTTCTAGTGTTGTATAATTAGTTGAAATCTTTGTCATTCTGCAGGTATGGGAATGCAAATGTCTGGAAGATTTTTACTGATCTCTTCGATTATTTTCCTCTGACTGCACTGGTTAGTCTGAATCTCTTGGAATTCCCTCCAGCAACTGCAAAGTAAAAATAATGAAATAGAAAATACCATGTAGGCAAACATATGAACACAAATCTTTTAGGGAAGCAAAACTGTAACTTTACTTAAGGAAGATGCTTAATGGCTGACAACGTTTATTGACCATGATTATATATTATCATCATTTTCCATTGAGCTGAAACTTGTTTATCATTTGTCTCCTGATCTGCATTCCCCCTCTTATTTGAAGGTCGAGTCAGAAATATTTTGCCTTCATGGTGGTTTGTCTCCTTCAATTGAAACTCTTGACAATATCCGCAACTTTGATCGTGTGCAAGAAGTTCCTCATGAGGGGCCCATGTGTGATCTTTTGTGGTCTGACCCCGATGACAGATGTGGTTGGGGTATCTCACCTAGAGGGGCCGGATACACATTTGGCCAGGTTTATTTTCTACTGATTTCAGTTTTATATATTTATCTAATCATTTTGCTTGTATTATCCTTTTAAGGCCTATTTTTGAGCATCAGTTGTCATAATTTTTGCAGGATATATCTGAACAGTTTAATCATTCCAATAATTTGAAGCTTATTGCTAGAGCTCACCAGTTGGTTATGGAAGGATACAACTGGAGTCATGTATGTTCTTTTACTATTTTGCACGTATATTTTTTCCTTGTTTCTCATGTGTGTTTCGAGTTATTCAGTGTGCTGTTCTTTTTATAGGAGCAAAAAGTAGTTACAATATTTAGCGCACCTAATTATTGCTACCGCTGTGGAAATATGGCATCCATCCTGGAGGTTGATGATTGCAAAGGGCATACTTTCATTCAGGTCTGTTATCCTTTCGTCTGGTTCCAATGTGTGGTATTTGATGCACAATGCACTTAGAGCCTGCTATCTTTCTTCTGCTGCGAATGTTCTATCTTAAAATTGTTGTCATTATGCCCCTGCAGTTCGAGCCTGCTCCAAGGAGGGGAGAGCCTGATGTAACTCGTAGGACTCCTGATTACTTTCTGTAGTTCAGCTGCCTTGGATTTGATCGCCAAAATCTTTTTCTGCGTGTTCACAAGATTATGCAGGGACACGTTTTACAGACATATTCTTGTGGTGGTGTTTGCATATGGCAGAGGCAGGTAAAAACATGCACAAGATCCTTCATTCTGTTGCTGGTACCTTGATATCTGTAATTTTCGGTGAGGGTGTGTGTCAGGGTAGAGCAATCTGTAGCGGCATATGTAGCTTTTTCCAGGAAAATTTGTGCTCTCTTCTTCCCCCACTTTCTTTATTCATATTTCTCTCTTTTTTATTTTTTTACTTCCATCTTCGTGTAGAAGGATCGTTAGAGGCTGTTTAAAGTCTGTAGAGGAATGATAATTACTTACTTAAAATGGGTGTTTTGCCTTTTTTTTTTTTTTTTTTTTACACTCCTGAAATTGTTTTGGGCCCTGCACGGTATGTTAGTTTTATGCGGGACTAACTCGATTCTTCATTCTCTTAGTTCCTACTCTGTCAATAGCAGCATACGTTGCCTGTGGAAAATTGTGTGGTTGGAACACCTTCGAAGGGACTTTTTGCGTGCATATTCTGTTTTGATGTTACCAAGTGATCGTGTCTGTGCATTGCACGTGGCTTTCGGGTTAAGAGAATAAATCTATAGCGTTTTTTTTTTTACCCCTTTTTCTACTGTTCCTTTTCTCTCCAAATCATAATTGTGATCATGTTCCACTTCCATCCACCTTCCGCAGCCCCCGCAAAACCCCCCCCCCAAATCTCCTTCCTTTCCCCCCGGGACCCCACTCCAAAAAAAAGTAAAATAAAATAAAAAAGAACAAAAGAGAAACGGAAAAAAAAAAAAAAAGAGCTTATCCAAAAAATCGTGATCATGTTCCGATGACGAGTCTTCTTGGCCAGATTTATATGGTTGAGATGAATGAAAGACTTGACTTGTAAGGCCTCGGCTTTTCGGGTCACTATTCTGACCCTTTCCATTAGCCCTGGCGGATCGAGATGGATGTTTTTCATTTGCACATAAGAAAACATTTCTCTTTCTTTTTTGTTTTTTCGGTTGACAAGGAGGAGTTTCTTATCATGGATGCTCTGATGAGCATAAATAAATGACTGAATAAATCACATGCAGGTATGAGTTATGACCAGAGATTATGGTGGGAAGAAAACCGATTTAACTGTAAATTGAAGTAGATCGAATTGAATTTGGATTGATTTGCATTTGGTGAGTGTAATATTTCTGGTTCGCGATCTGGTTCATGTGCTAGACTCGAATTGTATTATATTAACTGAATCGAACTGATTTGGTAATATAAAAATTGAACACGAATGGGCAAGTCCAGATAAATTGGCATGAATTATTCCAGTCAAGAGCCCATTCAACTGATTATGCGTTCCAGCGTTTTAAATATGCGAAGACATTAACGATTCAGCTGGTTTATTATGAGTTTCATTTGGAGAAACTTGCCGGAATGATTATAATGGGTATCATTGTGCTTTGTGTATTGCTGAGCCGGAATTATACTGAGATGGTGCTGCTGCTCGCTTTTTGCTGCAAATGTGTTCGTCGTCCTTTCAAAACTGTCCCGTGCTTATAAACTATCACTGGTCTTTTTCCATTTGCTTTTCTGATTAAACCGCAATTTTAAATAAAATTCGAACGATTAACAAGATAGTAATTGACAATTGAAGAAAAGTTGGTATCTTCACTACGACAAATTCTATATATAATCTATTCACTAAAATGGAAACAAAGAGCTATTGATCGCCATTGATCTGTTCACCGCAGAATCTGCAGACCAACCGCTGCTGCTTCGCCAAACCAATATGATCTGCTGTGTTGTTGAAGAAGAATCTCAACAGATAAAATCCTGTCTACTACCAAAAAAGAAAAGGAAAAAAAAAAAAAGAAAGCAGAATCATGTGGAATTCTTTTGCTAAATCGTAGTAAGATTTCTATAGATAAAAACTGATTCTTCTCCATGGCTTGATGTTTATCAATTCTAATTTTCTTTAATGAATTTTAATTTTTTGTTTTTTTAAACTTAGTCTTAAACCTCTCTCTCTCTCTCTTTTCCAATTAAAATCCTCTTATATGTGAAAGTTTACAAATAAATCTTTTTGTTAATAATGTTAGTTTTTCTATTAGGGAATGATATGTGGCGGCTTTGATTGGTCCGAATAATTAAATAATTAAATTATATAATTATATGTACATAGTAATTGAGTAAATAAAAAAAAATTGAAAGGTTCAAAAAGAAAAAGAAAAACCACCAAGTAACAAAAGGAAAAATAGCAACACCCCTCATGTGGCCCTTAGTCACCCTTAGCCTTGGCTGGCTGAAAGTACCATTTGTGGTTTGTATTTTACTCCAAAAGGTTGGTCATTCGAGATAGCAACTACCCCTTGTTGACATTTAGAAAAAAAAAAAGAAAAAAGAGAAGACCTGATAGGGTCGTATAACTCATTTGCATACTGATGGAGGATCTTATTTTTCTTTAAATAAAAAGTTAAGTGGCTATACATTATGGGTTGTGTCACCTATTGAGGATAACGGCTGAGTGACTTGCGTTTTTGAGTAGGTTGCAACCTACGTGTATGTAAGATAATAGTTTCGATTACTTAAGATTAGGGGGTGGCCAGTATGACAATACTTTTTATTTTTACGGATATTTTAATTTTTAAAAAATATTTCCAGCTTTTTTATTTTTGCGAACTTTTGATATTTTTAATTATTTCCTTAAAAAATGTATATATAAATATATATATATATATATATATATAACCATCTTACTCTTACTTAATTTTGCAGGCTTGTTATTTCTTAATAAATTATTTCAATAATATATAAATTATCTTATGTAATTGAATTAATTATTATTGTTACACATGCATGATTAACACTGATAATAAGAGGACTTGTTTCTAAGCATTGAGATTAAAGAAGTTCTCAATGATCTTAAATGCAACACATGAAAGGTTTAGGTATAAAATAAAGAAAAATAGTGGAACATTGAGGATTGACTATGTAATTTTTTCATTTTTATTTTATGTGCTTGCTTTGACGGCCGGATGAGTATACTGTTGCTGGTTATTGGCATGTTGCATTTTTAGTCAATCTATTTATTATTTCTAGTTGCTGATTTGAGTTCGTGAACCCCTCCTTCAAATTGACAATACAGTTATTTTCACTTGTAGCTACTTAAATACACCCGAAAATGGTCGGAGATGAATTTGTGATTTAACAGTGTTATATTGCTTTAACCATTGTCAAGTACATCATCATTTCCAAAACATACATTAGTACTACCGATGGGAAAATCTAGACTAAGTAGCTTTTGAAGGTTTGAGGGGGCAAAGCCACCTCCTTTGTGTTCTCGACTACCCAGTCAGTTGCTGTATTTGCACTCGTCGAAATGAACTTCAATTCAACACTCTGAAAGTTTGAATTTACTGAAAGACATCTTCAACAGACAACAATAGGCTAACAAGCCTAGCCGACTTTCTTACTCCTCTTATCCATGGACTCTACTACATTTACCGCTTCAAGTTCTACGATAGTAGAGGCTCCGCCATTTTTACGCTGAAAGCAATTGCATTTTTAATGGCCCCAACATTTCTGCCATTTTCTGCATTATTAGCTGTTATTTCTATTTTAATAAACTTAAACATAAAGCTCCATTTTTAATCTCTTCCTACACCTACAACAGCTGTCGAGCCATCACGTGTATCAAATGCCCCATCGACATTAACTATATGCCCATTGAGTGTTGTCATTAAATATGTAATAGCTAACTATATAGTAGGAGCTTGTTGTCATTCCAAGACACTGTTGTAGTTGTACTGTTTCAGCCAGGTTCATTGACACGAGATATACAGGGCTCGTTGATTGAAGTTAGAGAACAATTTTTAGGCCAAGGTGGGTGATTGAGCAGTGGTCGATCGCTAGAGGCTAAAGAGAGAGTGGATGGCCAACTGCGATTAAGGACAGTCGACTAAACTGTGCTGGAAATAAACCAAGCCCTCCGTTGGTGCATTATCCCCTTTCTTCTATCGTCGATCAAGTTTCTGTGTATGTTTTTTTCTCAGGTGGTTACTCTTGAGCAGGCTCATGGATAGGTTTTTCTTCTGGGGTTTTGCATCGGATTACTCGTATGACGTTTCACTAGTACAGTTGGGAAACACTAGTAGATTTGTGTGAGAATTTGTTATTTGTTGAGAAAATCTTGTGTTTCGTGTAATACTCTCTTTCTTTTCGAGATCAATCAATTTACGTTACTTCTCCTGTGGTTGTTCTCCTTGCATTGAGTTTTTTCAATGAAAAATTTACTATTTGTTTCCTTCTCTTGCTTCTATTCCGGCATCATACAATCGGCCTCGATCAACATTTCAATATAAACCAGTGGAAGGAGTATCGCACTGTAAAGTATTGAAGCCGATATCAGTTTACCGGTATAGATATTTTCAGTCATAAATTTGTATACTACATTCTGATTCTCGTGCTGCAATCTATATTACAAATTTTTAGCCCATGGAATGCTTCCTCTATGATAGGGGTGACATTTGCAGATGAGCAAGGTGAGAGTATTATAGATACAGTAAGTGAAGGTCACTATGCACGGATGAGAAAAAGCTACTCAAAGATCATGTGCTGGACACTGAAAAAGCTCTACTGTACGCAAGAGGTAATGTGAGGAGCTTCTTGGTCCTTCCAACGTAAGCTCGCTTCGTCAAGTTATCATAGTCGTTCTCCTCGATCGCATCCAGGATCTTCCTATATAGCATCAAGGACGACCATACCTGCCAAGCCAACAAAGAAGCACATAAGAAATCGCAAATTAGCATTGTGTGGCAAAATGCGAGAAATATTGGTTCCAGTATATTATTTCTTGGTAGCTTTTAGGTGATTTGTTTTGTGGAAAGTTGCTTAGTGTTTCTATGAGACTGAAGGGTGTTTATACCGGCCAACGACTGGCTTTATCAAGCTGAGAAGCACCATCTTCAGCTATGTTGAAATAATGTCTTGCCCTCGTAATCTGCTGTCTCATGAACTCTCTCCATCCATCCGTCACCTTTCTTGAGAAAACATCCTTGTCACAGAGCCCGAATTGTGCAAGCTCATCCTGAGGAAGATATATCCTTCCCCTCAAAACACTGCCATGACATGAATGTATAGAGATTAACGAGTTTGATGAAGCTGGATTCATGGTGAAATCGAGATTAACGATGTATAAAGACTTACTCTTCCCCAACGTCCCTCAAAATGTTGGTCAGCTGATTTCCGATGCCTAAATAGAGCGCCGCGTTGTAGATGCTTTGTGCTGAAGCAACTGATTCCGGAGCAATTCCCATAACCGGAAGGCTCATTAGTCCGACCGTTCCAGCAACATAGTAGCAATATAAATAGAGCTCCTGAAAGTTCTCGTAGCGGCTTTTCTTTGTGTCCATTCTCATACCCTCAATCATGTCCCTGAACGGCTGGTAATACCAAGGAGAAGGGGTTAAGCTCTCATTATACACCACGTAGCAGCCTGTACTATATTTCTAAATAAGATTGTGTTTCCAGAATTCAGGAGGCATTTACTTACCTTGATATCTAAAGGAAACCTGAAAACGGTATCAGTAAGTGCAGCATCAAGCATATCATATGGGCGTCCGTCGAATATGTCTTCAAGTCTTTCTTCCCACCGATCAAGCACGGAAGAACTCATGTGCATTGCGTTGGGACCATCAACCAGTTCATCTGTCCTCCTGCACCAAACTGCCAAGAACAAGAAGCAACTACAATTAAGATTTGATTATCTACAATGGAGATAAGACATTGCTATTCTACTTATTTTGGTCTGTTTGATCATGCACTATCTGGAAGCTGTCTGCAAATCGACTGAAATGATTTTTTTTTTTTTTTTCTCCCTCTCTTGCAGTGAATTTGAGGTAATAGAGCATTAGTTTTGGTCTTACCATATATTGCCCATATTGCCTTTTGCCTTTCTCCTGTCATCAACAATGTTCCTGTATTGACATGTTTCTAAAAATGTCAGTTCATCAACTTTTTCACAAGCAACAAAACCGGAGAATGATACAGCTTTTCCAGGCGAAAGTGATAGAAACAATTATTACTCACCTAGATAAAAGGTCTTAGCATATTCCGCACACAGCTTTCGGCAGCTTTCATAGGCTTCGTCCAGGAATGATGGATGAAACTGTGGTTTCCTACAAGCACTCTCTCTATACATGTTGTTATTATGAGTCTGCCTTTCAACAACGTCAAGCAAGTTCAGATCATCCAAAGAAGCTCCAAGCTTTGATAGTTCCGGCATAGTTGGCAGACTAGTCCTTGTAGGGGTTAGTGTTACCTGGGCTCTAATTTTCAGCGAAGGACATTTTGAAGGCCGAAATCGGGTAATGCTTATCTTGCTGGTAGGATTTGTTGTGATAGGTGACCATGTTGCACTCATCTGGACAAAACTTCAGTCTTCTTCTTCTTCGAGTGAGCTTTAGCTATAGCAAATGGTGAATAATAGTCACCTAGGAGATGAAAATTAATATTACTTAACTTATCTTGGATCAGTATACCTAAGGAACATACCGTATATTACAAAGATGCTGTTTTGTCTAGTACCAATACCTGAGATGAGAATCTTCGTTGTAATAGATGCCTTTTTCTTGCCTATCTTCATTCCATTGTTGCACTCTTGCGTGCGTTTTTGTCTTTAGTTTCTTTTTCACCCTTTAAGCGGGGATTTCAGTAAAATAATGGAAATCCAATGGAATAGTTGCCTGGGATTTACCTATATCTATGGACTTTAATGTGATCAATTGTACCGATGTCGGCCGAAGAAGAATTCCAGACGACAACTTTTCTTAATTAGCTGTTTACCTTCTATTTTATTCCCAAAGATGCACGTGATGTTCGTTTGTTGGGGACTATGGGACTGGTAAAAGAGAATCAACATATTATGCTACGATATTTGGAAGCAAAATCTAGTTATTAACATGCATTAATTACAACTTCCATGTAATAATTAGAGTAATCAAGTGAAATCCTCTAACTACTTCTATAAATGAATAGGAAAAAAATATACATTTACTTCCTATTTTTCTATATAAGTCATCGATCCTCTCTTCTTCTTCTTCTTTTTTTTTTTTTTTTTTTTTTGGTATACATTTGAATCCTCAATTGTTTTTCATCTTTTACAAAAAGTAGGACTTCCTTCAACTTTGTTAAATTTTCCATCTATCTTTGACACGCGGTAGCTTATTATTAACGAAAAAAATAATTGATTTAATAAAAAAATTATAAGAATATTTATTCTACTTTTATTTACGCACGTGTATAATAAATAAATATAGGTAGTTAGAGTTTGTCATACTAGTCAAAGTAGTATAAATGAATCTCTCTCTCTCTCTCTCTCTCTCTTTTTGCTTTCATTTTGTAGTCCTTAGCAAGTTATAGATACTTTTCATTTCCTCTCTTTCTCTCTCGGCATTTCTTTTACAAGGTTTAACAATGGAGATTGCTGTTTGATGAGTGAATTACAATAAATCCTTCATCAAGTTTTACAATTATGATATGTGAATTTGTCATGGTATTAAAGCTCTTTGGTAACGTTCTTGATTCCTTTTCTTATCGTCGTTTCATTTCTGATCAAGTGATTGCTTTTCTTTAGAAGTAAAATGGCAGATCAAAGTAGTACAGATCCTTTGTATATTTTAGGATCTGATAATCCTGGAATGACATTAGGGACGATCATTTTTAATGGCAATAACTTTTTGGCTTGGAATCGATTTGTCCAAATGGCTTTAGGAGCAAAAAGTAAGCTAGGTTTTATAGAAGGTACAATTTCTAAGCTAAAAGAGAATACCAACGATTATGCTAAGTGGATGTAATGTGATTGCATGGTTAGATGTTAGTTACTCAATTCTATGACACTGAAAATTTTTCAAAGCTTCTTGTATGTGTAATCTTCTTATGAACTTTGGCATCAAGTTATTGAGCAATTTGGTCAAACAAACATGCCTCTTATTTTGCAAATACATTGCGAATCATTGAATATTAGGTAAAATAATGATTTTGTGACTTGCTATTATAAAAAATTACAGAAGTATTGGGAGGAATTACATACACTATACCCTTATCCTACATGTAATTGTGGATGACTTAACTATTACACTTACGATCTTAAAGATAGGTAGCTTGAATATGATGTACAATTGAACCTAATGTAGTTTTTGATGGGCTTGTTTGATGTTTATGAATTGAACCAGTCAGGAATTAGATCTTGTCAAATGAGCCATTGCTTACTATTAGTTCTGCTTTTTACCTTGTGTTACAAGTAGAAAAGCAATGTCAAGTTACAAATCTCATGGTTACGGACTCTAACTCAACTACTTTTTCCGTAAACATAACAACTTCTCTAGGTCGAGGGAGTGGTGTTGGTAAGGAAAATGTGAATAAGAATCGGTTATTCTGCAAAAATTATAAGAAAGATGGACAATTGATTGGGTCATGTTTTAAACTTATTGGCTATCTTGATTGGTAAACAGAAAGGAAGAAAAGAGCTGAGTTTAAGTTGAATATGGCAACCGGTTTCAATGATAAATAGGCTATGGCTATTGCTCATATGGTACTCCATCTGACCATGTTAATGATAGTATAAGTGTAGATTTTGCAGATTCTCAATTTTTGCGTTCTGTAGCTAATGAAGTTATGAAGATGATGCATAAAAATCAATCTTGTTTGGCTAATGAGCTTGCTCAACTCTTAAGTAGTAGTTAATTTTGCAGGTACATCTTTTGTATTTTGTAGACTTGAGTAATGAATCTAGGTTTTGGGTAGTAGATACTGGAGCAAGTGACCATATGTCTCCCTTTCCTTATTTGTTTGATACTAAATATACACTTTCTAAACCTATACTTGTTCATTTACTAGATGATACAGTTAAGGAAGAGCTTGAAGTTGGTACTATATCACGTTCTCTACATTTAATTCTTGAAAATGTTCTCATAGTACTAACCTTTAGACATAATCTCTTGTTAGTTTCTCAGATTGTTAAACAACTTTCCATTATTGTCTTTTTCAATAGTACTATGTGTTGCTTCTAAGGCTAGAGCTCTAGAGCTCAAGCACATCATGGTCTCTATATTCTTGACACTTGTTTTGTTTGAAATGATGATGTACTATCAAATCTCTCTCTTTATCATTTCTTTGAAATTGGTTGTAATTTAGTAGCTCTTTCGAATAATTTAGATGTTCAGTTGGTTCATGCATGTTTGAGTTACCCTTCTTTATCCAAGCTTAAGTAGCTAGATTGCTGTAAACATTTCAAGGTCAAGGATTTTTTGTATGATACTTGTCATTTTGCTAAAGTCCATTGTTCACCTTTTTATCTTAGTGAAAGTGCATCAAAGTTTCTATTTGAGTTAGTACATTTAGATTTGTGGGTACTTTATCATGTTACAACATATAATGGCGAACATTATTTTTTAACATTGGTAGACGACTTTTCTGGAGGAACTTGGATGTATTTGTTGTAATCTAAGTCTTAAGTATATGTTGTGTTGAGGAAATTCCTGTTGTTTGTTCACAATCATTTTTTCCTAAAAATGTGAGAAGTGATAATGGAGCTTAATTTGTTTCTAGAGAGTGTCAAGATTTATTTGCTAAATTTGGGATGCTACATTAGCATATAACCCCTTATTCTCCTTAACAAAATGGGCATATAGAGCATAAACATTGCCGTGTATTAGAAACCACCAGGGTGATGCATGTTCATGTTAATTTACTTAAAGAATATTAGGGAGATTGTGTGCTTGCTATAACTTATTTGATTAATCGCATCTTATTGCTAAATTTGGTTAGAAAACTCCTTTTGAAGTTCCCTTTGCTCATCTACCATTGTATAAGAATTTAAGAGTACTTGGTTGCTTGTGTTTCATATTGAAGCTTGGAAGTTCTAAAGATAAGTTTGATTGTAAAGGTTGCAAATGTATATTTTTCGGATATGCAATTGGGCATAAGGTGTACAAAGTACTTGACTTGGAGACTTGGAAGATAGTTATTAGTTGGGATATACTTTTTATTGAAAGAATTTTCCTTTCAAAGATACTGGTGCACTTTCACAGGGTACTTCTCATTCTATACGGTTGCCTTATGTGTCTTTTGAAACAAAACTAACAAATCAATTTTTCAATTCCCATTTATGCGATTCTTCTCCTTCCATGGGCTCTATTGTTCCCTTTATTATTAGTAATATACCATAGTGTCATTCATCTAGAGTTACTTAACCTCCATTATGGCTTGTGATTATATACATTCTCTTAGTAGCACTTATGCTTTTGTTTCTCATTTTTCCAATGTATAGAATCCTTTATTCAACTTACGTTCTTTTTTTTTTTTTCCCTTGTTCACTTGAATTTGTTTGGTCTATGGTAGATGTTTTTATGACCAAAGAACTTAGTTCATACACTCAAGCTTCTAAAGATAAGCAATGGGTTAAGGCCATGAATAAAAAGCTTTAAGCTCCCGAGGATAATGAGACTTGGCAACTTATTGATTTGCTAAAAGGTAAGAAAGCTATTAGTTGTCATTGGTTTTATAAAATCAATTACAACATTGATGGTAGCATTGAGTATTATACAGCCAATTGGTTGCTGGGGGTTATACCTAAGTTAAGCGAGAAGATTATCATAGTACTTTTTCTCTTGTTGCAAACTAGGAACCGTTAGGATATTGTTGGCTATTATAGCAGTTAGGAAGTAGCCTTTATTTCAAGTTGATGTGGATAATTCTTTTCTTCATGGTTTTTTAGATGAAGAAATATATATGGAGTCATCACTAGGTTATAACAAAGCTAAGCTATGTCAGGTTTTTAAGCTTTTAAGGTCACTTATGGCCTTAAACAACCTTCTTGATAGTGGAACTTAGAAATCTCAAAGTTCTTAGTTGCACATGGTATTTTGCAATCTCCTCATGACCATTTTCTCTTGACATGGACTGATGGTTATGATTTTCTTGTTGTTTTATTATATGTAGATGATATATTGATCGCTAGGAACAATGTTTCTATTATTTCTTTGCTTAAAGATTAGTTACATATAGCTTTTACTATCAAAGATCTTAGTCTTGCATGTTATTTCTTGGAATTTGAATTGTGTTGCACAAATCAAGGCATTTGAATAAATCAGTGCAAGTTTATAGCCGATATCTTACAGGATACTGGTTTATTAGCTTGTAAACTAACCAAAATTCCTTTACCTATTGGTTTTGATCTTTATTGACATGTAGGGGAACCATTGGAATTCTACTTCTTATCGTCGCATTAGTGGTTGTCTATTATATCTTACTTCTACACAATCAAACATTTCTTTTGCTGTTCATAAACTTATTCAATTCTTGGATTAAAAGTTGCATTTCATGTGCTCAAATATCTTAAAGGTACCATTGATATGGGAATATTCTACTCAGTTGATTCTTCTTTTACTTAGTGTGGTTATTCATATTCGGATTGGGCGCATGTGTGCTTGATAGGAAGTTTATTTTGGGGTTTTATGTTTTTCTTGAATCCTCTCTAGTTTCTTAGAAGACCAATAAGCAAAATACGGTTTGTACTTCTTCTATCGAAGCCTAATATTAATCTATGACATTTGCCACTAAGGAACTTTTATGGATTTCCTATCTCTTACAAGACTTAGGGATTTCTTTCACATCGCCTACTCTTTTGCTTGTGGACAATAAATCTACCCAACTTTTAGCTGCTCTATCTTGTATGTACGATTGCACCAAACATATTTCTATTGACGTGCATTTTACATGTAATTAGGTTGCTATTGGTTTTCTTCAAATGGCTTATGTACCTTCCAAAGAAAAGTTAACCGACTTTCTTACAAAGGCTATACTTGAGTCGTAACTTCTTCCTTTATTGTCCAAGCTTAGCCTTCATAAGGCACTACAAAGAGAGACAAGGAGAACTTATATAATAAGTAAGCGCTGGTAATTAGGATAGCTTTCTCTCAATTTGTTTTCATTTTGTATTCTTTATAAGTTACAGATACTTTTCACTTCCTCTGTTTCTCTTTGGTCATTTCTTATATAAGGTTTAACAATGGAGATTGTTGTTTAATGAGTGAATTACAGTAAGTCTTTCATCGAGTTTTACATTTTTAACATGCGAATTTGTCAATAATAGTATCAAATGTATTTAATTACTTAATATAAAGTACAATATTAGATGTATTTAATTAAATAATATAATAAAAATTGAAAAAGAGAAAAGAAATAAAGAAGGAAGGGTTGAAAAAAAATTGTGCAAATCCCAACTACTTTGGTTAGTCACCCAAGTCAATGAAAAATCGATACATGTAAAGAATAAACAAAAAATTTCAACGAAATTGATGGAAGTAGAAAATATTGTTGAGTCAAATAAAAGAAGAAAAAAAAGAGTATAAAACTTAAATAGAAGAGGTAATGTCAAAAACCAAATGTGTAATATATTCCTTCAGAAGAAGTGTTTCAACCTTATTAAGCTCACTTAACCTTGCATCACTTGCCACATTTAGGCTTAGTTATGAATTTGAATCCTTTTATAATAATTTAGGGTTGGATCCGTAAAATTCGGACATATTACGATACAATTAGAACGAGTTTGTGTATGGAAAAATTCGATATGAGATACAAATGAGTTGAAATCGTCTAAACACTTTTAAATTTGCATGCAAGTTTATTTTTTATTCTCAGATCCGGACACAAGACATGTTATATATTCTTATATATTTGCATTTTGTTGCATCAATATCTTGTTTTTAAGTTAGAAATCTTAATTAAAGATGCATGGTAGTGTAAATGGGAGAATGGTTACTCGTGTATAGATTTTTTGACTGTTTCTCTCGATGACTTGACAAATAATATGATGAATTTAAGTTATAGTTCTATTTAATTTAGTAATGTTATGTAATGTAAATTTTTAGATTTCTTATATTTAATTAGATTTTACTTCACTAAAATTTTTATTTGGATTGTCATTTTATATTAAGTATCAATATCCTATATTATTTGTCTTTTTAGAATTCAAATATTAGGATAAATTATGTTGGATACCTCTCTAAATTTTTGATATTATATCGAGACCTCACTTTTTAAAAATCCTACAAATACCCGGTTATTTTTTAATGAAGCCCACACAAATTGTTTACACGGCACTTATGTGTCTTTGATATATGACGTGGAATAAAAAAAGGACAATATCTCTTACAGATAAGATTTTGTAGTAATTTTTTTAAATAAAAGATCAAACCGGATTAGTCTAGAGAAATATCGCACCTCACAAACCGACCAAACTTAATGTAATATCAAAAGAGCGTAAATGCTAGTCCTTCAGTAAAAGAATTCATAACCATCGTCCTCCTCTAAACCTACTTCTAAAATCACCAAATCTCAAACCTCAAATCTATCCCATTAGAAAACCTAATTTTCCAATTAAAAAGTCGATAGCCACTTTGTAGCAATGATACTTAGCGAAAGGATCAACAGGAAGAAATGCAGTGGACCTGAGCATCGACGTTAAGTGTTATAGTTTTTGGGATGAGGTATTATGCTGTGTAAATCCATGATTCTATTTTGATCGAGTTCAATTATTTTAAGATTCGATTTCGGTTGCCAATTGTTAATTTAACTCATGTGGCACTCAATACTTTCTGGGTTGGTGTTATGACAATATGTGAAGTCTGCTTTCTCTTTTAGTCTCTTTATCTAGAAAACTATGCTTTTGACCAGATTTTTCCCCATTTGTTTTCTAATTTGGTTTGGCCAGATTTTTGTTTGAATGGGTGGATCGGTGAAAGTTACTAAAAAGTACTATGATTATTGTTTTCCTCCCTTTATTTTTGCACATTATCATGTATTTACTAATTGAAGTATGCTCTGCTTAAGAATGCCTGCCTTGAGTAGGTGATGTAGAAAAAGCTTGTGATTTTGAAATATTTTCTTTACTTTTATTAACCAAACTTTACAAGAACATAAACTAAGCTTTACATTACTAAGAACTAGAAACTGAATTCGCATTGGAAAGACAAATATATTACAGAGATTTACTCTTGTAATATATAGGAAATACCCATTTGTAAGTATATTTTTGGGTTGTGTTAGAGGAGCATAATTGAAACTTTATGATGCTTGGACTAAAGGAAATGGAAAATGAAATATTAATAGCTAATAGATGCAATTAACTATGGATTTTTTCTATTATCTTATGACAAAAGGAACTTGATTGCTATTGCTGGTGCAAATGAAAACTGGATATGCAAATTTAAACAAAATAAGTGATGGAATGGGAATGCTATTGAAATTTGGTCCAATCTCTATCTCTAGACATTGTTTTCTCATGTACTCAGGTCTGGTGTTGCTTTACAATAATGAAGTAGGTTTTTAGTTTTATCCTTAAGACAACTTGCTTTCTTTGGAACTATTTTATTGATCTTTTTCCGTATTCCTACGCATAGCCTCAATCATTGAAGATCTGAATTACTCTAGCAATGGTCCAACTATAAATGTTTATGCTTTTGGTGTTTTCAGAATTTGCAAGCTTCATCATCGCCTTTTAACATCAAGATTGATTGATATATAGAAATCGAAATTGTGGATTTAGAGCCATGGTTGAGTTCTCTAAAAGCAATAAAAATCTTGGGAAGTTGTGTAATACCTTGTAATCTTAGCTTACTAACTTTTAAGTAATTCATATTTTTTATAGAAAAAAAAAAGTACTTATAAGTTAAGTTAATAGCTATAAATGGTCTATACTAACTTTATTAATATCCATGAGAATATTAATCTTGATCTTGATGGTAGAATAATAAATATAATAATATTACTATAGATACGAGATAATATATAAAAATAATTTATATTCATTTACTATTGATACTTGATTCTTGCCCCGAACTAAGGCCTAATGGGTAAAGCTCATCATAAGGAACATTAAGTGGCATCCCAAGTGAATGGTGAGCTTACGTGTAGCGCCTCGACCCCTTCGTGAGTCCATGAGCTCGTACCAAAAAAGAATGTAAACTAAGGGCGAGTCAGTACTTTACATCACGACTTGTTTGGTGAGCCAAATGACAACTGTCTGAGCAAGCTAGTCCTCGACCATTGAGCCAGCGCTCATCGATCGTTTGGGGTGGGCTTGAGGCTCGACTTGCTCCCATCGAGCATCACCTGACTCCTTCCTTAACTTTTCAGCTTGACTTTTGTCTTTAATGTTTACAACTTACTGTAGCTCATTAATGAGTATTTGACATTCATAGTACAGTTGGCGTACCCGATACCTTTACTTTTACCAGATCATTGAGTTGTAGATTTGGTGGCTTGATTGGCTACGACATGTAGCCTGTAGTGAAGCTCAGTTCGGCTCCTATCACGGAGCACACTATCTACTAGCAGCTATTATGAGCGAATCCTCGATTGCCACGTGTTTAGGTAATTCACATAAAAGGTACTAAGCATCAACAAGTAAGATAGTTCCTTCTATCTCTCTCTCTCTCTAAATCTCCTTCTCTTTAGAGGGCAAAAGTTGAACCCCTATCATATATACAATAGGTGAGCACAATCCTCTAGGTTTTTAGTGCTCACTTTCCCTTTTACTTGGTCCTCCTTAATGACTTAAGTGTTGGAGGGCTCTTATGGCCTTACTTATAGGGGGCGTTTTTGCAAGTATCGAAGAGTAGGAGGTGAAGTCTAAGTCCATCCGACTCTACATATTCTTATTGATCTCTGTACAATCAACATTTACCATAATAAAATATATACCTATAAATAAATAAGAAATTAATTGAAAAATTTATTATTTAAGACACATTTTAGAAATTATGATTTAAAATAACTTTCTTGGGATTAAGTTAAACCTTTATGATTAGGTAATAAAAATTTAAAAAAGTAACTGTATAGTTTTAATATCTCAAATTAGGCTAATTTATATACAATTTTATTAGAATTATTAAGTTTATCAGGTTTCGTCACTATAACATAGAGTTTTGTAATTTTAAATATAGCTTATGATAAATTTTTTAGAATCAATTACGAGATTTTAATAATTGATATTAATGAGTAAAATTTCATATAAGATTTATATAAATAAGTCTCAAATAATTAATAGAACTTAATTATATATTATATTTTATTAATAATTATGTTAAAACTTACTTGAAATAATAATATATAGAGAAGGAAATTGCGATTATAAATTATTCCTTACTAATAATTTTAGTGGTGAAAAGAAAGAATATTCTAAAAATTAGGATAAGTATTAAATAAAATATAATAAATTTATTAAAATATTTTAAAGAAAAAAAGGAACTTAAATAAAAAACCTAAATCACCTTGAATTAAGGTGGTGAATTTCGTTCTATATATATGGCTTTATAGCCATTATGATGTGAAATTAGAAAGAGAGGAGAGAGAGAAAAAGAGAAAAAGAGCGGGGGAGAGGGGAAAGAGCAAGAGAGAAAGGATGAGAGAAAATGACTAAAAAAAAAAAAAAAAAGAAGAGGAAGAAGGAAAGGAAAAGAAGAAGAAGGAGAAAAAGGGATTAGACAATCTAATTTTTTTGTATTCGATATTTTCAGGTAATTTTGTTTTTAGTTTCTATCATATTTTGTGATATTATATAACTTAAGCTATGATAGACTTGTATTAAAGTTAGATAATATGTATTTTACTAAGTTATATTAGGAAATTATATAGAATATATTCTATTTAGATAATATGGAAATTATATGATAAGTTTTGTTATATAGTCTTATATGTAGGATAGAATTAAAAATATTATTTAGAAGTTTTCTTTTAAAATAGAATACATATTACTTATGGTCGAGTTTATACGAATTCAACGATACTTATTTTACTAAAATTGGATAATTCTAAGTAATAAAACAAGTATTTCTATAATATTATTATAGTACTATGATGACTTTTCCATAATTGAAATGTAATTTAGTCGATTAAAGATACGGTTCAATATAATCGAAAGGATACATTGTAAGTAATAGGATAAATACTCTTACTCTATTTAATTTCAAAGAGAACATACAAACACTTCTTGAATATCTAGAGTTATAAAAATGGAGATTCATTTCCTTTCTTATTATTCAATGAGCATCTTGTAGTTTATAAAAATTAGGAGCAATATAATCCTTACGTAAAGGCCATTCTATCCAACTTTTAGGAATTAAGATATGTTTCAATTGTAGATGATTATCATGACAGATTGTCAACATATCATAACATTCTTGTTCTTGAAAATTTGTACTTTTCCATACTTAGAAAACAGAGGAAATTTGAGGATTACTCCTTGGGGCAAATAGTTTTATACATACCTCTTCCGATGGATCTATACCATCCTGTATTCTTGTAAGATGACACAAATTAGCTGACAATCCGTTAGGTGCTATATCATAAGCACATGGGGAAACTATGTGCATCATTCATATTAAATAACTAATATAATAAAATTGCAATAATTAAGTACTTATATGAACATGACTATATAAGAATCATATACTCCATACTTATATTTATGTATATAATTTCATTAAAATAACTACCTAAATAATATTTGAACAGAGTTATATTATGATATAGAAAACTCAATAGAACTTTAATATTTTCGTAAATTTTATGAAAATTAAATTTGAATTTGGTGTATATAAGATTTATAAGTGAACAGAATATTTACAATATAGACCTATCGGAGTGAGCATCAGTACATGCAAGCTAGGATTTATGCTTCATGGTATGTTGAAGTACTATGATATAGTACTTGGAGACTTGGGAGTGCTTTTACTTGTGCCTGTGCCTGTAACTTAGTTGAATGTGCTTATGCTTCATGCGATTGTTACTTAAATTATGGACTTGAAGTACTGCTTTTTATGTTCATATTTGATTTGCTTTGCTTTGCTTTATAAAATGGTTGATTACTACTTAACTGAACATAACTAAAGATCGACCTTTTTACTAATTGGACATGCATAGCAATCATTAGGGGAAATTACCAAGATCCTCACGCTAAGCATGGACTGTTCGATGAGAATAACTGAAATAATCCTTTCCCCATACTTAGTTAACGATTGGATAACATCGTGTGATAACATTTGCTTGTTTGTATTGCATTTTATTAAAATAAGTTGATTGAAAGCCATATTTATGTTTTATGTGCTCTTTTGTCTTTGTCTCACTTACGGAGCTAGTTGTGTTTATATGTCTACCCTTAGGATAGTGCATTTCGATGGGGAGTGAGGAATATTGAAGACCTGCAAGACTTAGACTTTTGCTTGACCATCTTTAGCTTTTTATGGAAACTATCTGGCATATGATACTTTGGAGATGCCTATGAGTTTCGAATGTGTTAGACATAGACGTCAAAACCTATTTTTTTGGTAAACATTTAAAAAACATTAGAAACTTTTATGGTATAACTATTTATTTGAAATACAACTGTTTTATTAATTTGTAAACTACTAGTATTCTTAAGTGGGTATCTTGAAAGACTTTTAACACAGGTTTCACTAATAACATTATAGAATTAGATACTTTAAAGCGATTGAGTGAAGTATCCCTAGTATGGACTAGGTTTATAGTAGTAGTTGGAAGGTTAGCTTTTACCTTAAGAAAGCACATAAGAAATGATTATTACGACTCTATCTCTTTGGTGCGTAATAGTTTTTAGTTGGTATCAAAGTATTATTCTTAATAATGTGCTTTGAAGTGTGATTTTTAAGAATGTGTTTTGAAGCGTCATAAATAGAATGGATTAGATCTATTAGGAAACACTAAGAGTAGGTAGTAAAATATATATATATATATATACATACACACACACATAACCATAATATTTATATACAGGAAAATTAGGGTTGTAATGGATAATATTGACTTTGGAGTTAACTAACTTTTATTTAACTAGCTCTTATAATTATAAAAAAGTACGCATAATCTCTTGATTAACTCTTAAGTAGAGCAGTAAAGAATCGCCTATAACATATAGAATACTATCCTTTAAAGTTATTACTAGAAATGATTAATTAAGTAATATTAGAATAATACATGAAAGCTTTGGTAGATCTAATTTGATAATAATAAATTTTTATGTTCATAAGTATCTCTTATATTTCTTGAGAGAGTCCTTTAGACCTATTGACTAATGACTATGCTCCTTATTTCTAAAAAGTATTGAGATATACCCTTGAGATTTAATAAGTTAGATTTTGATGGTAAACCTCCTATTGTACTAAGGGTATGACTTAAAGGAATTAAAGGAATTATTAGAAGATAGTTTTGAAAAGTTCAGTAGTTGCTAAGGAGAGGGATTCTAAGATGAACTTTAGTATTGATTTGGGGCGTAATAAAGTATTGAACATGATGACAACTTAGTTTGGAGATGAATAATTGGTAGAATTTAGAGAAGTAAATTAGGAAAAACTTATTCAAAAGGGATATTGTAGAACCTAATTCAAGATAAAATAGAGGATTATAAGATAAACATGAAGGATCAAACTATTGGATGTGATAATGTCAATCTTGTAGTGGTGGTTTGAGACAAAAATATGGTAAACAAGATGCAGTATAGAGGCAATAGACTTTTACCAATAGATAGAAGGAATGCTATGTTAATAATATACTCAATAATGACATTAAGGTTTTGTTTAGACCTTGCACGAGATTAGAACATGGTAATATTATTAATTGAATTTAAGGTTATTTGTAACATAATATATCTCAACACTAATATGATTATATCCCTTAGTAATATTTAAACTATAAAGTTCCCTTCGACTTGAGATATATCTATGATTTTACTAATATATAGTCTTATTAACATGGAAGTGTAACCTGAGTAAGCATGAATTAGAGCAAGTCCTTGATTGAGTTAAATTGAAAGTCATATGTATTGGTAACATACTTGCATTGTTATAAAGATAAATATGTTCCAAAGAATTTGAAACTGAAACAAGATTGTATAAGAAATAATTTAAATAGGAATATAGGAAGCTTGATGATGTATATAACATAGAATATTTTGAATTTATATTTTCTTATTTCTTTAGGATGAACTTATTTATATCGATGAAATCGGATTGCATATTGAGTAAGGTCATCACATAATAAGATGCAATCATACTAAAGTAGTTTTATACACTTATTGTTGCCTGTAAAATGTTAGTAAGAGAAATAAGAATTGGGTATTAACTAATTGCACTGGTGCATATAATATCTATCTTGATGTGTTAGCATTGCTATATATATCTTCCTGTAAAAGTCTTAGAAGATCAAGACCCTTTTGTAATATGATAGAGTGTGATAATATGACCAAAATCCCTTAATATGATTATAGTTTCATAATATACCTTCTAAAGTTTAGATATATTTGTTTTCTATACATGTTATCTTAGAAACTTTGAAGTGTAATATGATAAATATATATATATATATTATATAAAATATCGTGCTCCGAATAGGAGGAGTTATAATAGTTTCGCTGTGTAAACTAACTTAAGATAGAAGTTTACTTCATAGCTGTTATCGTAGATATAGTCTACACAAGATATGTACAATTCAATCAACTTGAAGTATTCGTTTTGATACCTATGAATAATCAAACTTGTGGTATAGTTTTACAAAATATTCGTTCTATATAACCTGTTGTTTCATAACACAATAGTACTTATATAAACATTTCACATCTAGTGTTATAATGTACAATCAGAGTTTATTAAAAACCACAAGTTTTGCAAACTATTTACAATAAGTTAGAAAATTACTGGGCATTTTGGGGAATTCTCAGTTAGTTTTCGCAAAACTTAAAAGAAAGGTCAAAAGTTTAAGTTCAATTGATTCTTTGTTCCTTACTTTCTCAGTCAACAACATATTAACTTGAGGGTGGTGGTATCTGAACATCCTAGTCTTCACTTAGTACCTGCAAAAGAATCTATGGAGATGTAAGTACAACTAGCTCAGTAAGTGGGACAGAGTTAGAAGAGTACTAAACAATTATAAGTAAGGTTATTAATTATGGTGAAATGAAATGCAATCGATAATATGAAATATCATACAATATTATTCGGTCTATTGTGAGATTAGAAAAATTACATTCGCTTCAATTCGGGCTTATGCAATAGAGAATATCCTTCCCTTATGATTGTCTTCAAATTATGGCCCCCACTCTTACCGCGACTTACTCACCTATCACTTAGTTTGACTAAGGATAGAGAAATGATCATTTTAGTTATCCTCATCGAAAGGAGTTAGTATTTAGAGTCGAATAATTATTAGTTGTAATCAGGGGTGACCAAACAAGTTCATACAATATAGAAACAATGTGAATATGTAGAACAACATACTAAGGAGTGCAACTCTTGTCACAACTAAATATTACATACACACATGGCATATGCACAAACAACTAATTACAAGCATAAATAATAGTACTCTTGAATCTCCAGATACTTTAATATAGTATCCTAATAAGTGGTAAAGCTACAATCTCAACTTATCTGTTTAGAAGTTCACTACAGAAAACTCGAGTTGTCAACAGTTTGACCACTAGGGAATCCTATATACACAAAACTCAAATTCAGTTTTTATAATTGTTATAAAAATATTAAAGTTTTATCTAAAATGGTAATATGTATATATAAATATATTATCACAATAATATATAGTTTTATTATATATATATCAAATTAAGTCATTAATTATTAATAATATACATAATTTATGCTATTACGTATTATATATCGTTTTGATCGTATCGAAATATACTTTTAATTAGTTAAATCACGTTTCAATTCCAGTAAGGTTATCGTAATATACATTCTAGTAATATTATAGAGTTATAGGTTATATCACCTAAAATTGTTCGATTTCAATGAAAATAGTATTGTTGGGTTCGTACAGACCTAACGACACTTATTATAGGTTCTATTTCTAGAGATGATTTTTTAATGAGTAGTTCGAGCTTTTAATATAGTTATATGTATCTAAATAAATATTATTGTATTTTACGTTATTAAATTGTATTTTACCAAATTTGTCAATATAACCCATAATATAGGTATTATCTAACCTTAATATATTTATAACGTATCCCGATCATTAAAATATATTAAACATATGCCTTTTTATCAAATCGGACCAATACATGTATAGGTAGTTTTTATTGTATTATTTATCATATTTAGTTTATTATTACTAGAAATATGTCCCGATTCTTAAATTAAGCTATTTTACCACGTAAATTCGTAATAATTAGTTTGGGTCATCAAATAATTCTTCGAAAATTTTTATAAACTCTTAAAAAATAAGGAATTCGATTTATCGCCTCTATATTTGAATTTATGATTTTACTCATAAATTATTTTAAATTATCTAATTATGATTCTTTTTGCATAAACTTGATTTTAACCTATCCAAACATCGTTATACTTCACTAGAAATCAGTATAGGTTCATTCCATTATTTAATTTTATAAATTCCTATTTATTTCACAATTTCAGCATATTTTCTAGTTATTTTTAGGTCGAAAAATAAAATAAATATTAAAGATATTTAAATAAAAATTCAGGCTATATGGCAATTATCTATATATTATGCACATTCTACATAAAATAACATCATTTGATATATTTATTTTGAAAGTCAACATTCTGATGAATAACGATTTTCTTAAGTAAGTATATTAAATATTAAAAATTTTTCAAAAAAAAAAAATTTCACAAGAAAGCATGTATGAAATAATCTAAATATAATTTTTTTTTGAATTTTTTTGGTTGGATTTACTATTTTTTAAAAATTATAAAAAAATATGGCAGAAAATTGACTTGGATATCTTTGGATGCTACAGTCATTGGCGGTGGATGGGTGCTTGTTAGACAACCTAGGCGGTGGGTGGACAGCTTGAGGACCATCATGTTCCAAAGCAAATTCATGATATGATTGGTTTTTATTTTAACTCGGTTCCAGCTCTATTTTTGAATAATTTCTCTAAAATGGTTAGATTTTCCTAAATTTTTTCCTTCGATTTTCTCTAAATGTTTTAGATTCTAAAGTATTTAAGGTATGTCTTAGATATGCTTTTATATTGGTTTAGCAAATTTCCAGATTTTTTTCCCTTTAATTCTATACTTATCCTAACATTTATTCTATTAGGATATGTCATGTTCTTGACCTCCTTACTTTTGATTTAAAAAAACTTCACTCCTAGAATATGCCACGTGAAATCCAGTTTTCTCCTCAACATTTCGACTGCAAATGGATAGAGTTCGATTGATTTTTTTTTTTAATTCAATTACTAGCATTATATATACTATATTGATATTTAGTTATTCTATTAATATGTAAGTATATATATCCTATGTATATATATCACATGTAATATATAATTATACTCGTATAATTATGTTTCTAACATATCTTTTATTTTTAAGATGTGGTACTTATTTATTTTCATGAATTCAACACATAATATATATAATTAAGTAATTTAAAGTTAATTTATAAGTATAATTATTATTTATACTGAGTATACTCATAAAAATATGTATATATTCATATAGTAAATTATACTATATTATTTTATTTTATAGTTCAATTAACTTATCTCTAAGTTTTTATCGCATTTCAAGCTCAATTTTAAGGGTCGCGAACAATTTAGTACTATATTAAATAATCCTACTTCTAGGATTTTGGATCCCTATTTTCAAAATTTAACTTTACTAAGTCATTTCGATTAATTTTTTTTTATCTTAGTTGTAAAGTTTAAGCTCAATTGGATAATTTTTTCTAAAAGTCCTAAATTTAACCTCGGTTGTCCTAAACATAATTTTAGGGGCTTACATAAAATAAACAAATAAAAATATATAAGTTAGTATGCAGCTGTGTATTGGTGTAAGTGTACTATAGATTGATAACATACTTGCATGGCTATACGCATATTAGGATGTTTTGGTAAGATTTAAAGTTAAATGAATTATAGGATGTTTGATAAATATAGAAACATATAAGTATTAAATTAGATTACTCTATGTAAGAAGTTTTGAATCTATGCTCTTTCATTTTAGCATGCTACTGTCTAACTCTATAGAGTTAAAAGGTATAACAATAAGGAGAAAGTGAGTAATTAAGATGCATTTATTTAGATAAATTCATTAATTAGCACATAATTATAGGATGTCTTAAAATAAAAAAATAAAGTCATGTTTTTATAGATGCAACTTTGTGAACTTTAGTGAGTAACTAAAGGGAATATGAGATAGGTATGATTTAACTATTAATCAACTAGGTGTTGTCTATTAACAATATAGTTATGTTACCTTATATACGATGATATATGTGCTTATGTAGATGCAAATCGAAATAAAGTGTATATGGCATGACACATGTATGAGTAAAAGAAAAATGAATAGTTAACACCAAAAAACGTAGCCCCTATGCTCTCTATCTCATTCGAACCTATTTACCTCATTTGTGAAACATAACTTAATAAGAGATTAATAGATACTATATCCTAAGAACATACGATCTTATTGAAGTAATCTTACTTATTTGAACCTATTCACCTCGTTTGTGAAACATAACTTAGTAAGAGATTAATATATACTATATCCCAAAAACATGCGATCTTATTGAAGTAATCCTATAATAGGTACGCAAATACCAAATGTTTGAATAAGAAGTAAATCAATTAAATATGAATATGTGTATCCATTAAATGATTGAGTTATTATATGCATATAGGTGTTTCATAAAAGTATTGAAGAGTTAAGTAAATTATACCAAATTTGATAAAAATGAACTATAAATACTTATTATAGATGTAATTTTAATTTAGAGAAGCACCTATGGTATCTTTTGAATGTATTTTGTTACTGAAACACACACACATATTATCTCTTTCTCTTTTACCTGTCTTTTCTCTTTCTTCCATCTGTCTTCTCTCTCTTTTGTCTAACATTATCTCTCTTTTGGTTCCCCTTTCCCCCCAACCATTTTTCCTCTCACATTTGTTTCCTCTCTCTCTCTCTCTTTCTTTTATCTCTTTCTCTCTCGTCTCTAACATCTCTCTTTCTCGTTTTGATCTTCTCTCTCTCCCTCTATCTCTCTCGTTCTCTCTCACTCCCAGCCTCCTCCATTGAATAATTGAACCCCACCCGCTTGCATCCCCTCTCGTCTCTTCCCCTAAAATTCCAAGTCCTTGCCAGCAAACACAAAATCCTTAATTAATTTCACTACCGTAATAAGCTTGTTCGGATTTCAGTTCTTATTTTTCTTTCAATTGAGTTGATTAGTATCCATTTCCTTGCATTCCAAGCCGACTTGGTAAATGTTATTAATTAATTATTGACTTGGTAAACGTTATTAATTAATTATTTGATTATTATTTTACGGATTATAATTTCTGTATTATTATTCATGTTAGATTCTCGTTTGTGTCATCCAGTGATCTCGTCTCGATTTAAGTTTGCGAGCCATTCGATTTCATATTAGGTACTATATATATATATATATAGTGTACATCTTATTAATTATTATTTAATTTATTATTTCCGTTGTTAGTGTTGAATTAAATATTAAAAGTATTTGATTATTGTTTTTAAGTTATTTGAATATCTTATTATATAGTATGATTTTATATAAAAGTTACATTTAGATATATTTTATTGTAATTCGAAATGTTAGTTATCTATAATATATATATATATATATATATATCTTGGGGCCCATTTTTTGTTTTTTGTTGCATTTAACTTGGTTTACTATTTTCTGTTTAATTAGAAAATTATGTTAATGATCGTATTTAATACAAAAGTCTCTAATGTCAATTTAGTGTACCATGAAACTATTCTATTATTAATATGATATATAATTGATATCAACGATTTTGTGACCTAATTATTTTATCACATTAGTATCATGTATATACATGGCATATCATATTATACGTAGTATGTTTGTTTTATGTGTCAACTATTACTTTGTTAATCCTTACGAGTTATTACGAATCATATTATTTTTTTTCAATTAAGTATGTATTACTTATTTATTATATCGATTTGATAACTTATATTATCCGATACTTTAATCATATGTCTATTTTATATTTTCTTTTATATATGTAGATATATATATATATATATTAAGTACCTTATGATATACTATAAGTAAGTGATTATATATATAGTTATATCAACTTTTTGGTTTAATCATATAATGTTATTATTATTTGATTTAACAATTTCTTTTGGGGTCTTGATTGAATAAACCATAGATTCATAGATAATTCTTAAGTAGGACTTAGTCTTAGTATGCTTAAAGGTTAACATGCTAGTTGTTTCTTATAAATTCGTAGTGTTCAGTATCCCTTTTCAAGGTCTGAGTTTTGCTCGAGCTTTGAGATCAAAGTCTTGTTTTCGATTTTGGAGCATTTCCAGGTACGTGGTGTTTGTTTGTATGGTTGTGCTTACTAAGTTAGAAAGGATCTAATCGGACTAATCTATATTTGGCTCGAATCAATGGTTTGTTGATTTTCCTTGACTTACTTGATCTAAGGGCTTACAGTGGTTGGGCCCATAGAGGAGCAATTGATGATCATATGCGAGGTTTTCCTAGTAGACTTTCATATGGGATGACACAACTAGAATATTAGGTTTTGGACTCTAGTTTTTAGGCGTAAAGAACTTAAAGGAAAACATATTATTATATCCATCTATCTATGTGGATAAATATTAAGTGTGGTGGGGTTATGAATACCCCCTTGTTATTCTATTGGCTTAATGTAAGATAATTAAACTGTTGTTTGTATTATTCTATTACAATTGCATTTCTGCTTGTAAACAATTTGGCCTGGCATATGTATGTGTTTGTACACCTGTACTGGGCTTTGGTTTATTCTTTTCTATTTTTGGCATTGGATCGAAGGACTATCTAATTTCTGAGGAGATGTATGTCGATGACATCCGGAAAGAGTATGGAGTCGAGTATTTATATTTCTATGATGATTAGGATATGATTGATTTCTAGTTACTGAAGTTTATGTTATGTTAAGAGATTCGTGTATTGAGGAGATAGATTACTGGCTTGATGCTTAAGGATTTAGATACTGGACTTATCTTATGTTTTTGTTGTTTGTGAATCATTACGCTTTTGAACTCTGTTGAGTTTTTCAATTTTTATGAGTTATGAGTGGATGCGGTTTTTCACTCTCTTATAGATTTTTATATATTATGTGGTATGATTTTTTATATTTCGATTGTAGACTTAGAAAACTTTACATATTCTAGACTAACTAGGATATATTACGGGTTGTAGCGCCATTTAAGTTCTTAAGGCATTACAGTTACAATTATAAATGGGTTTCTATTGCTGAAAAAATTTTGTTAGTAAGTTTGAGAAATCATAGAAGTCCTTATATCTAACATTAGGAGAGAAACATAAGACTATTAATTTAATATTTTATATGGGAAGTTTGAAACTTATATCCTTTTATCCACTTTGAATACTATTGATTTGGGGATTGTAAAGTTAAACTATGTAATGATAAATAGATGTTAAGTAAGCACGATATATATAAGATTAGGTGATCTTATAAAAAATGGGAACTTGACTATAAGATACTTATGAATAAAGTAAGAATTGTTTGCTAATAAATTAGATTTGCATAAGTATATTACTTAATTGTAGGAGTTAATATGTAGGTTGCTTAATTATGGAAATTGTTGTGTACATAGATATAATCTCGTGTACATTCTGGGAGCTAATACCTGATCATTAAATTTGAAATGTGAAGTAACACAGAAATATTCACAAGAAACAAATATCATAACTTGGAGTGGGAGTTACTGTTTCATGAGTACAATTTGTTGCGCATGTTAATTGTATTTTATATAAGTATTGACTTACTCCTATTATGAGGTTTATAGTATCTTTATATTTCATATCATGAAAATGTATAAATAAAATTATGTGTTACATTTTAAAGCAAGTAGGTATTGTTGATTAAAGTGCATGCAACAGTAGTCATTATTTACGAGTTAGCTAGAATTAACTCGTAAGAATAATTGATGTAATATTAGGAAGTAACTTAAAACCTGAATATGAAATGCTATTTCTATTACCTATAGAACTAGTGAAGTAAGAAACTCAATCCTTAACTTATTATTGGTTTGTAATTTTATGTTAACCAAGTGAATTGCAACCTTAGTAGGCATTAGGATTAACCCCATAATGCTCTGACAATAAGAAATGACATAACAAGAGACTGAAGTTGGAAGTGACCTTGAAAATAGTAATCTTATTATGTTAACCGAAAGATAAAATTTTAACGCAACTTAAAATTATTTTGCTAGAACTATGAATTATTATGAATCAAACCTTTGGTATGGTATAAATAGTCTAATGTCACAACAAATACCCAACACAAGAATATTAGCTAGGCACCTTAGAGATATGTTGATGATCTCAACAAGTAAAACCAATGGGTACTTTAGAGTAATCATATAACTTACTTTATATCCTATATAAGAAATTAACTTGAAAGGAAGAGAAATCGAGGATAAGCCGTAAGCCCTAGTTAACAATCCTCACTAGAAGAGGAAGATTGATAGACGTAAACAAACATATAACAAAAATACTAGGAAACAATACAATTCATTTATGCAATGGCAATTGGTAATCAATAAGAGAATGGTAGATCTATTCCTTATCGAGTCTCTTGTTCTCATCATAGTACCTTGCATCATATCATGTTTTGTCAAGTAATGAGTTCATATCGGTATCAATGTGAGTTTGTTGATCGATAGTCATGTTAGTTTCTATTGAGTCAAGTCAAGTCATGAGGATTCAAATTGTCGGCCATCTCATTTAACTTTGGTGTAGAGAAAAGTCTAATTTTGCTGAACTCATTCTTATTAACACTTGTACCAAGCACTAAGTTATATGAAAAAAAAAAAAATTAATAACTATGGCAGTAACTAGGTCATTAAAAGATAAAAAGTGTGGATGGGAGAAACATGAATGATACTTGTGGCAGATAAAGGATTGATGTTGTTATTGATCTTAACTAGAATTTGAGAATAAGTGATATAGAGGATACAATAGAAGACAGATCCAAAAGAGAACACTTAAAAGAATGTAATGGAAAGTTGTAAGATTAGGAAAGTGTAATGTGAGTGAAAGATTTTAATGATGGGTTTAGCATATATTTAGCAATAAATATGGAATATAAGAGATTGGGGAAATAAAACAGAAGGATGGACATGAGATAAATAAATAGCTTAAATAGAGGAAAGATTGACAAATATGGAATAGAGACACCTTAGGGAAATGGAGCTCATGAAAGAAAGGTCATTCATTTAGTTCCTTTAAGTAATAAAGTAGTAATATTTACAAACCATAGATATAAGATTAATAACAATTATATAAATCCATTTAACTTTCTTCATGGAATAGGAATAGTCGAAATAAAATCAAGGTAGTTTTATTATTAGACAATAAATACCTTATTTGAACCACCATAAAGAAGTTTCAAAGATAAAACTTTTTGAAGGGGGGAAGAATGTAATACCCCACAACCTTATCCTGCTGGTTTTTGAGTAGTTTATATCTTTTATAGAAAAAAATATGTACTTATAAGTTAAGTTAATAGGTATAAAACAATTTATACTAACTTTACTAGTGACTACGAGAATATGGATCTCGGTAATAGAATAATGAATATAATAATATTACTAGTGATATAGGATAATATGTAAAAGTAATTTATATTCATTTACCATAATAAAATATATACCTATAAATTAATAAGAAATTAATTAAAAAATTTATTACTTAAGACATACTTTAGAAATTATGATTTATAACAACTTCCTTAAAATTAGATCGAACCCTCATGACTAGGTAATAAAAATTAAAAGAAGCAATTGTATAATTTTAATATCTCACTTCAAGCTGATTTATATATAATTTTGTTAGAATTATTAAGTTTATTAAGTTTCATCGCTATAACGTAGAAATTCATAATTTTAAATATAATTTATAACAAATCTTTTAGAACCAACAATGTGATCTTAAAATTGATATAAATGAGTAAAATATCATATAAGATGTATATGAATAAGTACGAAATAATTAATAGAACTTAACTATATATTATATGTTACTAATAATTAAGTTAAAATTTACTTGAAATAATAATATATAGAAAAGAAAATTGTGACTATAAATTATTCCTACGAATAATGTTGGCGGTAAAAAGAAAGAATATTCTTTAGATATTCTAGAAATTAGGATAAGTATTAGATGAAATATAATAAATTTACTAAAATATCTTAAAGGAAAAAAGGAATTAAAAAAAAACCTAAATTACCTTGAATTAAGGTAGTGAATTTTTGGTTATATGTACGACTTTACATCTATTACGATGCGAAATTAGAAAGAGAGGGGAAAGAGCAAGAGAGAAAGGATGAGAGAAAGTGACTAGGAAAAAAAAAAGAAGAAGAAGAGGAAGAAGGAAAGGAAAAGAAGAAGAAGAAGAAGAAAAAAAGGGATTAGATAATCTAATTTTTTTTGTATTCGATATTTTCTAGTAATTTCGTTTTCAGTTTCTATCATATTTTATGATATTATATGACTTAAGTTATGATAGACCTGTACTAAAGTTAGATAATACATATTTTACAAAGTTATACTAAGAAATTATATAGAATATATTCTATTTAGATAATATGGAAATAATATGATAATTTTTGTTATATAGTCTTATATGTAGGATAGAATTAAAAATATTATTTAGAAGTTGTTTTTTAAAATAGAACATGTATTATGTATGGTTGAGTTCATATGAATCCAACGATACTTATTTTACTAAAATTGGATAATTTTAGGTAATAAAATAGGTATTTCTAGAATATTATTATTATAATACTATGATGGCTTTTCCATAATTGAAATGTAATTTAATCAATTAAAGATACAGTTCGATATAGTCCAATACAATCAAAACGATACATTATAAGTAATAAGATAACTATGCATATCATTCATATTAAATAACTTATATAATAAAATTGTGATAATTAAGTACTTAGATAAACATAAATTTATATGAATAATATACCCTATATATATGTTTATGTATATAATTTCATTAAAATAACTACTTAAATAATATTTCAACCGAGTTGTATTATAATATAAAGAACTCAATAGAACCTTAACATTTTTATAAATTTTACGAAAATTAAATCTGATTTTGGTGCATATAGAATTTTCAACTGAACAGAACATCGACAGCACAAACTTATTGGAGTAAGTGTTAGTATGTGTAAGTTGGGATTTATACTTTATGGCATGTTGGAGTACTATGTTATAGTACTTGGAGACCTAGGAATGCTTTTGGTTGTGCTTATTACTTAGTTGAATGTGCATATATTTCATTTGTGATTGTTATTTGAATTGTAGACTTGAAGTGCTACTTTGTATGTTAATATTTAATTTGCTTTGCTTTATGAAATGGTTGATTACCACTTAATTGGACGTAGAAGACTGACCTTTTTACAAGCCGGACATGCATAGCAACCACTAAGGGAAAATGATTAGGATTTTCAAGCTAAGTACAGATCCCTTTTGGTGATGATAGCTGAAATAGTCATTTCTCCACCCTTAGTCGAACTAAGTGATAGGAGAGGAGGTCATAGCAAAGTTAAGGGCCATAGTTTGAAGGGAGTCATGGCTGGAGGGTGTACTCTATTGCACAAGCCCCAGCTTGGTTTCAATTCACGAGTGCGCGCAGCATTAGACTCCTCAACCTGAATTGGAGTGGGCATAATTTTTTTAATCTCACAATGGACCGGATAAAGTCATATGTTAACATTTACTTGGTTGCATTGCATTTTATTAAAGTAAGTTGACTAAAATCATATTCATGCTTGATGCACTTTTTTGCCTCCATCCTGAAGTTAGCTGTGTTCACATCCCTATAGATCTTGCTGCAAGTTGATTAAGGATTAAGTAGGCCACACCATAACTACCCTCAAGATAGTGAACTTTGATTGGAGAGGGGCGAAAATTGAAGACTTGTATGATCCATTCCTTTGCTTGACCATCTTTAGCCTTTTATGGAAACTAATTGGCATATGATACTTTGGAGATGCCCATAGGTTTCCAACATGCTATATGTAGATGTTAAAACCTGTGATTTTTATAAACATTTCAAGAATGCTAGAAACTTTTGTGGTATAACTATTTATTTGAAATATAATTATTTTATTAATTTGTAAACTACTAGTGTTCTTGAGTAAGTATCTTGAAAATCTTTAACATTGGTTTTATTAATAATAGGTATAGAATTGGATGCTTTAAAGCAGTTAAGCTGAGTACGCTTGATATGGACTAGATTTATGATAATAGTTGTAACATTAGCTTTTACCTTAGGATAGTACACACGGTGGGGTTGTTATAACTCCATCTCTTCGAGGCGTGACCGTTGTATTATGTGTGATACATGTAGATTCCTTAGATGGTATGCAAACCAAAGTTTGTTTAACAGAGGAGGGAGAGTTCTTTTCACCTTTTGCTTATGGAATAAGATCAAGCAACATAAGAAACCCTTAACCTTATGATGATGAACTTTTAGGAAAGAATGCTTACAATGGAGAAAGTGCTCATATTTATCTATGGTCTCTTTATAATTCAAACATTTGTGTTATTTATGAAATAAGGAAGTAGTTGTCATACATAAGTCTTATTTTGTAGTAAGTGATGTGGTACAGAAGGAGTTGTTCCGTGTAATGCTCATTTTGTAGTAGTTAAATAATAAGGAAGGATTTGTATTTAGTAATATTTGGTGTAAGACTTACGTTCATTTTTCTTAATGATATTTCTTTATTGTTATGATCTATAATGTGTATAATTTGGTGGAAGAGTTACATCCAGTAATGGTTACAATTTTTTTTGAGCTTATTATTCAATGCATCTAATGCAACTTAGACGTTAAAATAATAGACATTGGCTTTCACAAATTCCTTTGTCTACCTTATTTGTAGAAACTATTGATAATACATTTCAAGATATTGTTGTATATTACTTGTTGTTAGACAACCGATTCCGAGTTTCAAGTGGCTTTCTTGGAGCTAAGTTGCAAGAAACAATGGTGGGCTTTTATTAAAAAATTGATATATTGAATTACTAGCTATGGTTTAGTTGTTTTGTATTACAAAAAGAAAGCTATATATATTATGGTGGTTTAGGGGTGTCTATACTTTGTTTGTTTGAGCAAAGCATGTTTGTCATTATGTTGTTCATGTTATTAGCCTTTAAAAATTGTTCTTCAATCATGACTTGTAATTAATTGATTGTTAGCCTGTTGAGGTAGCAATGTCATCCAACTATTGGGTTTACATTTGATTAGAGTTTTGGTGATGGCTTTAAATAAATAATAGATGCCTTTTATGATCTGAAGTAAAACTATTAGCAATGTAGTACAACTGATGGTAGATTTACCTTAAATATAACATTTAAGTGATGACCTAGATGCGTTTAGGTGAAGAAAGTTTGGAATATTGATAATTACTTGCTTAAACTCAATACATTGTCTCTACATGCTAATACTCAACAAAAAAACAAAAATTACTTATCTACATGTTGATTCTTAATGGATAAACAAAAATTACTGATAAATATATAGAAAAAATCATTGTAACTTAAAAGCAAATATCAAGTTAATGAAAGGATAACAAGAGTATTCCTTTAATTGAAGTACTCTTTCAAACACCTATGTTTCCACTTTATCTTGTTTAACTCTTAGTTATGTAAGCATTCTTTCCAAAAACTATATTCATCCAAAAAAACCATTATACTTCCATTTTTCCTATTCTTAACTCTTAGTCATATAAGCAAAGAGAGTTGCTCTGCAAATACTATATATACAAATTCACATATTATAGCACTCTCTGAAAAAGAAAAAAACTATTACATCAAAAAAAGACCATCCGCTAAAAAGATGACCTCCACTTTCGCTATTACTTTGTTGAACTTCTAGTGATGATGTGATGCCTCTTAACTTTGTCATGTAAGAAGAAGATTCCAATGCTTTCATGCTAATAATCTCTACATCGTTGTCATAAGCAAATGTAACATATACATAGGTTGTGAAGCACTTAGATTGGGTATTTTTGATGCTGTCAAGGTACTTCTTCTCAATGCATTAAATAACATATGTCTTCCTTAAGCTTTACTAGTTTTCTTAGGAGAGACTTCATTTGACAGTTTCTCTAGCATCAAATCAAGTGGTTGTGCTTTCTTGGAGTAGAAGCTGCAGGCTATCTAGGAGCAGATGGAGTAAACATAGTAGGCTCTCTAGTAGTAGATACAACATGCCTTAAAAGAGTAGATGCAACGGATGCAATGGAAGTGGTTTGACTTGCTTGAGTTGGTCTTACCATAATGTTGCACATTAATTATGGAATGTAAGCCATGCTACTCTATATTACAAAAATAAGAAATACTAAATTTCATTATTATGTAAACAAAAAAAATAGATATCTAATTCGTCAATCTACTAATAACGAAAAAAAAATCAATAATGACCATTTAAAGAATGAACTTTTCTCAAAACAAAGAATATCCAAAATAATAAAATTATGCTTAAATTGTGTGGAGATAATAAAAATATGCTTAAATCATGTCGCCAATCCTCCACACAATTATAAACCAACAACTTACCAAATGAAAAAAGTGGAATAATTTAAAGTTCGAAACAAACAAACTTTGCAAAAACCAATTATCTATGCTATATTATGAAGTCTCAAATGAACATAAATTAGCAAATCAATTTTTCATTGAATAATTTGACACCTAAAATGAACATAAACTAGATTTATTGGAAAACATCCTCAAGCCTCCACACAATTATGAAATAGTAGCCTAATATATAAAAAAAAACATACAACATCAAGTACTAACTTATTTGAAACTTATATTTAACCATAATAAAAGGACTTAACAATTATTTACATTAGTGGCACCTCTAATGAACTTAAAGATTCTAAATTTGAAAAAAAGATAAAAGAAGCCTTTCCCTAAGATAAATGCTTCAACCTAAGTTAATGACTCCTCGAGAATTACACATTCATTTGTGACATTCCTGCATAACAGGAAATAAAGTAGAAAATTCATATTTATTGACTGTCATGTCACCTTCTTTTTTTTCTTTTAATTATTAGCAAAAGTTTAACCACCTATCCACTATAAAAACAAGCTACTACATAGAAGTAAAAATATATGTTAATATAAATCATCTTTTCTTTCTTTTGCAATCTTCTTTGAAGGATCTTAGCTTGACTAGAATTTGAAGGTATTGATGATTGTGTTGTAGCCCCTCATCATGGTCTCTATACATGTGACAATATGGTAGGTATCAAAATTAGGAAAATGCTTAAAAGGTGTAAATAACAATATTTTCTCTAAATGAACAAGACAAACCTTCTTAGCACACTTATGTTTCACTAGTATATGTTGACACATATGGGCAGTGTGACTTAACTAATAACAATTTATGCATTTAAGAGTCTTCTTCTTTTTGCTAGAACACCTAGCTTTAGTCTCATCTAGCTCATTGTTTCTATCCTTTCCAGGTCTTCTTGGAATGCAATGCAAGAAAGGGGGCAAAACCTTTCCTAATGGCTCTAACATGCTAATATCTAGCAATGCATGTATCATTTGCTTTGTCGCAACTACATATCTCTCCTTAGAGAAATGGTTATCACAATAATCTTCAATGTTTGCCCTCATATACATAATGCAAACAATAACATGTTTGCATGAAATCCCTAAATGTTCCCACACAAAACAGTTACATCGGTTTTTCACTAGGTTAACCACAAAGTTCTTATTGCCATCTCTCACTTGAAATTCACCCCTACCAATAGGGATACACCTACATGAATGTGCATCATGGATAACATTATCCAAATGCTTCTTAACATTCTCGCAAACCTGGCTACTCCATGTACGATCTTATTGGTACCTATGGCCAAATCATCCTATTAATTTCACTTGAAACTTCTCAAATATTTGGATGATCAACTTGCTCCTTAACTTGCCAAACCAATTATTAAAGCTCTTAGTCATGTTATTTATCACATGATCTACTTTATAAGCTGTGTTGTAGGCATGCCTTGACCATTGCTCATGAATTAGCTTTAAGAGCCACTCATGTGCTTCTTTGTCATAGAACTCATGTTGCCTCATGGTTGCCTTATGCTCAAGCTTAGTTTAAGCTTTGGCAATAGCCCAAAAGTCTATTGCAAGAAGCAAACTTAGATACCTAGCCTTGAGGTTCCTGTAAATGCGCTAGTAATAATTCCTTTGATTTGCCAATGGAAATACTTTGGAGATTACTTCAGATAATCCTTGTAAGAAAAATTGGCATTGTGTTTTCATAAAAGCTCCACATCATGATTTATAACATCCATTAGTAAAACCAAGAAAAAACAAAATTATGAGATAATTACCTTTTGTTTATCGAATTGAAGTATGGGATTTCTTTAGCAAGTGATTCAATTGTTTCGGAAAGTAGATTAAACTCTATTTTCCTCTTTCATTTTCTTTTATTGTTGTTTTTTTTTTTTGTTATATTTCCTTTACCTTTAGGTGAATAGAAAATTCCATAGTATAGCTTTTACGGGCATAAATGTAAGCATACGACCAGCATAGTCCAAACCTAAAACCTTTACCAAACACTCCATGAACTAATGCCAATTTTAAACCATAGCACATTTTAATGGAAACAATCCATTGTTCCTATTGAAGACAATTGCTAATAAAAGAACTCTACCATATTGATCTTTGAGGTGGCAACTGTTTAGCCCAATAAAGGGTCAACATCTTTAATAAAACCAGTTTTGTAATCCTCAAACAACAATATTCTCTTGAATCTAGGAGTCAACATTGATCCTTTCGGCCTATCCTAATAATGTATCTTGAAAACACTTCTAGGATTGTGCTTTAGAACAAGTTAAATGTATGCAGGTAAAAGTAAATATGATGCATCATGATTACCTTCAATCAACTCGTTTGCTTTCACCTTTGCCATATACAACTTTGAGCAAGGGGGGTTACACTTGAATTGACTTGGTACATTAACTCACATTCCATGTTTGGGTCAGTAGAAAGTTCATCGATTATTTGAGTTGCAATCCAATTAAAGGTTGTATCTATTTTATTCCTACTATGGATGCAAGTATGTTGTGGGTTAAGTGTCTTACTGATAAAGCATGTTTGCTTACTTGTAAGAGATTTGTGGATTCACCAAGGGCAATTCTCCGAGTGCATATGGCTGTTATGCATGCCTTTTCATTTTTCTTCCTTGATATCTTAAATCCTTCTTAGATCACATACTCTTTTAAAACTTTTCTAAATTTATGTACATCTAAGAATACATCATCCTTTGTTAGAATAATTTAATTTTGGCTACCCTGTACCATCTCTTTGGATCTTTAGAAACCTTATTGAGCTTCTATATCATCATTTCCACATGTATCTCTTAATACAATTCGATATGGATGAACACATAACGTATGGTATCACACGATCCAAAGGGGTGGGTTTAGACATTGAGACGGTTTGAAGGGTCAATGAAACTCGAAGGTTGAGCAAGGGCTTTTGTGCATTGACGGTGGATATGAGGGACTGATGCCTTATATGATCTCGGGTTGCACTTGATATGATGTATAAGTGTAGCCGGAGGTCATTTGCTATTAGTTTACGCTTAATGGGCTAGATAAGAGTAGTTGAGAGTAAACAAGAAAAACTTTTTGCTCACGAAAACGTGTTTGAAAAGTCCACATTGTATTCATTGTTGTAGCTATTGCAATATACAAGTATTTATATGACCTAATTCGGTTAGAGTAAATTACAAAAAAAGATTTCTACTATTAAGGGAAAAGGTAAAATTTATAAGGGTAATGTTATAATAAGATAGAAAGAATATCTAATGGCAAAAAGAACAGTATGAATGTTAGAAAAAGGCAGTACGTGCAGTATTTGCTCATTCTATGGTCTTAAAAACACTATTGGTTGAGTAGAGAAAGTTATGAACATACCAGGTCAGCATTAGTAGTTTGACAGCTCGGATATTTGAGACTGGGAAGGGGTTGGTTTAAGCGGTAGCTCATTGTTAGTTTAGTCTTAGGAGGTTGGCTTTGGAGAGTTGTTAGCTTGGCGTCAATATAGATAAGGTCAGCAGTATTCTGGTTTGATACTTGGGCATGTGTGTTGTGGAGAGCTCGGCTTGGCATGTCGGTTTGTCACCTTGGCGGCTTCTCGAATGATGTAGAGAGCAAAATAACCTAGTAGGTCAGATGAGAGAATTCATTGCTCCTTAGCGTTCAACTCACCTTAGATAGCTTGGTGAACTATTTGAGTAAGTCCTCGATTTCGGGAGCATGTGATTGATCCATGATCCCCATCATCTTTTCTCCTAATGCCATCCATATCACAGTCAGAAAACCCATCATAGCTAATTTCAAAACTACTTTCTGATGCAAGAGACACATCAGTCATACTTCCCTAATAAATATCAGCATTACCACCCTTAGAAATGTCAACATCACTACCCTTTGAAATATTAGAATTAACATTTTCATTTATAATAAATTCATCATTAGAGTTGAATGAAAATACCTCATCTTGTAATGGATTATCTCTTATTTCATCGTTTAATAGTGAAGTTGAGCCTAAAACTTAAAGCGACCGATCATGTATTGGCTTAACTAATTTCAGTGGTTAAATATCCTCTATCGACAGTAAACTCCCTTCGCTTATAAGATCTTGAGATGTTGACTTAATATCAGTCAATAACAAGTTAATATCTTATATACTTTGGTATATATTGAACATGTCAAGTATGGTTGCATCATAATCAACCTTTAACTTCCAATTCGTTGCCAAAATTATGCATATGATGGTTGCCCTTGTACACTTCCAATAAACCTAGGATGACACCAATGCGATCCTTCACCATCTTTATGAAACAATATTCATTTGGGTTAACGTCCTTAACAATGTATTATTGTTCTTCACAATGGATAACAAATTTATGAACTAAGTTCATTTTTCCTTAAATATTTTGAGAACTAAGGTTTCTGCATAAGGGGTTTCATTTCATGCATTTATAGGTTATTTTTCCATAAATATTTTTATTGTTTTACCTTTTGAGAACTAGGGTTTTTGCATAAGGGGTTTCATTTCATGCATTTACAAGTTTGTAGTAGGAAGTTGTGATGGCTTTTGAAGGAAGCTCTCCAATTTTAGGTTTGTATTTGGAATGACAAATTAAGGTTCGTAGGTGTTTGGTTTCGTCTCTTCATTCCTCTTCGAAGGGTGCAAATGGTGATAACTTTTTTTTTTTTGTTAATACAACAATTGTCTTGTTCACTTTTGTTTCATATTTATACAAATGTTGGGCTAGGTTATGATGTTTAGATTATTTTTTTTTTGAACTAAGTGGGGTTTGATTTTTTTTTTCTTAAATTATTGCAAAATCTGTTGTGTAAATTAGCTTGTATAATTTTTTATTCCACATCAACTGTTTAAAGGTGTATCATGCCACATAAGCGACTTGTGTAAGGCTCACAAAAAAATAACCGTTTAAAAAGTGGGGTATTGATGTAATGTCAAAGGTTTACAAGGGTAGCTAACTTAATTTACCTTATTTATTATCTTTATTTTCTCTTTATATCTATAAGTATTCTATAAATTTATTTATAATTTTTAATTGATAAATGGTTTAATTCGAGTATGAGACGTATTTATTAAACGAGTTGAATTACGAGTTTATGTTTTCATACAAGATTAATAAAGAAGTTATATCACAAATTAAAGCATTTTAGACATAAACCAATTTAAATATGAAAAAGAGACACAACATGGCTCGTTTAAATTAAAAAAAAAACCTTAAGGAAAATTTATAATTTGTGTTTGTAGTCCAACGGTTCGGATAATTGCCTTCCAAGCAATAAACCCGGGTCCGACTCCGGGCAAACGTTATCTGCCATTTTTATGCTTGCTTGCATGTAGGAGGACCGTTCGTCTATCCTTTTGGGCCCAGAGGAGGAGGAACTCTTAAGCCTTAACCAAGCTTTACACATCCTGGGGCAGAATAAGAATCTGCTGAAATAGGAATCCACGGAAAATATGTCTTAACATGATACATTTTTAGAACATACCATACGCAAATGAATTTCATACAAATTTTACAATTGGATTCCTTGCCGACATTGAATATTGTGTAAGAAGACCTTCCGAATTAGTGATACAAAGCATATGATTTTTTATTTTTTTTTAATTTCGATGTTTCTTCTTGGCAAAAAAAAAAAAAAAAAAAAATTTCCATGTTTTTTCTCTCTTTTTCTGCCACCCTGAAGACATTTATTTCACATTTCTCCTTCGGAAAAAAAAAAGAAAAATGAAAAAAAAAACACACGTAGGAGAAAAAAATCCAACCAACGGTCACGACTCTCTGAATCATCGACCCCACCAGTTCTGTTTCAATTCCCCCACCAACAACCAATTCGACCTGGCTGTCTTTCACCACCACGAGACCATCATAGGACGAAACCTTCTCCCTCTCTCTCTCTCTCTCTCCTCCCATGGGCACATCACCCGACACCCCAACCACCTCCCACCACCACCTTCTCGATCCATCATCACCCCACTCCCTTCCCACCCCATACCAAACGGCCCCAAAACTCCGCCTCCTCCCCCTGGTCTTCCTTATCTTCTTCGAAGTCGCCGGCGGCCCATACGGCGAGGAATCCGCCGTGGGAGCAGCTGGTCCCCTCCTCGCCATTCTCGGATTCCTAATCTTCCCTTTCATTTGGAGCATCCCTGAAGCCCTCGTAACAGCTGAGCTCTCCACTTCCTTCCCAGGTAACGGCGGCTATGTCCTTTGGGCCCACCACGCTTTCGGACCCTTCTGGGGGTCCCTCATGGGTTCGTGGAAATTCCTCTCTGGCGTCATTAACTTAGCTTCATACCCAGTTCTTTGCATGGACTACCTTAAGCTTGTAATACCGCTTTTTTACTCGACGATTCCTCGTTATATCGCTATATTTACATTCACTTGCGTGTTGTCTTTCACGAACTATACTGGGTTAACGATAGTTGGTTACACTGCAGTCGTTATTGGTGTTTTGGCTCTCAGTCCTTTTGTTGTCATGACTGTTTTAGCAGTTCCTAAGGTGGTTGTAACTAGGTGGTTTAGTTTGGGAGAGAACGGTGTTAGTAAAGATTGGACTTTGTTCTTCAATACCCTCTTTTGGAACTTGAATTTTTGGGACAATGCAAGTACTTTAGCTGGTGAAGTTGATGACCCACAAAGAACTTTTCCTAAAGCTTTGTTCGCTGCTGGTTTGGTTACTTGTTTGGGCTATTTAGTGCCCCTTTTGGCTGCAATTGGCGCTGTTCCTTTAGATCAAGAGGCTTGGGTTGATGGGTATTTCGCGGATGTGGGAGGGATCATTGGAGGTCAATGGCTGAAGATTTGGATTGAAATTAGTTCTGTTTTGTCTGTTGTTGGCCTATTTCAAGCACAATTGAGCAGCTGTGCTTATCAGCTTTTGGGTATGGCCGATTTAGCTATTTTGCCTCGGAGCTTCGGTTTGAGATCCGTTTGGTTCAATACTCCTTGGGTTGGGATTTTAGTCTCCACATTGATCGCACTTGCGGTTTCTTACATGGATTTTACGGATATTATTTCTTCGGTGAATTTCTTGTACAGTTTGGGAATGCTTTTGGAGTTTGCTTCCTTTCTTTGGTTGAGAAGGAAAATGCCTGCATTGAAGAGGCCATTTAGAGTTCCTTTGGAGATTCCAGGACTGGCGATCATGTGCTTGGTTCCATCTTGTTTTTTGGTTTATGTGATGACTGTGGCTTCCACGATGGTTTATATCGTAAGCGCTATCATGACTCTTTTCGCAGTTTTTTGGTACTTCTTTATGAAGCTCTGCCGGACAAAAATGTGGTTTCGGTTCAATAGCGTCAACCAGAAGTTGGAAGATGAAGACCTAGAATAAGAGAGATTGGAGTTTGTGGATGTTTTACTGCTGAAGTAGGTCTAAGCTCTGGCGCGTTTACAAAGAATTAGATCTTCATGGATCTTCCAACGTCAAGATGAAGCTCGGGCAAACAAAGGCGATGTGGTTTCGGTTCAAAAATTTCGTCCCGAGATCGGATGATGAAATCTTCGAGTGAGAGTGATTTTATAGCAAAGTTGCTTCATTGCGAAAGTGTGGGGTAAAATTCCGTCAAAATTTATGGAGAAAAACTTAAAAAGTCGAGATAGCCTTCCTTTTTGCTAGTTCTCAATGGAGAGTTTGCTGATCAAAACAAAACGAGGTTTTGATTCAATAATGTCAAATCTGAATTGGAAATGAAGACAGTGTAGAGCGAGAGTTATTGTACTGTATGGAGATGTTTGACGTTGCTATATTTACCGGAAGCAGCTGCAAATGCTGTCGGAATATGCTTATCTAATTTAAATACGTACCAACGAAGGAAAAAATGATAAAATAATGAAAATTCTGTCTAAATTTGAGGAAACACACAATATTAACACGATCATGTCTGGGTGATTATGATTTGGTTTCATTACTGGGAAGAGTCCTAACATTCGGGAATTTGCATTAAATGATTCTGTCTATGTTGGATTGGCCAGCATCAATGTTATTTGAGTTGCATGTTGTTCCCTTGAAATGGAATCCTTCGCTAAGTAAACGAATCATTACGAGGGGAATCGACTACCTATCTTTACCGTTCTCTCAATTAAGGGTGTGACACGTTTAAAAAAAAAAAAAAGAAGAAGAGTAAATCAATATGGAAGCTCAATGTTTTTATGTCTGGATGGCATGCTTTTTATAAAGAGCGTTGACAAAATAGGTATTTCAGAGTACTTCCTACCATTTTAACTCTTGAGCCAATCAATAAGCGATTGGAAGCTTTTTGAACTGGATTTAGGTGGCAAATTGACTGGGCTAATTATGATCAAGGTGCAAATCTTTTAGTTGGGCCGATCCGACCTCACTTTTTTTTTTTTTTAGCATAGAGTTTAATAGGAAAAATTTTAATATGGTTTTCTGAAACCATACATTAAAACAGTTTTCGAATTTTTTTTTATCTATAAACCCAGCCATTACGCATGTGTATTTCTCTAACAAAAATTTAAATAAATTTAGTTTTGTCATTTTAGTCATATCCTAGGGGTTTCAGAGTACTACCTAAATTCTAAAACTAAATCTCATTTTTAAAGTGAGAGTTATATAAACAAATATCTCGTATATTTTATATGTGATTTCATGTTTTTTTTGTAACGAAACTATATTGCATTTAATAAATGCAATTTTATTAACTTTTCATTTTTTATGTTGATTATATGATAAAGATAATGCCATGATTTAGTGGTGAAGATGTGTGGTAAAATTAAATAGGTTATGGCGCTCAATACTTGGAAAAAGCATTATTGTATTTTTATTTTTGTGGGTTCAAAACTTTGAGGAAGCACTATTGCATTTTTATTTTGTATAGGGTTATGTCGTCTTTATTACATGTGATATTAATATAAAATCAATATATGTCGCTTGTAATAAATATGATTTTGATTTTAATGATAAAAGTGCAAATTCCTTGGTTAACGGGTGTTATAGGGAATTTCATTGTGGGCTCTTCTTAGAAGAGTGTTTTCTTTTTTTTTTTTTTTGTTGTTGGTAATAAGAGAATATTATCATTATACTTAAACAAAATACAAGCAGTAAATAATACATTTTAAGTTATCATCCCCTTACATAGGATCATAAATGTAGGTCGCATTATATTGGGCCTAATTATAAGTTCCTCGCTTAACTTAGTACATCCATATCCAGCAATATCAATTTCTAACATAGCATAAGCAAAAGTCGATGGAGGTTTATTAGAAAGAACAAAAGGCTCCTTGCACTTTCTTCCCCAACTAGCCAAATGCTTAGCTACCCTATTGGTTTCGCAAGGAATTTGAAGGACTCTCCATTCCTTCAGCAAGTAAAAGCTTCCCTTGCATGATGTAACAATTTTATGATATTTCATATAAACTTTTGTATACAAATTCAAAAAACATGCTGCAATATGTGAATCTATTTCTATTTCTATTTTTTCAAACCCTAATTAGATACAATTTTGAATCCCCTGCAGATGCCCCATAATTCTCTAGCTAGTATGTTTGTACATCTTAACTTGTATGCATGACCTAGGATTCAGTTACCATCTTGATTTCTTATCACACTATCAGCATAGGCTTGTTCAATTAAGTTATCTATTGATCCATCAGTATTTAACTTGACTAAGCCATTTTGCGATGGATTCCATCTTGGCTCTATCATTTTAATATTCTATAACTTTCTCTTCTTCTTTAGTGAAGCCTACTATTTACTTGCTAGCCTTCTAATATGTTGTATAAAATTTGAGGTTAGCAAGCTTCCCGTTTCTTTATATGCTTATCTATCCTTAGCTAGTTTTGAATGTTTCCATTTATGTTTGCTCTAAATATATCTTTCTTTTGATAGTCTTTGATATATTGATTTATCCCTTGACATGAAAAAAAAAGCACAATGCAAATCTTCTTGAGTATCTCCACATCTAAGACACTTTGCATGGTCCACTATATGCCTTTTACGAAGATTTGTTGTTGTATGTTGGCAATCAATTGCTATTCTCCATAATAGTAACTTTATATTTTGGGGAAGTATAGATTTCCATAACCATACCCACTTTGTTTTATTGCTCTAAATTGAGCATAAAGTTTAGCTAATGGAACTTCTGCTTTTTCCTTTTGAGAAACATAATTTGTATAAGCTTCTTGTACAATAATAGGACCAATATATATATATATATATATATATTTTTAGGTAGGATTTAGATATTTAAATCCTAACTTCTTTTTATCCCATTCATATAGTCTTTTCCAACAATCAGCTAACATTAAGTCTTGCACTTGCACATGAATAGGGCCTTGAACTAATTGTCTCACTGTTTGATTTTTACACCATTAATCATGCCAAAAACTTATCTTTTGACCATTTCCAATGCACTTCTTTTCACTTTAGGTGAACCACTTCTGGCTTTCATACAACTCTCTTGTTAAATGAGATGTAGTAGCCAATGCTGTTATCTTGCTTCCCCTTCGAATTTTCCTTTTCTTGGCCTTAAGAAGGTTAACCCATAACGGCTTCTTATTTTGGCATTCCTAAAATCTTTTAAGGGCATAAGCCTCATTTTGTTTGCCTAGGTCAACTAAGCTTAATCTTCCTTCTTCTCTTGGCTTCATAATTTGTTCCCAACTTATCCAATGCATTTTGTTTGTGTCATTCATGCCACTCCATAGAATAATTCCGAACAATGGCATTCAATTTATCAATGATTTTCTTTGGAAGCTTTGCTACTTGCATGTAGTAAGTTTGAAGTGCTTCCAATATGAATTTTATTAGGACAATTTGGCTTCAGCTGTCTAGCTTTCCAACTTGTTAGTTTGCACTGAGTATTTTCAATAATGATATTTAATTGGTCACTAATAGGCTTTACTCCTTTATGTAGAGGAAAACCTAGGTATTTCTCAAAGGAGTTGACCTTGCTCATTTGTAGAATGTTTACAACTTTTGTGTCAGAAAAAAGAATTGAGCACTTCTGATTATTTACTTGTAGCCCTGACATTTTCTTTAACACTTTAAGAATCCTCTTAACTGTTAACACAATTATATTGTTTGCCTTTGCTACTAGAGTCACATCGTCGGCAAAGAAAATGTGGGATATAGATAGGTTATTGCTTTTAAATCTGAAAACCTTCTGTTGACCTTGCTGAATCTCTTCTATCATCCTGCCTTCCTAGAAGAGTTGCATTTCGGATTTGGGATAACTACATGGGAAGCCTTCTATGATTTTTGCTAAAATTTTGAACATTCTATATTTAAAATTTATAATTAGGTCATCTATAGTTATTTATTGGGACACTTCTTAACTGATAAGTGGTGCAAATTACAAGAATAAGCTAATCATTTGGCTCACCTATAGTAATATTGCAAAAATATTAGTGGATTAATTTAAAATATAAAGGATTTAATTAATTTTTAGTTCAAACGTATAGGACTCTCGATATACTTGACCCTTTGATTTCGTGTTGAATCTTAAGATGCATCTAGTGATTATCAAGATATATAAAAATTTTCAAAATGCTCTCATAAGTCTTTTCCTTTGGAAGCACCATTACAGCTTTGTCACGGCATATGGTACCTTTTTGAATATCATAATATCCAAAAAATTTTTATGAAAAAGGAAAGACCGGATAGAGACATCAATGCTATATGTATATATATTTTTGACGATTCAACTTTACTAATTACTTTTTCCCTTTTGCACTTTAATACATATTTTAGTTTTTATGGTGTTTTGGATCTTTGTTAATGGAGAAGTTAATAATTTTTTTTTTCCTTCTTAGGACCATGCGATACTTATTATCTTACTTCTGTAGTAGTATATGAGCTTAACTCGTACCACAAAGGCAAATAAGATCAGGATCTATAAGTAACATGAAACAATAAAAAGCAATAGTAAATAGAAGGGACACGAGTAAGAAAGTAAAATAAAATAGGACACTTCTATTAACCTATTAGTATTACAAGGCTATAATTATGTGTGTGTGGAGATGTAAGTATTCATTTAAATTAAAGCTTTTACTTATTACTTTGGTTAATTACAATCAAAGACAACCATGACGTTGGCCGTGTGGAGGAGAGAGATGATGACATTAACATTTAAAGAAAAAAAATCTGTTGGTTTTCATTTTTCTTTTCCTAAAAAAACATTTAAATTATGATAAACTAAATAAGGGCCAAAAGAAGTTTCAACCATTCATAAATCTGTAAAAATTAATATTTGATTCTTTTTAATTAATAATTTTTTTTTTTGAAAATCAAAGTAAATTACTATTTTGCTCAAAATTTCAAACATACACAAGTTTTCATATGATGTTGGATTTTGACAAACTTTCTATCATTAAAAATCTCGAGATACATTTATTTGATATTAGAATCTAATGGGTATACTGGGGTATTGGGGCTAGGTGAAATTTTAAAATGGCTGGAACTTGCAAATTAGGCGCCCTTTTTCTTTGAAGCTTGATTTATTTATTTATTAATTTTTTTACCCTCCAGTTTATGCACCTCCATGGAATGTAATTATTTTGAATGCCTTTGTTAGTATCCATAGATTCTTCATATTTTGTAATTACATAACTTTCGATACGCTGTATGGTTGCATTTTATAGCCATAACAGAGTTTATGTTCCAAGCTATATAAAATTATTAATTTAACTCAAAATTACATAATGGCGAATTGACCATTCTAAGGTAGATTGGTTCGACTCTTTTATATATATTTTATTTTTTTAAATTGAAATGATAAATGGCCAAAATCTTGACGACTTGTTAATTTGTTATAGAAGTAAATTATTTTATATTGAAAACTTCAAATGTGTATAATTTTTGCATCCAATATTTGAATTTAGAAAACTTTATATATTGGAAAAGCTCACAACACATACTTATATTTCAGAATAGAATCTAGCATGTGTACTACAACTACTGTGAGCCCTCTGCTTAGCAAATATGTATCGAATGGATAAATTTAGGGTATCAATGAAATTAACCTAAAAACTTACATGTAAGATCGAGGCATTAGTTGAGGAGACTCTGTAGAACCAAATAATAAAAATATAATAAAATAAAAAAATATAACTAAAATAGTATAATTTAACTATATTAATTATTATTTATGTAATCGCGTAAAATAGATCTTGTTAGTTCGTAAGTTTTTAGGAATAAATTATATATATAATAAAATTAATATGAGATATAAAATAACATATGGAATATATACATATATGTTGTGTGTAATTTTTAAATATATACGTATACCTGGAATTAATTAAAATACTTGATTATTTGTATTTTAAGCTAAAATAAGCAAGAAAATCAAAATAAATTCATAAGAAAACACATGGGCAACTGGGATTTATTTGTTTAGGAGTGTGTAATCACTAGGGATAGATGTTTATGAAATATGGTAAGTGATCATGCAAGAATTAAGTTGATATTTAAAGAATTATGCTTAAGGAGCGAGAAATTCATTTCTACACTTTAGAGGCTTGAGAAAATTTAGAAATCCTCTCTATTGGTTACCATATGCAAGTGAGGATTTAAGAAAATTACATGACGAATTTAGGGATTTAAAGAAGTAAATTAGGAAAAAATACAAAAAATAGGTGCAATTTGAATAACATAGGGTATAGCGGCATAGGAGGTCGTTAGAGTTCAACTACTGCCATCAACAAAAGCCATAGTCACCACTTAGAGGTTCCGATAAGGTGGGAGCAGCTATTGGTGGTCAAAGGTCAATTTTTCGGTAAGGTCCCTTTTTGATATGATTTTAAGTAATTTTGTAAAAATACCAAAATTGTTTAGAAAATTATAAAAATATTATTCCTATATATTTTTGTGTATAGAATTTAGGAAAAATATTATTTTGTATGAATTTAATAGCTATCATATATGTACTTAAGAAATTGGAGAAATCAAACAATTTTCGAAATTAGAATAAATTAGGTAAACGATGTAGTTTTGACTTCAAATTTTTTTTATAAACCATCTTAAGTTAATATTAAATTGCTATATAGAAGTTTTTTGTGAAACTATTTCTTAAATTTTTATGTGATTTTTAAGCTCCAAATTATGTTTTAAATTGTATTTTTAGCGGAAAATAACCTATTTTTCTTAATAACCTCACTTGGATGCTAAGTTGAATAAGTTATTGAAGTATTTGTGCTATTCTGGGGGTGATTGGATTGAGTGTTAAAGTAAGGAGCTATAGAGAATTGTTATTTAGTTATTAAGATGTGAAGTTGGTATTTGACTACTTTGTTGAATTTGAAACAATTGAAAAACTATAATGTAATGCATAAGAATTGAGAAGCAATGAGGCTAACGAAGGTTATTTGAAATGTTACTTGTTTTAAGGATTAGGTTATCAAACTAAATATCGACACTTTGATGAAGATAGTAGAAATAATCCTTTTCTTACATTCAGTTGAATTAAGTGACAAGAGAGGAAGTTGCAGCAAAGTTAGGAACTATGGTTCGGATGTTGTTTAGGGAGTAAGGTATTCTCTATTGCACAAGCTCGGATTTAATCTGATAGTATTGTTATGAAACTTTTCGAAATCCAAGTTAGAGTAGATGAAATTTCTCTACCTTCATAATGAACCAATTAAACATTATAAGGTGATTTATTATTTGATAGTCACATTTACATTTAATTAATAATTGAACAATCATGTTTGTTAATGTGTTTTTATGACTCTGTCCCTTCTTATTAAGTTAGTTGAGCTCATATTTTAATAGATTGTTTTATAAGTGCGAAGTAATACTTGAAGATGCCTTGTTATAATTGTTCGTAGGTTAGTTCTGATTGGTTAGAAAGTGAGGTGTTGCAGTCTAATGAATGGATCAATGCTTAAGTTACTTTTTTTTTTTTTTTTTAAGGAAGATTATAAGGTCTTCTTATGAGGCCTTATTGTTTTCGTTGGCTTATTCTTATATTTACTATAAGTGATGTGGTTATCTTGTGAAGATGTACAGTTTTTTTTGAAAACTTTGAAACTTTTGATGTATATAAGACTATATAAAGGATTTAAAATATCATTAAATATGTGAATATATATATTTGTAAAGTGTTATTTCATAGGTTATATATATTACAAGTGTCCATTTGATTACTTTAAAACTGATTGAGTCGTTTTTGCCTTGTGTGAATTATATCTATATTGGTAGCTAAGGAGAGTAACTTTTAGCCATGGTTGGTTTACATGATGGAGCTATTACAACTCCTCAAGTTTGGAGTGTGACAACTACCAACAAGAATTTTAGAATGGTTATAGCTTGCAAACTGAGTATTGTTTAGCTTTGAAGTATGAATTTTTGGATTCACCGAAGTGCATATCTATATAGTATAATATTTTGGTATATTTATAATAGAGTTTGAATTTTATCTTTCAAAGTTATTATAAGTTAGTGGTATGAATTTTAGTTTTCAAACAGATTAAATTCAAATCTCTTTCCTTAAATTATATTATGTAATGTTGTTGGTAAAATGAAAAAGCAATAAGTATTAAGTCACCTAACTTACGGATTGCACTATCCTCTACTGGTTCCTAGAAGGCTCTAGGCAAAAGTAGCCTTCATCTAATTTTTTTCGGTTCTTGCTGGGGCTTCGCAAGTTCCTCCGTTGAGAACTTAATTGCGAAGATATTTACAGCTAAACAAATGCTTACCAAAACAAATCAAACATTACTCTATCTCGTTTGCAAAAGGGGTATGCAAATCATATTAAAAATTTAGTCCCATCAGTTTCTGGAACACTCTTTGCAAGATTCTTTCAAAAATCTTGGCCACTAGGTTAAGGCCTTTCTTAGATTCTCCCATTCATCCCTTAAAAGCAAGTTTTATCCTTGTTTGAAAAGCACAAGATAATGTATTGCTAATGAATGAAGTTTTATACAGTTATCATAAGAAAAAAAAGAAGTCAAGGATGGATGATTATCAAACTTGATTTAGAGAAAGCTTTTGATTCACTAAAATTAGACTTCATCTATTGGTTGCTTAACGGTTTTAATTTTCTCCCATGGTGGATACAACTAATCGTGAGTTTTATTACCTCTTCTTTTTATGAGGTCAATATCAGTGGTAGCCTGCTACCATCTTTTTCACCAAATAGGGCAATTCAGCAAGGAAACCCTCTCTCCCCTTATCTCTTCATCCTTTGCATTGAGCTTTTGAGAAGACTTGTAGAAAGAGAAGTAAATGGGGGGACTTGGAATCCTTTAAGTTTGAGAGGTTCAAGTTTTTCTCTCTCATAAGTTACTTTTGATGAAAAGAATGTTTAAATCATTTTAAGAGTGTTGGATCCTTTTTCAAGCCTTTCTTGACTACAAGTTAATAAAAACAAAGCAAGGATTTTCTCTTCTTCCAATGTCAAAGAAGATTTAAGAGCTTCCTTAGCTTCCTCTTTGGGTATCATGCAAATTGAATCATTTGGCAGATACACAGGATTTACTTTAAACTCGGGGCTTAAACCCAAAATACAAGATTTCAATTTCATTATTAAAAAGCTCAAAAGAAACTTGCTGGTTGGAAAATAAAAGCTTTAAGCATGGCAGGAAGTAGCAAAAACGACCTTAGAAGCACTACCATCCTATTATATGCAAATGTGCCAACTTCCCAAAAAGACAGTCGATAGGCTTACCCAAGTTATTAAGAACTTCATATGGAAATGGAATGAGAAAACTAAGATAACTTACTAGGTCAGTTTGGATCAAGTTGCTAAACCTAAAGAGCAGGGGAATTTTGGCCTCCTAAACCTTTACAAAAGAGATAGGGCATCATCCTTTAAAAGATTTTAAATCATACAAAAGCGCTCTGGACTAGTCTCATAAAATTTAAGTATAGGGGAGCTTTTCATGAAAGACTAACAACCAATTCTTCTTCCATATGTTTTACAGCCAAAGAGCTGCTTCAGTACGATGATGATTTAAAATGCTCAAATCAGGTAACTCTTGGAAATGGAAGGAAGTCAAATTTTTAGTTTGACATTGGAGCAAAATCAGACCCTTTAGATCATTTATCCAGGGGCCTCTCCCTCAAAATTCAGATCTCTTAATTTTTTTTGACTGTTGGATTGCAGAAATGCAGTGGAATGAGGGAAAAAAAAAAAAAAAAGAGCTTTCCTATCTCTCATTTATTATCATCTGGTCCTATTCTCTTGGATAGATATCCCCAGAGATCAAAGGGTACTTGATAATAGTAGCAGAATACAACCTTCATTAAATGACATTTATCAAGCTCTTACATGAGATACAAGCTCCTCTGATAAAACGAAATACTGGCATGAATATGGAATTCTTCCTTTCCACTTAAAGTTAAAATCCTAGTTTGGAGAATTTTACACTCACCCCTTCACTTCTTCAGAGCTAAGGAAAAGAAATATCTTTAACTCATGGAATTGTCCAAGATATGGTCAAGGAAATGAAACCTTGCAATATGTTTTTCTTGAATATCCTGCTATTTAAGACATTATTAACCCTTGGTAGTCTATGCCAATACACACATATTGTAGTTGGCAAGCCTCCACATCCTGGATTAAAACCAAATGTTTGATGGAAAAGAACGATCTTAAGGAAAACACCCCCAAACTAGTTTGTTTTTCGGCATAATGCTGTGGAAATTAGGGACTGATAGGCACCACTTGCTGCATAATTGCTCTTATGCTAGTGGCCTTGTTCAGAACATTGGAGCCATAGCTCATGGATATTGGGCTTATTTGAAAAGAAACAGAAGCTGCTATTCTATTGGATTGTCTAATTTGCGTTGGACCTTTCTCTGAACCAGGTTGGATTCAACTTAATACAAATGACTCTGTACTCACTTTAAATGGACACGCAACCACTGGCAGTGTTATAAGAGAGCACACGGGAAAATTTATGCATGGTTTCGCTAGAAAACTGGGTTTTCGTGACATCCTTTCCACTAAACTTGGACAATATATTGGGGACTCTCTTTTTGTGTTGATGCAAAGTTATTAAATGCAAAAATATGCATCGATTCAGCTGCAGTAGTAACCTTGCTCCTTGAAAAATCGAATTATAAATTATCCTATCATAATATGCTGCGTACATACAGGGTAAAACTCTCTCAAATGGAGCAGTGAACAATTGAAGTCGTCCCAAGGGAACTGAATCAAATTGCTGACTCTCTAACGGGCTGGATGCAGTACTCAAGAATTCAATGTTGCATATTTTGCTTAACCTTTTGTTTATTTTTGTTAAAACAAGATATATCTAGCTATAGTTTATATAAGGAGAAGAGAGGACTCCTTTATCTATTTTTGTTAATAGCTTGTTTTCAACTTTCTTTTGTTTCTGATCATGGACTTAGAACTGCACGCTCTCTTTCCGGTTATAATAGGGGCTAAGCCACCCGACCTCTTGAATTTCATGTTAACTGTCGATTTATCTTGATATTTAATAGAGTCGCTTCACCTTATATTTGTTGCATCCTTGTAAACTGACTATACAAATGGATGAATTTTAGTAAGAACTAATCTACGACTTCCAACAACTTTGAATGATAAGAACAAAATGGCTTCTGTTTCATCACGTATTATTACATCTTTAATCCTGCTGTCATGTAATGATTCTTTAATCATTGTACCGCCTTCGGTAGCGACGGAGCAATGACGTTTTTTTCCCTCACCGAAAGAAACTCGAAACTTCGGTGAACTCGTGGTTTTCTTTTCTTTTCGTTTTTTTTTTTTTCGCCCCCTCCTAATCATTGATAACTTGAAATTACGCGTAAAAGTGGTTCGCCGAAATTAAAAGACTAAAGATTGGGAGAGGGAAAAGAAAAAAGGAAATCAAGGGACTAATGTAGAATATACGCTTGAACTAAGGGGCCCTGGGACGGTATAAAAATCCTTGAAATAAATAACTAATAGTTAAACTATTTTATGTGTTGGTTGGCCTAAAACCCTTCATTTTGTTTCATTTCATACATATGATTTTAACATTATAAAAATTAAAGAGTCATAGCGATCTATATTTTCCTTTATACTATAAATAACATGTCCTCCGAAGAAAAAAAAGAAAGAAGAAAAATCTAAATCATGTATACCTTACTTAAAACCCTTGATTAGATACTTTTTTTTTTCTTTTTCAAATAAGGTTTGAAAGGGAAAGAAGTTTAATTATTTTATCTCATTTAGAATTTCTAAATGAGATATATATTATTTTAGGATTCCATTGGAGGGATGCCATACATAAATACTATTTTTAGTTATAAAAAATAACATAGCTTACACATTTATTAAAAGAAACAATATAAGTCAAATTGCAAAAGCAGTGAAAATACATATCAACTTTTTATAATTTACTTAAAAATAAAAGATTTTATTGACCAATGTTTTGCCCCCAAAATCTTTGACCAAATTAATAATAAAAAAAAATCCTTTCGATGTTTTCATGACTTTTTAAATTGAAGTTTTCCTTGCAAAACCTTGACTGCAGTAAGGTAAATTTCCCTCGAAAGAAGTTTGGACATGATTGTCTCCCTTTATTTTCAAGCCACAAATGTAGAGAAAACAAAGAAAGGTAAAAAGGAAAAAGAGGAAGTAAAGCGACGAAGTCTATTGTACCTAGGAGCATGAGTACCTCATACTATGTTCATAAACAACTGCGAGAAACATCAATTGTTAAGTAAAAACTTCGAACACATAGACTAATGACACATAGGTTGTATATCGGATGGCTCAATTGTGAGGCAACCATTAATAATTAATAACACATAAATCATATATGTACAAATCGGAGCAAAAATTTAAAAGCTCAAGTGACACATCTTTAAATGAGAAACATGATCTAAGACCACATGTCAACATCATACAAGGAATGAAGAAAAAATAAAAATTTCAAACATGTCATGATCTTTTAGCTAGAAAAAGAAAAAAAAAATGTTAATGTGCAAGTGTGAGGAAAAAACTGATTTGCAGGAAATTACATGCTAATTTTGACATTTTTGGCGATATCATTTAAAGAAAAAAAAAAAAATCATTTTCTTCATCTTGACATTGGTATCTTTTGAATTTCACATCTAAACATTAGAAGTTGTGGAATTACGTAACCGGTTAAATATTCATTTGCAAGCATTGCTATAGCAACATATGTTTTTATAGATATCAATTTGTCATCCTACATAGAGCTTTCAGCTAATAAAAGTATCACGCCCCAGAACCACGGTGCAATAACTCCACCAAATATTTATTCCGCAGCATAAACATGCAAAGTTTAGGAATTAAGTACAATTCTTAAAATTTTTATTAAATCAACAAACTTTCAAATCATAAACCCTTATAATGGAAACTTTAGTTTGAGAAAATATATAATAAAATCTACATAATTGGAATAATCAACTAGTCCTATCAACTATAATCTTAAAAGATAAGAAATAAATGGGACAATCCATAAGTCTTTGTGCCTCCTCATATAAGCTATCATCGTTCATTCAACCACATTAAAGATTGTACCCCAAATGGTTATAATGGTCTTCCGTCATAGTCACTTGAAATAAAGAAAAGGCTAAGCAACAAAGCTTAGTAAGAAACTGCTGCATGCAAACACACAAATAACAAATCTCACATTTTTTTTAATGATTCTAATGCATCAATCAATCACTAATTAGATAATCAATTTAATTAATCGAAGGTATTTTGAAAGGGTTATCCCATCATGCTCCCTGAAGTGAGTTTTGAAAGTGTAAATCCTTTGATTCCCTAGGTATTTTGAAAGTGTGAGCAGATTTCAAGAATTATTTTTGAAAGTATCGAGTAGGTTTCAAGTTATCTTTCAAAGTGCAGAGTTGATGGCTAGACTCACCTTTAAAAGTATGGGGTAAGTCCTTATGATCATTTTTGGAAGCGTGTGCCTATAACAATCTTGAATTTTCACAAGTAGCTTTTCTTTTTAACAAGCACATACATTAATGACAAGACCGAGATCCAACCATAACTAAAGAGGTTATCTACAAGACCTAACATGCACATCCAATAAAGCATCAATATTCATGTACTAAAATTAGCTTATAGTCTTGATAATAATCTAAACAAATTTCTAGTTCATATAATGTGAAATAAATCGATATCAAAGATATCTTAGATTGCAAACCTTAGACAAATTATTTTTTTTCACTCCTAATTGCTTGATTAAACTTCATTTTTAACACATTTGAGCACTTGAAAGGGTTGTCTAGTTGACCTTTAGGTGTTTGAATACAACTAGGGTGGCGGGATTCATTGGCTTAAGCCTAAGGCTTCAATTACTACATCTTAGCACAATTTTTTTTGTGTCTTTCCAAAATCTATCATTTTTAACCTTATTTGATCTAGAAAGCTTTTAAGCTTTTCCCTTAATTTAATTCATGATGTCCATCACTTTTCTTCCATAAAATCATTATCTTTATAATCTCTTAGTCAAATAGTAACATGGACTTATCATATTAATTAATTCCTAATCAGTTTTCTATTCCTAATTATGATATAAGCCTAATAGGATTAGGGTTTTGGATAACCTATTGAAGAGTTCATTTAATGTGCTTACCTTAACATAGAATATGAGGAATTTTGTAGATTCGTTGCCACACTCCTTCTGAAATGACAACTTTTGTTTCACCCTTCAATCTAAACCAATAAAGGGGACAGGAGTCCCTTATTTATCAAAAAAGAAAATTGAGGATCTCAAGCCCTTATTGTTAAACATAGTCATTTTGTTATTAGTAGACTTATTGAGATCCCATTCCCTTGTGAAAAGAAAAAAGAGAAATGTAGTTAACCTTATTGATTTCCCTAATTGATGAGTATAGTAAAGCAAATTAACATAAATAAAGAACATAGAATTACCTTTGAGGATGACTTCTTATGCTTCATCTTTAAAAAAATGAATACAAAAAAAATAAAATAAAATAAAAACAAGGAGAAGTTGCTAGGGTGGTGGCATTATGGGCTTAAGGTTTGAGAGATATTAGGTTTGTATTAGGTTTGGCTTGCTTTAGTTTCCTAAAAAAGTAAGAAGGAATGGATTAATTTGTACTTTTTTATAAGAAACCTTAAGGAAAATATCTTTTTGCCTTTTATTTTGGTTTATTTCTAATGGTATTTTATTTCCCTCTTTGAAAAAATTTTGCCCATGAAATTTACTTAGAATTGATGATAGCTTGAGATACTTATTGTGGATTCTTGTTTTTGAGTTCCTAAGTTACTTCTCTTTCTACATGGTTGTCCTTAACCTTTTCATACTTAATTATTAGTTATCTTTAGATCCATTCTTTGTTGTCTATGATCTTCACAAGATATTTAGTTTGTGATAAGTTACTTTTCCAACTTACTTACTTAGCCTAGATCTAATACCTGCTTCTTTAGTAGGGATACATTGAATACATTATGAAATACATTATGTACACCTATAGGTAAGCAAGTAGTGTGAGTTTACAAGTTATATCACCAATTTTCTCCAGGATCTTGAATGGTCTAATATACTTAGGGCTTAGGTTCCTTTTGATTCCAAAATGTACTTGATAGGGATCTATTTCCATGCATAGCTTTAAGAGATTTACGAGTAGAGCTTACCATGAGATAACGATATAAATTTAGATTTTTAAGGATTCTTTTAATGCTATTCCGTATTTTTAGTATTTTAGTTTTCTTAGGTTTATGATTATTATTTAGGACTTATTATTATTTGTTAATATTTAATTAGTTAGTATTAGTGGTTATAGGTACTTTATAGTATTAAGTGGTATTAGTAGTTACATGTCATTGGCAATATTACTCAGTATTGTTAAGGGTCTTATTTTTATTTTATTTACATCTATATCGTTGGGATTGTTAAGGTTTAGATATAAATAGATTTGCTATAGACTGAAAGATAGCCATGAAATATAATAGCCTTAATGCTTTCTAAAACTTTATTTATTTATTTTTGGCCAAACATAAGGTAATTCATTCATAATCAACTAGCATCATGATGAGTACAACAATAAAGCCAATAAAATGACACATAGAAATATCAACTAAGAGTAGCTTTCGAAGAGAGAATGGGATGTGAATCCATTAATCCATGGGATACATGCTCTTCATTACAAATGAAGTTACCCATTCTGCTATAGAATTATCATTTATTTTGATTAGATTAAAATCAGTAACAAGATTTGAGTTTGTAGGATCAATCCAAGCTTTTAAGAAATACGGACGCAAGGCCTAAAGGAGAGCTTTAGATTTTCCCTTCATCATTCGAAACAAATTCAAATATCAATCTCAAAAACAACATTGGGCTAACCATATTCCTTAGCTAATTTAATGCTTAGCTCAAAAGCTTGATATTCTACGCCTTAGCATTGGGTAGTATAGATAGACATGATCCTCCTAAAATAATATGTCCAGATTGATTACCAGCCACCACTGCTAATTCGACCTCATTACGAGGGCCCATCTAGGAAGCATCGTTCCTTTATATATAGATTGAGGCATCTCTTTATTAAAGTTACGCTAATGACTACCATCACCATTAGACCTGGAGAGAAATTTTGCAAACCAAAAATAGAGAGAGAAAACACGAGGTATTGTGAGATTACTTTGGTGTGCATATAGATTTAGTTAAAAGGTCCTAGCACATTACCACCTATTTTAGAGGTCCGTTTGAGTGTGGACACTAGTAGAGGGAGTTTGTGTATTACAACTCCTGTTGATCTACAAATCTGTGAATTAAGAAAGGCTTTAAATGAGGTAATATTCACAATCTCTTCTCGATTGAATTGGTATGTATGGATCCTAGGGTATTTAGGGTTAATCAGATTTAAAATAATTCATTGCACAAACCTATAATTAGCAATCCTAAAACCCAACACCAATATAGTGAGTTGTGATACATTTCCTTTTCCTCTAATAACCTAAAACCCTATTCACTGCAACTTCATCACTAACCAGTCTCATGTTAGGTAAAGACTCATGAAAACTCACTATCGGTTCTTTACCCAGATCTCTTCTTTTCACCCCTTCGATTGGGTTTTCTGCAACCACATTTGGAAAGTCACCATCGATTTTACCTTTTGTAAGCTCTACAATTAAATGTTTTGGATTTGGTACGTAAAAATTAGGATAATCATATAAATTGTTTAATCAAGTTCAAATTTTATGAAAAAATTAGGAATATTAGTAAAAGTGACCCGACAAATTTGGGTCTAGGAAAATAAAATAATAAAATATTAAATTATAAGTATATTATTCGTTATTTATCGAAAATGCATGAAGCAAGTTTTGATAATTAATGAATCACTAGAGATAAAATATATGCACACTAAAAATCATAAAAAAACTTCAAAAAATATATACGAATATTTATTTATACTATATATGTATTTCAGTATAGGTAAAAATACTTGAAATTACTTAAAATACCTAATAATTGTTAAAATGATACTAAAATAATTAAATAAAATTAATAAAAATTAAGAAAAATATGTGAAAAGTGTAGAAACATCTGGATTTGGGGTATGACAAGCTGGGGGATTAAGAATGGAAAATTAAAAAATAGATTTAGACACTTAAAAGGGAAAAAGCAAAAAAGAAAAGGGACATTTGGCATAAGGAAATTTAAAGAAATACTCAAACCCTTTTAGAAATTTAGAAACATCCCACCGTAATTCAATTTGATCAGTTTGGAACTTAGAAAAATTAGAGAGAAAATTGAAAGAGAAGAGAGTGTTTTTTTAGAAAAATAAACAAAATTATAGTATAATTAGGGCTTAAACAAGGAACCCATGCTATACCACTATCTACGATGCAACCAAAACTACCACCACACAGTGACTTCCACGCTTGGTTGGGCCGAGGGTAACTAGAGGTGGCTGCAAGCTGGTTGTTTCGATGAGTTTGAATTCCTACCCAATTTTGTATGATTTCTTAGAAATATCAAATTTATGTAGAAAATTATAAAAATTGGTATTCTGGAGTATTTTTAGATATAGATTAATGAAAAAAATATCAATTTGATGGAATAAAGTCTCAAAATATACTACTGTTAAGAAATCACTACAACTGAGTAGATTTTCGTTTATGTTTAAATAACCTTAATGATATAGTTTTGAACCTAAAATTTTTGTGTATATTATTTAAGGTACATATTACATTAATATGAAAATTTTTTTCTAAAAAATTATTTTTCAAATTTTTATCTAATTTTTGGGCTTTAAAATCTTAATCAAAGACTAATTTTCTAGGATTTATTTAGTGATTTATTGATAAATTGAAGTAAATTCTGATTTAGGATGTATTTAGTCATCTTGAAATATTGATTAATGATGGGAGATGGTATTTGTAGTGTTGAGGATGTTAGGTGTGTGTATTATGTCTAAATTATGTGATAATGGATTATATGTGAAAATAAGAAATTAAGTGGATGAAAAATATTTGAATAAATTGATAATATTATGACATTAACAATAGCGTACAAATCAAATTTAAAACATAAATTTAGATAAATATGTTTAATATGTAGGATATTCCCACATGAGGAGCAAATTTGGAAATTAAATTAGGAATAAGTGTATAGGATGAATTAGAAAATTGATTAGGAGCTAAATATAAGACTTAGTGTATTCAAATATAGTTAGATAAACTTCACATATTGGATTATGGGGTGTTCCTAGGATTTACATAAGAAAATTGTAATAAAAAACGGAATTAGAACCTAATTCAGGAACTAATTTAGAAAGTGAATTAGAAATTAGTTGAAGATTAGTTTGATTATAAGCCATATAAAACTTAGATAATTGAATAAAATTATGATTTGAAGCTTACATGTAATAAGAGTATAAATACTAAAACAATATTTATATTATAGGAGTGAGCAATGGCAATATGACCTTACATTAGATTGGAGTGAGTAAGTTGGAGGTTTCAACTAAGTTGAGGATTGATACGTTGCAATATTTTGGTGTACTATATTATATTATTTGAAGGCTTAAGATTTTATTTTGTTGTCCTTATAAGTAGCAGCTTTTGTGTCTTTAAAAATTTGGCCATATATTGATGTTTTGTAGTGGTGGTTTTCCATTGTTTGTGCTAGGTGAAATTGTTTGATCCCCCTAAATTAAGCTTAATTATATTTGACTTAAATACCTTAATTGGACATGCATTTACAACTCTTTAAGGGACAACTATGATTCTTTACCCAAATTCTTACATCTTTGAAAGGGATAGCACTGTAGCATAATAGTCCATTCTTTATCCTTAGTTGAACTAAGTGGTAGGAGAAGATGTCACTGTAAGGATGAGAGTAGTGGTTTGAAGGATAGTTATGAGAGGAGCAATATTTCCATTGTATAAATTTAGGTTTAGTTGTAAGCTGTTGCATTTATACAGAAACTCTTCAAACCTAGATTTGAGGTGAAGTTTCACTAATTTCACAATGGATCGAACAATTTTGTGTGATAGCATTTACATATTGTATTGCATTTAATTAATTATTTGAGAATCTTGCTTGTGTTTGTTATATAGTCTTATATCTTTGTCCCTACTTATTGAGTTATTGGTTGCTTATACCTTTATAGATCTTATTGTAGGTGCTAACTGATATGCCACGCTATAATTATTCAGAGGTTAGTCGCTCTTTGATTATTTTAGGGGAGTAAGGATTAAAACTGGAAGAATTATAGAACTTTTGAGATTTTGGTTATTAACTTTTAGTCATGTGAATTTACTAAAGTAAATATTTCTTTTCCTAAACTACTATGACGTATAAATATCTCCTGGAATTTAGAAATAGAATATACATAAATATGTAGGTATTTTAAATTTTTGTATGTAATTTCATCGATATTACTCTTATGAATTGTTTACTTCAAAGTGAATAGTCATGGACACTTTATGTAAATTATATTTACGATAGCCGCTGTAAGATCAGCAACTATTTTAAGATGATTTACACGACGAAACTATTGCAACTCCTCTGTTTTGGGGTGTAACATTGTTCCTCTTACAAGATCGCTCTTTATTGCTTTTAAAGGTTAGTTCTTGCAACACCTACTCAATCTTAGAGAATAAGCTAGTGGCTTTTTCTACTATGTAAGAGGTTAACAGGGTTATAGATAGCTTCGCATCTATCACACCATATACACCAACAAACAGCTGCTATCTTAGATTTTGGATAGATCTTCTCATTTCGAGTAAAGTTCATAGCTTTATTGCAAAACTCCCACTAATTAACTAGATTTGTCACCTCACTTCTAAACCATATTTTTTCTTTCTAACTATAAGGAAGGAAGGTGTGCATAATAGTTTCCTCTTCACCATAGAATGGAAAGCATACATTTGGTGTGATGTTTCTCCTTGCCAAATTAGCCATGGTCAAAACGGAATCATAAAAGGCTCACTGTATAAAGTTTTTGAATTTAGGTAGGATTTTTAAGTTATAAACTTTCTTCCAAATTTGAGATGTAACTTGAAAGGATGATCCAGTATTACTAACTATAGGACTTTGTATATTGATTCTGTGGTACGTGGATTTTATTGTACATTCACTACTTCTATCAAACGGCTATTGAAGAGAATCACTTAAAGTACCTAACAGAGGTAAACTTTTAAGTGACTTAATTTCTTCCTCTGCTAGGAACTGTTTAGTTCTACTTAAGTACTAAAAACCAGTGTCTTAGTCAATTAGCAAACTCACCTTCATCTATTTAAACTCTTTAGGTAGACTTGAATTAATCATATTGTTCTCAATAGTAAGTAACCAATTATCATCACCAATCACTGCTCTATCTCTATCCCTAATTTGCCACACTACATTATGATAAAAAATACTTTTTCCTTCCATTATACTTCTTTAAGCCTATGTGTTACGACTAGCTCTTTTAGCATCTTTAAAGTCCCCCTCCAAAAAGTATAATCCTATATTATTCTCACCCATAGAATGGAAGGGTTCTTCTTAATCCTCCAAGCCATTTTAGTCAAAAGAGCTAAGTTAAAAAGGCTTAGATCCTTAAATCCTACCCTTCCTTTTGCTTTGCTTTGTGTCAATTTCTTCTAATTGATCCAATGGAATTTCCTTTCCTCCTTCCTCCATCTTCTCCAAAATCTTGCTATTAGCTAATTAACCTCCTTATATTATTTCAGAGGAAATTTGAAACAGCATATGGAGTAAGTTGGTATTACTGTAGCACTACCTTAATAAGAATCTCATGCCCTGCTTCATTTAGTAACTTTTGCTTCTATCCTTACAATCTATTAATGATATTTTCTTTAACAAATCCGAAAACTTTAGTTTTGGATTTCCCCCAAATGTTTAGGAGACTAAGATACTTTCCTAGGTTTGAATTTGCTAGAATATTAAGAACTCCAGCAACTTGTTCCTTGACTTCTCTTAGGGTGTTAGCACTAAAGAATAGGCTTGATTTGTCAAAGTTGATAGTCTGTTTGGAAGTTGAATAATAGATTGATAGCACCCTTCTCAGTTTAGCAACTTCCATTGCATTTGTTATAATAAAGAAAAGTAAGTCATCTACAAAAAGACACGAGTTAGTATATGATAGTATCTCTTCAATTTGATGCCTTTCAAATCTCTATATCCCCTCAGTTTGTTGAGTTTGCAGGATAGGACAATTGCAACAATAATAAAGAGGCAGGGCAAAAGTGGGTTGCCTTGTCCAATACCTCTCCTAGGTTCCAAATGACCCATTATCTTGCCATTCAAAATGATAGTATAGGAAACGGATTTAATACACTCTATTACCCAATTTACTTACAACTTCCCAAACCTCATTTTCAAAAGGATGGCTTCAAGAACATCCTATTTCATCCTATCATAAGCCCTGTTCATATCTACTTTTATAGCATAATCTACTTTTACAGCATAATAGTGTTTCTTGCCTTCTTTCTTATTTCTTAAAACATGAAACACCTCATGAGCAATCATAATATTATCTTGTATCAATCATCTAAAAATAGAAGTACTTTAGTCATTTGACACTAGGCTTCTTAAAAAAAGCTTTAATCTATTAATTAGAATTTTGGAAATGATTTTACATAAGATGTTACAAAGGCTAATGTAGACACCTCATTTTTACCACCCCTAGGATTCTTTCTTATTGGGCTAGATTAAAAAATAATAATAAAAAGAAAAAAAATGAAAATAATAAATAAATAAATGTTACGCCTTGAAGTCGTAGAGTCGCAACAGTCTCGCAGTGTAAACTATTCTATGATAGTAACTGGCTTCACAGTGCTTACCATAGACATGACCTACATAAGGCGTCGACAACTCCTCGCTTTAAAGTAAACAGTCTGATTAATGATTAAACTACAATTATGATAAATAGTGCGAATTTCTAATAATATGTATAATATTATATATATAAGTCTACAGAGCTTCTTAGGAAGTTTTACATAAATATTACAGTTCACTAGATTACATAATAACTATCAGTCTTTCATCTCTAATTACATGGTCACTCTAGTTACACATTATACTAAGTACTTGATCCTCACACCCCTGGCTTCCAATGGACTAACCTCTGGGTAGTTGTAGGGCGGCATAGTACTTGAAGTGTTTAGAAATCAGAACCTGCAAAAGGATCTATAAGGGTATGAGCAACTACAGCTTAGTAAGTTGAATTGGAGACTCATGAATGCATACAAGCACAAACAGGGTTATCAAACAATTATTTTCATGCAATGCAACAATCAAGTGTCATCGCACAACGTAGTCCAGTCCGTTGTGAAATCAGAGAAATTTCATCCGCTCCAATCCTGGTTGAGGAGTTTCCATGTTATGTAACAGCTCACAACCAAACCTAGGCTTATGCAATGGAGACCTCGCTCCTCCCGCGACTACCTTCGAACCATTGACTTTACCCTCGCCGCGACCTCCTCTCTTGTCACTTAGTTCAACTAAGGATGAAGAAGGGACCATTTTGCAATCCTGCGCTATCCCTTTCGAAGGGGTCGGTATTTGGTTGGAGAATCTTATGATCCCCTAACGGGTTGCAATGCATGACATTATTAATTATTTGGGGTCGACTAAGATTAAATTCCATTTAGGGTGTTCAAACAATTTCATACCAATTCAATTAGTCACAAAATCACTCACAATACAAATTCAGCACGAATTCAGATACATCAAACACATGCGTAAACTATTTACAATCACAATTATATACAAGCCTAAGTCTCCGAGTACTACAAAACTAGTACTTTATTACAATAAGCAATAACCCCACTTATTTGGATTTGCTCGATCGCTCGATCCCTTAATCGTAAGCTGATTTTGTCTCGAGGTGTCCTATAATACAAATAGGTCTTTTTAGTACTTAAAATTTACGGTTTCATATTCTAAGTTATATTTTAATTCATTTTTTTCCGTGTATGCCCATTACGTCCTAATGATTCGTTGTACTCTATTTCGCTGTTCAAATCCTAAATGAGATTTTAAACTTTGATTTCTAAGCCTTAAATATGCTCAAATCCTAATATGAAATTAATCACATTAAGCTCGAGTGTCCAAATATCCTATTGGGTCATAATTTGGTATTCTAAACTGTTCGGTACACGCTAACCCCAATTGCGGTATTGGATTTATTCCCGATGTGTGAAAATCTTACATTTTGAGACTTTTACTTAAAATTAATGTTATTTTCAAATTTATTATTTTCTGATTTCTATTATAATATTATCTAAATAACTCTATTTTTTTTTAGATTTGTTAATTTACAATTTCATATATTACTAAATTCTTATATTAATGACCTAATTTCCCAAATTAACCATACTTAATACTCCAAAGGCTAGGATTAGGGTTTCACTTCAGAGATTAACATCCCTAAACATCTAATTAAGATCTAAATCAATAATTAACATCTTAATCACCTAATTAATCCCAAATCACCCAATTTTTTCATCATTTTAGGGCTAAAAATTAACTTAAAAATTTTGAAAATTAATTTTAAAAAAATAGCTTCATAGCACTGTTCTACATCATATGAGTATCCTACAAAAAAAATTTAAACTCCAAACTACACTCTTAAGCCTATTTATTTTCGGTTCTAATCATGCTCAGTTTTGAGCAATTTGTTAAGAACCCTATAATTGCAGATATAATTAAACTAAATCAATATTTTCCCCTAAATATACATACAATAAAACCTCAGAATAACAAGTTTCATAATTTTTTGGGTAAAATAACTAATTTTACAAAATTATTCAAAATCGGGACATTTAAGAGACTAACCGGTCCAAAGCTTTCTGGCTGTCCAAACTCGGTCCAAAACTGTCGGCCGGCCTAGGCAGTGGGGCTAGAGTGGCTTGGTGGTGAAGGCTCGGTCCCAGGTGGTGGTGAGTGGTGGGTTTAGCTCACTTACTCAATCTGCACAGTTTTCCCCCTTTTTTTTTTTTAATTTTCTAGATTTTCTCTCGATTTTTTTAGTGTTCCTATTTTTTGCAAATGCTAAACTGACCAAATGACTTTTGAAATTTTTTTTCCTATTTATAGACATTTGTTGTAATTAATATGCATTAATTTGATAAAACTTTGCCCATTTTTCTTGATTTTTGGCTTTTAGGTTGTTTAATTTTTATTAGCTGATTTTTCTTTTGCAGATTTGGACCTGCTACGACCTGATCTTGATTCATCTAGGTTCCTATGATTTTTCTATAATTAATTTATAATTTTCCTTAATTATTTACTTAGTTTTTAATTTAGGTAATTTCGCGTATTTTTATCTACACGTAAATACATGTGGGGTACATGTGAACATTCCTAATTATTATTTTGGTCATTCTAAAATTTTTAGTATACATATAATCTATCTTTAGTAATTTATTAGTTATTTGATTACACTTTTCGCATTTTCGGTAATTAATACTTATTATGCTTAAAATTTGAAAATTTTATAGTCTCCTATTTTATTACTTATTTTCTTAAATTTAAGTTTATGGGGTCAGTTTTACTAATATTTCTCTCATTAATTTATAATTTGGGTTTAATCAGATCCATTAACCGATTGCTTTAAACCTTGGGTTCTAAGTTCATGCCTACGGTTACTTGGCTTAGCTTTAAGGCTTACAATAAATAAAGGAAAATTGAAAGAAAAAAAAATTTAAAGTATCAAGTTGAGTTGAGTCGTTTAGAGTTGGATTGGACAATAGTTGAAAGTGTACATTCAATTTAATAAATTCTGAATCTTAAATAGTTGGGCTTCATTAAAATATTTTTTAGTCTAATCTAATATAAAAAAAAGATTTTTATCTAATTTATTTTGGGTTAAATAAACTTAGGTTTATTAAATAGGTTAACGTGTATATTGGGCTAAATTAAGATAGATTGAATCGGACTAAGATAGAAAGCCTAAATAAATGTGGGATTTCTAGAAACTTGATTAAATCTTCAATTAATTTAATAAATCTAAATTGGGTATCATCGTATCTTATCAATAGTGGATTTATTATGATTGAATCTTTATAACAAAAAGATCTAAAAGATTCAGTCTGTAAATAGGGGACATTGGGTTGTAAAAATGAGGCATTTTCACAATTACACAACCTTCATATTTCCACAGTCAGTTCATAAATCTTTTGTACGCATCCAAACGCAATTTACAATCTATACTCTCCATCGTCCTGTCTACGCCATTGTTCATACTTCACAGATCACAACACACTCTAACGCTCGCACGTCTTACACTATCCAAACACACACCATCACTCCATACGTCCAATACACAACCTGCACTTCATATACATGTTGGAGTCACTTACATGATACACTCACTCTAAAGAATTCACTTATGTTAACTAGAATCCTACGTAAGCTACGAGCACTTTACGATCATGACACTGTCCACGTCTATCGCACTCCATGACTAGGCATACACACATGTTGCACAATCATACGTTCGATCACGCCACTCTTCACAACACGTTGAACACACATCACGAATGGTCTAATCACACACACGATCTGATTGTGGTGATCCGATCCACTTAGGTAATTGGGTAAATTATTTTCGTTATTTATTTATTTATTTTGTTAATTATTCCCTTTATTTTGCTAACTTGTTTTTTTTTAGTGCAAGTCTTTAATATTAGTTATAGTGTTTTTAGCATTGTTTTCTTTGGTTTTAATCGTTTTAATAAAAAATAAAAAAATAGAGAAATAATAACTTATACTAACCTTTTGTTGCATGATAAAATTTTTAGAGTCACTAACTTCCATCTTTTTGCAGGTTTTTATGTCAATTTTAATGGATTGATTATTTTTGCATGCTTAATATTGAAAGTTGCATATTTATTATTAAAATTGCATTTTAAAAAAATTACATCCTTTTACAAAAATTGCATGTTTTAGAAAGATTGCATTATAGCACATTCTTAGAAAGTTGCACTTTTTTTTTAAAAAAAATTCATCTTTTATTAAAAATTGCAACTTAGAAAAATTTCATTTTCGTGGAAAATTGCATCTTTTAGGTCCAATTGTATATTTCATATCTAGGTTGCATATCTTAGAAGATTAGGATATGACTGTATACTGGATTTGCATTTTTTTGATTAGGCATGTTAGGAATTTTTAATAAAAACTAAATTTTATTACTTAGTTTTTCCTTTAGTAGGCTTTTTTTTCATAATTTAGATATCTTTTTTATATTTAGGCATTTGTTTCATGGTTTAGACATTTTTTCCAAATTCAGGTACTTGTTTTGTAGATTAGATACTTTTCCATAGTTAGATATCTTTTCTATAGTTTAGACATCTTTTCCATATTTTAAGTATATTAGACATATTTTCTACGGTTTAGGCATATTAGACATATTTTCCACATTAATTACATATTTAATGAAAAATTACATTTAAGCACTTTATGATTTTCTAAAATGTTTTGTCACATAGTCAGTTTTTCCTAAAATAAAAATACTAATTTGGAATCTTTTTGAAAATTAAGTCTTTGGGTTTTTTTTTTTAGCAATAAAAATTAGTGTTTCCTTTTTTAGGATTTTTCTCAATAAAAATAAATTGGTTAAAAAATATAAACTTGACCTGTTTTCATAAATAAAATTTCTCAACCCATTAAATCTTTTATAGGAAAATAAAAACTACGGTCAGTTTGATCCCGATTAGCGAGTACGTAGGCAATTCCGAGGCAACTGTAAAATTTGTATATTTTTTTTAATTTTCTTTTCATTTTTGGGGAAAATTGGTAATAAAAATAATTTTGAAAAATTTATTTTTTTTGCATTTTTACATTTTTGTATATTTTCATATTTTTAGAAAAATTCCAAAAATAAAGGTCTATTATTTAGTTTTTTAAATTTTTACTTGGTGATTTTTTTCTTACTATGCCCCCGAATTCAAATTTTTTTGTTAAATTTTTTGAAAAATTAATTTTTTTGAGAAAATTCGTAGACTAGTAGCTAAATTAGAGTTTTCTTATACGAAAACTTTAGTTTGACTTTTTACTAGTCTAACTAGTTGGCGAATCTAAAACAAAATATTTTTAATACATTTTTTTAAAGAAATTTTTTTTCCTTAATTTAATGTCTAATAATTTATATTAAGCAGACATGGCTTAATATAAGTTAAATTAAAGAAAACCGAAATAGGGCTTGACAGAATTGGCAACTTTACTGGGGACACTAGTAGGCTAGCCATGTAAAAATAAAAATTGGTTAACGGGCTTTCATTTTTTTAATTTCTTTTTATCTATATATTGTAATATAGTTGTACTAAATAGATTTTAGTGATGTAGGTATCTAATGAAAGTTTGTTCTAATGGGTTTGTTATTGGGGATTGAGGGTTTTCTATTTAAAAAAAAAAAGAAAAATCATTTGTGTGCTTAGATATGATCAAACCTGGGTCATTTTAGGAACTTAGGATGGGTTGCCATTGTGTAACTCTCAGATCGCTAGGGTCTTTACTCTTGCCTGACGATGATATGTGAGTCCATTCATGCTTCGATATAGCTTACTAGGTTTTTCTCCAGAAATGTTTAAAGCTATAGAACCCGAGATCTATAGATCTCACCCCCCTGCATCATTTTTTTTTTTGAAAAAAAAAATGGTTAGTCATTGTTAAATTTTAGGAAAATTTGATAATTCGTGATTGGTTAGGCTTTCTTTTTTTTTTTAAAAGAAAAGGAAATTAAAAGAAACAATACCCTTATATATAAGTGTTCATGAGCTTTATTTTATTTTTTTTATTTCAATCCACTAATATATAAGTATATTCCTTGATCGTAGGTTCATAATGATTCCATTCCAATAATTTAATATTTACTGACCTTATCTCATGACATGAGTTTGTAGCATATTGCATTAGTTTTATACTATATTTTGTTGTATATATATTGTTATTTTTTATTTTTTTCTATGTATTATATGGTTGCTCCTATATTATTTTGTAATATAGGTATTATGTATTGTTTTTTTTTTGTTCATTTTACAAATAAAAGTAGCATAACAAGATTTAAGACTGAACCACTAAATTGCATTAAAATTTTTTGTGGGTAAGCAAATAAATATTAGTACAATGTTTTTTTTTTATAAAAAAAATCATGAGTAAGGAGTTGCAATTTTATTATTTTCTCATGTGACATATTGGTTGTATAAATTTTCCCATGTACAAAAAAATTTCTCCCATAAGGTATTAAAAGATATTTTTCTTTTGTAAATTTTCTTTATACTTTGTCCACGTTTGTACATATAGAAAAATTTTAAACCCAACAAGGGTTTAGCTCATTTGTACTCAATTGATTTTACTATAGGGTTTTAATAAAGCTGTAACTATGCAAATTTTTATAGGTTATCGTACTATTATTCAGTTGCTAGTCTTCCATCTACATGGTTGTACTTTACTTGTATGCTATTTGTGTATTCATTCTTTTTTTTTTGTACTTGTATTAGAAATTTATTCAATAACCCATGTGTACATAAAAAAAAAAGTAAAAAAAAAAATCCTTTAACTTGTAAATATTCATTACTCATGATTTGTAAATAATTGTTATCCTTAAATTGTCCTTTACTCATGTTTTTGCAATGTTAGGCACCCTTATGGTGAAATTATTACCCTTTAATCATCGGTTATCCTTTTATAACTTTGTTGTCTTCATTATCTCACCTTGGTAACTGACTTCTTCTATTATTTAGGTAATGTTAGCAATCTAATCATCTATAGCATTAGAGTATCTTTGTCTTCCATTAATAAGAAGGGCTTCCAAAAGTTTTTCCAAACAAAGAAAGGGGGAAAAATGTTTTACATGTAAATAAGTCATTACCCTCGGTTGTCAACTTTGTAAAATAGCCACTCCTTTTAGTCGACGCTATAACTTTTTCAGTCATTTCAATGAGTTAGGAGATGTTAGTAGCTCTATTTGTAACATACGTTTTTGTAATATAAGTGTTTTCAAATGCCTTTTGAATAAAGTTTGCCAAAAAAAATCATAAAATTTTCAAAAGAAAAAAACTTACTAACGAGTACGGGTTTTACAGACTTTGAGTTATTACTTTTGAACGGTTAAGCCCCTTGTTGAAGCCTATAGCCATTCATTTTTGAAGTTAAGACAACTGACTACAACGACTTTGACCCAAGCCTAATCTTAGAAACCATTCATTTTAAGCTCAAAGTACTGTATAGCTTAGGAGTTAAACCTAATACTAAGGGCCAAAAGAGGAACACACATTGTAAATTGATAATCGAAAATGGTGGAGACATAGCATATCCCCAAGAAAAGCCCTAAGCTAAACACAATCCTTAAAGAGAAGCCCATTTTCAAACCTTTTCATAAACCCTAGACACAAAAGCTTAAACATGAACAATAGACCTCTTCACTTATTTTAACTCATTCCAAGCTTGAAAAAACCTAAACACATGGCTTACTCATTAACACCAATCCTCTCTAATCCTAGACGGTTCTAAACTCTCACCCCACAAAAACTAGCACACCCATTCCAACGCTAAAACTGAACACAAAGTTTGTCTCCACTATAAATGAGCTTTGGCTAAGGGGCCAATAAAAGGACCCATTTAATTGAGCCTAAAAGGGCAAGTTTTTTTAAAGGTAGAGAGGCATGTGACCCGTTGAAGCATCACAAAATATCTAGTCTTATCTAATGAGACTAGGCAGATAAGAGCAAACAAAACATAAAACGTTTCATGAGCAAATTGACTAAAGTATCTGATTATTTGAAGTGTTTAGAATGATAAGATAAGAGGCATGCCTTAATCTTGAACACTGACCCTTAAATACTCATAAGAGCTGAGAGACATGAAAGTAGGGATAAGACTTTTTCCTTAAAGGAAGTCTATCTTGCATGTGATACATGAAGTGAAAGGATGATAGGCATTCATTTCACTCCCTAAACACTTTTATCCCTTATTATACCCCTTTGAACCATTTGAGGAAAGTTTTTCAAAAAAAAAAAAAAAAAAACCTTGTCAAGATATAACTAATGTTCCTTGATGTAGAACGATAAAAGTTCTTCCAATGAAACTTTGTGAACATGGAATAACTAAAGTTCTTAAAATTCTTAAGATAGCCTAAGCTCTTAATATGATGATAAAGGCTCCTAAATAATCTTTTTATTTTAAGGCAATAAAAAATAAACCCCGTCCTTTCAGGATGGGCTCCTTATTCCTTTACCTTGATCTTTCAAGACGGGTTTCTTATCCATTTTGCCTTGTCCTTTCAAGATAGACCTCCTATCATTTTGCCCCATTTTTTTAAGATAGCCCCCTTATCCTTTTTGCCTCATCCTTTCAAGATGGGCCCCCAATCCTTTTGCCTTGTCATTTCAAGACAGGCTCCCCTCTATCCTTTTGCCTTATCCTTTTAAGATAAACACCCTAATCCTTTTACCCTATCCTTTCAAGATAGGCACCTCAATCTTTTACCTTATCATTTTAAGATAGATACCTTAATTATTTTTCCTATTCTTTCGAGATAGGCACCTTAATCATTTGTCTTATCCTTTCAAGATAGGCACCCTAGTCATTTACCCTATCCTTTTAAGATAGGCCCCTTAATCATTTACCTTATCCTTTGAAGATAGGCCCTCCTAATCCTTTGCCCTGTCCTTTTAAGATAGGCTCCTAATTCTTTGCTTTGTTTTTTAAGATAGGCTCTTATTCCTTCGCCCCGTCCTTTCAAGACGGGCTTCTTATTCCTTTGCCTTATCCTTTGAAGACTGGCCTTATGTCCTTTCAAGACCGGCGGTTTATTCTTTACATCGACCTTTTAAGTTGATATCCTTTTATCTTGTCCTTCTAAGACAAGACACTGCTTAGCTAACCATTTAAGTTAGTAATCTTCACCTTGTTAATTCCGCAAAAATGAGTATCTATTTTGCCTTTGTAGCGAAGTTTTAATGAAACTTCGCTGTAAAAAGAGGCAGTTGTAAATGCCTTATTTTTACCATTCTTAGGATTCTTTCTTATCAGGTTAGATTAAAAAATAATAAAAATAAAAATAAAATATAAAAAAATGAAAAAAAAAAACTAAAATTGAAAGAAAAATAAAAAATATAAAGTGTCAAGTCGAGTTGAGTCATTTAGGGTAGGATCATACAATGGTTAAAGATGTACAATCAATTTAATAAATTCTAAGTCTTAAATAGTCAGGCTTCAATAAAATATATTTTAGTCCAGTTTAATATAAAGCGGATTTTTATCTAATTTATTTTGGCTTAAATAGACTTAACATTTAGTAAATGAGTTAGCGTGTATATTGGGCTAAATTAAGATAGACTAAATTGGGCCCAATATAGAAGCCCAAATAAATGTACGATTTTCAGAAACTTGATTAAATCTTCAATGAATTTAACAAATCCAAATCAGATATCATCATATCTTATCAATATTGGATTTGAATCTTCATAACAAAAAGATCTAAAAGATTCAAGTTTATGGTCTACGAATAGTGGACATTGGGTTGCAAAAAGGAGGCGTTTTCATAATTATACAAAGTTCATATTTCCACAATCAATCCACACATCTTCTTTACGCATCCAAATGCAATTCATGATTTATACTTTGTTGTCCTGTCCATGCCATTGTTTACACTTCACATATCACAATACACTCCAATGCCCATATGTCCTGTACTGTCTAAATACATTCCATGACTCTGTACATCTAACATATGACTTGCACTTTATATATACACTGGACTCACTTATACAACACATTCACTCTCATAAATTCACTTACGCCAACTAGAATCACATGTACACTACAAGCACTTGACGATCATAGCACTGTCCACATCTACTACACTCCATGACCAGGCATACACACATGCTATAAGATCTTATGTTCGATTACGCCACACTTCAAGCACGTTGAACGCAAGGCACGAACAGTCTAATCACACGTACGATTTGATTGTGGTGATCTAACTTGCTTAGGTAATTGGATAAATTATTTTCGTTATTTATTTTGTTAATTAATCTCTTTATTTTACTAACTTTTTTTTTGTGCAAGTCTTTAATATTAGTTATAATGTTTTTAGCATCATTTTCTTTGGTTTTAGTCATTTTAATAAAAAATAAACAAATAATGAAATAATAACTTGCACTAATTTTTTGTTGCACGATAAAATTTTTAGTGTCACTACCTTCAGTCTTTTTGCAAGTTTTTATATCAATTTCAATGGATTGATTATTTTCGAATGCTTAGGATTAAAAGTTGCATATTTATAATTAAAATTGCATTTTTAGAAAATTATATTTTTTTAGAAAAATTGCATGTTTTAGAAAGATTGCATTATAGCACATTATCAAAAAGTTACACTTTTTCTAAATAAAAATTCATTTTTTATTAACAATTGCAACGTCTTAGAAAATTTTCATTTTCGTTGAAAATTGCATCTTTTAGGTATAATTGCATATTTCATATTTGGGTCACATATCTTAGAAGATTAGGATAAATTGTATACTTTCCATTGGATTTGCAATATTTTTTAATTAGGCATGTTAGGAATTTTTAGTGAAAATTGAATTTTATTACTTAGTTAGTTTTTCATAAAATAAAGAATCTTTGTAGGCTTCTTTTCCATGTTTAGTCATTTGTTCCATGGATTAGACGTTTTTTCCATATTTAGACATCTGTTCCATGAATTAGACATCCTTTTCATATCTTTTCTATATTTAGATATCTTTTTTGTGGTTTAGGCATATTAGACATTTCCACATCAATTGCATATTTCATGAAAAATTATATTTAGGCATTTTATGATTTTTCTAAAATGTTTTATCACATAGTCAATTTTTCCTAAAATAAAAATACTACTTTGGAGTCTTTTTGAAAATTAAGTCTTTAGGTTTTTTTTTTTGAATAAAAATTAGTGTTTCTTTTCTTAGGATTTTTCTCAATAAAAATAAATTGGTTAAAAAACATAAACTTGGCCAGTTTTCATAAATAGAATTTCTTAACCCATTAAATCTTTTATAGGAAAAAGATAACTATGGTCGGTTTGATTCCGATTAGTAGATACAAAGGCACCTCTCCGGTAACCGTAAAATTTTTAATTTTTTTAATTTTATTTTCATTTATTTTGGAAAATTTGTCATAAAAATAATTAAAAAAATTCATTTTTTACATATTTTCATTTTTTTTATATTTTCATATTTTTAGAAAAATTCCAAAAATAAAGGGCTATTAATTAGTTTCTTACATTTTTAAATGGTGATTTTTTTCTTAATAGATTAACCTCCGAATTTAGATTTTTTTGTTAATTTTTTTGAAAAATTAATTTTTTTTAGAAAATCCGTAAACTAGTGGCTAAATTAGAGTTTTTCTACTTGAAAACTCTAATTTGACTTTTTACTAGTCTAATTGGTTGGCTACTCCAAAACAAAATGTTTTTTAGACATTTTTTCAAGGAAAAATGTTTTTTCTTAATTTAATATTGAGTAATTTATATTAAGCGGACTGAGTTTAGTATAAGTTAAATTAAAGAAAATTGAAATAGGCTCGATAACTAATAGGACGAATTTGAGTAACATACTCTAGATTAGGGAATTTGGGAATCAAGATCAAATATGTTTGGTTTTTAAGAGGTAGAATGGTACCTGAGTAGAAGAAAGATTGAACAACTTTGATGATAGACTCCCTTGTGATGTCCAAAAAGTGTTGGTAAAACACATTCGGAAATCTACCAGGACTTAGAGCTTTGAAAGCACCAAACTGAAAAGTAGCTAACTTTACTTCCTCCATACTAACTTCACTACAAAGTACACTATTCATGTCATCTGAAACCACCTTCTTAACCTAATGAATACACTGGAACAATCCTTTTCACCATCCAAAGCAAAGAGTATGCCAAAATAGTCAATTAATTCTCTCCTAATGTCCTTTTCATCATTCAAATTTCTACCATCCCTACTTTAGATTAGAAAAATTTTATTCCTTTATCTTCCATTTAAAGTTGATTGGTGAAAAAGGAAGTATTCTTATCACCAAAATTTAGACAATTGACTCTTTAACGTTGATGCCAAAACATCTCTTTATTTTTTCTGAAGTCAAAAGTACTTTCACAGCAGACTGTCTTCATCTTCCAAGTCATCCTCTCTTTCTTCTACTGTCTTCACTTGTAATTTGGTTACTTTTTCCATTATGATATCCATCTCTTTCTTATTGTTTGGAAAAAATTCCTTATCACGCCCCGAAGCGGCAGAGTCGTAACAGACCCGCCGTGTAAACCATCCTAAGATAGAAGTTGGCCTTACAACTGCTATCTTAGACCTGATCTACACAAGGCATCCACGACTAACCCGCTTTGAAGTAAATAGTTTGTAATTTAAATAAATCATTTACCTAAGAAAGTGTAGAAATATATATATACATTATAATTCAGTTATTGCAATTAAAGTTTACAATAAGTCTCCGTAATATATTTCCTAGTTATTACATTATTCAGAAATGTAAAGTAATAAAATATGCGTTGATTTTTCAATGTTTTTCCTCACTCCCCAGGATCCAGAAGTTGCTAGCTTCAGAGTAGTTGTTTGCCGCTTCCTAGCTAGCACCTGTACGACGTCTATAGGGATGTGAGCAACTACAGCTCAGTAAGTTAGGATGGAGGACTTAAAACTATACCACAAACACAACAAGGTTATCAATCAACTTATTAGGTGCAATGCATGTTCAAGTAAATGCCATCACACGACGTTGTCCGGCCCATCGTGAGATTAGAGAAATTGCGCCCGTTCTAATCTGAGTTGAGGAGTTTCCATTAATGTGACAACTCGTGACCAAACCCAGGCTTATGCAATAGAGACCTCGCTCCTCTCGTGACTACTTTCGAATCATTGACTTCACCCTTGCTGCGACCTCCTCTCCCGTCACCTAGTTCAACTGAGGATGAAGAAGGGACCATTTTGCAATCCTGTGCTATCCCTTTTGAAGGGGTTGGTATTTGGCCGGAGAGTCCTAAGTTCCCCTAATGGGTTGCCATGTAGATCTGATTATGATTATAGGTCGTATATTTGATTAGGTCCAGTTTAGGATGATCAATCATTTCATACAAACCATATAATACAAGCTAGGACAACAAACATAATCATAGCATCATTCATAATTAAGCATATAAACACATCTAACTATCTAACAAGCACAACCAAGCATAATCTTAAGCCTCCAAAATATAGCAACGTATTAATCCCAACTTACCTCGACTCTTCGCTCACTCACTTGAGGTTCGACTTACTCAGGCCATCACCGATCATCCCTATAACACAAATGTGGTTTTAGTTTTTCATATAACTATTATAGGTTCATTTTATCCTATAACGTTTATTGTTATGTTTTGTTTAGGGTTTAATATGCCTAATTATCTAGGTCTTAAGTCTTTTACAATTATTCTAGGTTTGGGGTTAGGTTCAGGTTCGGTTTCCGCATCAATTTCTAAATTAGGTTCTAGTTCAATTTCTAAGTCCTAAATATGCTCGAATCCTAATGTGAAATTAATCACATTAAGCTCGAGTATTCAAATATCCTATTGGGTCTTAATTCAATATTTTAAACTATTCGGTACACGTTATTCCTAATTGGGGTATCAGATTTATCCCCGATGTGAGAAAATCTTACATTTTTATACAATTACCTAAAATTAAATCTTAATTGAGATTTAGTATTATTCTAATTTTTATTCTAATATTATTTAAATAACCTTAATGTTTTAGATTTCTTAATTTTCAATTCTACATATTACTAATTCCTTACAATAACTACCTAATTTCCTAGTTTAACTATTCTTAATACTTCAAAGGTTAGGATTAGGTTTCCATATCAAAGATTAACATCCCTAAACATTTAATTACTATCTAAATTAATAATTAGTATCTTAATCACCTAATCAACCCAAAATTACCCAATTTTTTCATCATTTTAGGGCTAAAAATTAACTTAAAATTTTAGAAAATAAATTTTAGAAAAATGGCTTCATTGCAATATTCTATATCACATACGTAATCTACACAAAAATTTTGGGTTCAAAACTATACTCCTATGATCATTTATTTCTAAATCGAAACATAATCGGTTTTGCACGATTTGTTAAGGACCCTATATCACGAGACATATTTTTATCAAAATAATATTTTTCCTAAAAACTAAATACAAAAATATTCCAGAATAACAAAATTCATAATTTTATAATAATATTTACTATTTTTACAAAATTACACAAAATCAGGCTGAAAATCGAATTCACCGATTTGGGTGGCTCCGGCTACCGTCGGTGGCCATGGGTGTGTCGGCCCACCTGGGCGTTGCCACCACCGTATGGTGGTGGTGGCCGTCCACTCCCAATTGCTCGTCGGGTTTGGATTCTCCTTTGTGGCCCTAACTGCACAGTTTTTTTTTCTAGTTTTTTCCTTGAATTTTCAAGTCTCTCTATTTTTCTCAAATCCCTAACTATCCAAAGGAGTTCTCTGAATTTTTTTCCTATTTATAGACGTTTAGGGAAATTATTATGCATTAATTTAATTAGACAATTACCTTATCTTTTTCCAATTTAATTGGCTAATTTTTTTTCTTATTTTTCCCAACTGCCAAGAACTATATCTGGATCATTCCTTATTTTTCCTGATTTTTCTTTATTTTTTCTTAATTAATTATGAATTTTATTTAATTATTTAGTATTATTTTAGCATATTACGCGTATTTTAAGTAATTACGCGTATTTCTACATACATGTAAATTCATATATAGTATAAATAAATTTTTCTAAATATTATTTAGGTTATTTTATGATTTTTAGTATACATATAATTTATCTCTAGCGATTTGTTAATTATCGGAATGCATTTTATGCATTTCAGTATAAATATAATTTTTAGTATACTTAAAATTTGAAAATTTTATATTCTTTTATTTTGTTGCTTATTTTCTTAAATTCAAACTTACGGGATCATTTTACCAAATTTCTAACTTTACTTTATAATTTAGGCTCGATCGGGTCTTTTAACCGATTGAAACCTCGAATAGCTAGTTTTAGAGCTTACATTCCTGCTCCACTATTGAAATGTTTTTTGATATTTGATTAAGTTCTGGTGGACATCATGTAGTCCTACAGCATCCTTGTGTAGCTATTCTTAACTAAATCTGAACATCTGTCCTTGATTATCCACATGCTTTCAAATTGAAAAATTTTCGGACCTTTCTTATCTTGGAAATGCATATCAATTAAGATAGTAGTGTGATTAGACCCTACAGCTAGTAAATGAATAATTTGAGTACTGGGGAAAGCCATAATCTAGTCATATGAGCCTAACACCCGATCAACACCTTCCTTAACTTCAATGATTCTCTCTTTTGTTAGACTAAATGAATTTTTAATATTTAAATCCAAGATGTTGCAAGGAAGCATAAAAAATAAAGGAATGAAATCCATTGATCTACCTAAGATCTCTTCTTTTGCCCCTACTCTTCTCATGTTCCTCAAGAATTTTATTGAATTCACCTGCACAAATCTAGGGAACTGAAATGGAAAAGCTAGTTTGCTTTAAACATACCTACAATCTTTGTTTCTCTCTAAATTTAGAAGGAGAATAGGCTAGCATTGTCTATAACATAACACCATCAACACATGTTATGTAAGCCTCATAATTAGATGTTTTGGATTTGGTTCATAAAATTTAGAGCGATCACTTAAGATGTTCGATTGAGCTCTAATTTTACAACGAAGTTAGGAATATTAGTAGAAGTAAACTCGTAAATTTCGATATAGGAAAATAAAATAATTAAATATTAAATTATTAAGTTACATGTATATTACTCATTATTTATTAGAAACGCGTAAAATGAGTTTTGATAAATAATGAATCAATAGAGATAAATTATATAAACATTAAAAATCATAAAATAACTTAAAAAATATTCAGAAGTATTTATTTATACTATATATGTATTTATGTGTAGGTAAAAATACTTGAAATTACTTGAAGCACCTAGTATATGTTAAAATAACACTAAAATAATTAAGAAAAATTAGTAAAAATTAAGAAAAATATGTGAAAAGTGCAGAATTGTTTGGATTTGGGGCATGGTATGTTAGGGATTAAGAATGGAAGTTAACAAATAAGAAATGGACACATAAAAGTGAAAAAGGAAAAAGAAAATGAGACACTTGGCAAAGGAAAATCGTAAGAAAAACCCTAAACTCCATCTATAAATATGGGAATCTTCATCTTAGCCATTTTGAGCAGTTAGAACCTAGAAAAAAATAGGGTAAGGTCAAAAGAAAAGAGAGGGTATTTTTATAAAAATAAACAAAAATATAGCATAATTAGGATTTAAACAAAGAACCCACACCAACCCACCACCTACAATGAATCCAACACCACCACCACATAATGACCCCAACGCTAGGTTGGGCTAACAACCATTAGGTAGCTGTTAATTTGTTTTTCCTATGAGTTCAAGTTCTTACTCGATTTTATCTAATTCATTAAAAATATCGAATTAATGTGAAAAATTATGAAAGTTGATATTCTGGGTATTTTTATATGTAGATTTAGGAAAAAATATCAATTTGATAGAATTAAGTCTTGAGATGTACTGTTTTTAAGAAATCATTAAACCCGAATTGATATTTGCTTTTGTTTTAAGTAACCTTAATAATATAGTTTTGAACCCAAAATTTTTATATGTACCATTTAGGGCATATATTACATTGCTACAAAGAGTTTTTCTTGAAATTTATTTTCTAAATTTTTATGTAATTTTTAGGCTTTAAAATCATAAATAAAAGACAACTTTCCTATTTATTGTTAGATTGATGAAAATTCCAATTTAGGGTGTATTTAGTCATCTTGAAATGTTAAATGATGATGGGAAATAATATTTGTAGTGTTAGCAATGTTAGGTATGTATATTATGTGTAAATTATGTGATAATGGATAATATGTGAAGATAGGAAATTAAATAAGTGGAATGTATTAGGTTAAATTGAAAATATTATGACATGAGAAACATAATATAAATTTGATTTAATAAATTAATTTAAGTAATTTTATAAAAAATGTAGGCTATTTACACATTAGAAGCAAATTCAAAAGTTAAATTAAGAGTAAGGTGTACAGTATAGACTAGAATATTGATTTCGAGCTACATAGGAGACTTAGTGTGCCCAAATATAGTTAGATGAACTTCACATATTGGATTAGGGGGGAATTTCTAAGATTTACGAATAAAAAATTATAACTCAAAACTTAATTAGAACCTAATCAAGGAATTGATTCAAAAACTAGTTTAAGATTAGTTTGATTGTAAGCAATATAAAGCCTGGACAATTGGGTAAAATTATGATTTGAAGCTAATTGCATAAATACTAAGGGTATTTATATTATAGGAGCAAGTAGCGACAATATGACCCTAAATCAAACTTGAGTGAGTAAGTCGGAGGTTTCAGGTAAGTTGGGACTAATATATTATTGTATTTTAAGGCATAATATTATGATACTCAAAGGCTAAGGATTGTATTTGGTTATGTTTGTAAGTAGCTGCTTGTGTGTCTTTGAGTCTTTCGTTGTATATTGATGATTTGTTGCAATGGTTTGCCATTGTTCGTTCTAAGCGAAATTAAGTGATCACCCTAAATTGGACTTAATTGTATTCAACTTAAACACCTCAATTAGACATGCATTGCAACTCTTTAAGGAACAACTATGATCCTCCGACCAAATATTGATACCTTCGAAAGGGATAGCGCTATAGCATAATAGTCCCTTCTTTATTCTTAGTTAAACTAAGTGACAGGAGAGGAGGTTGGGGTAAGGATGAGGGTAGTAGTTCGAAGGATAGTTATAGGAGGGGCTGTATCTCCATTGCATAAACTTGGGTTTGGTTGTAAGATATTGAATACACATTAAAACTCCTCAAACCCGAATTAGAGTAAGTGAAATTTCTTTAATTTTATAATGGATCAACAATATTGTATGATGACATTTGTATGTTCCATTGCATTTAATTAATTGTTTGAGAACCATGCTTATGTTGTTGTACAATCTTTTGTCTTCTTCCCTACTTACTAAGTTATTGGATCAGATAATGGAGGTGTATAGTTAATTTAATAAATTATAAGTCGTTAAAGAATTGGGCTTTATTAAAAATATTTTTAGATCAATCCAATAGAAATAAGATTTTTAATCTAATTTATATTGAGCTAACTAGATTTAGGAATTATTAAATGAGTTAGCATGTATTTTGGGCTAAATTGAAATGGACTAAATCGGAGCTAAGAAAGAAAGCCTAAATAAATAAAGGGTTTCTAAAAGCTAAATTGAATCTTCGATGATTCTAATAAATCAAACTAGGTATTATCATATTCATTGTATTTTGGATTTGTTAAGATTAAATCTACGATTAAAAAAATCAAAATTCATGGTTTATAAATAATCGATAGTAGGCTGCAAAAAGGACATATTCACAATTATACATCCTACATGATCACACCAACACCAATTACACACAACTCTACACGTTAGAACTCCTATAGTAATAGCAACTCACAAATGATCTACATGTCTAAGCATAGCATCGAGTAGTACACTGTCCACTATTTGTACACATGATTCACTGCCAGCATTTTGCGCTACACTGATACAATACCTTCATCACCCACACTTCACATAGAACACTTATCACACATGCCCGTAATTCACACATGACCTAAACATGTCCTCACACAAACACGTCCCTCACTGCTACATATAAATATACATGTCCTCTCCTTGATACTTGCACACACTCACGTCCTCATATGCACATATTTACGTCCTCTTCTTGACACATACATACACATCCACGTCCTGGTCAACACATGAGAACGCACTTGGTCGAATACACTTCACTTACTGACACTATACTGTCTTACACACATAATCCATGGTCAAAGACACACATACACATAACCTTCGATCAAAAGCGCGCGCGCACACACACGGAGTCTAGATTTCTCTTACACATATTGATCACAGTCCTAACACACTATTCACCCATGTCTGTATCGTAGCAATAGTCTAAGCACACATAACCTCGATATGTACGTTCGATCATGTACGATTTGACTTGTTTAGGTAATTGAAAAGTTATTTTAGTTGATTATTTATTTTAGTAAATCAATTTATTTTACTAATGTGTGTTTTTTTTTATAAATTTTAATAATTGTCATGCCGTTTTGCAAATTTTAGATAATTTGTAATTTTTTTGATTAATTTAGTTAAATTGTATTTTTTAACTAAAACTGCATTTTTTGAAAAGTTGTATATCTAAGATACGTATTTTAGTATATTTTGCGTATAGGGTTTAGACAAGATTTATTTTGGCACGTAGTATTTTTTTAAAATAAAAAATCTTAACCGGAGTTTTTAAAAAGATTTAGTTAGTTAGAGAATTTATATCTTTTTAGGTTTTTTTAAGAAAATAACAATAATTTGACAACTAACGTAAATTTAGCTCGATTTCTATAAAAAAGGTCTATCCACTAAATCTTTTCTAAAAAAAAAAAGAACTATGTTGGTTTGATCTCTATTAGCGAGTATGTAAGCACCTCTAGGGCAACTATAAAAAAATAAAATTTTTTAGTTTTTCTTAAAAATTCGTAATAAAAAATAATAAAAAATCCATTTTAATTACATTTTTGTATATCTTTAAATATTTTAATATCTTTAGAAAAATTATAAAAAATGAAGCCTATTAGTTTTTTTTTTTTACATGGTGACTTAGTTTTAATAGGTCAACCTTCAAACTTAGTTTTTTTTTTGCTTAATTTTCTAAAAAAATTATTTTCTTACAAAATTCGCAAGCTAGTGGCTAAATTAGGGTTTTCTCCCTTAGAAACCTTAATTTGATTTTTTACCAATTTAACTAGTTGGTGACTCCATTTTTTTTAAAAGAAAAATATTTTTCCTTAATTTAATGTCGAGTATTTTGTATTCAACGAGTTGAGCTTATGATAAAATAAGTTAAGAAAAATTGAAATATGGCTTAACAGTTGGTATCAGAGCGTGGTTCTAATGAACTCGCTTTGAAACTTCATAATTAAAGGAAGTAGATATCACCAGAACATAGTGAGAGTAAGTAGTATTAGGTGGGTGATAAAAGACTGTACTATGAATTGTGATGTAAACGTGATTATAATATTTAGTATGTTGAATGTAGATTAATTCTAAATCTAACAACAGGGTTATAGGTTTAAGTTGATAGTTGGTTACGGTTTAAATAGAATGGAGAGGAGTTACTTGTTGACTACAAGGTTAAGATGTAGCGATTGCTATTAGAAATGGCTTACTAGGATATGTTTAGAATTGTAAATGAGATTATTGATAATTTTTTGATGGAATGTGTTATACTTGGTAAGATTGGTGGGCGTTAATGGAGATTGACTTAGGACCTCGGTACAATAGGTATATTATGATATTAACCTTTGAGCAAAGATAGTTGGATAGGGAAGGAATCATAGCTTTAATGATACTAGTAAGACATTTTCCAACAAGGGTAGAAGAAGGAAGAGTCTACCCTGCTAGTATTACTCATATTCTTGTTAGTGTACCTTATATTTGTAGGCGTCATCCTCTAAGGATCATTGATTAGTTTCTATGTTTTCTTAAACCAATTGAAGTGGCCATAGAGTACTATCAGCACCAAATTAACCAGACGTTAAGACTATGATACTTGAACCACCATAAGAAAACCAACAACTTGTAGTACCACAAGGTGAAGCTTAGTCAGACATATAGAATAATCATCAAGTAAATGAGGCTAATGTTGAGGAGGATCTTGAAGAAGAAGAACTTGAAGAGGAGGAACAGGAGGTAGATATTGAAGGTGAATCTAGTGTAGATGTGTATGCTATAGTAATGCAAGCTATAGCTGGTACCAAGATGGATAGGTAGGTAATGGTACACAAGAGTAGTCAAAGGTAGATCTTATATAAGATGAGGAATTAGAACATGAGGTAATGAGTAACAACAATGCTGATGAGTTTGATGATGATGAAGTATATGAGGTAATTCCAATTCCTGATACTCTTGAGTTAATATCAATAAGCTCTAAATCTATAAGTGAAGAGGAAGATAATATAGTAGGTGGACATATGGAGTGGATTCCTTTTGATCCGATGGCTGTTACATATAACTTTGATGATGAGTAGTCTTGACTGGCTAACTTATTTTACTAGAACCTTAAGGATGATCTAGTAGCATTTTTGGTTGAATCTAATGTATATTTTGATGTATTTTTTGGCTCTTGGATCATGTATGGATGTTGTAAATAGCCTATGTAATTGGATCAAATGTAATCTTAGTGATTAGTAATGTAAATTTTTGTGATGTATAGATGTAAATATTGAGTTTGTATAAGCTGATGTAAATAGTGATGTACTCAAGCTATAAATCTTATGTATGTAATCAAAAGTCTATTGAGTTGTACATTTTATTTTCTAGAGTTGTAAGGAACTATGATGATGTAAAGTAAGAATCAAAGCAATAGTGAAAGTTATGTGTATTGTGCATATTGATTAAAATAATAATAATATTATTATTATTTTATATAAGTACAAATCATAGGAATTTAGCAATTCAAGAAATATTTATAGAAATAAGGAACCGAATGACTTATGAATAAACTTGTGCAAGTTTTGTAAGTTATAAATATTAAGCATGTAATGGCTGAAACTAGAGGTGGAAGTCGCAATGGAAGGTCTGAAGGAAATCAGAATCTTCTACCACGAACTCCATCATCCCTGAGGAATAACCTAGGCAAGATATACCCTCGCCACCACAAGAGGCTATATTGGACAATTACTTATTAGTATGCTATACAATGATGAGACAATAGGGAACATTGATTCAGTATCTTGCAACTGGAGGTAATATAAGTAATAGGAGGCTACAAGAGGCTGAACAAAGAATAGAACAACCTCATGATGTAAATAAGCTTCTTGAGTTCATAAAGGCAAATTGGTGCTTTAAAGGTAAAATGGGTAAACTAGCCCTAGCTAATGAATTGTTGGATCAAGTTGAAAGGAGTTTTAAGACTTTTAGAATTTCGGAGTCCCAAAAACTAACATATGGCACTTTTATGTCAAAATTGATTGCTCAAGTTTGGTAAGACTCAGAGCAAGATAATTAGGTGATAATATCACCTGGCAGAAGTATAAAGAAGAATTTAAGGAACATTTCCCTCATAGTGTTCGGAACAAGATGGTGCAAGATCTATTTGAACATAAGAAGGGGGGTATGAGTGTGACTTAGTATCAAACTGAATTTAATATATTGTTATGGTATGCACCTGCTTCTTATTGAGAAAATCCTGAGCTAAAGAAGGATTTGTTTCTCATTGCGCTTGATCTTACGATGTTTTGTAAGTTAAAGGATTATGGTTTCACTACTTATAATGAAGTGGTGGATAGGGCGAGGCAATTAGAAAACAATCATGTAAGGATGCAGGTAATGTGGAGCCAAAAGGTTAACAAGGGTTATCAATTGAATATGTTGTTTAAGAGATCATACGTAGGTGCTACTATTAGTTCTGTGCATTAAAGGAAGAAGCTGACAACTTTAGCTAGTAGCCCTGCACAATCGATACCTGGCTTAAATTTCTATGATAAGGATGACAATGTCAAATGTTGGACATATGGAGCAAATCATTTCCCTAGACATTGTTCTTAGCTTAAGGGAAGGTGTTTTATATGTGGTGATCAAGACCATTTACTGTCAGCTTGCCTGAGAATGAAATTAGTGAAATGTAACAAATGTGGCAAGGATGGGCATTTCTCTAGGTTTTGTACATAGTATGGACAAGGAGCAAGAAAAATTGGAGGTTATGGTAACATAACTACACTTGCCCGTGTTGTTGCTATAGAGGATATGGAAAATGAAGAGGATGAAGATTTTTTTGATTGGATGGAGGAGTATTATCACGATGAAGCTCAGGAAATTATGGGAGTTGAAGAAGAAACTAATGAAGGACTTATGATAGGTACGTACTTATATTATTTATTCTAATGATAAATTATGTGTTAGTTAAATTTAAATACTTAGATCTTGATATTTATGAATGCAAATCTAGTTAGTAATCATGGAATTAGTATATTCAAGGAGAAGTGCTTATAAATAGACAATCTGCATTTGCATTATTTGATACTAGTATGTCTTATTTTTTCATAAGTTAGAAGTTTATGAATGAAAAGGAGATTAGTATAATTAAAACTAATACGGCGTATAGAGTTAGAACACCTACTGGGGAGAAAGTAACGACTCGAGAAGTGGTGGACAATGGTTGAATTGAAATTTAGGAGGAAGAGTACCTTATTAGTCTTGTAAGATTACCTTTATAGGGTTATAATCAATTGTAGGAATAGATTAGCTATTTAAGTATAAAGCGAATGTGGAATGTAGTAGTAAAACTATTACTCTAAATGATGGAGAAGTGGTGTTTCAAGGGAAAGCAAGTAGAGGTAAATTGAAGTTAGCTGTTATTGAGATATGTAATGAAATAAGTGACATAAAGGTAGAAGAGAATGATTTGAAGTTTTGTTGGTTATTTGCTATTGAAGTAAAGAAAGAGGCACCTAAAGTAGCAAATATACCGGTAATATGTGAATTTTCAGATGTGTTTCTAGAGCATCTACTAGGTCTAACTTTGCATTGAGAGTTAGACTTCACCATTAAGTTAATCCCTAGAATTGAGCCTATGCCTAAAGCTCCGTATTAGATGTCATCCATGGCACTTTAAGAGCTAAAGAAACAACTTTAGGAGTTATTAGATAAAGGATTTATTTGTCTAAGTGTTTTAGCATTTAGAGCACCTATATTATTTGTAAAGAAGAAAGATGCTATTATAAGGTTGTGTATAGACTATTAGGAAATAAATAAGATTACTGTTAAAAATAGATATCTGCCACCATACATTGATGATTTATTTGGTCAGTTATAGGGTGCAATAGTGTTTTCTAGAATTGATTTAAGATTGGGGTATTATCAATTGTAAGTTAAGCCGAAGGACATACCTAAAACTATGTTTAGGACTCAATATAGTCATTATGAATTTCTGGTGATGCCTTTTTGTTTAAAGAATGCCTTAGTTGTATTCATGGATTTAATGAATTGTATATATCAACCATATTTGAATAAATTTACTATGGTATTTATTGATGATATTTTGATTTATTCAAAAATTAAGGAGGAGCATACAGAGCATTTACGGTTGGCAATATAGAAGTTAAAAGAAAATAAGTTATATGCTAAGTTAAGTAAATGTAACTTTTGGTTAGATAAGATTTCTTTTCTGGGTCACATCGTATTTGGTGAAGGAATTTTTGTTGACCTTGAAAAGGTAAAAGCAGTAATGGAATGGAAGCAATCAACCATTGTTTCAGAAGTGAGAAGTTTTTTAGGTATGGTTGGATACTGTTGATGGTTTATAAAGGATTTTTCTAAGATTGCAAAAGCATTAACTCAATTGACTCAAAGGATGTCAAATTTGAGTGGAGTAAGGAATGTGAGTAGATTTTTTGGGAATTAAAGAAGCGACTTGTCACAACACTAGTATTAATATTACCTAATTCAAATAAACTGTATAATGTATATAGTGATGCTTCTCGGAACGGATTGAGTTATGTACTAATGCAAGATGGAAAAGTTGTTGCATATGTATCAAGGTAGTTAAGGCCACATGAGAGGAATTATCCAACTCATGATTAAGAACTTGCAGCTGTGGTATCTGTTTTAAAAATTTGGAGACATTACTTGTTTGGATAATGATATGAAATATATACTGATAAAAAAAGTATAAAGTATTTCTTTACTTAGAAGGAGTTGAACTTAAGATAAAGACGATGGTTGGAATTAATTAAATATGATGATCTAAACATAAATTATCATCTTGAAAAAGCTAATCTTATAGTAGATGCTTTGAGTCAAAAGAACTATAAACAAGTTGCAATATTGTTGACCTCCCAATGTGAGTTGGTACAAGAATTAGAAAAGTTAGAAATTAGGTTTGATTGGTGTAAACCTAATAGTTAAGTAATGAATTTAGTGATGCAACCTACCTTATTAGAGAAAATTAAGTGACAACAAGAGGAGGATTAGGACATGAAGAAAATGAAAGAAAATCTAAGCAAAGGGGATGATTTTGATTTTGAGGTGGATGAAAGAGGTATATTAAGATTTAGAGGAAGAATGTGCTACAAAACCCCAACATAAAAGAAAGGAAATTTTAGATAAAGTATACATTATAGGTTATACATTACATTTGGGAAAAAATAAAATGAACCATGGTTTAAAATCAATGTTCGAGTGGAATGGAATGAAAAGGGATGTTACACAGTATGTAGCAAAATGTACTACGTGTCAACAAGTTAAAGCAGAACATCAAAGATTGAGTAATATGTTACGACCCTTGGAAAAACTAAAATAGAAATGGGATTATGTTACAATGGATTTCGTGGTGGCATTTCCTAAGACTTAAGTAGACTATGATTTGATCTTGGTGATCATGGATAGACGAATGGAGAGTGCACAATTCTTGCCCTATTGGACGGGAAATTTAATAGAAAAGATGGCTAGATTATATATTTGAGAGATAGTAAGATTATATGGTGGGCCTTAAAGTATTGTTTCTAATTGGGATAGGTGATTTTTATCCAAATTTTGAGAAAGTTTACATAGAGCTTTAGGTATAAAGTTACACATTAGTACAGCTTATCATCTGCAAATAGATAGGCAATTTGTGCGAATAGTTTAGACTTTAGAAGATATGTTGCGTGTTTGTGTATTGGATTTTTGTAGTGATTGGGATAAATATTTGCCATTGATAGAGTTTGGCTATAATAGTTACCAGGCAACTATATAGATGACACTTTATGAAGTATTATATGGAAGAAAGTATAGATCGCCATTGTATTAGGATCGTGAAGAGTTTGCAATTATTAACTTGACATGATTAATCAAATGAGTGAAAAAGTCAAGATTGTACTACAATGAATGAAAGAAGCTTAAGATCATTACAAGAGTTAGGCAAATTTCAAAGGAAGGCCATTGAAATTTGAGGTTGGAGATTATGTTTATGTTAAGATGAGTCCATTTAAAGGACTTAGGTGATTTAGCTTAAAAGGAAAGTTGAGTCCTCGATATATTGGTCCCTTTGAAGTACTAGATAAAGTAGGTAATGTGTTTTATAGAGTAGCTCTATCCCCAAGTTTATTAGGCTATCATGATGTATTTCATGTCTAATGTTAAGGAAGTTTATTAAGAATTTGAATGTAGTGGTGGAAATAAAGCCAGTAGAATTAAATAAGAATTTCAAATTTGTGAAGTAACCTACAAAGATAATAGGTAATTGGGTTCAGAGGTTAAGAAATTGAGATGTGGAGTATGTGAAGGTACAATAGGGTGAAGGCCTGGATTTAGAAGCTACTTTGAAGTCAAAAATAGCAATGATGAAACAATATTTATTGCTCTTCTAAATTATAGTTAGTAAAAGAATATAACTTATAATTTTGGTTAGTTGAGTAAAGGGTTGATATATAGAAGTTTTAAGGAAAAAACTTTTTTTGAAGGAGGGTGGAAAAATAAGCCCCGTAATTGGATGTTTTGGATTTAGTATGTAAAATTTAAGGTCATAGCGTAAGATGTTTGATTAAGCTTAAATTTTACAATGAAGTTAGGAATATTAGTAAAAGTGACCTTGGGAGTTTAGATTTAGGAAAATAAAGTAATTAAATATTAAATGATTAAGTTATGCATATATTACTTGTTATTTATTGAATACGCGTAAAATGGGTTTTGATAAATAACAAAGCAATTGAGATAAATTATATATATACTAAAAATCATAAAATAACTTAAATAATATTTAAGATTATTTATTTGTATTATATTTGTATTTGTGTGTAAGTAAAAATATTTAAAATTATTTAAAATATCTAATATATGTTAAAATAATACTAAAATAATTAAATAAAATTAAGAAAAATATATGAAAAGTGTAGAAATGTTTGGATTTGGGGTGTGGCGTGGGAATTAAGAATGGAAATTAACAAATAAAAAATGGACACATAAAATTGAAAAAGGAAAAAGAAAATGGAACACTTAGCAAAGGAAAATTGCAAGAAAAAACCATAAACTCCATCTATAAATATGGGAACCTTCATTTAAACCCATTTTGGGTAGTTAGGAACTTATAAAAAAAAATAGGGAGAGGTTAGAAGAAAAAAGATGTTATTTTTACAAAAGTAAACAAAAATATAGTGTAATTAGGGCTTAAACAAGGAACCTATGATAGACCACCACTTAGAATGAAACAAAGAAGACCACCACACAGTAACCCCCACTTCAGGTTGGATCGACAGCCATTAAGTGGTTAGAGGTGATTGTAAGTTTATTTTTCTGATGAGTTCAAATTCATACTGGATTTTGTATAATTTATTAAAAATATCAAATTAATGTGGAAAATTATGAAAGTTGGTATTATGGGATATTTTTGTATATAGATTTAAGAAAAAAAATCAATTTGATAGAATTAAGTTTTGGGTTATACTATCCTTAGAAAATGACTAAACTTGAGTTGATTTTTAATTTATTTTAAATAACTTTAATGATATAGTTTTATATCCAAAATTTTTATATGTACTGTTTTGGGTATATATTATATTGCTATGAAGATTTTTTCTTGAAATTTATCTTTCAAATTTTAATTTAATTTTTAGGCCTTAAAATCATAAATGAAAGATAATTTCTTAGGCTTATTTTGTGATTTATTGCTAGATTGATGAAAATTATGGTTTAGGGTGTACTTAGTCATCGTGAAATGTTAATTGATGGTGAGAGATGGTATTTGTAGTGTTAGGGATGTTAGGTGTGTGTATTATGTGTAAATTATGTGATAATGGATAATATGTGAAGGTGAGAAATTAAATGAATGCACATTTGGGTAAAATTATGATTTGAAGCTTATATGTAATATTGGTATAAATACTAAAAGGGTACTTATATTGTAGGAGTAAGTGGCGATAATACAACCCTGCATCAGACTTAAGTGAGTAAGTTGGATGTTTTAAATAAGTTGGGATCAATATATTACTGTATTTTGGGTATATTATGATACTTGGAGGCTTATCATTGTATGTGGTTATACTTGTAAGTAGCTGCTTGTGTGCATGCTTATGTGTCTCTGAATCTTTGGTTGTTTATTGATGATTTGTTGTGATGGTTTGTAATTGTTTGTGCTAAGTGAAATTGGATGATCACCTTAAACTAGACTTAATTGTATTTGACCTAAACACATTAATGAGGCATACATTGCAACCCTTTAGCGGTCGACTAGGATTCTCCGACTAAATATTGACACATTCAAAAGGGATAGTACTGTAGTATAATGGTCTCTTCTTTATCCTTAATTGAACTAAGTAATAGGAGAGGATGTTGTGGTAAGGATGAGGGCAATGGTTTGAAGAATAGTTATGGGAGGAGCTATGTCATTATTGCATAAACTTAGTTTTGGTTGTAAGATGTTGCATATACATTGAAACTTCTCAAATGCGGATTAAAGCAGGTGGAATTTCTTTAATTTCTCAATGGATTGAGTAGCATGTGACGATATTTGCTTGTTGCATTACATTTAATTAATTGTTTGAGAACCATGCTTATGTTGTTGTACAGTCTTTTGTTTATGTCCCTACTTATTAAGCTCTTGGTTACTCATATCCTCATAGATTTTCTTACTAGTATCGACCTAAATGCTGCATTATAACTATTTAGAGTTTAGTTCCTTTTGAAGAACTTTGGGGGAGTGAGGACTAAATTGAATGATCAATAGAGTTTTTGCAAGTTTTGCTAATAACTCTTTGCTATTTGAGTTTAATCGTATAAATTCAATTGATCACAAACAACTATGATATGTAAATATCTCTTGAGATATCGAGTCAATATATATATATATATATATGTGTGTGTGTGTTTTGAAGATCTATATGTAATTTTTTTCAATATTCTTGTATAGACTGTTTATTTCAAAGCTGGTATGCATGATGCTTTGTGTAAATCATATCTACGATAACGGTTGTGAAGTTGACTATTATCTTAAGTTGGTTTACACGTCGGGACTATTATGACTCCATCACTTCGAGGCATAACATGTTATTTCCACATCTACAAAATTCCTATCAGTTTCTATCATATTCAGCAATAAATTGTTCATTCACCAAAAACAAAGACCCCTTAAAAGACTAGTAGTTGGGATGTAGCAAGAATCCACAAATCTTAATTGATTATGTAACCTTTCTAACTTATTATTTTTGCTTTAAGTTTCCATCAAAAAGACCAAACTTAGTTTATATTTATTTATGAGCACTTTTAGATTATTAATTGTCTTAGGGGACCCAACTTGCAATAGTTCCAACAAAGAAACTTCATGATTCCCATGTAGCTATTAGAGGTCAACCACTATTGCCCATGTTGTTGATTTCCAACATCGGAACATCCACTAGATTGTATTCAACTGTTTATTAACATGATCTATCTTGTGTTTTTTACTGTCCATAACAAGATTCTTGTCATCATCTTTGATTCTTTTGAGCTTTAACCTTTCTAAGTGAGGTATAATCACAGGAGTTTCATCACTATCTACAAGGGTCACCAAATTTTTAGAAGCTTCATGTGATGAAGGAAGATCTTTTTTGGGCTTCAAACAAGATTCAAGTAAGTAAGAATAAAAACGAGATTGAATTTGCTAGTTAGGTGATGTTTGGTTTTTTTGAGTTGATAGTTTTGTGGGCAGTTTTTATGTTCAGGATGGTGAAGAGTGAAGTGGAGTAGGTTGTATTGTTTGGTTGTGAAGGGGAGATTGTTTGCGAAGTGCAAGTTGATGGATGGATATTTGAATAGGAGGATGGAGGTGGTTAGTTTTGAGAAAGGGAAAATTGTAGTGTTGAAGTTTGGGGGTTTGTTTTTGTGTTTAAGCTATTAGAAACTAGGTCATCACCATTAGAGTTTTGATTCAAAGAATCTCATGAAGTCGCAGGCATTAGCTGAGGGTTTAAGTAAAGCAATGTCTTGGTTTAAGGGTTAACTAATATTCTTTTTTATTATTCGTATTTGGGTTGACATTTTCTTTCTCTACATTCTCTACACCCATAGACACTTTACTAGGAGGGAAAGCTTTCAACTAATGCCCAAAATTTTCCATAGATTCATTCTCCAAACTATAGTTGTTGAGCACATGCCCCAAGCGGCTACAGTTAAAACCAAAATCTGTAAGTCTCTCGTATTTAAAATGTACCTTGTACCTTCCACAATTAGCTTTATATATCTACTAGCTAGTTTTGAGTGGGTCCATGTAATTAAACTTCATATTAACTCTTAGAAAACCCCTATGGATACCTATATTAGGTCCCATAACTTCCACCTCGATCACGTCTCTAATCTCACTTCCCAAACTTCTCACATTGCTTAATGTCATTTGATCCAATTTTAATCTATGGATTTGAACCCGAAAATCAATCTTATCAGTTTAGATCTCCTCTAAATTCTCAAAAGACTTCCATGTCATGCCCCGAAGCGGTAGAGTCGTAACGGCCCCGCCATGTAAACCATCCTAAGATAGAAGTTGGCCTTATAACCACTATCTTAGACCTGATCTACACAAGGAATCCACAACTAACCCGCTTTGAAGTAGACAATTTGTAATTTAAATAAATCATTTACCTATAAAAGTGATGAATTATATATATGTTATAATTCAGTTATTGCAGTTAAAGTTTACAATATTTCTCTATAGTATTTTTCTATATCATTACATCATTCGGAAATGAAAAATAATAAAAACTTAGACCTTAAAAATATGTGTTTATTCTTTAATATTTTTCCTCACTCCCCAGGATCCAGCAGTTGTTAGCTTCAGAGTAGTTGTTTGCCGCTTCTTAGCCAGCACCTGCACGATGTCTATAGAGATGTGAGCAATCACAGCTCAGTAAGTAGGGACGGAGGACTTAAAACTATACCAGAAACACAACAAGGTTTTCAATCACTTATTAGATGCAATGCATGTGCAAGCAAATGCCATCGCATGACGTTGTCCAGCCCGTCGTGAGATTAGAGAAATTACACCCGTGTTACATCCCGAAGTCGCAAAGTCGCAACAGTCTCGCCGTGTAAACCATTCTATGATAGTAACTGGCCTCACAGTGCCTACCATAGAGATAATCTACACAAAGCGTCGACGACTCCTCGCTTTGAAGTAAACAGTTTGATTAATAATTATACTACAATTATGATAATTATCACAAAGTTCTATAAAATATAGATAATCATAAATAAGTCCACAGAGCTTCCCAGGAAGTTTTACACAACACGACAGTTCACTAGATTACATAATAACTATTAGTCTTTCCTTCCTAACTACATGGTCATTCTAGTCACACATTATATTAAGTAACTTGATCCTCACACCCCTGGCTTCAAACGGGCTAACCTCTGGGTAATTGTAGGGCGGCATAGTACTTGAAGTGTTCACAAATCAGAACCTGCAAAAGGATCTATAAGGGTATGAGCAACTACAGCCCAGTAAGTTGAATTGGAGACTCATGAATGCATACAAGCACAAACAAGGTTATCAAACAATTATTTTCATGCAATGCAACAATCAAGTGTTATCGCACAACGTAATCCGGTCCGTTATCAAATCAGAGAAATTTCACCCGCTCCAATTCGGGTTGAGGAGTTCCATGTTATGCAGCAGCTCACAACCAAACCCAGGCTTGTGTAATGGAGACCTCGCTCCTCCCGTGACTACCTTCGAACCATTGACTTCAACCCCGCCGCGACTTCCTCTCCTGTCACTTAGTTCGACTGAGGATGAAGAAGGGACCATTTTGTAATCCTGCGCTATCCCTTTTGAAGGGGTCGGTATTTGGTTGGAGAGTCCTATAATCCCCTAACGGGTTTGGTTATTAGGGTCAACTAAGATTAAATGCCGGTTAGGGTGTTCAACAAGTTCATACCAATTCAATCAGTCACAAAATCATTTACAGTACAAATTCCAGTACGAATTCAGATACATCAAGTACATGCGCAAACTATTTACAATCACAATCATATACAAGCCTAAGTCTCCGAGTACTACAAAACTAGTACTCTATTACAATAAGCAATAACCCAACTTACTTGAATTTGCTCGATCGCTCGATCCTCTAGTTGCGAGCTGATTTGTTTCTGGGTGTCCTATAATACAAATAGGTTCTTTTAGTACTTATATTTTATGGATTCTTATTCTAATTCATAATATAACCCATTTTCCTCATGTATATACCTATAACGTATTAATGATTCGTTGTGTTCTATTTCGGGGTTCGGCTCCTAAACTAGATTCTAGTTTTAATTCCTAAGTCGTAATTAAGCTCGAATCCCAATGTGATATTAATCACATTATGCTCGGGTATTCAAATATCCTATTGGGTCGTAATTTTTGTATTCTAAACTATTCGGTACACACTAACCCTAATTGAGGTATCGAATTTATTCCCGGTGTGTAAAAATCTTACATTTTGAGATATTTACTTAAAATTAAATGTCATTTCAGATTTATTATTTTTTCTGATTTCTATTATAATATTATCTAAATAACCTTATTTTTTTAGATTTATTAATTTACATTTTCACATATTACTAATTTATTATATTACTTACCTAATTTCCCTAATTAACCATACTTAGTACCCAAAGGCTAAGATTAAGGTTCCACTGGAGAGATTAACTTCCCTAAACCTCTAATTAAGATCCAAATTAGTAATTAACATCCTAATCATTTAATTAACCTTAAATCACTCAATTTTACCATCATTTTAGGGCTAAAAATTAACTTAAAAATTTCGAAAATTAATTTTAAAAAATGGTTTCATAGCACTGTTATACATCATATGAGCATCCTACAGAAAAATTTTGAACTCCAAACTACATCCCTAAGCCTATTTATTTTCCGGTTTACTAATGCTCGGTTTTGAACAATTTGTTAGGGACCCTATATTTCCAGACATAATTAAACTAAATCAATATTTTTCCCTAAATCTACATACAATAAAACCTCATAATAACAAGTTTCATAATTTTCTAGGCAAAATAAATAATTTTACAAAATTATACAAAAATCGAGTGAATAAATGAATAACTGATTTGAAGCTTTTGGGCCGTCTAAACCCGGTCCAATGTTGTCGGCCGGTCCAGGCGGTGGGTTTAGTGTAGGGTGGTGGTGGTGGTTCAGTCCTAGGTGGTAGTGAGTGGTGGGTTTAGCTTACTTGCCTAATCTGCACAGTTTTTTTTTTTTTCTGGATTTTCTCTCGATTTTTTCGGTGTTTTGATTTTTCTTAGATCCTAATTTGACCAAAGGACTTTTGGAATTTTTTCCCCTATTTATAGACAATTGTAGAATTTAATGTGCATTAATTTGATGGGATTTTGCCCCAATTCCATGATTTTTGGTTTTTTGTTTGTCACATTCTTATTGGTTATTTTTTTTTTTTTGCTGACCACGACCTAATCTTGTTGCAGTTATCCCCTTCTGATTTTTTCTTATTTTTCTATAATTATTTTGTATTTTTCTTTAATTATTTGCTTAGTTTTAGGCTAATTTAGGTAATTACGTGTATTTTTATCTACACGTAAATACATGTGGGGTACACGTGAACATTCCTAAATATTATTTTGGTCATTCTAAAATTTTTAGTATACATATAATCTATCTCTAGTAATTTATTAGTTATTTCATTACACTTTTCGCATTTTCGATAATTAATACCTATTATACTTAAAATTTGAAAATTTTATAGTCTCCTATTTTACTACTTATTTTCTTAAATTCAAGTTTACGGGGGTCAGTTTTACTAATATTCCTCTTAATAGTTTATAATTTGGGTTTGATCGGATCCTTTAATCGATCGCCCTAAACCTTGGGTTCTAAGTTCAATCTTACGGTTACTTGGCTTGGCTTGGCTTGGCTTTTGGGCTTACAGCCCGCTCTAATCCGGGTTGAGGAGTTGCCGTTAATACAACAGCTCACGACCAAACCCAGGCTTGTGTAATGGAAACCTTGCTCATCCCATGACTACCTTCGAACCACTGTCTTTACCTTCGCCGTGACCTCCTCTCCTGTCACTTAGTTCGACTGAGGATGAAGAAGGGACCATTTTGCAATCCTGCGCTATCCCTTCCGAAGGGGTCAGTATTTGGCCGGAGAGTCCTAAGTTCCCCTAACGGGTTGCCATGCATGTCCGATTATGATTATTGGTCGGATATTTGATTAAGTCTAGTTTAGGGTGATCAATCTTTTCATACAATTCATATAATATATGCCAAAACAACAAATAGAATCATAACATCACCCATAATCAAGCACATGCACACATTCAACTATCTAACAAGCACAACTAAGCATAATCTTAAGCCTGCAAAATACAACATCGTATTAATCCCAACTTACCTCGACTCCTCGCTCATTCACTTGAGATCCGATTTGATCAGGCCATCGCCGATCATTCCTATAACACAAACGTGGTTTCAGCTTTTCATATAACTATTATAGGTTCATTTTATCCTATAATACTTATTGTTACGTTTTGTTTAGGGTTTAATATGCCTAATTATCTAGGTCTTACGTCTTTTACAATTATTTAGGTTTGGGGTTAGGTTCGGGTTCGGTTTTCACATCGATTTCTAAATTAGGTTCTAATTTGATTTCTAAGTAGTTTTTTATACTCTAACCCTAGAAATTCGTTTCAACCCATAATGTGAAATTAATCACATTATTTCCCGATCTCTTAAATACCAGCATTACCCCTAGTCAGTATTTTATTTCACCCAGTACACTTATATCCTTATTAGTGTACCGAATTCACTCCTGATGTGAGAAATTTTTACATTTTTCATATAATTACATAAATTCAAATTTCCTATCAGTTTTATTGTACATTTTTATTATTATCACAATATCAATTTTTATTATAATATTTCCTATTTATTATATTTCCAATAATTACCTATTATGTATTATTACCTTTTATGTATATATTACACTTCTAATATTTATATCACTCTAATTATCATCTCTAAACATCAATTATCATTTCAAAATGTCTAAATTCATCCTAAATAAGATTTTACTCCTAATTACCCTAATTTACAAAATTAACTTAAAATGTACTATTTTTCCATATTGCTTATTTACTACATAATTAACCTAATAATTACATTTAACACCCTAAATACTACAAGTATCATTCTCCATCAGATTTCAACATCCCTAAACATCTACTTATTCACTAAGTCAGTAATTAATAATTTAATTACTTAATTAACTCTAAATTACTCAATTTTTCCATCATTTTAGGGCTAAAAATTAACTTAAAAATTTTGAAAATTAATTTTAAAAAAATGGCTTCATAGCATTATTCTATATCACATGAGCATCCTACAGAAAAAAAATTGAGCTCCAAACTACACTCCTAAGGTCATTTATTTCTAAACCGAAATGTGCTCGGTTTTGCATGATTTCTTAAGGACCATATATTACGGGGCATGTTTTCATCAAACTAATATTTTTCCTACAAACTACATACAAAAATATCTCAGAATAAAAAAGTTCATAATTTTCTAATAATATGTACTATTTTTACAAAATTACATAAAATCGGGCTGGAAATCAGACTCACCGATTTGGGTGGCTTTAGCCACCGCCAGCCGCTGTGGCCTTGTCGTCTGACCTGGGCGCTACCACCACTGTGTGGTGGTGGTGGCCGTTCACTTCCAACTCCTCGTCTGGTGTGGGTTCCCTTTGAAAGCCCTAATTGCATAGTTTTTCTAATTTTTTTTTCTAAACCGAATTTTTCTCTCAATTTTCATCTCTTACTAATTTTTTCTGATTTCTAACTGTCCAAATGAGTTCCTAAATTTTTCCTGCTATTATAGGGCTTTAGAGGATTTATTGTGCATTAAATGGGATAGAACAATTGCCTTATCCCTTGATTTTTGGCTTTTATGTTGGCTTATTTTAATTGGTTGAATTTTTTTTCTTATTTTTCCCAGCTGCCATGACCCAATTTTGGATCATTCATGATTTTTCTTGATTTTTCCTTATTTAATTATGAATTTTCTTTAAGTATTTTGTATTATTTTAGCACATTTCACATATTTTAAGAAATTACGCGTATTTATACTTACATGTAAATTCATATATAGTACAAATAAATATTCTTAAATATTATTTAGGTTATTTTATAATTTTTAGTATACATATAATTTATCTCTAGCGATTTGTTAAGTACCGGAATGCCTTTTACGCATTTTCGATAAATAACGAGTTATATACTTAAAATTTGAAAATTTTGTAGTCTCCTATTTTATTACTTATTTTCTTAAATTCAAACTTACGGGATCGGTTTACTAATATTTCTGTCTTTACTTTATAATTTAGGCTCGATCGGATCATTCAACTGATCGAAACCTCGGATTGCTTAGTTGTGGGGCTTACATTCTACACTCTTAAAAACTAGCAAATCCCATAATCGCCCATGGACCACTAGCAAGGAATTTTTTAGTAGCAAAAATAGAGGGAAATGTGCATAGGAAGAGATTCTGACAAAGAATAGATATCTTAACATTCTTAAGATCCTTCCATGACTTTTTAAGAATATTAATCACAATAGTTTTATTAAGAGATTTATCTACAACAACTTTACCTACAAGTGCTCTTTCTTTAGCTCCACTAAGCAATTGATTTACTTCTAATTCCAAGTCCTTCAATGGATTGGGGTGAGTATTGCCACAATTGTGAGCCATCATAGTAGATCTACATCAGATAACAAATAAGAATAAGCGACAACAAAAACAAGAGAAAACAAAGTAAGAACACTCATGCAAGACAATACTCAATGAATGCTAGACATAATGGAGAATGGAAATGGATGTATAGATTATAGATGTAGAATCAAACTTACATTACGAAAATAGAGTGTATGCAAATGTATATAAAAAGAGATTTAATGGGTATGGTATTGATGGGTATACTAATACTAATTAGAGTGTTCTTTAATTTATTGGATTGATATAGATTTAATTGTGAAAGATTGAGATGCAACAAATATATAATGAATTTTGATGATGTGTATGACATGATATAATGGTTACAAAGTAGAAAGAAAAATGTGAAGAAAGAGAAGAAATAAAAATAGAAAAACACCATCTAACTTGTGACTACTCTCAGCTAGAGAGGATTTTCTTTTTCTAGAGAGAGAAGCGTTATGCTTATTTTCTAAATTTTGATTGTGCAATCTTTTTAAGGGTTACCGCTAGTGTAATTGAGTACATAAGGACTCTTAATTGCAAAACCTAAATAGTTTTAGGCCAGTATTTGATTCTCGATTAGCCAAAAAATCTAGGTTTAAATAAGCTCCATAATTTTTGGAAATAATTTCGTCAACAAAAATATGATAGGTTTTTTGCTTTCAGCTAAAATCATGATAGCTGATTTGAATTTCAGCTTTCTACCAATTCATCAATTGATTTTGGCTCTAGGTCTAAGGGCTTTGGTCTAGATAGAGTTATAAATGAGCCGAGTTGCTTGTGAGCTGCTCATGAGTTGTCGGTTCAACTTTACTCAACTCGAGATTGAGCTCAAGATGAAGCTTGTTTACTTAGATAAGCCGAGCTTGAGTTCTAATTCAGGCTTACTAACTTAGGTTCATGAGTCGGCTTGTTTAGACTCGTGAATAAGTTTATGAATTTTATATATATTAAAAATAAGGAAAAGTATAAAAAAAGTCCTTAACATATATCTATATATACGAATTAATCTTTAACCTTTCACTTAATTCATTTTAGTTCTCAATGTTTTAATAAATTTACAAAAAAGTCTCTTTATTAGTTTTTCCATTATATGTCAATATATTAAGAACTAAAATAAACTAAATGAAAAGGTTAAAGACTAATTTGTACATACAGATAAACATTAGAGATTTTTTTATACTTATGTGGATAAATTATATACTGATATGTATCTACAATAACGGAAAATTTAACAAAGTTTAATGAAATGACTTATTTGATACGACTTGAAAATATTGAGAATTAAAATGAACTAAATAAAAGGTTAATAACTAATTCGTAAAAATGTGAAATGTTAGGTGTTTTTGTGTACTTTTCTCTTAAAAATATTATATATTATTAAAATCTAAAGGCTAATATCTATATAATATATATAAATATATAAAATATTATAAGATAATATATAATATATAATATATAATTTAATCTTTATTTATTATTTATTAATTTATTTATTTATATATATTTTAATTTTTTATATTTGGACTCGTTATTAAGTTCAAATTGGGTTGTTTTAGGTTTTGTTCAGTTCAAGTTTAATTGATAAACGAATCGAATTTAAACTTAAAATAAAATTTATTTATTTAAATAAATTGATACTCAAATTTGGATTCGATAATTTTTGAAGTAATTGAATTGAGGTGAGCTTTTAACTGAAACTTTTAAAAACTCAGATCAATTCGATTGGGTCGTTTGCAACACTAGTTGCAGAATTCATATGAATGCCATAATTTAAGAGCTCATGCCTACGTCACTGCCTTGTCAATGATACTGTGCAGGTGCTACACGATCCACGTTGATCTGATGCGTTCAAAAGGACGATACTGCTAGACAAAATTTTTTGGCTGAAGAAAAGGAAAAAAAAAAAAAAAAAAACAGGGGATATTTTTCTTTTCCAACGAAGGACAACGGTTTTGCTTCTTCCATCGATAGATGGGGACGGCGCTCTCATCAACTTGTAGTCCGGCGAAGAACCGGGGAAGGCATTAGGACGGCTTTGTGCCCCGTTGCTCCCTTCTCGACTCTGTCTACATACTATTGGCTTTTAAATTCATATCTCCTGTCCTGCGTATTTTCAGTTGAAAAATATCTTTTGGCCAAATAAAAAAACAAAATTGAAAAGTATGTAACATAATAATATTTTTATAGGCTAAATAACCAATGTACCCCCTTATATTTATTTTAGGTACATTTAACTCCCTTATTTTTAAAATTGAATCTTTAGACTCCAAATGTTTGATAAATATGCTTTTTTTAGAACATATTTTACTGTTTTTCTTTTGCATAAAATAATAAAAGAAATATATAAAATTAACAAAAGCACAAAATCTAGGGTAAATTGCTGTATAGAAGTGAATACATTTTTTATTTTTTAAAAAAATTGGAGTATAAATGCTCAATTTTGAAAATAATGAGTTTGAGCATATATGAAATTATATTTGCAATTTTCACTCTATTTTATGCAGAGCTTTCATTGATAGTGGGAACCCTATGAGGTTTTTATTTGATATGCTCAATCTTTAATGATCACAAGTATTTTTATACATTTTTGAAATCATATCAGGCATCTGTACTATCTGGATAAGCCGATATACCGGCCGAAGATTATTCAAAATTCATAGGCCGGATTAAGTGGCTTAGTTAATATCTTCCAATTTTTTAACTTATTGGACGTAACCGAAATAAATTTTTCGCCACACCAGTTGGTTTGGTTATACCGTTTGGAATAAGACATTCCAACAATTTAATATTTTCTAGGAAGAAATGTGATAGATGAACTTAATAATAATAATAATAATAATAATAATGAAGGAATATAATATGATTGTTATTGCGAAATTTATGTTCATATTTGATATGTAAGAATGGATTAAAATGGAATCGCAATTTAGATTCCATTCTCTTTCTTTATATTTAGAAGTGAATTTAAAATTTGGAATTACACTTTCATAAAATTGATGATTTTAGAGAGAAATTGCGATTCTATTTTTTCTATATTTATTATTATCAATTAAATTATTTATTAATTTTTAAGTTAACTATGATATTTAATAAGTAAGAGTATTTTTTATATATATAATTACTATATTTGCATTTAATTTTAATCTATTTTATTCTATTCTATAGCCATTTTTAAGGGAAAGGATTTCATTCCATTCCATTCCATTTTAATTTAGTCTATTTATCTTACAACTTGAACATGATGGTAAAATAATTGAAAAATATGTGGAATACGTAAACTGCAGAGTGAAAAATCTACAATACCTTGAATGACTGATTCAATAAATTTTCGGACCAAATGTATTACCTCTCAAAACGTAATACGAAGTCAAGGTTGGAGTAATTTGTGTGATTACTTAAAATATTTTGTTTCAGGACATGAGCACTTACATCTGTTCAACTCGGATTCGAGGACTCTTCGGTGTACTAGTTTTTCCAAGTACTGGTCATTTTACTTTCGGGATTATCGTGCCAATATTTGGAGTTAGTAATATATGTTTTGGAGTGAAACTTGGAAAAGGACACACCAAGCATACCGGTTCCTTCTCTCAATTGCCGACCAGTCATAACTTTAGACAAGTCCACGTCCTTTTTGCTTTCGTAGTAGACAATACCGACGTTTGAATATACACCGAAACGTGCTTGTCTATTCTTTTCCAAATTTGTAGTTTTATGTATTCGTATTGAATAATTTTCCATACTAAGGTGATCCTGACGGTGTTGAATTACAATTTATGTAGCGGTCAGATTGTTATATACATATAGAAAAGACTAGAAGCAGACCCCCCAAAACATCATAAGCAGACTTTAAGTTTAGCATAGAAGTGTCATAACATTTTGTTTATAAAAAGTTACGGACCCATAATGTTTATAAAAACTGAATTGAGTTTGCAATGGCCTTAAGCAAATCACTTAATGATTTGGAGCCATCTTCAAGGTCAAACTTGTGCATCTTAAAAAAAGAGAAAAAAAAAAGTATCAAAAATTATTTATATTATTTCTTATATCTATTCGAATTCACTATATTTATCCGTAATAATTTTAGGGTGTTAGGCACATAAATAGGGATAGTGTAATTGGCAATTGTTAATTATTACAAAGTATTTTCTTCCCACATATTTTGTAAGTTCACACTATTAAGGCATGTTAGCCAGTATTAGAGTAGGAAGGCAATTGGTGTGGACGATAATGGTCCTCATGATGATGATGGTGTTCAGGAGACTCAGGTCTTCGTTTAGGTGGTGGACACTGTGTTGCAATGATTAGAGCAAAATCTAAAGCATGAGTGGGTCACAATGTCACATACTCTAGTGTTTTCAGGAACATCGTAAGGAGATTGTACATCATCTAGATGCTTTAGGAATCGTTGTACACGGGAGACTTCATTGGTAGACCTGCACCTGCTAGTAGGTGTTATGCCTATGACATGATTCAAAAAAAGACGACGACCTTGAATTGCACAGCTTCGGTTATTGACAGCGATATTAGGCTATAGAAGGCTTTGGAGGTTTTCAATTGAATGTAGATGTCCCATACTTGCAGGGAGTTTGGATATAACCGTAGAGATAAATTGTTTGTTTGGCTATTTGGAGGACCTACCAAAAAAGCTAAGGCAGATTGGTGGGCAGTAGGTTGAGAGAAGTCTCCACATAGTAGGAGAGGATTCAATCTAGAAGAGAGCAATAGGAAAGAGGTTTTGTACAAACATGATATAGGATAAATCAATTGCTCAAGAAGGAATTTTCGTAAGCTCAATGATTAAGTATTTATGGATTGATGTGTAAAATTTAGGATGATCGGATAAGTTATTTGATCAAACCCAAATTTTATAATAAATTAGAAATATTAATAAAAGTGATTTTGTAAGTTTGAATTTGAAAGAATAAATTATAAACTAATTAAAAAATTATAATATTGAATTATATGTACATTAATTGTTATTTATTAGAAATGAGTAAAACAAGTTCTGATAATTAACGAACTGATAGAGATAAATTATATGCACATTAAAAATTATAAAATAACTTAAATAATATTTATGAGTATTTATTTGTACCATATATGTATTTATATATAGATAAAAATACCAGAAATTACTTAAAATGCTTAGAATATGCGAAAATAATACTAATTAATTAAAGAAAATTCATAAAAAATAAATAAAAATCAAGAAAATTAAGGAAAAATGTAGAGAAGTCCATAAACGAGGAGTGGGAAGCTAAAAATTAAAGAAAGAAAATTAGCCAATTAACTTAGAACAAATTGAAAGTAAAAAAGAAAGAGATAAGAAACACTTGTTGATCAAAAATAAAAGAAAAACTCTAACTATAAATTTAATAAAGCTCTTCTAAAATTCATTTTGACTAGTTGTCAGTCCAGGCTAATTAGAGAGAGCTTAAGAAAAGAGGAGAGGGCATTTTTATAAAAAAAAGAAGAAGTAAAATAGTGCGCAATTAGGGTTTATAAAAAAAAAAAAAACATATTTCTGACAACCACCTTAGAATTGACAACCACCACCACTAGACGATGGAGGTAATGCCTAACTTAGCCGATAAAGCCATGGTGGCAGGAGCTAGCTATACTGATGAGTTTCGATTTCCTTCGAATTTTTGTTTATTAAAAATATCAAATAGTTATGGAAAATTATAAAATTTGGTATTTTGGAATATTTTAATATTTAGATTTAGGAAAAAAAATATCAATTTGATAAATTGAGGTCTCAGGATATACTATTCTTAAGAAATAAATAAACTTGAGTTAGTTCTCGATTTAAATTTAAATGACCTAGTGATGTAGTTTTGACTTCAAAATTTTTGTACAAATTATTTAGGATATATATTATAGTGATATGAAGATTTTTCCTTAAATTTAATTTTTTAAATTTATACTTAATTTTTAAGCCCTAAAATCATGCATAAAAGGTAATTAGTGGGCTTAATTTGGTAATTTAAAGTTAATTTGTTGAAAATTCTTATTTATTATGTAATTAGATATCCTTGGATGTAATTTTTTTATGTAGGATGGTATTTATGGAGTTTGAGTTGTTAATTGTATTTATTATGCATATTAGGTATTAATAATAAATTAACAATGGATAAAAATGTATATTTAAGTTAATTTGCGATGTAAGGAATTAATTAGGCATAAATTATGATTTAGGGTATAGTTAAATTATGTTTTAAGGTATAATTAGATATTTTGATATGTTATTGGGTGAAGAAGAATGATATTTGTAGTGTTAGAAATGTTAGATAAGTGATTTAGGTATAGATTATGTAATAATACATAATATGTACATATATGAAATTATGGAGTAGGAAAAATAATAGGTCAAAATTGATAATATTATGATGATATAAATCTAATATGGAATGAATATTTAGGAATTTATATAAAAAATTTAGGTTATTCTTACATCGAGAGTTGATTTAATAGTTAAATTAGGAATATAGTATACCGTATTGACTAAAATACTGGTTAGGAGTTAAAATAGAAATTTATAATACCTAAGTATAGTTAGATGAATTTCACAATAAGTCTGGCAAGAATTCCTAGGTTTTACAAATAAACACAGTAATTAGAAGCTAAAACAAAATTTGATTAAGAAATTGAATCAAGACTAGCTCGGTTATAGGAGATATACAGCTTGAATAATTGAGTAAAATTATAATTTTAAACTAAAAAATACTAATGATTTAAAGCTTATATGTATGTATACATATATGTATAAGTGGTTACGTTAAAATGTTGATCATTCCTAGATCAAAATTTGATTAAAAAAAAGGATTAGAAATTAGGGTTAATAGAAGTATATTACAGAGTCAACCAAAATCTAAATCAAAAGTCATATATTTACCTGAATAAATTGTGAGAAAAAGGTTAAAAGACATTTATAAGAATTATAAGTAAAAGGTAACCAAAAGGTAAACCAAACCCTAATTTAGAAGTTGAATAAGAATCTAGCTTAAACTAGAAATAATTATAAGAGACTTAAAACCTGAATAATTAGATATAATAACATCCTAAACTGAAGATAACAATAAAAATTATAGAATAAAGCTTATATAAAGGGTTATATGAATACTAAAACGACTTTTGTGTTATAGGGATTATTGAGACGGCCTATTGTGAATTATACCTTAAGTAAGCAAGTTAAGAATCTTAGGTAAATTTGAGATTAATACATAATTGTATTTTGGAGTACTGTTTCAGAGTACTCAGAGGGTTAAGATTATACTTATTTGTGTCTGTAGGTAGTCTGAGTGTACGCATACTAGTATGTGCATGTTCTTGAATATACTGTGTATTATTGGCTTGCTGTACTAGTTTACAATTGTTTTGTATTATGTGATATGGATTAATCGCCTTAATTGGACTTAATAATATATGGCTTATAAAATTAACCGGTTAAGCATTTCAACCCATTAGGGAAAATGTTTAGGGTTCTTTAGCCAAATATCGATTTTTTTGAAAGAGATAACGCTAGAGAGTATAATTGGTCATTTTTCCATCCTGAGTCGAATTAAGTGACATAAGAGAATGTCGCAGCAAGGGTGAAGCCAATGTTTCGAAGGTAGTCGTGAGAGAAGTAGTGTTCCCATTGCACAAGCTTAAGTTTAGTCGTGAGCTGTTGATATGTTCACTAAACTCCTCAACTCGGATTAGAGCAAGTGTAATTTCTCTAATCTTATGATGGATAGAAGAACGTCATACGATGGTACTTGTTTGTTGCATTGCATTAAAATAACTAGTTGATAATTCTATTTATGCTTGATGTATAATTTTAAGTCTTTGTCCTAACTTACTAAGCAGTTGATTGGTCACATCTCTATAGATGTTGTTACAAGTGTTAGCTATGAAACAACTATATAATTACCTTAAAGCCAGCAATTGTTGGATCTTAAGGAATGGGGAAATAAAAAATAAAGAATATATTCATTTTTAAGGTTTTAGTTCTTAATTTAGAATCTTTAATTGTCGTATAAGGTATTATTTAGGTAAGATTATGCTATGAAATCATGGCAATATATGAATTATAGTATATATTTTCATATTTTCTCAGATAAAAATCTTGTTTAATTTGTAAACTGTTTATTTTAAAGTGAGTTAGTTATAGACATTTTGTGTAAATCAAGTCTAAGATAGTAGCTATAAGGTTAGCTTTTTTCTTGAAATGGTTTATACGGCGAGATTATTACGACTTTGCCGCTTTAGGGAGTGAAAATTCTTACCTCTAAGTTATGAATAGATCTTGTTTTAATAGTATTAATGTTATCAATAAGGCAATAGATCTTTGCATAAATATATAGTAGAATTCGTGAGAATAGTAAAAAGGAACAACCTTTTTGAATTTAAAGACTAGTAGGTTAACATATATTTAGAAGGATTAATGCTAATGTGAAGGGATAGAATTATAGTATAAGTCATCAAAACCTTATCAAAAGAAAAGTACATAACCTTGAAGGTAAAGTTAGCCAACAGAAGGAATTATGAGAATTGTAAGGCTATTGGATCTAGTGAGAGATCTAAGCAAGTACCGAAAGTGATTACAAGGAGTAATGGTAACGAAATATGTAGAAGGACAAAACCATAAGTAAATGTCATATGTTAGAATTAAGATAAAAGGATGAGAAGAAGGTTGAAAATTCTTATGTTAAGCATTCTATAAGCAAGTGTTACAGATACAACCAATCTAGACATAAGTCGAATGACTGTCCAATGAGGAAGACCGTGAATATTGTATATAAGAATGAAGAAGATGACGAGATTTGTTGTGAACTAGATGGTTATGAGGAGGAAGAGTTTGAAGACGATGGTCATAGTTATGTGCTTAGTTAACCAATGCTGTCCCCAAAGCAAGAAGATCAAATTCAACACCATTAACTATTGGGAACAAGTTGTACCACCAATGATAAGGTGTTTGGAGTTATTATTATTAAGGAAAGCTATGGGAACATCATTGATAAGTGTGTAAAACCATAAACTTATCTTAGAGTTTTCTTTCTAAACTATTATTATCAATTCTTAACCGAATAGTAGCGTATAAAGCACTTTTTAATCTAATTGATTATGCATCATATCAATCAAATAAATCAAATCCCCATTTATATTTAATTGTCTTTCATATCAATCAAATCTAAAGATAGTGCAACTTCATTAGTGGTTCGTAACACCTTCTATTTAAATTGTTCAAATGCTTTTACTTTAATTCCTTGTTCTTTCGAAAACCATTAAAAAAAGTCAATACTTAAATAAGGTTTTGTCGTAGGGATTTGCAATGCTATCAAACCTAGAATAAGTTAAGCCAGGAATAAGAAGGGATCAAAGTCTAGGAGAGTCAAATTGAGCTTGAATTAAGGTAAAAAAAATAGAATTATAATTCATACAATATTTTAAATATTAAAATTATCTCTTTTTCGATATTTGAAAATTAAGAACTTTAACGTTTTACCTTTTATTTTACTTATATCTAGATTTTTTGAGTAAATTGGTCTATTTTGTAGTGTAACAAAAAAAAAAAGGTACATTCTAATGCAGAAAATCATATTAGGTCTTATAGAAACTCAATTAAAGTGGTAAGTCATTTGAGTCTTTTTGAGTTACCATCAATGAAGATTAAAGGATAATTTAGACCGGTTTTATGGCTTAGTCAAATCAAACCTAGGTTGATTGGCTAAGTCAACTTGGGTTTAACAACACTAGGGATTTGTGATTTAATCATTAATACGCACTTATAGTTTGTGGTGTTACATAATGTTGAGGTGTATAAAAGTATATGGTGTGTGATGGCTATGGTGCAATTGGTTGTTAGTACGTGCTTAGCTAGGATAGTATAGTGCAATCAACATGAATGTGTACTTATGTATAGGTACTCTTCAAGGCTATAGGGTATGTAGAGGCTTAGGGTTATGGGTCCTAGCATCATGCATAAGTGATTGCTCAAGCAATGTGTTTGAAGTGGCAATATGCATTCGTTAGGAGTGTGCGAAGGCACTCAAAAGGCGTTAGTAGAGGTTATGTTATGCATGTACGCATAAGTGTACTATCCATAGTGAAAAGAGTGTACAAGAGATGCTCGTATGTGAAGCATGGAGCAACTGTATGTACATGCTATATGAAGCCATGTAGGCATGAATGAAGAAAGGGTTTGTGGCTCTTTATGTAGTGCATTATGTAACATGGCAACATGCATATGTGTGTTAATGTGGTGTATAAAGGATGCTTGTAAGTGGTATGTGAGGGTATAGTTGCATATTCTTGTGTAAGTAAATTAGGGCATGCTATGGTATAATGTTAGATAAGCTAAGGTATGGTTGGGGCATATGGGAGCACTTGAATTGGTGCATGCATGGTTTGTTGATTGGTAGTATCGTACAATGTAACATGGTGTGATTAGGGGCAGATAGAGTTGTCGGACATTATAATAACACACATGTATGGAGTGTCACTTGAGCAGATAGTGTATGACCGATGAGCCTTTGTGTATGTATGTGTGTGTATATATATTATAGTGATTTTATAGTATTTTCCTCATGATTTTGATGAGTTTTGAAGGAATTTAATACTTAATTGAGTAATATTTTGATTTCAAGGTTTTAGAGTATTCTTAGAATGAAAGGAAGAAAATGAATCAAAATTCACTTAATTTGAAGTTAAAATGAAGAAGTTATGGAGTTTGAAATATTAAAACAAGTAGTAACAAGACCATGTTAAAACAAGAATGCATTTAGGGAGTTGAAAAGGACAAATCAAAGAATTTGACACTACTAGAATGTAAACGATTGTGTCATAGCCTATGTCTTGCTAGATTTCAAGGATTTTTAAAAGATTCAGACCTATTCTTGAAGATTTAAGTGATACGGGTCGAAACATAACAGTATTGCAGGCCTTATCAATTGTCCAATTATGGTTTTTCCTGTTTTATTATAAAAGGTTGTCTAAGGTTTTGAGTTACACTTTCTTAACACGAATTTTCAAAAGACTTAAAAGGTTAGAAGAGTACATCATTCTAAGCTTTAAGATTTAGGAGACTTGATCAATTTCATGGCTTTGTTCTTCATGTTTTCTATTATTTTGATTCAAGATCTTGCCTTTACCATGATTCGAGTGTATATTTCTTTTGTCTAGCTTTTGTCTAGATTTTGTAGAACTTAGGATTATCATGTGATACATTTTTTTCTTTAAATCTAACATAGTCTTTGAATCTATTGATTTAATTATGTATTCTTTGTTTTTAGATTAATACTTTTAGAGTATTAATCTAATTATATGATATTATGCACAACAATTGAGAGATTAATTGTATAATTAGATCTAGACATAATTGATGATAATTTTATGTATGCTTAGAGATAGGGTGCATAATTCTTCTAGATCTTGATTATTTTCTTGAGGAAATTGCAAATAACGTCACTAAACTTTGATTTCAGGTGTGTTAACTCTATGAACTTTTAAAGTGTACTTTAAGACACCTTAAACTTTAATAAATCAGAAACATAAAGAACATTTCTTTTTTTAGCTAGAAAAAGTCACCTTATTATTTAAGTTTAGGAGGTCTTAAAGTATATTTTCATAAATTTAGGGGGTATTTGTATGCAAAAATTAAAGTTTAAGAAGATTATTTTCAACTTATAGGGGCTATTTGCTAATTTATCAAAGTTTAGAGGGTTTTAAAGCATATTTTAAAAGTTCAAGAAGTTGATCCATACCTAAGTCAAAGTTTAAAGATATTTATTTGCATTTTCACCAATCCTCATTGTAAGAATTTGTTATTTTTTAATGCGATTTTAAATTATACTATTAAGAAGATTCTAATAAGTAATTTGAGATTAAGGTTAATAGATTAGAGAGAGTTGTTAACTTTATTAGAGAATTCTCTGGGTCAATAAATTCAAAGATGGAATCAATAATCTTCATTGAAGTCACGTGCATAATTCTAAAGAAAGTAAGATCTAGATACACTTTTGCATTCTTGAAGTAATCTTCAATTTAATTGCTCTTTTAATCTTTAAATTGAGTCTTGATTAGTAGTTAGTTGGTAGTTTATAGATTTAACTTAAGTTCTTACATTACAAATTGTTAGTTAGATAATAGGAAAATAGTGAGTATTAGTACTTGTAATCTTTGTGGGAAATATATTTTCACTAATTACACTATATTATAAATTCGATGGGTATACTTGCTTAGTATCTTGTTTTTGGCACCATGTTAGTAGCCGTGCCAAAAAGAGAAGATTTAGAGTTGTCTACAGAATTCGATATGGCCAAATTGACATGATCGTATTAGTAGGTGTATAAAAACAATTGCAAAAATACCCTTAGACATAGAATTCTACATGGTCACATAGACACGATCATGTCTCCTAGAGTGTTGGTAAAATAGCAAAAACAACCACTATTAATAGAATTCTATATGGTCAATGTGACATGATGATGTCACATAACATGTTTGATCCCACATTAAAACACCCACGCTGTAGTTTATTCCTCATTCCATTCTTGTTTTGTTTGACAATCTCCCTCTCTCACGACTACAACCTATATGCAAACTCACTTTATTTCACTTTCTTTAACAAATTTACGATTTTAAGACTGAATATCGTTGTAACTCAAATTAAATACCACGTGCATGCATTTTCTATGCTTCTTTTGAAGTTGTGTTTCAAATTTTGTGGCTTTCTCTCTAATTACATGTGTGAAATTAGAAAACATATTAAGGTTTTGAATTTCTTTATTGAGAAATGCTGAAAGTTGGTTGTTTTATGTTTCCTTGTGCACAATTTTTCTTGGCTTTGTGTTGGGTATTGTTGGATAAGTTCATGTCTTTTGAGATTAGAGCTAAGTTTAAAGTTGGATTGACAAGATTGCGTTGGGGGTGATTGTGTTGAGTTACATGAGTAATATTGTGCATGGGTGTTGCATTCTCTTCTCCAATTTGAGTCTTTTTCATGGCTTTCTTGAAAATTTACACCTCAACCACTTTAATATTAGCACTCAGATTTTGATCTTTGGTTATTAATTTTAAGTGAAAAAAGCCATGATAATTAAAGATGCATGATGCCTTGAGTGATGAGGTTGCGATGGGTGATTATGATGATTATTTTATGATCTTTAGTAGATACTTGATCTTTGAATTTTCTGGACATTAGTGGCTTTGCCATTTTAGTTTCAACTTTTAGTGTTCTTTTCATTAGTTTTCTTTTATTTCTGTTATTTTCCTTTTGTGTCAAGTCACTTAGCTAAGGGTTCCATAAATACCAAACATGATGCATCTCCAGGATTGTACATACGGAGAAGCACCACAACGAACAAGAACCAAAAGAAAGTAAAAGGTATAAGTGAATTTGGGCAGCTACATTCGGATATGACTCACCAATTGATACTAATTAGCCTACAATTCACTGAATGTAACTCATTGGTCTAAACTATAAGGTCACTCACCACTATTATTTATTAAAGGGAATAGATAAGAGTTAAGAGATAAACAAGAATACTAAGGTTGCTTAGGAAAGGAAACTTATAATGATCAATGATGTAATAATGTGTTATCTACATATAAGGACATAAGGTATTTATATGACCTCATCTAGGGTTATACTAAATGAGGAAAAGACAAAATGGATAATGTATAAAAAATTACTATAATATTCTTAAAAGGGAAAAAAGGACAAATAATATATTGTACGGAAAAGTAGAGAATCATTATAGAATATTATGCCAGAAGACATATGTTAAGAGGTGACTAGAAGCTTGTAGTACAGTTGACTATGCTGAAATGAATTCTGAGACTACTTGGCAATTACAAGATCCTACTCGAACGAGGTTAGAAGAAAGTCAGTAGTTAGAGCTTGGGTACTAAAGAACATTCTAATCCTCTTTAAGTCAAACGTTTCTGTAGCCCAGCTTGGATAGAGGTTTGATGTTGGTCAGCATAGGAGTTGCCTAATTTATGGTATGAGCTAAAAAATAGGTATGGCTACTCGATTGGTTGGCATCTATGGTTGGCAAGTTAGCATGGTTACTTGGCAACTCAGAAACTGTATTGGTACTTCTGAGAGCTCCGTACGTAGGTCGACAATAGTGTAAAAATGGAGATTGAAATATGAATCATCGTCTTGAATGGGGTTTTGAGCTAGTATTTTCCCTATGAGTCCTTGCAGTCTTTTAACTCGATAGCCTTTGATTAGTCCAAGGATTTGATTCTTATCATCTGCTTAGGGGTCAGAAGGATTTGTCCTCAAATTTGAAGTGGTTTTTTACTCTTACTTTATCTTAGCATCTGCTAAGTCTTTTTTGAATTGATGGGGAATTAAGTTGTACACATTGAAGGTGGAGGAAACATTATAGTTCTCAAGTAAATCAATTTAGTAGGCGTTGTAGTTGATTTTTGTCAGGAATTTGAATAAACCATCAGCTTGTGGAGATAGCTTGCTTTGTCTTAGGCGCGGAAACTTTTTTTGGCTGAGATGAATTTGATAACTCTGATTTTAAACATATTTCACATAGTGATTTTATAGTATTTTCCTCACATTTTTGGTTTTCTTCAAAGAAATTGATACTTAATTGAATAAAATTTTGATTTCTAGGTTTAAACGCGTTCTAGGATCGAAAACGAAGAAAAGGAATCAAATTTCACTCAATTCGGAGTTCAAACGAAGAAGTTATAAAGTTTTGGAAAAAATTGGCCAAGGGCAGAAAGTTACATGACCTGGGGACATGGTCATGTCCCAGGTTATGTTTGGTAAAAAAAACGAAAACCTTTTGATACACTATAAAAGGACATATTAGGGTTTCAAAAGACAGAAGAGACATTAGAGAAGACAAGAGACTTGAGGAGAAGGAGAAGGAAAATATGAGAACAACACCGACTTCAAGATTAGAGAGATTGTTCATCAATTAAAGGGGTTTTCAATGTTTTATTTTACGTTTTTGATGGAACTTGTTTTTTAGATTCAGTATGATAGCTTAGAATTCGTGTATTTAGGATTATGAAACCTAGGGTTTCATGTGATTCTTGGATTGATTTAGAATTTTCAATAAAGTTTCTATCTTTGCTTGATTCAATTATTTCATTTAATTGTTGATTGATATTTCTAGAATATCAATATATGATATTATGCATGTTGATTGAGAAATTGCATGTATAATTAGATCTTTACATAATTGAAGAGAATTACATGTATACTTAGAGATAAGATACATGTTTCTTCCAGAAAGTTAATTATTTGTATGGAAATTCATTATACATTAATGCAATTCTAAATTATATTACTAAGTGAAGAGATTCCGGTGAATAATTTAGGATTAGGGTTAATATGCTTGAAAAAGGTATTAACTTTAGTTGTGAATCCTTCCGATAAAGAATAATAGAAACCGAATTGAATATATTTTAAGCGATCACATGATTAACTCTAAGGGAAATAATTCCTAAATATGTTATTACTTTCTTGAAGTTGTTCTTAATTTTATCGCTTTTTCAATTGCTTAATCAAGTCTTATAATTAAGTTAGTTTGTTAATTTTAGTATTTTTAATTAATTCAAACTTTCATAATTTTTTGGTTAGATAATAAAGCTAAGGTTAATATTAGTACTCGAAGTCTCTGAGGGATCGACTCGGACTCACATCCGCTATATTAAAACTGATAGGTGCACTTGCCTGATATCAAGATGAATCCATACTAAGTCATCTGGTATAAAAGAAATGGTTTGCCAATCACAATTACTAATCTCTTGCTGCCTCTAATTGAACTTGATGATCTTCTTTGCCACAAACTGATGTAGTTCTTGTAATTCTTGGGCTCAGGTGACTTCAAATTAACTCTCTTCAACAGTTATGGCGGTATCAATCAGATTTAGGGGAATGGTGGGGTAGAAACCATAGACGACCTCGAAAAGAGTCTTCCTAGTGGTATAGTAGACAGTTCGTTTGTTTGTGAACTCCACAATTAGTAAACAAAAATCCTAATCTAATAAATTGTTTCCTATGACAACTTGAAGTAAATTTCCTAGTGTCTTATTCACTGCTTCAATTTAGCCATTAGTTTGAGGGTGGCTACTAGAGCTTAACACAATTTTAGTCCCAAGTTTTCTCTAAAGTGTCTTCTAGAAATAGCTAAGGAGTTTCGTATCCTGATCTAAAACAATGGTCTTTGGCACTCCATGCAGTTGGACAACTTCTACAAAAACAAATCAACAATATATAAAACATCATTAGTTCGATGGCATAGGATGAAGCATGCCATTTTACTAAATTGGTCCACTATAACAATGATTGAATCTTTCCCCTAAATGTCCAAGGAAACCTTAGGATAAAGGCATATACTCTCCATGTGGCTCTCTCTTTCCCTTGACCTTCTTGTACACTTTGTAATTGCAAACTACCTTATGGATATCCTTGGACAAATCAGGCCAATAAAAGTTTTCTTTCAATAAGTTAGTTATTTTGGTCTTTTCAAAATGACCAGATAATTCACTACTTTGAGCTTCCCTTATTAACAGCTCAGTATGCATAGTCTTCTTTCTTTGAATAGATAGCCATCTTTGAGATAATATACTCTAACAGTAACTCCTTCTTTGCAGTACTCAAGAATAAGACCAAAATGAGGGGTTATAAGCATACTGTTAGGTGATAAAGGAAAATCCCAGTAATTTCATCAGTAGGATGGTCGGTAAGGCTTATTGATGTGACAAGGCATCTGCGACCACGTTAGTACTGCCTTTCTTGTGTTGGATTAAATAGGAAAAACCTTTCATAAATTCTAGTCACTTTGCTTGCCTCTTCAAAAGTTTCTTCTGACTATTAAGATGCTTAAAAGACTCATGGTCTGCATGAATCACAAACTCTTGTAGTAATAAATAGTGTAGCCAAACAGAAAGAGCTTGAAAAAAAAAGTACAACTTTTTCTCATATATAGAATAGTTCAGTATAGCACCATTGAGCTTCTTACTATGGTAAGCAACTGGTTGACTTTCTTGCATTAATACTACACCAATGCTTGATGCATCATATTCTAATTCAAATGGCTTGTCAAAATTTGGTAGGGACAAGATAGGGGTAATAGTGAGCTTCTCCTTGATTTCCCTGAAGATCTACTCAACTCAGTTATTCTATTGGAATCCATTATTCTTCTTTGTTAGCTTGATTAAAGGTTTGCAATTGTACTTTAGTGACATTCTTTGGTGTCGGCCATTCTAAGGCAGCTCTAACCTTTTCTTCATTTGCTCAAATTCCGTCTTTAGATACTACATACCCAAGAAAGATAACTTCACTTTGACAAAACATATACTTATTTAAGTTCCCATACAACTTATCAGCTCATAAAATGTCAAAAACAGTTTGAACATGTTGAATATGGTTGTTTAGGTCAGCATTGTACACTAGTATGTCGTTGAAGTACAAGACCACACGTCTTCCTATTAAAGGACGCATCGCATGGTTCCTAAGCCACATAAATTTGCTCGATGCATTTGTAAGTCTAAATGGCATGACTAATCACTCATAGAGACTATGCTTTATCTTGAAAGCGATCTTCCATTCATCATCAGGCCTCATGCGAATTTGGGGGTAGCCACTTTGCAAATCAATCTTTAAAGATACCTTGGTGCCATGAAGCTCATTCAACATGTCATCGAGCCTCAGTATTGGGTATCTATACTTGATTGTAATATGGTTTAAAGCTTGGCCATCAATGCACATGCACTATGAACCATTCTTCTTTGGGATGAGCAAAGCTAGTACAACATAAGAAATCATGCTCTCCCTCATATAACCTCATTTTATCAACTCATCTACTTGCTTTTTTTTTAGTTCTATAGCCTACTTAGGATTCATTCTTTAGGCAGGTTGGTTTGGTAAGGTTGTGCCTGGCTGTAGATCAATACAGTGTCCTATGTCTCAGATTAGGTATAATGCCTTAGGCAACTCTTTAGGGAATAGGTTGGAAAATTCATCGGTCAATCTTCAAATCTCATCAAGGACATCTTCCATATTTCTCATCTTTAATAATCTTTTGATCAATAAAAACATAAGCTTATTGGCCTTCTCAACAGCTTGGAGTTCTCTTCAGCTCATCATTAAAGCTTTCTTCTTATTAGATCGGATGAGCTGGTTATGGGTCTCATTTACTTAGGTTAGTGTCGTAGATTACGATATGATCTTTTTTCTTCCTTCACAAAGGCATAAGTATTTTTATATCCGTTATGAGTAATATGTCGGTCGAACAACTATGATCTTTTAAGTAACAGATGTGAAGCTCCCATGAGGACAACATTACATACCACTTCGTCCTTATACACATTCCCAACACTAAAAGGTATAGATACTTGTTTAGTGATGTGTAGGGTACCCTTATCATGTAGCCAGTGTAGCTTGTATGGTCAGAGGTGTTCAGAGGTTGGCAGTCTTAACCTCTACATGAAGGACTGTGCAATGACGTTGGTATAACTCTCTTCATCTACAATAATGGTACATAATTGTCCCTTAATGGTACACTTGGTGCGGAACAAATTTTCTCTTTAGTCTTCTTTAGAGCTCTGCAAGGAGCTCAACATTCATCTTAGAACTAGTGTTATCACTTCTTCTTGGTCGGTATAGATACAAGTCCCCTCTTTCTCCATAACTTAAATTCTTCCAACATTCTTCTCCTCTTCTAGCTCGCTCTCATCGGTGCTATCTACTACATCTCTATCATGCCTTGAAGCAGTAATGTCTTGATAGTCCTGCCATGTAAACCATTCTAAGATAGAAGCTGACCATACAGCTGTTATCTTAGACTTGGTTTACATAAGGCATTCGCCACTAACCTACTTTGAAGTAAACAATTCATAAATTAAATAAGTTATTTACTTATGAACTTAAGAAAAATACATACTTGCATTAAAATAATCTGAGTATTTTACAAGATTTAGAAACCTAATATTATGTACTTGAGAAATACATAAAGCTTAAAAGATAAAATTTAAACTCGTGAAGATATCATATCTTCGGTTTCATATCCTCACTCCTCCAGGATTTAGCAGTTGTTAGCTTTAGGGTTGATATAAGCTGCTTTCTAGCTAGCACCTGCAGTAACGTCTATAGGGATATAAGCAACCATAGCTCAGTAAGTTAGGACGAAAACTTAAAACTGTACAACAAACATTATTAGCATATGTGCAAGTTATCTGCAAGCACGATAAATGCAAGCAATACATCCATAAGAGTCTAGAACTATGGAAGGTGTAGAGCTATGTTGCTTACATGTCGATTTTTCCTCCATACGTGCCTGCACAAAGCATCTCACCTTAACCGCATGAGGCTGCTTGGGGGCACGGTCCTACCAAATGTTACTCAATTATTAACCTAGTCCGAGAATCAATAATCAATATAGGTAGACCCCAACTAGGGTAACCTACCAAACATATCAAAGGCCCCTCGGGCACAAATAGTTAGTACATCTTGCTATCCACAAATATCCAAGGCCTTACAGGCACAATCATGTAAGTCCTCTCATAATCAATTACAGATACTGTGCCAGTTTTGCTTTAACGATAAAAATATCATTTACGGCCACTACGAGCCCTTATAAAAATCATACAAAATATATTTAAGATTGGAAAAAAAAAATGTTTTCTATAAATATTTTTCTCAAAAATATGCAAAGCTAGCACTTCCATCAATATACCAAATGGGTTACAGACATGCGATAGATATAGCTAGTTATTTTAGTCAAATAGATATATTTACTAATTTAAGAAAGTGATCACACGGATAATAACACACAAAGCAATTTGTCATTCCATTAAACAAGCAGTATACAAATAATAAGCAATAAGCAGATAGTAGATTATAAAAACTCCCTCACTTGAGTTAATACTTACTTTCGCAGTCTTTGAGAATTCCTGGACTTGATAGTCGAATACCTAAAAGATAAGAAAGCTTATAAGTGTTCTAAGAAATTAGGTTTCCTTGTTAACTAAATATCTATCACTATTTGCCTAGTTTTTCACTATACCCTAAGTATGATATAAATATAGTTTGACTTAAATCTTTCACTTAGTTTATCTTAAATTTTCAATTGTATATAATTTGTTCAATTTAGCTCGGATTTTTATGAACTTATAGTCCATTTTGATCATTTTTTAGCGTACTTTTTTGCAGCGAGGTTTATTTTGGACGTTATAACTCATAGATTTGATAGTGATATAAAAATATCACAAATTTTATTATTTTGACTTAAAAAATTATAAAATATTAAATTAAACTTTTCTTAGTATAATTACAATTTATTAATTATTTTTATCGTAATTGATAATTTTCTTATTTTAGGCCTATTTTACTATAATTACCTATTTTTGCTTATTTTAAAGATTTTAGAATTATTAATTCAAATTTTTCCTAGTTTATTATTCTTATACTTAATTAATTATTTATTAATATTATTAATTACGAAAATTACTTAATTTATATATATGTGATGACTTGGTAGTACGTGAGAGGGCCACATGTCACACTTGTATATTTTTTCATAATTTTCTATTATTTTCCTATATTATATGGTATAATTATATATATATAAGTACTTATTATTATATTTCCTTAAATTTTCCAATTTACTTAGTTATTATTCTTTTTCCAATGTATGATATTTATATATATATATATCCATTAGTTTACTTTATTTATTAACTTAATAATATAGTATATTGTATATACACTATTTAATTATATTCGTATTTTTATGTATGCATCACTATTCATATACTTACATTTATATGTATACTATACTTTATATAATAAATTATTCCAACCTTACATATACATTATGTACAAGTATAATATACACTTATTTATACTTTATATACTTATGTCCATATACGGTTGTACTATATATGTATATATATACTAAAATAAAAAAAATATTATTAATAATAATATATACACACCTTCACGTTTCGCAATATATATATATATATGCAAATATATTACAAATAAAAAATAATAAGTATATATATATTAGTACATACTTCTATTATATACGTATATATATATATATATGCACACACACACCATATAATATGAAATATTAAGTATATTATATACATATATGTTTACACCTACTACATATATATATTTATATATATATATACCTAAAGGAAATACTAAATATGTACATATATACATAAATACAAAAATAAATAATACATATATATATATCATATAAGTATACTTATTTTTATACCTTATATAATAAAATAAATACATCATATACTCAAAATGAATACTAAGTACATATATATGCAAAAATACATGGTACATGTATATACATATCATATACTAAAATAATTGCTAAGTATTTATACATATGTATATATTCATTTATACATACATATTATACTCAAGAAAAATACTATGTACATATATACATATATGTACATACTTTAGACCATACACAATATACATATATCTCTGTGCATACATAAAATAAAATAACAAATACCTAATATATATGTATATAGTAAAAAGTATATATACATATACAAAAATTAAATAATAACCTACCTAAATTCTTTAGTAAACTAATTGATCAAATCCTCTTAGTCTTCTTCTTCTTCCTCTTCTTTACTCTTTGGTTTTGTGTATGTATGCACTTTGTTTTTGGTTTTGTTCTTTCTTTTTTCTTTTATGGCTTGTGTGTGTGTAATCTTTTTTGTTTTTAATTTGTTAGGTTCCAAGATTCCAGATGTGGAAAGCTCAAATGAAAACAACAATATAAAGCAAATAATAAAAAGAAGAAACAATTGGTAAGACAATTAGGATAATTAATACATTAATTTAAATAGGACAAGCCCATCGTTCCATTTACTTTTCTCCTTTAGAAAGTTAACACCTGTAGGATGTTAAAAAAAAAATGTAAGCTAGTATGTGTGTGTGTATTGGAATTGTAACGCAGTAGAAGGAAAGAATTGGAGAAGGAAAAAGAAAGAAAAGAAAAGAAAGAAAAAGGAAAATAAAAATAATTATGTGTAATTTTTCCAAACATAAAAACAATAAAAATAACATTTAAAAGTTAATTTTGGGATTTTATGAAAATTTATTAATTTAATCGGTACCTGTTACGTTGATAATAGTTGCAAGTTATTTCAATGTTTTCGTTAGTGTTTATACGCAATTTAGTTGATAATTGCGATTGACTATGGTTATATTACTATTAAGTTATGTTTATTCATTTTATAAGCTTAAAGTTGTGGTTTTAAGGTTTTTTTCATGTTCATGTTCAATTTCGGGTATTTACGCATGCATTGAATAAATATTTTTTGTACACGATTTAGGTTTTAAGCAAAATTTTAGGGTTTTTATCCTTTGTATGATGTTTGAATTTCAAATTTTAATTAGTTTGAAATTTATCGACCCCGTTGAGTTAGGGTAATTCCTTATAATTTTTAAATCAATTTGTTACTTAAAACGCTAAATTTATGGGGTTTACAATCCTTGTCGAAGGGGTCAATAATTAGCTGGAGAATCCTAATGTTCCTCTAATGGGTTTCTATGTAGGTCCAGTTTAAATATATGAGTCAAATATTCAGTTAAATCTGGTTTAAGATGTTTAATCATTTCAAACGAATCACACAAATACAAGCTAAAGCAACAAATCAATAATCATATCAATAGTTCAGAATAAACATATGCGCATAACTAACTAACTAATAAGTACAATCTATCACAATTTCAAGTCTCCAAGTACTATAAATTAGTACTCCGAAATACAATAACATATTAATTCTAACTTACCTAAACTCTTCGATTGCTTATTTGATGTGCGACTCGCTCAGACCATTGCCTATAATCCCTATATTACAAATATTGCTTTAGTGCATATATAACTATCTTATATAGAAGTCATTATGTAGTTTTTTATGTTATCTTTAGTTTAGGGTTTAATAGACTTAATTATCCTGATTTTTAAGTTTTTTACAATTATTCTTGATTTAAGGTAAGTTTTAGTTTAGTTTTTGTATTTACTTCTAAATTAGGTCCTAGTTCAGTTTCTAAGCATGGTTTTATATACAAATCCTAGAAACTCGTTTCAACCCATAACATGAAATTAATGACACTATTTTCAATTATATTAAATATCATATTTAACCCCTAACTAGTATTTTAATTTATACCTCTTATCCTAATTTAACTACTGAATTTATTTTTGATATGAGAAAATTTTATATTTTCCATATAATTGCCCTAATTTAAGTTTCATATCGGATTTATTACATATTTTTATTATTAGTATAATATAAATTTTAATATAATTTTTTCCTACTTATTAGTTTCTTATACCTACATGTTACACATTATCATCTAATATGTCTATAATATACACATATAATATTTCTATTACTTCAAATATCATCTCCCAACATTAACTAACATGTCAAAATATCAAACTTCATCCCAAATCAGATTTTATACTTAATTATCCTAAATTACAAAATTAATCTAAAATTTACCATTTTTACTTATTATATATTTACTACATAATACCCTAATAATCACATTTAACAACCTAAATGCTGCAAATAGCATACTCTATTAGATTTAATATCTTAAAACATATAATTATGTACTAAATCAGTGATTAACTATTTAATTACTTAATTAACCTTAAATCACCCATTTTATGCATCATTTTGAGGTCCACAAAAAAATTTTGAGTCCAAAATGATACTCTTAAGCCTATTTATTTCTAACTTGAACAAAGTTCGGGTTTGTACTGTTTCTTAAGGATAGTATAATTCTAGACACAAAATTATCAAACTAAAAATTTTCCTTAATTCTACATACTTAAAAAACACATAATACTAAATTTCATAATTTTCCAAAATTATTTAATATTTTTAATAAAATAACTAAAATCTAAAGGGAAATTCGACTCATAGTCATGGGTGGCTCCGGCTACTGTAGCCTTGTTGGTCAGTCCAGGCATTGCCACCACTATGTAATGGTGATGGCCGTTTACTCCTAAGTGGTCGTCTAGTTGGGGATATACTTATAAGCTCTAATTGCACAAATTTCTTTGTAATTTTTGAAAACTAACCCTAACTTTCTTATTTTGATCCTCTCTATTTTTTTTTTCTACTCTTCTAACTGTCAAAATGAGCTTCTAAAATTTTTTGGGTATTTACAGAGCTCTAGGAAAGTTATAGTGCATTAAATTGATTAGACAATTGCCTTATCTTATCATTTTCACTTTCTATTTGTTAAATTTTGAATGGTTAGTTTTATTTCTCCCATCTCCAACTTACCATGACCACTTTCTGGACATTTCCTTATTTTTACATATTTTTTATGATTTTTTCCTTAATTATTTATGCATTTTCTTTAATTAATTAACATTATTTTAGCATACTTCACGTATTTTAAGTAATTATACGTATTTCTTCCTATATGTAAATTCATATATAGTACAAATAAATATTCTTAAATATTATTTAAGTTATTTTATGATTTTTAATTTGCATATAATTTATTTCTAACGATTTGTTAGTTATCAGAAATTGCTTTAAGCATTTTTGATAAATAACGGACAATTTTCATAAAATTCAATATTATATTAATTAATTATTTTATTACTTATTTTCCTAAATTCAAACTGACCGGATCACTTTTACTAATAATCTTAGCTTCAATGTAAAATTTTGGCTGGATCGAGTAATTTGCTCGATTGCCCTAAATTCTATAAATCGAATCCTAAATACTTGATTGTAGATCTTACATTTTCATCCCCCTTATAATAGTTTCATCCTTGAAACTACTGTATATCTGTATATTGCTTACTTAACTAAAATTAACAGCTTATATTCTCTTTTTATTCTAAAAATCGAAGAAATCACAAGTAATGCTTCGTCTTTACTACATGAAGTTCTGCTATAGCTTCTCAACCTAGACCTTCGTCCCATTGTACCTTTACCTCTTCCATGTCTCAACTTCTTTAACTTTTGAACCTGATTATCCAATATTTTTTTGGGTTACTTCATAACTTTGAAATCCATCTTCTATTCCACTAAACTATCTTCTAATGAAGCTTCTGAGTAGTTTTCTAATTAAGTTTCTACTCCTTTTCTATCTGAACATTTGCTTGACCTCTTCATTTATCTTTCAATTTCTCAATCCTATTTTCCTTCTTTGCATTCTGTATTTTGATATCACCCATGCCTTATTCTATTACCAAAATCCTCTAATTGCTTATACTATGTTATGACTTAGTTTTATAACCTCACAAAGTTTTCTTGTTGGTTTATCTGCCATTTATTGCTTATTTGATTGTTTCTTAGGTTTTACTTGTGATCATCACTAGTTCTAAGATCACCTCATGTCATCACCTTTCTTCTTATCCATAATCTTCCACTTATAATGTCTACGCCATGGCTATAGCTTCTCATTTGTTCTTCATAAAACTCAGCATAGGATCAACGGAAGCAAATTTGGCAAATCTTAAATTTCCTCCATCTTAGATTCAAATGAGATGATTAACAACTCAATTTGACTCAACTTGACTTGATAAGAATGAATGTGACTTTTGACTGACAGACTCAGCAAAAGAGATAGTATTGACAAGAACTGATTATTTGACAAAACATGACACAATAGAATACACTAATAGGATTAATGTGACATAAGACTCAACAATAATGAATTGACCATTTGAGATTTTTCATTCCTCTATTAAGTTACTTAACAACTCAGTCTACTATTCCTCTAACTTGATGAGGTCTAACGAAGTGATTTGCTTGGCTGCCTTAACCAGGCATACCCTATGGTTGTTGCCTAGTAGCTTGAGTCACAATAACCAGACTAACCAGGCTCTCAACAAGATTGGTGAGTCTATCAAGCTTGTCATCAACTGACTTAGGGGTATTACTATCATTTTGAGATCGGTCAACGTGAGCAACATTACTCAAATCACCAATAGCACCTTGAATACTTGAATCCAACATACTGTAATAGTTCTTTGAGAAGTTGACAACATAATACACAATAAACACTTCTACTTACTACCTAGAACCTTACTAACATACTTTAACAACTTCAACACCCAACACTTATTTGAATACAACAAAAATGAACTTGCTCTACTTTCGTAGTGAAAAATATAATAAAATAAAGTAACAACAGGATTGATACTTACCAATCTACGAACCTCTGCATCATAGGTTACAACTTCAAAGCTTACTTCACGTAAATACACTGCAGCAACTACAAAAGGAACGCAATAGCTACTAATAGCAAACACGAACAAAACTTTACCACAACTTCACACACTCCCTCTCGGAATCGTTCTTTAATACCAACGAAACGGATACATCACCAAGGTTGTACATATGGAGAAGCACCATAATGGATGAGAACCAAAAGAAAGTAAAAGAGGTTAGAAAATCTAGGTAGCTACTAGTTGGATATGATGCACCAATTGATCCTACTCGGCCTACAATTTGCCAAAGATGACGCATTAGTCTAAACTATAGGTCACTTACCACTATTCCTTACTAAAGGGAATAGATAAGAGTTAAGAGATAAACGGGAACACTAAGGTTGCTTAGGAAAGGAAACTTAAAATGATCAATAGTGCAATAACGTGTTGTTTACGTATAAGGAAGTGGGGTATTTATATGAATTCAACTAAGGTTGCGCTAAATAAGGAAAAGACAAAATGGATAATGTGTAAAAAATTCCTACAATAATCTTAAAGGGGTAAAAAGGGCAAATAATATACTGTACAAAAAAAATAACGAATCATCTTAGAATATTGTGTCAAAAGACACGTGTTAAGAGGTGACTAGAGGCTTTTAGTGTGGTTGGTTAAGCTGAAATGAATTCTAAGGCCACTTGGCAATTGCAGGATCCTACTTGGATGAGGTTAGAAGAAAGTCAATAGTTAGGGTTAGCTTAGTTTAGTTCAAGTCAGAGCTTGGGTATTAAAGGGCATTTTGATCTTTTCTAGGTTGTATTTCGGTAGCCTAGCTTGAAAAAAGGTCTGATGTTGGTTAGCTCAGGAGCTACCTAGATCATAGTATGAGCTTACAAATAGGTATGGCTACTCGGTTGGTCAACATGGATGCTTGGCAGGTCAGCATGATTGCTTAATAGCTTGAAAACTGTGTTGGTACTTATGAGAGCTTGGTATTCAAGTCAATGGTAGTGTAAAAGATGATGATTGGAATAGGAATGCTTGTCCTGAATAAAATTTTGAGCTAGTATTCTTTATGTGAGTCTTTATAGTCCTTTAGCTCGACTGTATGTGACTGGTCCAAGGAGTTGATTGCTATTAAGGCATGTACAAATGATGGGCTCTAAACTTCAAAGTTCCTATATGCTAGAAAAATATCAAGGAAGTACTAGTTTCTCTTTTGGAAAATTTCCCCTTATATTTCCTTTCCTCATTTATGATTTTATTTGTTAACTATCTTTATTCAGTTAGATTGTTTAGTACATTGAGGATATTATACAACTTTAAGTGTAGAGAAAAGGTTATAGAAATTAATGTTATTTAGGAGACCAATTTTTATTTTTCTACGTTTAACCCATTTTTTTTTCATTAACTTGCAAGATTTTGGGAAATTAACAACTTGTCCTTGAATATGAACTGATACTTATTAAGTGTTTGATAACACTTTGCCAGAGTTGATTGGTGGAATTTGTTTGGAGTAAAGCTATGTGTTATTTTAGCTTAGGATTGTAAACCTTGAGATTAGAGTAATATGACTATTAAAGAGCTAGTGATGACTATTTTTAAATTTACTTTGATGTATATATTCTCTTGGAAGTTTTTAGAATCCTATAATCTTTAATAAACAAGCAAATGAGACTTATTGTCTATAAATTCAAGGATAAATAATATAGTTAGAGGATAAATAATTAGCTCGAATAAAATTTTTAACTTGAGCTTAATTGAATTTGACTTTAAGTTGAGAGAATTTAGCTATGGGCCTCATTGAATCAAGTAACTAAGTCTGCAGGGCGCCTCCTTTGTATGGAACAATGTCTATTAACTTAAGTAATGGGCTTAGGAATATCAATTGAAAGCTTGCCACAAGGATCAAGAGAAAAGTCCATGTAAAAGGGTAGACTTGATTAATTAAAATAAGTAAACTTAAATAATTGGAGTAATGGATGGTTCGAATGGAAGTTTAAATGCTTATGGCCTAACATTGTTTGACTAGTGACTTATTGACTGATGAAACTACTTTATCTAAATAAAGTGGAATTAAATTGAAAAACCTTCCAATGAAAATTTATACTAAAGGACAATTAAAACTTGACCCAATTTTAGGTTCTCAAATTTTTCAAACATAATAGAATATCAATTTGAGTTCGAATAGGACTTTTGCTTCAATTTTGGTAGTGACATGGGGGTGAAAAAGGAAAGAGGGGGATGGGAGATTAGAGGATGAGTAGATATAAAATATGTTTACTTTGAATTATGATGCTTAACAAGATTGAAGAGAGAGTTGTATACATCTTAGCTAAGTGAGTAAAATTTTTATGACTTTTTCTTGGTTAAGGTGATGTTAAATTTAATTTTAAGTTTGGTAATCCTTGATTAAATGATATGGGTAAGTTTTAATGTCATAGATTAGCTTATAAACTATGGCATTTTGTTTTTTATGAACTTTATAAGAAGATTAAGTGTGAAAAAACATGGAATCTCCAACATATTTTTAAATTTACAAGTTAATCCGAAGTTATCTCTTGAATTGTTTCCTCGTTAAGTGTAACTTTTAGTCAATCACTTAAGTGGTGGTAAATTTGACTAAGTATTTCTTATCTTGATTTTTCTTTTACTTATTTTCTTGAGGATAAGCAAATACTTGTGGGAAAGTTTGATGAGCCTTTACTTGTGTGTATGTGTATATATTATAGTAATTTCATAGTATTTTCTGTATGATTTTGGTGGGTTTTGAAAGATTTTGATACTTAATTGAGTAATATTTTGATTTCAAGGTTTTAATATGTTCTTAGAATGAGAAGGAAGAAAAGAAATCAAAATTTACTCAATTTAGAGATAATATGAAAAAGTTATGGAGTTTGGAAGATTAACATAGAAAATCACATCACCATATCGACATACGAATTCATTTAGAGAGTTGAAACGACTGAATTATAGAATTTGTCATGACTAGAATGATGCAATGGTGTCATAGCCTGTGTCTTACCAGATTTTAAGGATTTTAAAAAGATTCAAATCTCTTCTTAATATAGCTCGAAACATAATCCGGTCATAGGTTGTGTCAACTGTCAAACTAAGATTTTTCTTGTTTTATTATAAAACGCCACCTAACGGTTTTGAGTGGCACTTTTTTAGCACAAATTTTCAAAAAACTTAATAGTCTAGAAGAGTACAAGAGAGCACATCATTCCATGCTTCAAGATTTAGGAGATTTAATCAATCTAGTGGCTTTGTTCTTCATGTTTTCTACTATTTTGATCCAAGATCTTGCCTATGCCATGATTAGAGCATAGATTTCTTTTGTTTAGATTTTGTGGAACCTAAGATTATCATGTGACACGTTTTATTCTTTAAATATAATTAAGTATTTGAATTTATTGATTAAATTATGCATTCTTTCTTTGTATTTAGATAAATATTTCTAAAGTATTAGTCTAAGTATATGATATTGTGCATTATAATTGAGAGAATGATTGTATAATTAGATCTATGTATAATTGATGATAATTTTATATACGCTAAGAGATAACATGCATAATTTTTTCGGATCTTGATAATTTTCTTTGTGAGAATTTGTTGTTCTTTAATTCAATCTTGAATTATGATATTGAGAGGAGACTTTAATAGGTAATTTGAGATTAGGATTAACAGACTTAAGAAATTTATTAACTTTATTAAAGAATTCTCTTGGTCAATAAATTAAAAGATAGAATTTAACGATTTTCATTGAAGTTATATGCTTAAATTTAGGGGAAGTAAGTTCTTGATATGCTTTTGCATTCTTGAAGTAATCTTTAATTTAGTTGCTCTTTTAATCTTTAGTTGGAGTCTTAATTAGTAATTAGTTGGTAGTTCATAGATTTAATTTAAGTTCTTGCATTACAAATTATCGATTTGATAATAGGGAAATATTGAGTATTAGAATTGGCTAAGCAAAATAATAGATTAAGAGTTATAGAAGCTCATGTGTCTGGTGTATAGGGTGATGCATAAAAAGAGGAAGGCTTTGTTGGAGGTATGCAACGGAGAGTTACACCTAAGGAAGTGGTAAATGACCCTGTAAACGATGCTAGAGATGATGATGTAGATGAATGACGTACAAGAATTCTAGGACAAATAAGAGGTTTAGGATGTGCAAAATTAAAATTCCTTCTTTTGATGATACTTATAACGTATATATTTGTTTTGATTGAAGGGATAAAGTCGAAAAATTATTTGAGTGTTATAATTGTGTAGATGATTTGAGGTGAGGTTTGCTACTTTAGGATTGATTGGTTATATTGCTTTAGTTGAAAGAATGTAATGAATAATTGAAGGCAAACAGGACAGAGTGACCAGGAGTTGCTCACGAAGCTATAAACTTTACAATAGAGGTAGATTAAGAGTTGATGATTACATTGAGTTTAAGATGCAAATGTTTAGAATTTGGACATCTTATGGTTCAACATCCTAACTAAGCAGTTTTGATTAGAAGATATGATGTGGTTACTGAGGATGAGGAGGATAACACCACTAGTAATGATGTAGGTGTTGATGCTATTGGTAATGTAAAGAGGGAGTTTGCTAGTGATGTAGTAAGTTTATGGTTACCATTGACCATGGATAATAACAGAATTTTGAATGTTGTGCCTTCTATCGAGAATGAGCAAAGTGAAAACTTTTTTCATATTAAGTGTTATGTTATCAATGCTATTTGTTTTGCTCTATTTTCATTGATAGTCATATTATACTAAAGTTGCAGCTTTGGCTAAGGTAGAGGATTTCAGATTACCACTTATTGATCATCCTAACCCTTATAGATTGTGGTGGTTAAGCAACAACATTGAAGTCAAAGTTAACTAGCAAGTTAAGGTTTCTATCTCTATTCCTAATAGATATGTAAATGAGGTTGTATGACAACATTGTGCTTATGAGCACAGCTCATATTTTGTTAGGTAGGCCTTGATTGTATGATTATAGGATTACATATGATGGGTATCTTAATTCTTATACATTAAAAAAGGATGAGAAGATTACGAAATCGTGTTCTATGAGTCTTGTTAAGGTAAGGGAGATGTATCGAGAGATAGATGGGGTAAGAAAGCGATTTTGTTGCTAAGGAGGAATGCTCAATAAAATTGTATTGAGCATGTGACTTATGGCATTGCTATGCAAGTTTGGAAGCAAAGAGATTTTCAAACTTGATCTCTTAATGTTATCAAATTGAGGTGAAGAGGGTTATGCAAAGCATTTATTAAAAGGTTATGGAGGTTAGCATCACAAATATAGTGCCAGTGGCCATGTTTGTGCCTATAATGGCCTAAAGTTCTTATTTAATCCTTTTGGATTTTGTTCTTTGTAAGTATCCTTAGAAGTATATCATAGTTAATCAAGCGATTACCTTATTTCAAATTTAAAGGCAGATTCTTCAGGTAAATATTAATTATCATGGAGATCAATAACCTCAATCCAGATTAATTATGTTCTCCCTCAACTTATAAAGATTAATTGTTTACTGCATGGCTTTTATTGCTAGATTGCCTGGTTTATCATCTTTGCATGATTTAGACATCACCTTTGCATGGCAGGGAGTGGGTAGACATTAACATAGCTCATTAATTATTTTTTATTCAATTTAAAATTTACCATTCTATAGAAACTTATTATCATTATTTAATTTTATTATTTATTAGATATTAGGTTACTCTAAATTTGTGGTTTTCTAGTTATGTATATATTTTAATTAGTATTTTATATTTGTGTGCTTTAGTCATATTAGAATTTTGAGGGATATATATATATATATATATCAAACATTTAGGATAATTTTGACATTAATATTATAGAAACCCTAAGTTTTCCCTTTAAACCAGTCTTATCAATTCTTAATCCAGTGAACAAATCCTTTTGATTTAATTTTAGGGGAAATAGCAAGAACTTTCATAAACTTTAATTTAAGTACAGATTGACCTCTTGAACTTTCAAAGTTAGGTTTTTAACCTTCTAAACTTTGATAAATTAGCAAAATAACCCCATAATACTTAAATTTTGATTTTTTTTTGTGTAAACACCTCCTAAACTTTGATTTTGATACATAAACATTTTCTAAACTTTAATTTTGATGCGTGAACACCTTGTGTTATGAGGATTATTTTGCCAATTTATCAAAGTTTTTTTTTTTTTTAGGGGGGGGAGGGGTGTAGGTGGTATAAAACTTCACTTTAAAGGTTCAAGAGTTAATCCACACCAGTTTATGGAGGTTTTTTGCCCATTTTCCCTTAATTTATTACTTATATCATATCAATCAATTTAATCAAATCCTTATTTAGATTTGATTGTATTGTATCAATTAAATTTAAATGTATTTTGATTTAATTAATGGTACCTAATATTTAGTTAAACCGATCGTATCATTTTTCTTTAATTTCTTATTCTTTTAGAAGCCATAAAAATATAAAAAGAAAAAGAAAAGAAAAGCAAACACAAGCATAAACAAAATCCAATAAACTTAACTCTGATTATTCAATTTAGTTATCAGGTAAGCTCTGAAGGAAAGAGATTAAGAGTTTGATCAAATGGTGGAAGAAAGCTTGTTAGCAGGACATAGCCAAGAACTTAAGTACCTTGATGATGTCAGCATGTCACCATCACATGTGTCAGTGACAAGCAGTATTAATTGATATTCAAACCTTATCAAGATAATGTAATTATTGTAGAAACCTCATTTGTGTCGTTTTATTTTAGTAGTTTTATTGAGCTAGGTTAAAGAAAAAGAAATAGAAAAAAGAATAAAAAATAGAAAAAAAAGAAATAAATAATAAATAAGAAAAATATGAAATTGACAAAATAATAAAAATAAAGTGTCAAGTCGTATTGAGTTGAGTTGAGTCAAATCGTCGAGTCAAAACGAATAATCGTGTGCGTTCAATTTAGTAAATTTTATGTTGTTAAAGAATTAGGCTTCATTAAAATATTTTTAGTTTAGTATGATATAAAGTGGATTTTTATTTAATTTATATTTATTTAAAATAGACTTAGCATTTATTAAATGGATTTTTGGGCTAAATCAAGTTAAACTAAGTCGGGTAAAAAAAAAAAATTCAAAGCTCAAATAAAAATGGGGTTTCTAGTTGGACTAAGTCGGCTAAATCAAGTTGGACTAAATCGTATCTTCCATATTTGGCATTCGATTATCGTATCTTTTGTATTTAGGGTTTGTTGAGATCAAATCTATATCTAAAGAGATATAAAAGATTTGGTAGTGTAGTTTATAAATAATGAATCGACCGTAAAGTTTAGGGACATTTTTTAGAATCCCTAATTCACATACTCACATCCCACAATTCACTTACGCTTACATTTGGTCACTAGTACCTAATCACTTTCCCCTTCACTTTACTAATCACAGCCACACGCCATCCAATCTATACTGCCCCTTTATGCCACAATCCATGCATGCACACTTGATACACTAAAACACATACGCATACTTAACTTCACGAAACTCATACATGCCCACACACCTGACACAAAATAAACTTGCACATGCTTGTACTAACATACTACACCTTGCACTCACACGGATACACTACTCACATATCCGTACACACTCTACATTACTGAACTGACATACGGATACGCATCATCACTTGCTCATAACTCTCTCTCCAGTACATACTACACTCTCTCCCGAACACTACATACACGGTTGTTGACATTGTCCCTTGTTTGCACTCCACTCACGTACAGTTTACATACATGATCACACATACCACGTGATACATTGTTGAGCACCTATAGTTGAACACACACTTGATTACACTTTACGAACATGACTTTGCTCACACTAACATGATCACTCATGCATTGATTTTACACAGCTACACACAACACATGACATACACTACTATCCATGCACGCACATGATCCATTTCATGATCATACGTGATTCATTGTAACGCTCATGATTAGTACACACTCTGGGCATAAGAACATAGTCTAAACAATCACGACGATCAACATGAACACGTTGATCACGTAGGACTCGACTCGTTTAAGTAAAAAATAATTTTAATTAATTAATTAATTATTTTATTTTTTATTAATTAATTAAGTTTACTAATTTTTTTTTCTTTAGTGCAATTTTTTTATTTTTTTTCATATTGTTTTGTTATTTTAGATAATTGTTAGTTTTTTGTTAATTTGGTTAAATTGCATTTTTAGCTAAAAATTCCATTTCTTAAAAAATTGTGTATCTTTTCTCCGAGATCCGTATTTTTGGAGCAGATACGTATCTTAATATATCTTGTATGTAGGATTTAAGAAAGATATTTGTTGACACATAATGGTTTTTTTAAAATATAAAAATAAAAAATCTTAACTAGGATTTTAAAGAAGATTTAATTAGTTAGGATTTTTAAAATAGATTCGTTAAATTATATCTTCTTAGGTTTTTTAAAAAATAATAATAAATGGTTAAATATACGTAAATTTGGCTTAATTTTCAAAATTTTAAAAAAGATATATCCATTAAATCTTTTCTAAAAGAACCACGTTGGTTTGATTCCGATTAGCGTATACGTAGGCACTTCGAAGACAACCGTATAAAAAATAAGAAAAAAAAAAACTTTTTTCCTTTTTCTTGAAATATTCGTAATACAAAAACAGTAAAAAATCATTTTAGTTGCGTTTTGCATGTCTATACATATTTTAGTATTTTTAGAAAAATTATGAAAACTAAAGGCTACTAATTTTTTTATTTTTACATGGTGACTTAGTCTTAATAAGTTAATTCTTAAACTTAGTTTTTTTGGTTAATTTTCCAAAATTATTTTTTTGGAGAATCCACAGATTAGTAGCCAAATTAAGCTTTTCTCACCTGAAAGCCCTAATTTCATTTTTTATCAATTTAACTAGTTGGCAACTCTGTTTTTTTTTTTTAAACATTTTTTAAGAGAAAAATGTTTTTCCTTAATTTAATATTGAGTAATTTTTATTAAGTGGGCTAGGCTTAATATAGATTGAATTAAGGAAAACCAAAATAGGGACAAAATTGGTGACTCCATTAGAGAACACTTGTGGGCTAGTCATATAAAGATTAAAAAAATTAATTGATGGGATTTTTGTATTTTTTTTCTTTTATTGTATTATTGTTGTACTAACTGTTTTTTTTTAGTAAAATAAGCCTTAGGGAAAAAAACCGGCCTAATAGGCCTTCATGAGTAATAGGTATTTAACATATAATGCTCAAAATCATTAGTATTCTCCCTATATCATAATGTGCTAAAAAAAAAATACTTTAATATTAACTTGTAAATTTTTTCGGGCATGTAATTATGGAAGTTAGCTATGGTAAAGATTATAATAGAACTGTCATTTTTTTTAATGCTTTCAATTTTTTTTTAAAAAGAAATTTCAAAATGATATTTTATAATAAAAAATCAGTTTCATGATAATTATTTACTTAGCCGATTTCTATTATAATGCCTTATCTATACCACATTGTTAGGAATTAACAAAATAAAAAAGATTTAACCATCAAATTCTCATTGTAAATTACTTTCCACTTCAAAGTAATCAATCTTGTAAATGTTTAAGTTCTCGTTTTTTGTGTTATCTATTAAGTTGTCATAATCCTGATAAGAGCTTTCGTTATGAGTCGTCGCCCTTATATTATCTTTTAATAAGTTTCTCATTGTAAAATAATTTCCACTTCTTTATATCACCCTTATGTCATTCTATGTCCTTAGTCATCAATCTTAATGTTTCCATTTTTTTTTTTGGTTTAGATTTGTTGATGTTAATGTTAGGCTTCGGTGACATAAAATCAACATTGATTTTTTTTTTTTAATAAAAGTTTCCAACAAAAAAAAGAAAGAATAATGTTCAAAACTAAAAACGAAATGCAGTGTTGCTAACAAGAAGGGATTCTTGTAGGCTTTGAAGGATTGTTTTTTAAGTAATCTAGCCTAACTTGAAGCCCAAAATCACTCGTTGTCAAAACCAAGATATTTGAAGCCTTTAAAAAGAGAATAGCCACAATTGAAGGGGTTCTAAGTAAGCATGCTAAACAAGTTGAGACCATGGCCCATACCTAAGCCCAAGGGGCTTGTTGACATACCATTTAAGGTAGACAAGTCTAAAGATTTTTCAGTTTATGAGCTTAACAATAGTAGCAAAGGCTCGGCGAAGGAATTGGAGTATAAATTGATGAAGATGGAAGAAGAAATCTTCTAGAAAATTGAAGAGCAAATGGGAGTTCTCAATGATGATGATGTGCAAAGTAATTTGGGCTTAAGCAATGTTTGTGCTTTTGAAGACCACGGGCTACGTAAGAAGTTTAAGATACAACATTTTGAAAAGTATGATGGAATAGGTTGTCCTAAACTTCACCTTTAGCTTGATGTTCACAAGATGGCCCAATTCTCTAAACATAAGCAGTTGATGATTAAAACTTTTCAAGATAGCCTAACTAGGCCGGCATGGATTTAGTATGCCTAATAGGACTTAGTTAAGCGTGATACTTGGGATAAGCTAGCTCAGGTCGTTTATCAGCAGTATAAGTTCAATGAAGAAGTGACTCATTCCTTGATGGATTTGAATAACATGAAAATGAAGTTAATCGAGTCCTTTAAGGAGTATGCTTAAAGATGGAGATCTATAGCCGCTCAAGCTATAGTATAATTGCCAAAAAATGAATTGATCAACATATTCATCTACACATTAAGTGAACTTTATTATAATCACCTCTTGGGCCATATCGCTTCTTAGTTTGCAAACATAATTACAACTGGTAGTCGCATTGAAGATGCTATTAGATGAGGGGATTGATAGGGAAGGGATCGACCTTATTGGATTTAGAGGCTACTGTGAACATTACGATGTCCTATCTAATGATACGCGAGCCTAGTACCTTAAGAAATAGCCTAAAGCTCATGGAAAATAAGCTAAGCCATAAATCACTTAGAAAGAGGTTCACTCATATCCTGATTCTTATGTCTTAGGTCTATTACCACTTAAAAGAAGAGGGTTTGTTGCATCCTAAGACTCTAATACTAAGGTATAGACCCTGGAAATACGATCTATGGGTCAGTAAGGGCATGCCATTGACCATTGCTGGGAGTTGAAGAATAAAGTCCAAGATGTGATTGATGGAAAATTGGTCCAATTGGACTTCGTTAGGGATCGAAGGCCTAAATTATACACATAGCCCATTATCAATATGATACAAGGTTTGGAAAAAATGCCAAAAACAGATTTGAATGGTTAAGTCCAAGGGTTATGTTGCTACCACGATATGAAAAACAAGGTTATAGCCTTAGAAGAAAAGTTGGTGATGTTAGAAGAAAGACTCTTGGGTACAGAAATGCCAATGGGTTATATGCTTAAGCAGCTCAAAAACTTAGATCCTAATACAGATATAACATCATAGTCAAAGCATGAGGATGATTTAATGAAAAAGAAGCCAAGAGCGAATGTGCCAATTGAGAAAGGATAGAATCAAGACAAGCCCATCCCCAACAAGAGGAGGTGACTTATACAGTTCAAGATTCCAATGGCCCAAGTGTTCAAGAAATTAAAAGATATAAGACTACTAGCATGTGAAAACCCAACAAAGAAATATAAGCCAAGAGATCATGACCTTAACAAATTGTATGAATATTATGTAAGCCAAGTAGTGCATACCATAAAAGACTGTTGGAAACTGAAGCATAAGGTGCAAGATTTGATTGATGCTAAGATTATCTAACTAAATTTTCTAAAGACTGATGGATCTATGGGCAGTGGTATTCCTAACCTAAGGGCATCAAACAGACAACCTCCAATATCGGGTATTGAAGGTTTACTACTACCATCTAACCAAGTAGTTTACCATTTGAAGCAATTGGACATATCTCCAAAAGATTAATTCAATTAAATGGGCCAATTTCAAAGAAGTGATAGAAATGGGGGCAAGAAGTGGAAAAGAGTTTTAAGTTCCTATATTTATTTCTTTTTAGAATAATCTGTCACTTTGCAGATAAGAATTAGTTGAATAAAGTGTTTTTCTTGTACATTTTGTTTTTCTATGATATGTACTTAGCTAAGCTCAATAGGGGTATGTCATTAGCCCTTCATTAATGAAACACTTCATGCAAGACTTGGGGCAAGTGAAAATGGATAAAGTAAATTTGAACTCAGAACTTAAAATTTTCCACCTAAAGGAATGTTAACTCATTACTTGAAAAGTTTAGAATGAAAAGAGGTAACCTATGTCCTAAACACTAAGCCTAAACACATGAGAGTAGAGCGACACAATGTGAGTAATTGAGTTCATTCCTTAAAGGAGGCCTGTCTTAAACTTAGTCCATGTGTCAAAATGATGTTAGGCATTCATTTCATCATCCCTAAACACAATTATCCCTTGAAAACCCATTTGAACCTTTAGGGGATTTTTCTTAAAATTAGCCCTACTAAGAACCACTCTACATTGAGGCAATTAGGAGATTAAGGTCATTAATTTGGAGAAAAGGGTTAGACCAGCTTATGCTTACCTTAGTTGTGCCAATTCATAAGAAAATATTATCATAGATAATTCAATTTCTTTAGGATGAAGAAGAGTTTTAAATCATGTACACCTCACTCAGGCCTATACACTCATTCAAACACCTTAGGCCCATGGATTTTTCCCAAACACTCCAAAGCTACATACACTTCTCCCCAACCTATACTCTTTAAACCATGGTTTTAGGGCTTTGAATCCTATCAACCAAAAACTTAACAAGGGAAGGTGACCGCCTTGACCAAAAAAAAAAAAAAAAGAAGAAGAAGAGAAAGAGAGAGAGAGAAAAAAAAAAAGAAAAGAAAAGGAAAGTAAAGAAAAGAAAAAAGAAAAAAAGAAGAATAAAATATTAGCAAGGTAGTCACCTTTAAGCATGAGCCAAATTACCAATAAACTTTAAGTTTAAACTTGTGAAAGGGTAAACACTTTAAATTCCCAAGCCTAAAAGTAAAGCCCTCACTTTATGGTCCCACCCACTTTGCCACCCTTAATGAAACTCTTTTGACCAAAAAAATGTGTTTATCTTAAACAATAATTGCTCATGAAATTGAGGCAAGGCCATGTTTAGCTTCTCTTAAGTTCTTGGCTTGTAAACTTAGGACAGATTATATATGATTTCCTCAAAAGTAGCCAAGTACATTGATATCCATTTGCTCAAACTATTAACCAAAAAGCCTTACATTGTAAACCTAGAAAAGACTTAATTGATTGACTAAAGTGTACCATTTACAAAATAGGCTACAATTTTTGGAATTGATGCCGAAAGTGAAAACAGACTTGTGAGAGTGTAAGGAAGTTCACTTAGACTAAACATTTTAAGTAATGATATTTATCCTTTTAGTGGAAAATTAAAGAATAGTTGGGTGTTTTCTCAAAAACATGGATAGTCATTTATCCCAGGCATGAAATCAATGCTTCTAAAAAGTTTAAAGATCATGAATTATGCTCCAAGAAATAAGACTGAAAGAATGAGTGATCAATAGGCAAGAGGCAAGTCAACCCCTTATTTGTGATCTTTAGAGCCTTCGAGACTTTCTTACTTGTTAGCAATACAGTTTTCTATCAAAGAATTTTTTTTTCTAATTTCTTTAAAAAAAAAAGGGAAAAAAGAAAAACCTTTTCAAAAGAGAAATGAAACCTTTTTAAAAAATTGTCAAGAGAGATTTCTTAAAAAGAAAAAGTCAAAATTTTCAAAGAATCATCAAAATCCCTCAAACTCAAGTTTCAGATCATTTTGTCAAAACTCATTAAAGTCCTTGAAATTCATGGATCACTTGCCCTATAGTGTGTTATCCATTTTGTATAATAATGTTAAATCGCTTGGTTATTGAAGCGCCATTCAGTCCTTTCTAGGATTGCTTGTTCAAAAGAGCATTGACTTATCTTTGGTTAGATCACTTGCTCATAGGAGTGCCATTCAATCCTTTTTGGGATCGCTTACTCAAAAGAACAGTGTCCTATCCTTAGTTAGATTGCTTGCTCATAGGAGCACCATCTAGTCTTTTTTAGGATCACTTGCTCAAAGGAGTGTTGTCTTATCCTTAGTTGGATCGCTTGCTCATTAAAGTGCCATCCAGTCCTTTTTAGGATTGCTTGCTTAGTGAAGCGTTATCCTATTCCTTGTTGGATCACTTGCTCAAAGGAGCACTATCCTATCTAGTCCTTTGCTAAGATCACTTACTTAACGGAGTGTTGTCCTATTCTTAGTTGGGTCGCCTGCTCATTGGACTACCATCCAATCCTTTTTAAGATCGCTTGCTCAGTAGAGTGCTATCTCATTCCTTGTTGGATCGCTTATTTAAAGGAGCGCTATCCTATTCCTTTTTGGATCACTTGCTCAAAGGAGGACCGTCTAGTCATTTAAAAGATCGTTTGCTCATGAGAGTACTACCTCATTTTGTCTTCGATAAAATGTCATCCTATCTTGTCATCGAAAGATCTATCCTTTTCGAGCAATAGATCCTTAAGATTTATCCTCTTAAGGATACCCGACCTTTCAAGTTAGGACCTAATTTGTTTGACAATTAAAGTCCTTACCTTACCAATTCAAGTAAGGACTAAGCAAAAATGAGTATGTCTATTTTGTCTTTATAGCAAAGTTTTTACAAACTTTTACTAAAAAGAGGGGTAGCTGTAGACACCTCATTTTTACCATTTTATTTTAGTAATTTTATTAAGCTAAGTTAAGGAAAAAGAAAAAGAAAAAAGAAGAAAAATAATAAAATTAGAAAAAAAATAAGAAAATAAGAAAAAAAAATGAAAATTGAAAAAATAAAAAAATTATCAAGTCATATTGAGTTGAGTTAAGTTGAGTCAAGTCGTTTATGATAGAATCAGATAATGTTGTGCGTTCAATTTAGTGAATTTTAAGTCGTTAAAGGATTGAGCTTCATTAAAATATTTTTATTTTAGTCTAATATAAAGTGAATTTTTATCTAATTTATATTGGGCTAAAATAGATTCGAGGTTTATTAAATGAATTTTTGGGCTAAATCAAGTTGGACTGAGTCGAGCCAAAAAAATAAAAAGATTAAATAAAAATAGGGTTTCTAGAAACTAGGTTAAATTTTTAAAGAATCTAAATCATATTTTCTGTATTTAGGATTCGATTATCATATCTTTTATATCTAGGGTTTGTTGAGATCAAATATTATATCTAAAGAGATACAAAATATTTAGTAGTGTGGTTTATAAATAGTGATTTGGCAGTGAAGTTTAGGGATGTTTCTTAGAATCCCCAATTTACATACTCACATCCCACAATTCACTAACGCTTACACTCTGCCACTAGTACCCAATCACTTCCCCCTTCACTTTACTAATCACAGTCACATACCTTCCAATCTAAACTGCCCCCTTACACCATAATCCGTACACTGATACCTAACTTCATGAAACTCATACATGCCTATACTGACACACTACACCTTACACTTACACAGACATACCTACACTACTCACACATCCGCACACACTTTACACTGTCAAACTGACGCATGGATACGTCTCATCACTAGCTTACAACTCTCTCTCCAACACATACTTCACTCTTTCCCTAACACTATACACAATCGCTCTGTTCCCTGTTTGCACTCTACTTACGCACAATTTATATACACAATCACACATACCACTCGATATATTATTGAGCATCCACAATCAAACACACACTTGATCACACTCCATGAACACGACTTTGCTCACACTGACATGATCATTCACGCATTGACTTTATCCAACCATACATAGTACACAACACACACTATTGTCTACGTGTACACATAATCCACTTCACAATCACACATGATTCACTGCACCGCTCACAAGTAGTACACACTCCATGTATACGAACATAGTCCAGATGATCATGATGTTCAATACGAACACGTTGATCATGTATGACTCAAGTTGTTTAGGTAAAAAATAATTTTAATTAATTATTTATTTTTTTATTAATTAATTAATTTTACTAATTTTTTTTCTTTAGTGTAGGTTTTTATATATTTTTTTGTCATATCATTTTGTTATTTTAGATAATTGTCAGTTTTTTGATAATTTGGTTAAATTGCATTTTTAGCTGAAAATTGCATTTTTTGAAAAATTATGTATCTTTTCTCCGAGATCCATATTTTTGGAGATATCTATCTTAGTATATCTTGCATGTAGGATTTTGGAAAGATAATTTTTTATACGTAGTGATTTTTTAAAAAATAAAAAATCTTAACTAGGGTTTTCAAAAAGATTAAGGTAGTTAAGATTTTTAAAATAAATTCGTGAAATTAGATCTTTTTAGTATTTTTTTTCTAAAATAATAATAAATGGTTAAATGAACGAAAATTTGGCATGATTTTCAAATTTAAAAAAAAATATTTACCTACTAAATCTTTTTTAAAAGAACTACGTTAATTTGATCCTGACTAGCGAGTACGTAGGCACTTCAAGGGCAACCATATAAAAAATGAAAAAAAAAACTTTTTCCTTTATCTTGAAAAATTCGTAATAAAAAAATAATAAAAATTCATTTCAGTTATGTTTCGTATGTTTGTACATATTTTAGTATTTTTAGAAAAATTATGAAAAATAAAGCTCATTAATTTTTTTATTTTTACATGATGACTTAGTTTTAATAGGTTAGCCCTCGAACTTAGTTTTTCTAGTTAATTTTCTAAAATTATTTTTTTATAGAATCCGCAGATTAGTGGCCAAATTAGGATTTTCCTACCCAAAAGCCTTAATTTCATTTTTTATCAGTTTAACTAGTTAGCGACTTTGATTTTTTTAAAACATTTTTAAGAGAAAAATATTTTTCCTTAATTTATTGTCAAGTAATTTATATTAAGTGGGCTGAAAAAATAAAAATGAAAAGAAAGGTTGCTAACTGCTATAAATCCTTATGGGCTCGGGGAGCCAACATAAGCTCGGGCCTTTGGCTTACCTAAGTAACCAACCCAAATACTTGGTTTCTAACTCACACAAGACCCCTCAACCTATTAAGGAAGCCAATATAAGCCCCTTGGCCTATTTAACCCAAACACTAGTTCCTTAGACCCATTCAATCTAAACAGCAACTCAAGCCCATTCAACCACTTAAACTAAACATAAACCACTTGGCCAAGCATTCAATCTAAATACTAACCTTAGGCCTATTCAGGCAACTTACCTAAACACAAGCCACTTGGCTAGCCAACTAATTTGAACATAAACCATAGCCTATCAAGGCAACTGACCAAAACATAATCCTCAGCCTATAAAGGTAACTAAGCCAAGCTAAAACCCCTAATCTATTTAGAAGGCCAAGCCTAGTCATAGACCAAGCTAAAACACAAAGTCAAATACTGAGGTATGATTTGAGAAACTTAAGGGCAAAGCTAATCTTCACCCTGGGCAAATAGATATATATTCCTCCTTAAGAATCGGTAACTCACTTTTAAAAGTTTTAGAATGAAAAGAGGTAAACTATATTCTACATACTAACCTGAAACACTTTGAAAGTTAAGCAATATAAGGGTAAGGATACTTTAGGCTCATTCCTTAAAGGAGGTTCACTTTGAATGTAATATGTAGATTGAAATGAATTTAGGCATTTATTTTCAAATCCTAAACATGATTACCCTTTGTTAACCCCGTTGGACCAATTTGGAGAATTTCTAAATTTAAACCCTGTCAAGAACCACCCTACAATGGGACAATTTGGAGGTTAGGGTCATTGATTGGAAGACAAGGGTAAGATTGGTTTATGCTTGCTTAAGTAATGTTAATTCAAAAACGACTTTTATTTCTAATAAATTATTTAAGCCCATACATTAGAAAACCATGGATTTAGGGCCTTGAAGCATTTACAAAGCAAAAACTCAGCGATGGAGACAATCACTCTTGGGTCCAAAAGAAGAGAGAGAATGGTAAGAGATAATGGGACAAAGCAATTGAAAAGAAGAAGAAGAAAAGAGGCCGAAAATTGGGCCTAAGTTTAAGACAGAAAGCCTTAAGAAATATTTTACATCCTAGTAAAGGCAACAAAACTGAATAAAAAAGTAAGGAATCTAAGCCTAAAAAGCCCTTAGAAACGCAAAATCTCTATATCTACTCTAAAGTCTTTCCTCCCTATGTTGAATCACACAAAGCCTTCCCACCCACATTACCACTCTTATGCAGTAAAAGCTCATTCAATCTTAAAAGATAATTTATCTTTAATAAAAATTGTTTTTGAAACTAGGGCAAGCATACTTCTAATTTTTCCTTAAGATTCTTGACTTGTTCACTTAAGATGAGTAAAAGTATTTCTTTTAAAATAAGGCTCCTCATTAGTCTTTTTTGAAACCCTTAGATCAAAAGCTTAAATTCATAAATGTTAAACCGGAAAAGACTTAACAGATTGATCAAAGCGTGTCACTTACAAAATGGATTGTAATATTTTGAACTGTAGTTGAGAGAGAAATCTAGATCGAGAGTTAGCAAAGAAGTCCTCTCATACTAAACTAATCTTAGGTTACCGTTTCCCTAAGAAAGGAATGCCTTGAAATTACAAAAGCCCCATGAAAAAGCCCTAGGGTCAGGGGTATTAAGAAATTCTACATAATTAGCAAAACTTTAAAAAAAAAAACAAAAAAAAAGAGAATAAAGAAAAAAGAGAGAAAGTAAAGGCTTGTCACAAGATTTTTGTCCAATCCTTGTTGGCTCAAGTAGATAAGCTTTCAATTCATGTCATCCATTTCCTTTTCATGCTAGTCACATTTTTTAAATTAACCTTGGTAGTCTAAATCATTCTTCCTTAGCTATAGCTTTTTAATCCTTTGACTTTTTTGTTTCAAATCAAGGGGCCTATCCCTAATGCCTTTTTTCATAAATGGTTTTTCAACGATTTCCCTATAAATACTTTTCCAAGTTAAGAGGTTTTTTAAAAACTGGGTACCTTCCTTACTTTACTTCTTCAATCTGTCATTAACTTCGCTTAGGGTTCTAACTAACTCTTAGAGCACAAATCCACTCCTTTACTCTTTTCAAGGTTCCAATCCACCTTTAGCGTACTGTCTCATCTTCTATTCTTAGGGTTCTAGTTAGCTCTTAGAGCGCTGACCCACTCTTTTATTCTTTTGGGGGTTCCAGCCAGCCTTTAGGACGCTGTCCTATCTTCCCTTAAGGTTCTAGCTAACTCTTAGAACTCTGACTCATTCCTATGTTCTTTTTAGGGTTCTAGTTAGCCTTTAAGGCACTGCCTGATCTTCTATTTTCAGGGTTCTAGCTACTCTTAGAGTGCTCCTTTATTTTTTTTAGGGTTCCAGCTAGCTTTAGGGCACTGTTCCGTCTCTCATTCTTAAGATTCTAGCTAGCTCTTATAGTGCTAACCCACTCCTTTATTCTTTTCAGGCTTCCAGCTAGCTTCCAAAGCGTTACCTTTACTTTTGTCAATTCTTTTTAAGGTTTTAGCTAACTCTTAGAGTGCTGATCTACTCTTTTGTTATAGTCCGCCTTTAGGGTGCTAGCCAATCTTTCTTTTGGGGGTGCTAGTCAGCTTCAAAGCTCTACCCTCGCTTTCATCAATTCTTTTCAAGGTTCAAGCCAGCTCTTAAAGCACTAACCCACTCTTTTAATTCATTTTTTAAGGATTCAACCAACCTTTAAGGCTCTATACCATCTTTCTTTAGGGTTCTAGTCAACTCTTAGAGCGCTATCTCTTCTTTCTTTTCTAAGGTGTTAGCTAGCTTCTAAAGCGTTGTCTCCTCTTTTATTCTTTTTAGGGTTGCCATACTAAGGTTCTAACCAACTTTCAAAGCACTACCCCCTTGTTCATTGATTTCTCTTAGTAAGCCTACAAGACACTTGTCTTCATCCAATTCTTAGTAAGCCCATAGGGAGCTTTTCCTCATTGAATTCTCTCAAGCGAGCCCAAAGAGTACTTCCTTTCATCATCAATTCCTTTTAGAGAGTCCATAGAGTGCTTTCTCTTACCAATTTCTCTTGAGCAAACCCAAAGGGTGCTTTCTCTCATCATCAATTTCATTTAAGGTTACTAGTTTACCAAAGATGCTCCTGACTAGGTTAAATAGCTTAGAGGGGCATTACCAAGTTTCGATTTAGGGTCTTAACCAGCTCTAAGAGTGCTTCACCCATTTCACCTAGGATAATCAACTTAAAGGAGCACTACTAGGTTTATTTGGAATCGATTCCAAAAGTTAAGGTTGCTAGTCCTCGAGAGATACTTTTACCTAGAATAGTCAGCTCAAAGGAGCACTACCGGGTTTGTCTTGAATCGATTCTAAAAGTTAAGGTCGCTAGTCATTAAGAGACGCTCCCGTTTAGGATAGTCAGCTTAGAGGAACATTACCAGTTTTATCTTGAATCGATTCCAAAAATTAGTGTTGCTAGTGTTCGAGAGACGCTCCTACCTAGGTTAGTAAGCTCAAAGGAACACTATTAGGTTTTAATTTAGGATTTTAGCCAACTTTAGGAGTGCTTTACTTATTTCACCTAGAATAGTTAGCTCAGAGGAGTATTACCAAGTTTATCTCGAATCGATTCCAAAAGTTAGGGTTGTTAGTCCCCAAGAGACGCTCCCGCCTTGGTTAGTTAGCTCATTTGGGTACGACTAAGTTTGCTCGTTCAGTTTAGGATCTTAGCCAACTCGAGGAGCGCTTCACTTATTTCACCTAAGATAGTCAGCTCAGAGGAGTACTACTAGGTTTATCTTCAATCAATTCCCAAAGGTAAGGTTGTTAGTCCCCAAGAGACGCTCTTACTTTGGTTAGTCAACTCATTTGGGCACGACCAACTTTTCTCATTCAGTTTAGGGCCTTATCCAGCTCAAGGAGCACTTCGTTCGACTTGGTTAGTTGGCTCATTAGGACATGACTAAGTTTTCTCATTCTTTTAAGGCCTTAGTTAGCTCAAGGAGCACTTCTCCCACCTTGGTTAATCAAGTCATTGAGGTTCAATTAAGGAGCGATTTGCTTGTCTTGGTTAGTCAATTCATTAAGGCACAACCAAGTTTTCTCATTCCTTTAGGGTCTTAGCTAACTCTAAGAGCACTTACCCATTTCATTCAATTTAGGCCTTAGCCAACTTAACAAGCACTTTGCTTGCCTTGGTTAGTTAGCTCATTAGGAACACGACTAAGTTGTCTCATTCTCTTTAGGGCCTTTGCTAACTCAAGGAGTGCTTCACCCGTTTCACCTTAGATCGTTAGCTCATAAGAGCACAATTAGGCTTCAATTCTTCTTTCAGTCTTTTGGTGCGACACCTCTCTCTTCACCAAAATCCCTAGTGAATCAAGCTACAGCTAGCTAGCTATAGTGTTTATTAGGACAAAATTCACCCTTAGGGCAAAAATCATGTTTTTTTTATCTTTGTAGCAAAGTTCTACTCAAATTTTATCACAATTCATCACAAAGAAGGGTAGCTATAAATACTCCATTTTTATACCCTTTTATTTTTTAAAATTTTAGAGTAAGTTAAAGGGTCCTAAATTAGGAAAAATACACAAATAGAAAAAAAAAAGGAAAAAACCCAAAAACTAAGAAAATTATGAAATGTACAAAAAAATAGAAAATTAAAGAAAACCTAAAAAAGAAGAGATTCAGGAAAAAAAATTAGAGAAATAGAAAAAAGAAAAAAAAAAGAAATTTAGAAAAAATACAAAAAAAATGGAAAAATTAGAAAAATTGAAAAATCACAAAAGATAGAAAAAATTGAAAAAAATAAAAGATTTAAGGAATTTAGAAAATATATATATACATAGTTTGAGTAGAATAGAATTTAAATAAGGAGAGGATCGTTAGACTTAGGCTTAAGTTTATATTTGGATCTATCCTAGGTTAACCTTATCTATATGTGCAATTTAATTGCACATATTAACAAGTCACAGGCCAACGGCTTAACGATAAAACACTTAAGCATTATATTTGGGTTTAGTTTGAGGTCAGGAGTTTAAATCTTACTAGAGGCATGAATATGTCTTTTATCTTTTTCTTTTTCAAACTCCATGTGTTGCCATACGTAAAGCCATCATTAGGCCACTTGTTTGATTGTAACACATGACACTTTGTGATTGGCTTAGACAACACATTTTATTTTCCCCCCTTTTTTTCTTCCCTTTTCTTTTCTTTCCTTCACTTTCTCATTTTAAAAAAAGAGAGAGAGAGAGAAAGAGAGAGAACATATACTCACTAATCTCTCTTTCTCTTGACCTAATCTCCCTCTCGACCAACTCTCTCTCTCTCAAAAAATCGAAAAATAACGTATACACACTTGGGAACCTCTCTACTGCTCTCTCTCTCTCTCTCTTACGACACGCTCAAACGCTCTCTCTCTCCACTCTCTTTCTTGACTACAGTAGCAATCAAACCACACCAATCGAACACCCCAAACCTCGAACCACCCTTGTATATAGCCGCTTAACCTTCAACCTCTCACTCTACCATCGACCCATACAAAGCCTTGCTAAATAGCACATAAGGAACACCACACATACACCAAACTACACTACGGCCACAAAACTTTAACTCGAGATCTCCCCCGATGCCACCACAACCCATGCCTACTGTCTACTCCAAACTTGAACATGCCAACGCCTTTGCATACTAACCACCTACTAATCCATGCCCACATACGCATAGCCACAACAACCCTCATTGCGGTCAAGCCAACTCCACCTTTGCCGTCTCCTCCTTTAAACGCCCCAAACCACCTTCGTTGGTCATGGCACCACTCATGGACACCCTAAGTCCAACATAAAAACCACAAAACCATCCTTACCCCTATAAAAATCGTCTTGAAATGCCTTGGATCAAACCACTACGACCACAACTACATTTCTCCATACTCCACTGCTTACATGCATAGCACATGTCAAGTCAGTTTGACCTGTGTCAGGCCCAACCCGATCCACCAATTGACTCGGGGACCCTATATCCAACTTGTGCATCCCTTGTAGTTTGAAGCCCTCTATTTTGGTTTGGTTATGTTTCATTTTCCACTTTTTTCATTTCTTTTTTTTTTGTTTTATTTTTTTTTATTCTTGTAACTTATTGTAAGTAAAAGAGAAAAGAAAAAAAAAAGAGAGGAAAACAAAAAAGAAAGAAAGAAAAAAAAGGTGGAAAAAGCTTTGCTTGTTTTATTACATTTTAGTTAGAATAAAAATAAATAATAAATAAAATAAAAGTAAAATAAGAAATAATGATACAGACGTCTTCTCACTTAGAAAATTGTTTTCTTTTAGAAATAAAACAAAATGATCCCTTTTCAAACCTAAAGTCTTTTATTAGAATTTTCAAAATATGCCAATTATAACCCTTTTAGATAGTTTTCTTTAAATAAATGCAAACTAAATTATAATGTAAAATCAATATCTTTTCAAAAGTTAAAATGGAACTAATACATTAAAATTTTATGAACAAACTATAGAAGTTTGATTTCGAATAGTAGATACATAGGCACTTGTACATGTAAGGTGACTTAAAATATGGAAAGTTTTATTTTTTTCATCTTTGTAAATATTTGTTCAAATTAATTAATTTAACCAAATGACATATGATTAGTTGTTTAGAAATTAAAAAAGGGTATATTTAAAAAGCAAAGTTAAATTCAGAAAGTTAAAATGTGATATCCGTTTAGGGTTTAATAGGTTAGCTCCCATATCCAAATCTCTCGTTTTAGAAAATTGTTTTGTAAGATTGGTTTTCTTGTTAAACCAGTAGCCAAGTTATAACCAGTCCATTCAATTGATTATAACTTAACTCTTTTTCCTAATTTCAGTCGGGTGGCAACTCTAAAGCATTTTCAAGATATAAAAAAATCAGGTTTTCTTTAAACCCTAATCGAGAGTCAGTATTAAATGATAGTGTTGCGAATCGTGATCAAGAACAGATAAGACTGGTCGCTAAATGAGTCTAAGCTTGTAGAAAGCTTTAAAAGGGTTAATGGGCAAAATGTATGAAAAGATGAAAAATAAAGAATGAAAACAATAAGCAAAACTCATAAACAGCTCCAGAGGATATGACACATCAATGGAACCTCTGAGGACTCATGGCATAATTCGATATAATGTACGATTGATCTAATGAGGTTACTCGCCACCTAACCTTACTTAAGGAAAAGAATAAGAGTGATGTTAAAAGTAAACAATAGTGTTTACATAGAGAAGAAAGTACTCAAATATATTGAAGATAATCTAATCTGTTAGAGCTACAAGTATAAGGGTATTTATACCCGCATGTTAGGAAAACTTGCCTAAAAAAGGAAAAAGACAATAAGAACATTTCCTAAAGAAGCAACGTACACGATACAAAAGGATAAAAATGAATATACAAGCAAAATAATCATTGGTGCTAGAGATTCTACGTATGATACTGTATATATGGCGATGCTACATTGGCGAGGTTATTAGGAGATGCGAACAAAAAGTACTAATATATGGGCTTGTCCAAGTAGGGATGGCTTAATCAATTTAGATTCTCTATCTCTAGACTTTTCGGTAAGGATGATGCCGAGTGATAGGTCGGCTCGGTACAGGAGCATAATCATCAACTAGGCATACTACAGAATAATGAACGGTCATACGGCACGGTATTAAAGGTGACTTGACAAGAAAGTACTTAACCTTAGTAAGGGTTAGCTGGAACATAAGGATTCATCGTGCCAGCCCCTCTAGTCATCGGGCTTAGCTGCAAATCAAAGGTCCCATACCTTGATTCTCATCATTCCCTTTGGGTTGTTTTGGATTTAGGACCAAATCCAAATGGTGTTTGCTCAATTCTCCATCAGGGTGATATTGATTAAGGTTGGCAATGTTGAAGGTATCAAAAACCCCATAGTCCTTAAGCAATTCCAACCTGTAAGCGTTGTAACTGGTTTTTTAAAGGATTCTAAAAGGTCCTTTCGCTCTTGTAGATAATTTATTCTTCCTTTTGTTTAAAAACAGTTCCTTGCTAAGGTTTAGCCATACTAAGTCTCCCGGCTAAAATTGCTTGGCTAACCTACCCTTGGCCTTTTCTTGCATTCTTCTGGTAGCTTGGTCGATATGTCAAGTAACCTGATCATAGATGTACTAAAGAGATTGTGCTCTGGCCGAGGATTGGGGTCTTTTTGTACGGGTGCTAGTACAGGAGCATGGTTAAGGGGAAACTCGGGATTGAATCCATAGACCACCTCTAAGGGAGTTTGCTTGATGGTGTTACATACAGTTTGGTTATAGGCGAACTAAACTACAGGCAGGTAGACGTCCCAATTAGCCAAGTTCTTGCCTACTATAGCTTGGAGCAATAACTCCAAAGTACGATTAACCACCTTTGTTTGGCCATTAGTTTAGGGGTAACATAAGGTACTGAAGAGTAATTTGGTTCCTAACAGATGCTACAGGGAATAATAATTCCCATAGGGAATAAGTCGAAACACACAGTTTCCCTCCTCAGAATAGATAGTGATCCTCCATATAATATTCATCCACTATCCTCCCATCTACGCATCATGAAATTATTGGTCCAAAGTGTGGATCCCCGAAGTATTGTTCTTTGATACTCACAAAACCAAACAACCTGGTTTGCAGTTCTGATAAGAGCGCATACCTCCTCGAAAGAGCATTTGTAACTATATTGCTCTTTCCTTGCTTGTACTTTATCACAAAATTGAATCCCTTAAGGAATTCAACCCATTTCGCTTGCTGTTTCGACAACTTAGTTTGACTTTAAAGGTACCTCAGCGATTTATGGTCAGTATATATGACAAATTCTCTCAGCAATAAGTAATGTTAGTACACTTACATGGCTTAGATCAGTGCCAAAAATTCCTTATCATACAGAGAGTAGTTCAGTTGTAGTCTTCAGAGCTTCTCATTGTGGAAGGCAATTGGTCAGCCTTCCTATATCAAGACAGTGCCTATTCCAACACTTGATGCGTCGTATTCCAACTCAAAAATTTTATCGAAGTCAAGTAGTACTAACACTAGGGTAGAGGTTGATCTTTCTTTTATGTTAGCAAAACTCCTCTCTTCCCTTTCTCCCTATTGGAAGTCGTTGTTCTTCTTTGTTATCTCGGTCAATGGTGTAGAAATGTACACCTTCTGTAAAACGAAGCCAGTCCGTAGAAACTCCTTACGTCGGCATAAGCAGTAAGAGTTGGCTACTCGACAATTGTTTTGATCTTCTCATCATTGACTCACAAGCCTTCTCTACTAACTAAATACCCTAAGAATACTACTTCCTCATGATAGAAGCAACATTTCTTCAAGTTACCAAATAGTCTCTTGGTACGAAGGACATCCAAGAATACTCTAAGATGTTCATAGTGACTCGGCATGTCAGCCCTGTAGACTAGGATGTCGTCGAAGTACACCACGATACACTTCCCGATGAAATGTCTCAACACATGGTTCAAATGTCTCATGAAAGTACTCGGGATTTTTGACAAGCCAAAAGGCATGACCATCTACTTATAAAGTCTATGTTGACTATTGAATGCAGTCTTCTACTCGTCTCCTGTCCTCATGCGGATTTGATGGTAACTAAACTTAAGATCAATCTTGTTGAAAATCTTAGCTCCACTCAGTTCATCCAACATGTCTTCTAACCTTGGGATCAGATACCTATATTTGATCGTGATTTTGTTTATGGCTCGGCTGTCAACACATATTTACTAGGTTCCATCCTTCTTTGGTACTAGAAGTGTAAGCATAGCACAAGAGTTGAGACTCTCTCTCACATAACCTCTCTCCATCAACTCATTGAATTGACGTTGGAGTTTAGAAGCTTGCTCAGAATTCATTCGATAAGCTGGATTATTCGATAGTGCAACACCGAGTACTAAGTCAATGCAATGCTCTATGCCTTGAGCTGGAGGCAACCCCTTAGGTAACTGTTATGGGAACAGGTTGGCATAGTCATCTAGCAACTCCTTGATTTCTTGGGGAAGCTCACCTTGCTCCTTTATTTCTAATAGTCGCCTAACCAATAATAGGGTCAACTCATCAGCATTGATGGCCTCTCAGAGTCAGCTCTACTCATCACTAGAGCTTTCTTCGATTCGCAAGTAAGTTTCATTTGTAGCTTGTGAACTTCTCTTGGCGGTATCGAATTCAACATAATCTTCCGATCATCCTTTTCAAACATATACATGTTCTTGTAGTCGTCATGTATAACTTTCCTATCAAACAACCACGGCCTGCCCAACAACACGTAGGAAGCGCACATAGGCAACACATCGCAGAGGATCTGGTCAGAGTAATTTCCTATAGTAATCCACAATAGTATTTGCTGAATGACATGTAATGCTCCTTTCTTACTCAGCTAATGCAATTTATACGGCCTGGGATGTGCAATAGTCAGCAACTTCAGTTTGGAAACAAGATTGGCCGATACTACATTGGTGTAACTTCCACTGTCTACAATGAGAGCACACATTTGATCATTCATCTTGCAAGTGGTATAAACAAATTCTCCCTCTACTCCTCTTCCCATGAGGGTTCCACACTCATCGTACATTGGACAACCATGAGTAATTTGTCTAAGTCCTTGGGAAACACGTCTTCTTCAACTAGTTATTTCTCAGCAAGAACTTCCTCCTCCTGGGGTTTCTCATCCATATTCTCTACTTCTAACTTTGGAATGTCTCCCTTAATAACTATTGTCCTTCGGTTCGAGTACTGAGCAGCTATATGTTCAAACCCTTGACAGTTAAAGCATTTGATCTGGCTGATCTTCCTGCTAGACCCTTGCTCCTATTCATATGTTCAGATCAACCCTATATCTTCAAGTCGGCTTTTCTGTTTGACTCTAACATTAACTCTTCTGCTCAGTTCGATAATAGACTAAGCTCAATGACTTACCTGTCCTGGTCGGCTAGTTGGCTAGTCGGCTAGTCGGCTAGTCGGCTAGTCGGCTAGTCGGCATTCTTTGCCTCTCTACTCATTGGGCAATTCTAACAGCTTGATCCACGTGTCAAATTGTTGGAGCCCCACAATGTCTCAGGTGTCTCCTCTCAATCTAGTAATAAATCTTGAGATTGTTCGGGCTGGTGGTTTCTCCACTTCGCATCTTATCATAAGTATTTAAAATTCTTGAACATACTCATCAACAGTTCGTCATCCTTATCTTAGCTCTTGAAGTTGAGTGAAATTATCTTGAAGATTTATTTTTAGTATGAATCTGTTTCTAAGCACTCTCTTCATCTTGGGCTAGGTGTTAATCTCTCGGTACCCCTGTCTTCTTCTCATGGCCTGAAAATTCTTCCACCACATGGTGACATATCCAAAGAATTCAACAGTAGCAGTCCTCACTTTCTCATAATCTTCATATTGATAATAATCAAACATACGCTCCACCTTCTCTTCCCAATCTAAATACTCGTCAGCATTCTCAAATCCATTGAAACTTAGAATCTAAAGCTTTACATGGTCGGATACTCTGCGGACTCATACACGCTCCTCTTCAAAATACTCTTCTTCCTCCCCATCAAGTTCTCTCAAGTATATCATTCGCTTTACTTGTCCGTTGACTCCTCTACCTCGAATTGGTCTAGCCGGATTCTAATCTCTAACAGGTTGAGCAGCTTGTGGAATGTTTTGTACGACTTCAGTGGGTTGGCAAGACAATACATGAATAGCTCGAGTCAGATCTATTATAAGGTTAGCTACCTCATCAAGTCTCTTGTCGGTGCTTCTAGGAGTTTCCTAAGATTGTAGTCTATGGTGGACAACTCCATTATCATCACTAGCTCTAAAATTTATACTTGGGTCTGTCATTTTTTCTTATAGATTCAAAATTCAAACAAACACTTCAGAAAGTGAACAACTAATAACACAACAGTCAAATGAACATAGTACTTGCTCTGTTTCCTACTCGCAAAACAGAGTATAAGAGAACTCAAGAAGAACTAACTATAACTCACACAAAATCTCTATTATGATATTAAGATGTTGTGAACCATAAGCAATAACAAACAAGGTTGGTCACTGAATGGGTCTAAGCTTGTAAAAAGCTCGAAAAGGGTTAATGGGGAAAGGTACGAAAGGGTGAAAAATGGAGAATAAAAATAGTAAACAAAACTCATAACCAGTTCCAGAGGATATAACGCACTAATGGAACCTCCGAAGACTCATGACACAATTCGATATAACGCACGAATTGGTCCAATGAGATTACTCGCCAGCTAACCTTACTTAAGGAAAAGAATAAGAGTGACGCCAAGAGTAAACAATAGTATTTACATAGAGAAGAAAGTACTCAAATGTATTGAAGATAATCTGATCTATTACAGCTATAAGTATAAGGGTCTTTATACCTACATGTTAGGGAAACTTGACCAAAAAGGAAAAAAGACAATAAGAACATTTCCTAAAGAAGCAATGTACACAATACAAAAGGATAAAAATGAATATATAAAAAAAACAATCATTGGTGCTAGAGATTCTATGTATGATACTGTACACATGGCAATGCTACATTGGCGAGGTTGTTAGGAGATGCGGACAAAAAGAACTGATAGATGGGCTTGTCCTAGCAGGGATGGCTTAGTCAGTCTGGATTCTCTATCTCTCGGCTTCTCGGTAAGGATAATGCCGAGTGATAGGTCGGCTCGATACTAGAGCGTAATCATCAACTTGGCATACAACAAAATAATGGATGGTCATATAGCATGGCATTAAAGGTAACTCGGTAAGGAAATACTCGGCCTCGGCAAGGAAATACTTAGCCTCGGCAAGGAAATACTTAGCCTCGGTAGGGGTTGGTTAAAACATAAAGATTCATCGTGCTAACCTCTCTAATCCTCAAGCTCGGCTGTAGGTTAAAGGTCTTGCAGCTTGATTCCCATCAGATAGGGTTTAATATTGATCAGTTTAGAGAAAATTAATTTACAAAAAAATGGAAGTGGAAAAACCAAGCTCAATAATGTATCATCTAGTTCTTTGTCACTATGGCTGCTTATGACATTTTCCTCTTCTATTGGTGTTTCTACAAAAGAGCTAGATGTCTCTTCTTTAGATTCTTCAACCATAGCAATTTTTAGAATTATTTGATGTTGATAAGCTTATAAAAAAGCCATGACAAGATTATCATCCTGTAGTTTTATTGTACATACTCTTGATTTGAAAGTATTATCTTTAGGTGAATCATCATCACTATCCCCCAAATTCCAAGTTTTATAAGAGTCTTTTGCAGAACTTGTCAGAGTTTCCTTTATCTTTCCCTTCTTTTTTCTAGAAGCCTTAATCTATTTGACTTACTCTCTTAATTCAAACAAAGTTATCTTAGGTTGTTGTTGAGGCTCTAAGAAGAATATTAATATCTTTCCAAGCCTAAGGGTGTCAAAAAATATATCTATTTCTACAGTAGGTGAAACACAAGAAGTTCCTTCTTGTTTGGCTTCAAGCATGGCAATTTGATATTTCAATTTCCAAATTTCTAACTCCTTTTGTTCTACATATTCTTAGAGGCTCATACCTGGCTTTCGTATGGATTTTTTCACATCTTCAAGTTTTTTTTTTAAAGGAGAGAAATTAGTTTTGAGCCGTCATCTACTTTCCTTTCAACAGTAAATAACCTTTGTTGGATATTCTCTACATTAAAGTCTATCCTTTTGAGTACTTTATTTTGTACAACAACATTGTCAATATGCCAAGTGAGTACAGCTTTTGTTGTGCTACTCTTCTTTGATTTCCCAAAGCATCTTGTTCTGTGAGGTTAGTAACTTTTGAAGAGTGACGATAATTTTCTGCATGTATTCTTCAGAAGGTGGGAACTCACTCTCATCCTTTTTGGACTGCATCATGAAAGAAGGATCAAATGAGACTTTATTTGTTTTTGTCTCCATTTTTTCTTCTGATGTGAGATCATAATCATTGTCAATTGATGAATTATCAAGATCAAATAGGTTTTTCACAAGATTGTTATCTTCAATGATTTGATCATAATTTGATAAGGTATCAAATTCCCTAATGTTAATCTCTACTTATGAAGATGATTCTACATCATCTCTCCTCTTCTTAGGTGGAAGTTGTTGCTTTGGTATCCACCTTTGAGATGTTTAGGTGGATAACCTCTCATGTCTTCTCTAACTAAGTAGTGTTCTGAAGAGAAGTTCATTTCTCTTCTTGTAGGATCAAGTCTAATTTCAGTCCTGTTGAGTCTTTTGTACATGCTATACATAGAATTAGGATTTAGATCCACTTGAGGTATATAATATATGGATTGTCCTATATGGCTTTGTTTTGGAGGCTATTACTCTCTAGGCCTTGATTGAGGTTAACATGCTTCCGGTGTTTCTTCTAGCTAAGATGATAGTCCATAACAAACCATATACTATCATTTCCCATAATTTTCTCCAAATGGTCCTATAGTAGGATCACTATCTTGGTATCTCTTCCAATAAGAGGATGATCTCCTTTTACCTAATCTTGGAAGGTCATCAGGGAATTTTCTCTTGACATAACAGTCATCACACTAGCAATCTTCATCAAAATAACAATGACCATTGATTGGGTCTTTGAAGAAATAAACTGGCCTTCCTTAACTATCAAAATGCTTGACAATCTGCTGTAAAAGCTTGTCTGGTTTGGAAGCTCTATAAGCTTCCGATGGCTGAATCATCATCATGGTTGGAAAAGTGAAGGAACTAGTCCTTGGTTCATCTTGTAGCTTCTAAAACTGGATGACTACAAAACTATCCTGTTTCCTTACAAACACGGGATTAGTTAACTATACAAGGACAGTGTTATGGTGATACTTCCCATAGCTTGTTACCCATGTTATTGGTAAGATCTATAAAAGATCCGTTATCGACATTTGTGTTGGAGTATGGACTACTATGGGAATTTTGTTGGAATCCATGGACATGATCAAGGCTTTACTTCCTTTCCTTGGTAAGGATAAATCCACGGAATGATTTTACACTCTGTATACCATCTAGTAATGCAGAGTTGTAGCAATTGCCTTAGGATCTAGAGCTGCTCCAATGATCTGGACTTGTACTTGTCATGCTTCCAAAAACTTAGGATCAACCAAAACCATATTATAGTTTGGATACAGTGTTACAGACATTGTTCCAACATTCAAAGTTGTTTCTATGGTACCAATACAGGCTTATTGATATTGTAAAAACCTTGTGTCCAATAATGCTAATTTGGTTACTACTGGCAACCCTTTTCTCCCATGAAGTGTTAGAGCAAGTCTGATTACTCCATAGTGTATGTGGGTGTAACCTTGAGATAACCATAACCTGGGTAGTTCTAGTGGTATCTAAAAGTTATAAATTGCTCTTCTTAGGAAGCTTTAATAGGACATTAGTCAAATTTAGAGGATTGGATGTACTCCTTGACTTGTTTTAAATTTGGATCAATAAGTGATCTTAGCAATGATCTTTGTGGTTTGACAAAAGCTGAGTATGGATTTACCAAAGGTAAGGATGTTCCTTCGATCTTTTCTTGGTCATCAAGATAAGATGCCTGTTATAAATAATCTATCTTGTTTAAGTAGCTTTTATTGAAGGTAATTGTATCTAAGTTGAAAGTGGCTATAGTTGGGGTGATTGAGATGAATGTGGTCATAGAGTGTGTATCTGAACTTTCCATTATCAATAACCTAACTCTCTCCTTTTTCTAAAGAAAAGAAATCACCTGACTTTAATACCAAATTGTGCTCATTCATCAAGATTTAAAAGATTTTAAGGTACTATATATTATTACATCAGACATATAAGAGATTGATTATTCTTTTTTGAGTCAGTAGCCCATATGATCAGGTTTTTATCTTATATATTTTATCACGTGAATGAGAAGAATGATAATAATTCTATTAATCAGAGCATGACCAAATAATGGGAGTACGTGGATATGTTAAACCATGTCATTTCCCGTGTGGTTAAAGTCGAACAAACAAATGTATCTGACAAGAGATCTGATTACATAATGACAGATTGGATTGGTATCGTAACTTAAAAAAGGTTTAGAATGTCTAATAGGAAAAAAAATAATTAATAAAAATACTGGAAAGCACAAACTGTGCAAAAACGGTTGTAACTTCTTTTGTTTTTTTTTTTTTTATTAAACAAAGGTTGTAAATATTAACATTCTAGAAGCTCATGCTTTAAAAATAATTGACGGACAGCTCAATGTACAAGGTAAACATAAAAATACAAAAATCAGTGGGCCCACTTATACTAAAATCCGAATTGGGGCAAGAGGCGCAAACGTGGCCTACAAAGGGCAAAGCTGGAATCCGCAAGGGTCCGAAAAAGGGACAAAAAACCACTAACTTTTCATGATTATGTTCGCCCTTCCACAAACTGCATTGCTTTATCGAATATCGTCGCTTTCTTGAAAGAATAAAGCTGAATTATGCATTGGTCCTAGATTTTCGAGTGTGGAGAAGGTATACCAAATAAAAAGTTGGATTCAAGTTTCTCATAATATTTAGAATGAATAAACCAGCATAGTAAAGATAACCCACAAGGAAAAGTAGGATTTAACTTTTAACGTTCTTAAATATTTTTAATAACTATCCATTTTATTAATTTTTTATTCCCTTTTCTCCCTTTAATGGCAAGCAACTTTGCAAAGCTAACTCATCTATATAAAATAAAATTATGAACTAAATGAAAATACAAAGTATCCTGTAAAAACGCAATAAAAATGTAATTAATCTGAACTGTTTTAAATACCTGTATTTGTCCCCTCCTTCTTGGTGATGTATTAACATTTAACAATTAAAATAACTGTGGGCCCGCTAGCGTGACATTTGTGATGGTTAAATTAGGATTGAAAGTCATCGAAATACATTGAAGTATTAATTAAGATCTAGATTCTAGAATATAGAAAGCGAAAAATAACCTAGCTCCACTTTTGTTAGCCTATTCATGTTTATTTGAATTAAAAGGATTATAAAAGAAATTATTAATTCATAAAATGGGCTAATTATAATCTCTTTTTTCTTTTATTTGTTGCATTTTTTTTTTGGGGGGGGGGGGGGGGGGGGGGGGGGCGCGGGACCGCCGCGGCAGCAGGGAGGGGTGAGTTTATAATTTACATTATGCAATTTTTTTTCCCTTTTCCTGTTACTATCCAATTTGCTATAGGCTTTTGTTACAATTATTGTGGTAAAGAAGTAAATTATCGGTGGTCTTCACATTTCAGAGTTGTAATTCCATTCATATATAAATATTTTCTTTAAAGTTCTCTTATAACTTTTCAAGAATACACGTACACATAAAAAAAATAATAAAATAAAATAAGAAGTCCATTTAGCAGGATATGTCGCTTTCATTGTTCCGTATACATATTTTTGAAGCTTAAAAGTATGCTTGGTATGTTTTTTCTCCGAACCAATGTGTATCTTTTATCGCTTTGGTGTATTCTTTTTACTTATTATATACGATATGCTTAACTATTTATTAAAAATCTGACAACACTACACAATTGAACAATTACATATTATTATGAGCCATCTTCAGTCTTTCTTTCTTATACGTAATATATATGGCAGCTTGTTGATATAATTTTAGTTTTTACTAAATTTCGGAACAACTTTGCTGAATTTTCCCAGTATTTTATTGATAATAGAGCAACTTTCAATCACATATAAGTTTATTTTAAATATAAGTTGAAGATCATAAAAGATGAGAATGATAATTCTACAAAAGATGTGCGAGTTAAAAAAATAAATAAAATAATATTTCTAGAAACGAATTTAATCATTATTAAATATCACAGTCATAGAGATCTACATGGTAAATTATATTTATACATCAAATATGTGAATTTTTTGATTAATTACGTGGTTATATCCATTACATATAAGCTAGACATTGAATCTAACCAATAAGTACAAAGACCGTATGTAGATCTAAGTAAGAACCGGTTTCGAATCGTAAACCAGCCCGACTCAATCCGGTTTGGTAGTGGCCTAACCAAACCATCTTAGCGAATCATTGGGCTTTAAAAGCCCAAGCGATTCGCCTAGTTGGAACCCATCCGAATCGGTAGTTTACGAACTGCTTGGCCGACCCGTCAATGAACCGATGCGTTATCCTAGCCGATTTACTCCCTAAAAAAAAAGAAAGAGAAAAAGAATAAAGAGGCCATTAAGTTAAGAAAAAATAATTGAATAATATTTAATAAGTTATTACATATCAAAACTACTTTATTTGCAATGATAAATAATAATTTTTTTGAAATAATATTATCAAATTAATAATAGATGACTAATCATAAGTTAATTATGTGTTAAGTATAGATAGAAAATTCAATTTCAGCTAATGTACATTATTCTTATAAAATTTATCAAATATTAAGAATTTGAATATAAGGAAAAAATAAAATTTAAAGAAAAAAAATTAGAATTATATTAAGTTGGAAATTAATAAAAAAAATTATTAATGAATTAATATACTTAAAAAAAATAAAAGGAGATTACGTTATTAGAAATTATTAATATATATAAAAAAAGAAATTAATAAAAAAAAACAGTTTAAGGGTCTTAAATCAGTTCTTGAACCACTGAGTTTAATGAATCAATTCGAAACCGCTAGTTCACAAACTAATAATGATTTATTATATCATAAATTCATGAATTGATGGTTTAGAACCGATTGAATTTGATGCTCAAATTTAATTGCATACATATATCTATATGAAAGAGAAATAATTTTTGTCATCAAATAAAATGGGAATTTGGGAAGACCCGGCGGTCGAATTCGAATGTGAAAGTCGGCTAAGATCACGTGAAGTCAGTGGGTAATGACAAAGGCCACGAGATTGGATAAGATTAGGATCCACAGAAAATGCTCATGCCCGTTTTCATGGGCGTGATTATCCATATGAACGCTTATGAGATGTTACCCGTCGGAATTGTGACAGAAGCCATTGAAATTAAGACAAAAGATCCGACTTATCCCCAGATGCGAAAGTTGCCTTTTCTTCTTATCTATACTATTGCTTTGGACTATGAGTTGTAGCTTTGAGGTTCTTTAGATTATCATTTGTATGTATATATATTTTTTTTTTGGTCTTTTACTAATTAAGGATGATACAGATAACCATTTTACTAGCCAAGAAGCCTCGTATTTATAATTCAGTTATTTGATTAATAAATATACTTATTGCTACAGTTTTTTCTTTTTTCAAACCATATTATAACTTACAAAAAGAAAATTTAAACTTAATTTATCTTATTAAAAGATTAATATTCATACTATTAGACTATAATATTTTTAGCGTTATTAAAGTTTGAATGATAGAAGATGGAAGAATGGAGCCATACATTAATAAAACCAATATATATGTTTTATCTTGTATTTTCCTTACTTGTCTATTAAGTTTTTATATTTCTCTTTTAATTGCTTACACAATATTTAGAAAAGAAAATAAAAGAAAGGATATTTGTAATTTTGTATTTTTTAAAGAAGCCATCAATTAATCTCTTCTCCATTGTCTATAGGATATGTAAACTTGTTTTGAGCTAAACCTAACTTCTACATTAGAGGTTTTTTTATTTTTCCCTTATATCTTTTGCTTTTGTTAATTCAAGGTATATTAAAATTAACCATTTTGCTAGTTACTACACAAAATGCACTTTATAAAAAGGGAAGCCCGGTAAATTTACTGACCAAAATTTTGAAAAATGGCAAATTTATTACTTGAAGTTTTAAAACACCAATTTGTTACCTCAATAAAGTTCTCATTGACATTTATGATACCTGCTATAACTCTGTTAAGCTACCGATTGTTGATGTGGTTATTGGACAAACAACAGCTCCATACCTAGCAACTAACATTGTTTATGAAAATAGAAGGGTCACATAGGAGTTTATGTGGACTGAAAATAAAAAGAAAATGACATATCAAAAAATTAAGAAAGCAAACCTACATGACCATTTGGAAATGAAACAAACAACATTTATTTACATGAGCATAGAGAAAAAATATAAAATCCTAACCTAAGAGAAACTGCAAGGGAGAAGAAGACGAGAGAGAGAGAAGCAGAGCAAATTATTATTTGGGACTTCACTACCCATCCCTTTATCGCTATCCCAATTAAAAAGAGCCAACCCAAATTAGGTGGAAAACCCCAATTTTTGCTTCAAGAAAGTTGAAGAAGGAAAACACACATGCACCTCGTATCTAAGCAACAGCGGCTCCCACAAAAGGTTAATCTACCTTTCCTTGTAAATGTGCTAAGTTTAGGAGATGTTTAGAGTTTGACAATACATGCATCACTTTGTCGAATGCACTGCGAAAATTTAGAGTTTTGAATCTTTTGATGTCCTCCGGTTAGGGTTTTGAAATTAAGTTGCGATTTTGATTTGGGAAAGTAAGTTAATTTTGGATAGGGGTCAAGTTATTTTGATTGATATGAAAAATTTAGGGTATGAAACTCATGTTATTTCTTTCTTTTTCTCCACTGATTCTTTTTTCTATCTTTTATTAATTTTCTTTTATCTAGCGTCTAGGTGGCTTTTTTATTGTTAAAAAAATAGTAAGTGACACACGTTACCTTATGATAAGTCCATTTATCCACGTAAGCAAACAGTAAGTAATAATGTTAAGGCAGGAAATTTACCGTTTGGCAAAATTTTAAGTAGTAAATTTTCCCTTAATTCTTATAAAAATGTTATTTTCACTTTTTTATTACTAAAACACCAATAATAAATCATATTGGAATTAACATTTTTACAAATTATTATAAAACAATTAAAAAAAATTGCCATATATATAATTCTTATCTGAGTGCTTCGAAATACTGTTTATCAAATCCCGGGAATTAAAAAACTTTACCTCTCTCCCAATTAGCCTTCTCTTTGAAAGATTATGCCAAATCTGTGGAATACCAAGTGATATTCGCTAGTACTAATCCGAACGAGCAAAAAGGTGAATGATTTATAGTATCGTGTATGGGGACAATCAAATTGCAACCCGCCAATGAAATAGAATTTGTTGACGATAGGACGAGACTCGAACTGCAATTTAAAGCTTTTCTTTGAATAACTCCTTATCTTGCCTTGAATATAATTCCTAGTGCTTTAACTTCACAAAGAAATGCCCATAACTCTTTGAAATTCCTTAATTAATGAGATGCATACTTCAACGATCACTGCAGGAGCCCTTCTCTTAGATAAAACTATTATGGAAAATGTTTAGCAAAATGAAAACTTGAAACAGAAGGAAGCACGACTTTTTGCGCTTAGTGCATGTCCAATGACAAATGGACAAAAATATCATCGAACGACATGCAGTTATATTTTCTCAATAACATGTCAATCGGAATTTAATTTGGCCAAAAAAATAAAATAAAAAAAAAATTCATATAAATAAATGACTATGAGGACTATACCTTAGATTATCTCCTCAAATATGGATGCCATGGTTTCGGAAATAAAAACAACCTAAAATATATTAATAATAGAGTATCAACACAATTCACAAACCAGATGATACAGATGAAAACACCATTTAAAAATGGAGAAAGAAACAAGTAATATGTAGCTAAATTTAACTAGGCTTCTAACTGAAAACCGGATATAGAATAGCTCGCTAACAAAGTATTGCCATCATAGAAAACCCAGGACGCCCGCTGAAAGTATCACGAATTGTAGTAGTACTAGTGGATGTGAACATGTTGCCAGCCCGGAAAAAACCCTATCTTATCTCTTTCCTTTTTCAGTCGTCAACGCTATAAAACAAGTGACTTAGATATACACAATCACAACAACCAGAGACGTCATTTCATTAAGAGCTCTCGTTATCAATTGAATTAATAATAACCTAGCTAGACGCCTGCTATCTATGTTCTCTGTTTCTAGAATAAAAAGAAAAATATGTGTATGAAACCATCAATATCGGCATGGGCAAGATACAAGGATGCAGATGGGGAGAAGAAAACACTTTAACTAACTATATGGATAATTCGCTACGCTTTGGTCCCACCGTCGGAGCAATCAGTACTATTTTAGATAATTCACACCATTCCTCGTCTTATCCTCGACGTGGCACCTTCAAGTGACGCAGGTTTTATCAAACGAGCATGCTTCACCCAGTTGTCTATTTTTCTTGCAATCAGAGCAAGGTATCTTAGTCCCAATTCCCTATTCCTTTTGGATAAAAATTATAATCTTCCGGGAACGGGATTTTTATTTTTATTTTTTTCCTTTTGAATTATATTAATAGAAAACATAAATATAAGAGAAAAGCAAAAAACGAGAAAGACATCCCTTTTGTAAACTTGGACTTTTTCTCTCCTACCCAACATAATGAATGCTCTTGGTGAATCAGACAAAGAAGGAAGTTCCCGCCATTTACGAAGTCACACTTAGTGAAGTGTTGGAGAGGGAGGTGCTACCTGGTTAGTTAGGGCAAGGCACGCAAAGTACCTAGTCGTCAGAGTCAGCAGCATCCCCATATTCGACATAACTGCTGAAGCACAAGTGTCAAGAAATAAGACTCATCACCCGTGCCTCAAAAACATAGAATTAAAGGAATAAGCTAAAATCCTGTACATGGTTATAATAAATTATTATGACCGAAGAAACAGATATAGCTATAATATCAAGAAGCGATTGAAGAAGATCAAAGTACTTAGAGAATTACCTTGTCTGTAATAATATTATACAAATTATAACAAAAATAGTTAATCATTATAATTGTAAATCAGTAATAACAAACTCTCACATATCCTTAATAGATTTGATATAACATAACACATTGAAGTACAAGAGTATAAATAGTAATCGGAAAAAAGAGAAAAGGGATATCAATCCTAATTTTGTGATTTCACTCGTGTTATTTTTTTTGAGATATCAGGCATCTTAAAAGTCTAAAATAGCTTTCATTTTTCTATTGTCATCACATCATCTCGCAAAATATAAACACAAATATATTAGAGCTAGTTCTTTTATCAAACTTCATAAAAGTACTATCAATATTTAAATCTACCAAGATCTATATAGTATCAATTCTAGATTATAAAAGAGGTCACGAATTTGAGTTATCTTTGAAACCCTAATTTTGGAAGTAAAGAACATAAAAGAGAGAGTAAGAGAAGAGAGAGAAAGTGTCATACTTGTTTGTAAGATTCAAGAGAGGGTTTTGTTAGAGTAACGAAGAATTTTTAATCAATTAGGCCAGGCTTTCCTAGTAAGCCCAGTATTGATGCTTTCATTGATTTTGTATATCAAGATTAATCATGGCAAATGTAACAAGAAATATGGCACAATTGCAAGAAGAGTTGCATTCATATGCTACAAAGGCGACTGCATTAGAGCATAATGGTAATGCCAGAATGGAGAAATTGGAGAATTTAGTAGAGTAAATAAATGCAAATTTTGAGAGGCTATTAACAGCCTTGAACATCAACGATGAGAATCAAAATAATTCACTAAGAATGAACATTCCAGTAAGGAATTCGTCATCTTCTCAATGAGGCATGAGGGAGTCACAAAATTACAACAGGAATATCAAGTTAGAACTACTAAATTTTAGTGGCAAAAAAACCAAATGGGTAGATCTTTAAGGTGAAACAATTTTTTGAGTATCATGACATTTTTGACATAAAAAGAGTAAGGACGACTTATTTTGCAATGGAAAAGGAAGCATTAAGTTGGTTCCAATGGTTATCAAGAAGTGGGCTAGTTACTACTTAGCAAACTTTCATTAAAGCCTTAAGATCAAGATTTAGACGATCAAGGTTTGAAGATTATCATGGTAAGCTTGCTACATTGACTCAAACATGATCTATTATGGTTTATTAGGGCAAATTTGAGGAACTATCCAATCATATTCATGGTCTTTTAGAGAGTTTTTTGCAAAGTTGCTTAATTTCAAGGTTAAAAGATACTATTTAAGCAAAAGTGCTAGCATCTAGGCCTAATTCTCTAATTGAAACAATGAGTTTAGCTAAGCTTCGTGAGGATAAACTAAAAAAACTTAAGCATACATAATTCAACCCAAATTTTTGAACAACTTCATTTTCTAGACCATCTTAATTTTCCAACAAATCATTTTCACCATCAATTATTTCTAAACCAATAAACTTATTTAACTCACAAAAACCAACTGGTGTTCCGATACAAAAACCAACCAATTCACAAATGAAGATGTTACCCATTAAAAAGATGATGCCAATAGAATTACAATCGAGAAAGGAAAAAGGCTTGTGTTATAATTGTGATGAGAAATTCTATAATGAGGAGCAGAGGATGAGGAATCCTTCTGATTAGATGAGACAGATGAAGATCAGCCACATAATAAAGAGTTGCAAGATGAAGTGGAGAATGTTGAAATAAGATATCATGCAATTTCAAGATCAACTAATCTAAAAAACATTGAGATTGAAGGGTACTATAATAGGTAAGAAAGTTTCTACTCTAGTATAATTTGCAAAAATGTTGAATTTTCCATTTTGCGCTACACCTAAGTTTACGATGATGATTAAGAATGGGGATAAATTGATATGCTTAGGGGTATGTAAGAGAGTGCCTTTAATTATGCATGAAGTTGAATTTTTTTATTGATTTCTATGTGTTGGAAATTCAAGGAGCTGAGTTAGTGTTGGAAGTACAATGGTTAAGTAGTCTATATCCAACTGTAATGGATTATTCCACCTTGACAATGCATTTCAATTAGCAAGGTAAAAAGGTGGAATTATGAGGGAATACAGATTTAATGCCAAAGCAAATTCAAAATTCAAAATTACAAAAGCTTAACGTAGCATTTTTTTTTTTAATTTGGTGGCTTAAAAGGATGAATTACTTCATGATTCTACTAGTAATAAAGCTTCGGTAAATTTCAACAAGTTTTTGTGAATCCTACATCATTGCCTCATTTGTATGATGTTTAGCACTATATTCATCTCAAAGATGAAAGTAAAGCTATTAATGTCAGACCATACGAATACCCGTATTTCCAGAAGGGAGAGATTAAGAAATTGGTGAATAAAATATTAGAAAGCAAAGTGATTAAGCTAAGCACAGGCTCTTTTTCTTTACCAATACTATTGGTTAAGAAAAAAGATGGATCTTGGCATTTTTGTATGAACTATAGAGCTTTGAATCAAGCAACAATAATGAATCAATATCCAATACCAACAATAGATGAGCTGTTGGACGAGTTCCAAGGAGCCACTATATTTTCGAAAATGGACTTAAGAGTGATTTATCATCAAATTAAGATGAACCCAAGAGATATTCATAAGATAGCTTTTAGAATATAAAAGGCTATTATGAAGTTTTGGTGATGCCCTTTAGGTTATTAAATGCATCAAGAAAATTTCAGGTAATAATGAATAAATTTTTTTGACCTTATCTTTGAAAATTCATCATAGTTTTCTTTGAAAATATACTCATTTACAACAAGAGCATAGAAGATCATTTAGTAGACTTAGAAAAGGCCTTAAAGTGTTTGCAAAAGCAAGAGTTTTACCTCAAGTGAAGCAAATGTTCATTCGCTCAAAGCAACATTGACTATTTAGGTCATATTGTTTCAAAGGAAGGAGTAAAGACTAATCTAGAAAAAATATAGAGAGACCTATTTCAGTTAAGTAGTTGAGGGGATTTTTGGGTATTATAGGCTATTATAGACGTTTTGTTCAAAGTTACACCAAGATTGTGTTTTCATTAACAAATTTGTTAAGAAAAAACGCTTTTCAATGGTTAGATCAGGCTACGGATGCCTTTGAACAGCTTAAGGTAGCATTAATGTTAGCCTCTATTTTAGCATTACCTAATTTCAATAAGAATTTTATTATTGAAACAAATGCTTTAACCTGTGGATGGGGGCATTGTTGCATCAAAGATTACATCCTATTTCTTATTTCAGTAACAAAATTTAGTGGAAAATGCAGAAAGTAAGTGCATATGTTCGAGAGTTAGCAACTGTTTATAAATGGAGACAATACTTATTGGGAAGGCACTTTATGATTCGCACTAATAAAAAAAGTTTGAAGGAATTACTTACTCAGGTAATTTTAAACCCCTAAACAACAAAAATATCTAATGAAATTAATAGGTTATGATTACGAGATAAAATATAAGCCAGGTCTACAAAATGTTGCGATAGATGCTCTTTCCCAAAAGTTTGATGGAGAATTCCAGTTGCTACCACTCTCTATTCCATCATTTGACTGGATTACAGAATTGCAAAGTGGGCTAGAAAACAATTCGAAATGGGTGATGTTAAGGGATAAATGTTTGAGTGGGGAGTCACTTGAACCACCACTACTTTGGAGAGATGGATTAATATTTTTGGGCACCGTATTTTTATCCCTTCACAATCAACTAACGTTCCTAAATTGTTAATAAAATTTCATGCTAATTTAATTGAAGGCCATGCAGGCGTATTGAAGACATTTAAAAGGATAAGTGCCTCTTTCTATTGGAAAGGAATGAAAAAGGATGTGGAGGATGTCACTAAGAAGTGTCATGATGCTAAAAAGTGAAGTATTTGACCACTTAGCTAGCAGGATTATTACCACCCCTTCCTATTCCACAACAAGTGTTTGAAGATGTTTCGATGGACTTTATTATTGGATTACCCACATTTAAAGGGTACTCAGTCATTTTAGTTGTGGTTGACAAACTATCAAAGTTTTGCCATTTTAGCCCTTTGCCTACATCATATTCAGCTACGTCAATAACTAGATTGTTTATGCAGATAGTAATAAAGTTGCGTGGATTTCAAAATCAATTGTATCACATAGAGACGATGTGTTTATTAGTAGATTTTAATAAAAACTTTTGAAGCTTAGTAGGACTCAGTTCAAAATGAGCTCTATGTATCATACTCAAACGAATGGTCAATCAAAGGTGATAAATAGATGTTTGAAGCATTACTTAAGAGCTTTTGTAATGGAGTCACCAAAATAGTGGCCGAAGTTTTTACCTTTAGGCAAATTCTATTTTAGCACTAGTTATTGTAGTTTTCAAAATTGTGATTCTACTTATGTAATTCTATAAGTTTATGATTTTAAAAAGCTCTTTCAAGTTAACTCATGTATAAACTCTTTTTCATATAGAAACTTACGTTTTCAATCGAGTTTACACGCAAACTTAGTAGAAATTTACGTTTTTGACCGAGTTTATTAATTTTACATAGTTAAGTTGAATGGGCTATAAAATATTTAAAAAATACAACTAAGCTTTTATAAGTCATTAACTATTAGGGTCTTACATTATCTTCCATATCCTATTTTATTTTATTTTTTTTCTCTCTCTCTTAATCCCTTATTTTATGTTCACAGCTTTCACCTAGGTTTCAGTTCCAATATCAAAGATTACAAGAAAAACTATATAATTCAGTTTATATCATCAGTAATTTAAAATGAATTGAAATATTTGGTTCTTTTTAATTTATTTCTTTTTATCAAAAGAAAATAATGGAAAAAAATTTATTTTCGACTTTATTTGTCCTTCTTTCGTATATGTCTAGTTATATACTATTAAGAAATTTTTTATGAAAAAAGAAATTAATCTCTTCATTTTTGTATTTCCATCATATATTTCAAGTTTTGAATAATTACTATAAATATTTCCATGGTTTTCTATTCAATTTTACATTCCGATTCTACTGACCTTCTAACAATTCTTTAAGGAATCCTGAATTTGACAACCTTGCTAGTTATCATACTAGTACTAACACTACTCCATTTCAATTGTTTTCAAATTCCTAGGTTTATTGGAGGAGTTTCCAATGTTGAAGCAATTGACTAGGAGCTAATGTAAAGGGATGAAGTATTATGATCCTTAAAGAGTCACTTAGATAAAGCACAACAAAGAATGAGAGCTTTAGTAGATCAACATCATTCAAATAAGACATTTCAAGTGAGAGATTAGGTATTTGTTAAGTTACAACTGTATAAACAAACTTCATTAGCCAATAGACTATCTAACAAGCTGCCTAGAAGATATTATGGGCCATTTTAGATATTGGAAAGATTGGTTTCTATAGCTTACAAATTAAATATACTAGAAGGGTCTCACATTCATCCTGTATTTCATGTGTCATTACTTAAGAAAGCTGAGGGTATTAACATGGAACAGAGACCTTTAATAGCTACTGATTTTACTAATCATCCTATAGTAAAATCATTTGCTATTCTGGATTATAGAGAGTTGGACAAACATGATCAAACAATACCACAGCTATTGGTTTAGTGGAAGTTACTTAATTTGGAAGACACAACGTAGATAGATCTCTCTGACTTTCATCGTGACTATCCAAATTATGACCTTGAGGATAAGGTCAATTTTCAAAAACATGGGGAAACTATTATGACTAAAGAAACGGATATAGCTACAATATTGAGAAGAGGCAAGAGAAGACCAAAGTACTTAGAGGACTATATTATTTGAAACAATAATATACAACTTATAACAAAAGTAGTCATCGTTACAATTGTAAGTTAGTAACAACAAACCCTAATAGATTCGGTATAAACATAACAAATCTAAGTACAGGAGTATAAATAGGAATCGAAAAATAAGAAAAGGGATACTAATCCTTATTTTATGATTTCACTTATGTGATTTCATAAAGATCTCTGGCATCTCGAAAGTTCAAAATAGCTTTCATTTTTCCATTGTCATCATATCATCTTGCAAAATACAAACACAAACACATTAGAGTTAGTTCTTTCATCAAAATTTATAAAAGTACTATCAATAGTTAGATCTGCCAAGATCTGTGTAGTATCGGTTCTAGATTATAAAAGAAGTCACAAATTTGGGTTATCTTTGAAACCCTAATTTTGAAGGTAAAGAACATGAAAGAGAGAGTCAAAGAAGAGAGAGAAAGTGTCGCACCTATTTGTGTAATAAGGAAGATTTGAGAGGGGGTTTTGTTAGAGCAGCGGAGATTTTTTAATCAATTAGGTAAGCTTTCCTAATAAGCCCGTTATCATGTAGATGTCAATCATCAATCACTTATATAAATCATGTTATTAATGTATCATAATAATTGGTTATTATCTTCAATATAATGCTTTAAAAACATAGAATTAAAGGAATGAACTATAACTCAATACATAGTTATAATAAGCACATGTTGATGCTAATCATCAATCACATGTATAAATCATGTTATCAATATATCATAATAATTGGTTATTATCTTCAATTTAGTGGCAAATTACAATACACTCTTGGTGTCTTAAAACTTCGGATACTCATGATCAAAAATATAATATAGGAAGTTGAACACCCATGAGTCCAACAACTCACGCTATCTCAAGATTATTAGTACACCAACCATCAACATAAAGGTCACTATAGCTATCCATACAAGCATCTAATAACATCTATAGGATCTGCCTACAAATTCATTCTAATACCTCAACTATGAACTTGGTACTCCTCTTGTTGAGCAACCCACCGACTATGTTGGCATTTAATCTACCGCATCCTTCTTCGTAAATTCTTCCACTTGGACAATACAGTTTACTAATCAGTAGGTGTCTAACCAATCATTCGAAGCCCTATATTTATTAGCCTCAACTAAGTACAACTAGCAAAATTATATAATGCTCTTCTTAAGTTAGGTTCATTAAATTGTTCAAACATAACAAGCATGAATATAATCAATGTAACTGCATAATTAGAATGAAACATTTGATAATTAAATGATGATCATCAAATTTAACTCTTGATATGAAGGTATAAATCACATAATTTAGTAATTTTGCAAGTCATCTTTGATTTTTAATTATGTTCATTACCTGTTTAATTAGTTTCCCAGCTAGTCCTAACCTTTAATTCAACCTTAATACTGAAATAAGGCTCCCCATAAATCTTTATTGAAAATGATTCTATAAGTTTTAATTAAACTAGACTTGGTTCAAACATCATTATAACTTACAAAATTCATGGCATCAAATCTTTGTTTGCATGTAAATGAGTGTTGAAGAGTTGTTCAAAGTAAGTAAAAGAGAAATATAAGTTGGAACTTAAACAGAAAGTTATGATAATAAATATATAATATAGAAGAAAGGGTTCAGACCTATGGCAAAAGGTCTAGAACTCTTAAAAGAAAAGGAACAAGGGAAGGCACTTGACATTAAATGCTTTGGACCTTATTGAGCATGGTCTTTTCCTCTCGATTCTTTTATAAATTAAGTCTCCTTTAAATCGATTAGTATTAAACCCTACCTATTTAATACTGACCATCGACCAGGGTTAAAATAAAATTAGTTTTTTATATCTTGAAAATGCTTTAGAGTCACCACTCGACTAAAGTTAAGAAAAAAAGTTTAGTTATAACCATTTGGGTGAATTAGTTATAACTTAGCTACTGATCTAACAAGAAACCGATTTTATAGAACAATTTTTGAAAACCAAATATCTAGATCTTGAGGCTAATTTTTAAACTCTAAACGGGTATCACTTTTAATCTTCTGAATTTAATTTCGTTTTTCAATAATACTCCTTTTCAATTTCTAAACAACTAATCATATCACATGCGACTAAATTAATTAATTTGAACAAATGTTTACAAAGATGGAAAAGATAAAGCTTTTCATATTTTAAGTCACCCCGTAAGTACAAGAGCTTATGTACCCGTTATTTGGGATTAGACTTCCGTAGTTTGCTTATGAAAACTTTAGAGGGTTGATTTATTTTAAATTTTGAAAAAAATTTGAGTTTACATAGCTTTAAGCCACCGAGATAGGGACTCCTTTTCCGATCTAACCTCCTACCAACTTATCTCTCAAATCCTTACATGTGTCCAACATGCTCCATCCCAGCTGTGAAGTCCTGATCAAGAAGGTAACCTAGGAAAGGCTGGTCGAGTTAAGCTCTCCACTGACCATTGGCGCCTGACTCCAATTCAGCCGACTTCCTAACCAAACTGATTGGCTCCCAACTTGATCTAGACCAGGTCAGCCCTTGACTACCAGCACTTCTTGTTTCTGCCTATGTTATATCATACTCCTGAACAACTGATTGCAGAGTTGATCATTTGAACCTTTTAATTCATAGACACGGATCTCGGACCTATGAATGGGGGTATTCCCGAAACTCACAAAGAAAAAAGGAAGTAAGTTAGACAAAAAAATTCTAGCCATCAAGCGACACATATCTTCTAGTACAACATTCCAAAATGATTCTTTCTCTTCCGTACTGAATATTCTTTGTCTTTTTTACCCCTTTTTAGTATGATTCGTGTAACATGATTGTAAAATACCCTTTTTGCCTTTTCATACATGTAAAATAACCTTAGTGGGCAAGTATATAAACCTCCACTTTTCTTATACATAGGATATATATCCTTTTCAATATAGAAATTAATCATTTGAGTAACCTTAGTGTTCTCGTTATTCAACTCTTATCTATTCCCTTTAGCAAGAAGTAGTGGCGAATGACCCGTCAATTCAAACCAATGTATCATATCCGGTGAATTGTAAGCCTAGTAAGATCAAGTGGTAAGTCATATCCATTCAGTAACTACCTGGACTTTGCTAAACTTTTTCCTATTTGTTTGTTTTGCTTCATTATGGTGCTTCTCCATGTGTTCGACCCTAGAGACACACCAACTAGCAACTCTAAATTTGGAATTGATTTGAGACAAACTTAGAAGTGCTCCTTTGAGCTAACTATCCTAAGTAAATGAGCAAAACACTCCTAAAGTTGGTTAAAACCCTAAATTGAAACCCAATAGTATCCCACTAAGCTAACTAACTTAGGCATGAGCATCACTAAGGGACTAGTAACCCTTGCTTGGAATCGATTCGAGATAAACCTAAAAGTGCTCCTTTAAGCTGATTATCCTAGGTGAATGGGTAAAAAGCTCCTAAAGCTAGCTAAGACCCTAAATTAAAACCTGGTAATGCTCCTTTGAGCTGACTATCCATGCGGGAGTGTCTCTAGATGACTAATTTGGAATTAAGAAAGTACTCTAAGGGCTTGCTAAAAGGAATCAATGATGAAAGGGTGCACCCTATGGGCTCACTAAGAGGATTTGATGAGCAGAAGTGCCCTATAGGCTCACTTAAGAGAAATTAGTGATGAAAGGAAGTGATTTATGGGCTTGCTAAAGGGATTAATGAAGAGAAACGCCCTATAGGTTCGCTTAAGAGAAAGTGGTGATGATAGGAAGCAACCTATAGGCTTGCTGAAGAGAAAGTGATGAAGAGAAGCACCTTTTGGGCTTGCTACAAACCCTAAAGGAAATTAATGAAAGAGTAGGTAGCGCTTTGAAAGTTGGTTAGAATCTCAAAAATGAAAGACGAGATAGTGCCTTAAAAGCTGGTTAGAACTCTAAGAATGGATGGAGGGGACAATGTTTTAAGAGTTGGCTGGAGTCTCAAAAATGAAAGACAGGATAGCACCTTAAAGACTGGTTGAATCCTTAAAAAGAATAGAAAAGGGGATAGTGCTCTAAGAGCTGGCTTAAACCCTAAGAGGAATTTAATGAAGGATTAAAGCAGTAAAGTGAGGAAAGCAACCAATTTTAAAAGACTCCTTGACTTAGAAAAGTGTTTACAAGGAAATTATTTTAATAACCATTTATGAAAAAGGAAATAAGGATAGGCCCCTTGATTTAAGAAAAAGTTAAAGGATACCAAAAACTGTAATTAGGGATGAATGATTTAAACCGCTATGGTCAATTTAAAAAGAATGACTATATTGGAAAAGAAACGGATGACATGAATTGAAAGCTTAGCTACTCAAGCCGACATAGATTAGATAAAAAAAATTGTTGACAAGTCTTTACTTTCTCTCTCTTCTTTTTCATTTCTTTTTTTTTCACTCTCTCTCTTTTTTAAAAAAAAAAAAAGTTTGCCAACTGGCATAAATGCTTACTTAAGGAACAAGTTTATAACTACCCTTTTTCCTTGGTAATCATGTAGGGTTTCTCAATGCCCCTAACCTTGATGTTAAGCTCTTTCATAGGGTTTTGTGATTTTAAACATTCTTTTTCTAAGAAAAAGGTAACTCAAGATTAGTTTAGTCGAAAAGAGCTTCCTTGCTAGTTCTCGATTTAGATTTCACTCTTGACTATAATTCCAAAAATTACAGTCCATTTTGTAAGTAATACGCTTTGATCAATCTGTTAGGTCTTTTTTATTCACATTTAGGCTTTTGGTCAAATGGTCTAAAAAATGACTAATGAAGTGGCCTATTTTGAAAAGAAATACTTTTATTTACCCCAAGTATACAAGTCTAGAATCTTAAGGAAAAATTAAAAGTATGCTAACCTTAGTTTTAGAAACAATTTTTATTAAAAATAAATTATCTTTTAAGATCGGAAAAGCCTTATGTAAGAGAGGCCTTATGTTATTTAGCATAAGTAAGAGAGGCTTCAGAGTGGATATATAAATTTTGGATTTCCAGGCTTTGGAATGTGATTCAGGGCCTTGTGTTTTTAGGACTATTTAGGCCTTGGTTATTGGCTTTTTAATTTAGTTTTGCTACCCCTACTAAGATGTGATATATCTCTTACGACTTTTCATCTTAAACTTAGGCCTAATTTTTTGGCCTCTGTTCTTCTTCTTTTTTTTTTCTTTCTATCTTTTTTTTTTAATTGCTTTGCCCCATTATCTCTTACTATTCTCTCTCTTCTTTTAGCCCCAAGAGTGATTGTCTCCATTATTAAGTTTTCTCTTTTTAAACAATTTAAGGCCCTAAATCTATGAATTTCTAATGTATGGGCTTGAGGTGTTTGAAAAGGAAATTGACTCTTCTTGATTTCAAAGAAAATAATTTATCAAAAATAAAAGTCATTTTTGAATTACCCTTACTTTAGCAAGCATAAACCAATGTTACCCTTATCTTCTAATTAATGACCCTAACCCTTAAATTACCCCGTTGTAGGGTGATACTTAACAAGGTTTAGATTTGAAAATACTCTAGATTGGTCCAACGGGGTGAACAAGAGATAATTGCATTTAGGATTTGGAAATGAATGTCTAATTTCATTTTAATCTACATGTCACATTCAAAGTGAATCTCCTTTAAGAAATGAGTTCAAAGTATTTGTAAGCTCCCAAAATTAAGTTTAGGACAACCGAGTCTAAATTTAGAGTTTTTAGGAAAATCTATCCAATTGAGCTCAAACTTTACGACTAAAATGAAAAAATTAGTCGAGATATTATAGTGCAGTTAGATTTTAGAAATAATAACCTAAAATTCCGATTTTACCCTTTGAAGTAGAAAAATTCAATATAGCACTAAAATGTTCGGAACTCCTAAAATCGAACTCAGATTGTAAGGAGAACTTAAAAATAAGTTAATTGAGCTATAAAATGAGATAATATAGTATAATTTACTATATAAAAATACACGTAATTTTATGAGTATACCCGGTATAAATAATAATTATATCCGTAAATTATCCCTAAATTACGTAATTATATATATTGTGTTTAATTCATGAAATTAACTTTAGAACATATCCTAAAAATAAAAGATATATTAGAAACTTAATTATATGAGTATAGTTATATATTATGTATGATATACATACAAGAAATATATACTCGTATATTAAGTAAATAATTAAGTATTAATAAAATATACTCAAAATACCTAAATAATTGCAAAATCTTATCCAAAAAGCCTTCCAATTGCTAATTTAAATCTGGAAACTACTGGAAATCAACAAAGCTGGACAATTGCTGAATCAAAAGGTAAAATCTACAAGCAAATGACATCTCCTACTTGCAATTAATGGAGGAAAAAGTAAGAAATAAATAAATAAATAAATAAAGGAAAAAGAAACCAACCTAAACCACTATAAATCTATTGAGCAACATCATTTTACATCTTTTGAAACCAGAAACAATAGAAAGAAAAATTAGAAAAAAAATTGTAGAAAATAAAAAGAAATTAAGAAAAAAGGGGAAAAATTCGTGCTAGGGTAAAACCATAACCTAAAGTGATTCTACTATGAAGCCCGACTAGACACCACCAGTCACCACTGTGCCTAGGCCATCCGACAACTACCCAATCACTACCAGCCACCAGAGCACTCAAAGAACGCCAAGGTCAATTTCCTGCTCTATTTTTCAATAATTTTTATAAATTAGTAAATCCACCTAGAAAATTATGAAAAAAATTGTACTTAGGTTATTTTAAACATGATTTCACGTAATATTTTTATTTTTGAAAAATTCGTAATATTTAATATACTTTTTAAGAAATCTACTGTTCAGCCAAATTTAGATTTGTAAAATAAGTATGCTAAATGATGTTATTTCTAGTTGAAAATTTTTGTGTGGGATGTTTATGATATATAGATAATTTCTATATAGCCCAAATTTTTATTTTAATATTTATTGCATTTTTTAGCCTGAAAATAGCTGAAAAATAGGCTGAAATTATGAATTTAATAGGAAATTATGAAATTAATTAATGAAATGGACATGTACTGATCTATAATAAATAATAATAGTATTGAGTCAGATTGAACTTAATTTGGTGCAAAAATAATCATAATTTGGTAATTTATAATAATTTAGAGGTAAAATCGTCAATATGAATATATAGGCGATAGGTCAGAAACTTGAAACCAAGTGATAACTAAATTCTATATATTTTTAGGAGTCTATAGAAATTTTTGGGAAATTATTTGATAACCCAAACTATTTATTACGAATTTACTAAGTAAAATAGCTTAATTTACAAGTCGGGGTGTATTTGTAATATTAATAAGCTAAAATGAATTAAATAGTTAAATAAAAACTATATATAGGATTACTGATCAGATTGGACTAAATGAATATTTTTATTATATTTATTAATATTTTCTGATCAGGATACACTTTAGGTATATTAGAATTAGATAATACTTATATTATAACAATATATGGACAAATTAGATAAAATACAATTTAATAACGTAAATTACATATAATACGATCATATTTATATAATTATGTATAACTATATTAAAAACTTGAACTACCTACTAAAAATCGTCTCTAGAAATAAGACTTGTAAAACGTGTCGTTAGGTCTATACAAACCCAACAACATTAATTTTGTTAAAATCGATCAACCTTAAGTAATTTAACCTATAACTTTATCATATTCAAGAATGTACATATTTCGGTAACCTTATCGGAATTAAAACATGAATTAATAAATTAAAAGTACGTTTCGATACGATCGAAACGATATATAATACATAATAGTATATGTGATGTACAGTATCAACAATTAATAACTTAATTCGATATATAGTGATAATATGACTATATATAATGGAAATAATATATATATATATATAAATATAACCATTTTAGATTAAACCCTAATGTTTTCGTAATTATTACGAAAACTGAATTTGGGTCTTTTGTGTAATTAAAACCTTCTAATACAAAGATGGTTGACGATTCGAGTCAGCAATAGCGAACGTCTAAACAAGTAAGTTAGGATTGTGGCTTTACCGCTTGTTTGGATACTATTTAAAATATCCGGAGACCTAAAAGTACTTCTGGTCATGTTTGTAGTTAGTTGATTGTGTGCATGCTGTGTGTGTGAATGATACTCGGTTGTAACAAGAGTTTAACTCCTTGGTGTGCTGTTCTGCATGTTGCATGGATTCTGTATTGTTGCATAGATTCTGTATTGTGTAAACTTGTTGGCCACCCCTAATCAAAACTAACGTTCATTCGACTAAAATGAAATTGGACATGCATAACACCCATTAGGAGAAACGAGTAAGAGTGTTAGGCCAAATGCCGACTTCCTTCAATGAGGATAGCTAAAATGGTCCTTTCTCCACCCTTAGGCGAACCAACAGGAAAGGAGGTCCTAATAAGTTTAAGAGCCGTGGTTCAAAGGCAGTCATTAGAGGAGAGTGTTCTCCATTGCATAAGCCCGGGTTTGGCTTGACTTAAGTCACGATAAAACTTCTCAATCTGGGTTAGAGCGAATGTAATTTCTCTAACCTCATAGTAGACCAGATAACATTGTACGATGTATCATTTGATTAATTGCATTGCATTTCATCATAATTATTAACCTTATTTATAATTACACAGTACTCTTCTGACTCCATCCCACTTATTGAGTTAGATGTACTTACATCCCTATAAACTCTTTTGTAAGTGTTGAGTAAGGACAGGATGTTCAGATACCACCGTTCCCAGGTTAGTGTGCTGCTGTTTGGAAAAGTGAGGATTAAGGAATCAACTGAACTTGGGCTTTTGACTTTGTCTTTGAGTTTTAAGGAAACTAATTGGGAATTCCCTGGGAGCCCACTAATTTCCTAACTTATTGTATATAGACTGCAAAACATGTGGTTTTTAATAAACTCTAATTGTAAACTTTACCTTTGGACATAAAGCGTTTGTATAAATACTGTTGTGGTACTAAACAACAAGTTGTATAGAATAGGTATTTTATAAAAGCTCTACCACAGGTTTGGTTATTAACAAGTGTCAGAACAGATGTTTCAAGCTGGTTGAGTTGTACGCCTTGTGTGAACTGTATCTATGATAGCAGCTGTGAGGTCAACTTCTATCTTAGATTAGTTTACACAGCAAGACTATTATGACTCTTCCTGTTTGGGGCGTGACAGTATTCTCACCATTGTGTCGCTTAACTCTCAAAGTGTTTCAGGTTAGTGTATAGAATATAGTTTGCCTCTTTTCATTCTAAACATTTTTCTTTAAAAGCAAGTTACCAATTCCTTAAGGAAGAGTGTATTTTTTAGTTAGCTTACACTAAAGATTGACTTTTTCCCTTAACATGCCTTAGTATTTAACTTTATGTTTTGACTTAGTTTATGACTAGGCTTAGCTTTCTAAAGAGACCAAAGGTTTTGGTTAGGCTACCTTTATGGGCTAACGATTGTGTTAGGGTTAGTTGCCCTGATGTGTCTAGGTTTGTGTTCAGATTGGCTACCTAGCCATGTGACTTATGTTTAGGTTAAATGGTTGAATAAGCCAAGGGGCTCGTGTTAACTTCCTCAGTAGATCGAGGGGCCTCGTATGGGTTGGCAACCAAGTACTTAGGTTGGTTACTTAAGTGGGCTAAAGGCTTAAGCTTATGTTGGCTTCTTAAGCCCATAAGGATTTATAGCCATCGACAGCATTTCTTTTCATTTTTATTTTTTCAATTTTTGTTTCTTTCTTTCTTTTTTTTTGAGAGAGAGAGAGAGAGAGAGAGAGAAAGATAAAGTTTTATTTTACAAATAAGGATGGAGATTTTTTAGGGTCCTATTTACAAGTTTACGAGATTTTATATTTCCCAGAGTGGGAGGGAACAGTGGTTAGTCAAATGCCTATTGAAGGACTATTTACAAAGAAGGGAATACTAGAGAATGAAGAATAATAAACTAAAAAAAATTATTTATTTTGAAAAATCAAAATACAAAAGAAAAAGGTAGAGAACCTAACATTTATTCTGAAACTTGATGTTTATTCTAAGCTCTTTAGATGTGAATTAGAAAAAAAAAAAAAAAAAACCCTACATTAAGTCTCATATATGAGCCTTAAGGTCATATGTTATTTCATAAGTATCCCCAATGATCTGTGCTAAAAGGGACCTTAAGGTATGGTTGTGAGCTTCAGAACACTCAAGCTTTTCCTTCAAGTAGGCAGTCTCATCTTTCAGCATTTATTCATGAATCCTAGAGATGTCTTATGGCCTATCATTCCCATGATTGTTTGTTGGTTGTCTGCCATTCTAAGTTTACACATTTTATAGACAAGAATCAATCATCAATGCAACAAAAGAAAGCACGTAGAAACATGTAGATGTTAGGATTGTTTGAGTTAATATATTACTCCTTAAGTTACAACCCTACTGTAATTTTCAAAAATTGATTGCATTAAAACTCTTAAATTATTAGTAAGGTTGCAATTTCTTAAGGATAGTGCATTAACTCAAGCTCGAAGGGGAGTATATACAATTATGGTAGGTTCCAAAAGGTCATTAAGTTTTGTAACCTCACTTACTTTTACAAGACACTTTCGTTGGTCACAATGAGCTTAAGTGGGGTAGCCTAATCAACCCCAGATAATAGTTATACCACTACACCCAAAGCCTATACAATGACCCCCTTTCTAAGGTCCTAAGATGGCCTGAGTCTAATCATATCTATCCAGCATCTTTGATTCAACAAATGATCCACCCATGTCCCAATGTATGTTGTATGCAAAATAACTATGGCAATCAAAACAAAGTATACATACCAATAAACAAATAAATAAACAAATAGATAAATAATATAAGTATTCTGAAAGGCAATTTTAATTTCGGAAAGTATTTTATGTGGTTAGCCTTCTTGACTTCTCCAATGGAGTCGCCAAGCTATTAAGTTTGGTTTTTTCCTTCTGGATCTTTTATAAATTAAGTCTCTTTTAAACTAATCAATACTAAACCCTACTTGTTTAATATTGACCCTCGATTAGGGTTTAAAGAAAACTGTTTTTTTTTTTTATCTTGAAAACTCTTTGGAGTCGCTACTTGACTAGAATCGGGAAAAAGAGTTAAGTTATAACTTGTTAGGTAAATTGATTATAACTTAGCTACTAATCTAAAAAGAAAATAGATTTTATGAAATGGTTTTTAAAAACCAAAGATCTGAATCTAAAGGTTAATTTTTAACCCTAAACGGGCATCACTTTTAATCTTTGGAATTTAATTTCACTTTTTAATAATACCCTTTTTCAAATCACGTGTGACTAAATTAATTAATTTGAGCAAATGTTTACATAGATGGAAAAAATAAAAATTTACATATTTTAAGTCACTCCATACTATAAGTGCTTACATACCCGCTATTCGAGAAAAAAAAAAAGAAAAGAAAAGAAAAAGCAAGGGTCCTAATGAAAAGAATGATTTATATTTTGTTTATTTGCAAAATTTAATTTTTCTAAGTAGCAAAATCCATTTTATTATTTTATTTGTTTAATTTATTTTCTATTTCCATTTTTATTTATTTTTATTATTCATTATTATTTTTCCTTTTATTCGTTCTTATTAAAGCCTTAACCAAAAATGAGTAAATAAAGAAAATAAAGTAAAAAAAAAAGGGGTGAAGACGAATCTTGAGGATCAAATCGGAGTTGGATACAAGTCAGTAGGGGCGGAGTTGGGTCAATCAACACCAATCAAGTCAGATCTTAGGTCAAGGTCGCGTCAGCCAACTTGACTACGTGCTGCGCACATGCGCAACTGTAAGAGGATAAAGGTGGTCGGAAGTGGCGTGCCAAGGTAGTTTCAGGCTAATTTTTTCACGAGAAAGGCTAAATCCATGCGAATCTAATTAGTATTAGGGCGTTTAGTGGTGGTGTGGTGGCTTTTCGTAGCCACACAAAGGTAGGTCTGATTTGGGCTAATGGTAGTATGTACATCTAAGTATCGACAAAGATCAGGGTTCAGGTTTTGTAGTCGTGGCTGGGTAAGTGTGGTTCGATATGTGGTTAAGTTAAGGGAGATAAAGTTTATTGGTGTTTGTACGAGTGTGTTATAGTAAATGGACATAGGTCGCATGTGTGCTATAGTTCATTGGTTGAAAGAAAGGGATAGAGAGTAGGTCATGCTTTTGAGTGAAGGATCATGAATGAAGGGGTTGAGGGAAAGACAATGGGGTTGATGGCAGTCTGTTCTGGCCATGTGGGTTCACGTGACAAGGGAGTGGGTTAGTGTTGTTGTTGTATGTTTAGTTGTGTAAGAGAGAGATGGTGTGGTTCCAGTAAGTTGTCAGAGTGTTGCTAGGGTGGTGTTTGGCCAGTCATAAGTCATAGATGAGAGAGATCAAAGTTGTTGGTATGTGAGGATGGGGGAGTTGCTACTGTAGTATGTTTGGGATTGAGGCATGGAGTGTCGTGCGTTGTTGGGTAATTGTGGGTTAAATCATAAGTAGCCTGCATAATATATGGAATTATTTGTGAGTTTAGGTTGAGAGAGGGTGAGCATCGAGTGGTTTTGTGGGGGTTGGGTTACGCGTAATGGATGAGAGAGAGAGAGAGATGTCAGGTCGAAAGAGAGAGATCAGGTTAAGAGTGAGATCCCTGTGAGCAAGAGAAAGAGTGAGTGAGTGAGTTCATGTGTATTATGTGTATGTTTCGAAAATGGACCACCCCCACACACCCCCTCCTACCACCCCCCTCCTTCCGTATTTGTATGTTTTCTTCTTCTTTTTAATGAGAAAGCGAGGGAAAGAAAAGGAAAGGGGAGAAAAAAAAAAAAGAGAAAAGAAAATGCGTTGTCAAGGCCAATCACAAAGTACCACATGTCATAATCAGACAAGTGACCCAGTGATGCCTTAGAGTGTAGAAAAAGAAAAGGATAAAAGGTATTTTTATGCCTTTAGTGAGTTTTGAACCATTTTTATGCCTTTAGTGAGTTTTGAACCCCTGATCCCAAACCAAACCAAAATGTAATATCCATATGTTTATCTGTTAGGCCGTTGGCTTGTACCTTATCAATATATGCAATTAAATTATACATATCAATAAGGTCAACCTAAGCTATATTTAAATCCAAGTTCAAGCCTAAACAATCGCCTCTCTACTTTTATTAAAAAAATTCATTATCTTCTAAATCTCTTAAATCCTCTATTTTTTTTCAATTTTTTTGTGACATTTCAATTTTCTATATATTTTTCTAAATTTTTCCATTTCTCGTATTTTAACTAAATTTATTTTTTTATGCTTTTTCCTTTTTATTTTTCTATTTTTTTTTGTATTTTTTCCTAATTTAAGACCCCTTAACTTATTCTAAAAAAATTTAAAAAAATAAAAAAAAGGAGGCAAAAATGAGGTATCTACAAACCTTTTATGGAAAATCTTTACCCTTTAGCAAAATAACTATTTCACAAATATTCCTTGGATTTTTTTCTCAACTAATGCTTGGACTCTTTATAAAAAGGAAGTAGTTACTTAAAGAGGGAAAGAGAGATAAAATGAATATTATGTAAGAGATTTGTTTCACACCATTATAAGCAAGAGACTTTCTTCAAGCAACAAACTCTACATAAGGAGGGATATGCGTGGATGCTTAAATGTAAGGTTAAAGACCCCAAGGAGAAAATAATTCCAAGATATATTGCCATTGAAGTTTGAGATCATAAGCATGGTGGAGTTACAATCCTATGATACAATAGATGAAGTGATCTAATTAGCTCTCAAAGTGGAAGCGACAAAGGTAGATGAATCAACAACGTAGAATATGATAGCATCTTCTAGGTCAGTTACTCAAAATTAATCAGGTGTAAGAGGCAAGCGATGGAATGAAGGGAGTAGAGAGGATATGGATAGAGGTTATAGAGAAGAATATTTGAAAGTAGAGAAGATTAAAAAAAAAAAACAAGGCATCTATAAATGATGGAGGTCAAAGAGCTTAGCTACCTATCATGGGGGAAGGAGTAGTTAAATAAAATATTTTAAATATTCTTAACTCTAGGCATATTGCATATGAATGTCTAAACCAGAGAGTAGTAACGATGATGGGGAAATATTGGTTTTAGAGGTTGTTAGTAAGGTTTAGAGACAAGAAGTTGAAGAGGAACAGAACTTAAGAGATGAAATTGGAGCCTATGAAGCAGAAGAAGAGCACATTAGTGGTAGCAATAAAGGATCCAAGGCCCTAGTATTAAGTAAGACATTGAGTGTTGGAGCAACTATTTAAGAGGAGAAAAGGAATCTTTTTTCACACCCAATGCAAGGTGAATGGAATTAATATGGGCAAGGGTCTTAAATAATCACAAAAAGAAATTGAAAATACAGTAGAGGCAACACACTAAGTATCATGCTAATTGATGTGTATAATAAATGATGTAATTTGATTTATTTTTATTTTCACATGTTTGATTCAAAGGATAAGGACAAACCACTTAGAATATGATACACCTAAATGATTTGAACTGATCATATTGGAATGATATTATGCCCACTACAATTAAAATAGGGTTGCCACAACTATTGCTAGTTGATAGGACAAAGCATGTATAAAACAAAAGGCTAAAATTTAAATTGGTTAAAAGTGTTTCCAGGTGTCTTGATCCATGATATTTTTAGAAAAAGGTTGTAAAAATTGAAATGATATGACTTCCTTAAGTTGCACAACCATTTAGGACTAAGAAAACATGAAAATTACAGTAAATTTCAAAAAAGAAAAAAAAAAGATAACAAACAATAATACAAGGTAAGTTTTCACTACATAAATAGACACTTTATAAATCGAACATGTACAACTTATCTTCCCTTGAATTTACAGCAACCTCCAAACCATGAGGAGCTTTGAATTCTTCTTATCTTAATTGAAATTTAATTTATTGAAGAGATTTATTTAAAAAAAAAAAAAGATGATGGCATGTCATGGATCGAAAAGGTATGATACTAAAACAAAAAGGTTATAAATCTCATTTGAATTAACATTATTCATATGGCAATTACTTATGGACATTTTCCTTAGACCAACCTAACTTTTAAGGCTTAAAACATTGCTAAAAGTTTGGAAATAAATAATTATTGAATCATTTTGACTTTTAGTAAATCAAAACAATGTACCAATTACACTAAAATTACTACCTTAACTTAATCATCACCATTAAGAACAGAACCATCATTATGTGCAAATATTATCGTTTTGAATTTAAATGACCTTTACAACAACAAACCTATACATGAATACATAACAATAACTAACTCCTACATAACACACCATTTCATGACTGAAACAACACTTAGAATGATCTAAATGCCCCAATCCTCTTTTCATGTGGTCTCAAGCCTTGAATTAGTCAATGTTGACCTGTTGTTGACCCTCAAGTGGACCTGATGTTAATAATAGGGGTTGATCATTAACCCAATTTCCTCACCTAAATTGTTGATAGAGTTAATCTCCAATGTATGCACATCGCTCCTTGCAAACAAGTTTCCACCTTCACTTCCTCCATATTCTCAAGTTCATTTAGCTTATTTGACACTTAAATAATATAAATTTGACCCACATTAAGATTTGTGTAAATCCCAAAAGTATTAAAGTAAATATGCTCATCATCATTTAGGTTGCAATATGATTTGACTAACTAAACCTTGTAAACCTTTAGCATTAGCATAGGTAATTGGTCCTATGGGAAATTGATTCCCTACATTCCCCCAGGTCTCTTGAAGGTTTGCCTTCAAATTTACTTCCTACTCTTCATATAGAACACAAGGGGTCAAATCTAAAATGTTAAAGATAGTAGAAACTCTATAATCACTTGGAAACTCTATTTTGCATGCATTATTGTTGATTTGCTCTAACAACATGAAGGGGCCATTTACTCTTAGTGCCAACTTCTTGGTACACTTCTTAATGCAAACTAAAACCAAGAACAAACAAGGCCGATCGTTGAGGTAGGTTCGAGCTTGTAGAAAGCTTGAAGAACGAGATGGAAGTCACACAAAAGAACAAAAAAAGTAAGATAAGTAAACCCACAAACAACTTCAAAGGATATAATGCACTAGTCGAACTTTCATGGACTCACCACACAACTCGATATGATGCATGAGATGGTCTAGTGAGATTACTTGCCACCTAATTTTACTTAAGGGTTAAGATAAGATTAAAATAAGTAAACAAGCTAACAAAAGTAGTGTTAACGAAAGGAAGAATGTTCGGTATGTTGATTATAAGAGTAATGCCTTATAGCTACATATATAATAGATGTTTATACTCGAAAAATTAGGACAACCTACCTAAAATGGAAAAGATAAAAAGGTTAATATCCAAAACAAGTAATGTATAAGGAATACAAAAGGATAAAAATAAAAATTTACAAAAAAAATAATGATTAATGTGGCACATTCCTTTACGTAAGTCGGGTGCATGGCAACAACCTATCAGGGATGCTGTTAGGAAAACAGATAAAGTAATAGGTCAAGATGGAAGGCTAAGTAGAGGTCTCAATCAAACCTGGACCCTCCAAGAAGAGATGGCTACATAAATGTGTTGAAGCTCTCATCTTCTTAGTATTAAGGTTACCAAAATGGTAGTTGGCTCGATCATAGCTACGTAGGTATGTATAAGGGGCCAGGCCGTTAGCAAGGTATTCGTCCAGATGGCACATGACTTTCGAGAGGTATGTAATTATTTTGCTCACTATAAGAAGTTAATCGGTAAGAAGGATCAGCTCGACCTCGGTAGGAGTCAGTTGGAATAAGAGGATTCACTTTGTTAGTCCTTCTAGGCCTCGGGCACAGTTGTAGGTCAAAGGTCTAATAGTCTAATTCCTATTAGCTTAATCCTCAGCCTTTCATATGTAAACTGGAAGAGGATGTTGGTAGAGTTGCCGATTTCTATCATAATCTTAAGGACCTCAAAGTTAGCAATCCTTACCCCTATAACTAGGGCATATTGATGGGAGGTATCTACCCCTTCCAAATCTTCATCAAAAAAGGAGATCAAAGTGTCTAACTTCTGTCTCTTCTCTCTAACTGCCAACACCTCGAATGGGGCATTAACTGAGTTGCTAGTGCTCAACTAGCTCTCAAGGTATGACCCTTCAGCAATTATGTTTATAACGCTATTAAGGGCTCGATCGTTATGATGGTCACCATTCTAATCTGCTCGGGTACCCTTGGTTTACCACCTCTAAGGCGGCCTATCTTCATCATTATTGGAATAGTCATTGTTCCTCCGCTGGGCCACGCATTCACTAAAGAAGCCCCACTAAATAGCATACTTGATTGCATTCTTTAGCTAGAAGCTAAAAGCATTTGTTGGTAGAATGGATGTGATCGTTATGGAACTAACAGTACTTGTTCAAGTTATAACAACTAGGGTTGCCGTTCATCTTAGTAGGCTTTTGCAACAAGCCTTTATGCTACACCTCAAAATAAACTTGGGTAATAAGTCAGTTCAGAGGGACATGCTGTATGTAGATGGGAGGTAGGAGGGAGTTCCACTCAGCTCGGCACTTCTTACTACTTGGGTCATCCCCTTCTGCTTTGCTCAGTACCCTTCTATCGAGGCAATCTTTTACGGACAATCTATCATTATCCTATTTTCCATTCAACCTTTCTCGATCGGTGTCATGTCTAGCATGAATATTGTCCTCTTGGCCCATGTATTTTTTGGCCTTATTTTAGAAATCAACTATCTTTGGCTTGCTCTTTACAAACGATCAAAAGAAGTCTCGCGAAGGTTAGATGCCAAGGTTAGATCCCATGTATTTCTAGGCCTTATTATTGAACTGAGCCATGTATTCACATAAAGTCTCACCCTTGCTCTACCTTATTAATTATAAGAACGATGTCCTTAGATGAGGACTTAGTAGCCCAAAAGTTGAGGCTAAACCTCCACGCCAGCTCATCAAAGTTGATGGAGTTCTCAGGTAAGTGGTTAAACCATGTCCGAGCTGCTTTCCTTAGAGTACCCAAGAAAGCCTTGCACATTATCGCATCCCCATGACCATGAAGGTTCATAAGGGCGCATGATAAGGATCAAATCTCTAATACCAAGATAATAAGAAATCAAAGAATCGATCCAAAAAGAAACGGCAACAGATCTCAAACAAACAAGAATGGGTATTCAAAGAAAATAAGTACAAAGAATAGGAAAGGTTTTGATAATGAATATGGATGGATATAACTCACTAAGATACAGACACAATCAAGGGGGGTTGAGCTCGAAATAGAGTTTGTTGCGACTCACGAAAGATAAATGTTACTCGAGGTTTCAAATGAAGGTTAGATGGGACTCACTAACCGATTCAAATGCTAACTCAAGTATAGCCTTACTCGAAAGAGGAAAGTTTCACTCTCTATATATATCTCCATATATCTATCTGTTTATGTCTATGTGTTAGTTCAAATGTTGATATTTATAGCAAATCCTAAACCCTAGTAGCAAAACTATAAATAAAGTATAAGGCCTTAAACCTTAAAGAACTAAGCCCACAAATAAAATAAAAGAAAACATATATGAGAATACAAAACTATGCATTTTATAAAAGTCGGCATGCAGTCACTCGCCATGTCCTGAGAGTAGTAGTATCCAAACCGGACAGGGTTAGCAATTAGATGTGTGGGTTCAAGAAGAAGTCCCTGAAGTCTCACATGGCTTAGCCAAGACACCAGAAAAGTCGGTCCATAATTGCCGAGTCTTAAAATCAGTCGGTACGAATCTCTCGATGCTGTACCGAGTGGTTCTTTAATCCTGAGTACTCGACCTTATGATATCTCATCTTCTCAACAGACGATAGGCTTGTTGCCGAGTAGCTCCTTTTCTTCCCCTTAGCCTTCTTTCATTTGCTCAACCTCGATGAAAGTTACTCAGCCTCAAGTTGAAACATGTCGGCATCTTCTTCTAGAGGATCAGCGTCAGCTTCGGACAGGTCGGCCTCAGCCTGGACGTAGTCAAAGACTGATTCCCATCATTACCGTAGGTTTGAAAGGAAGTCGTCCTCGATGAAAGTTACCAAGCCTCAAGTTGGAACAAGTCAACATCTTCTTCTGGAGGGTCAGTGTCAGCGTCGGACAGGTCGGCCTCGGCCTAGACGTAGTCAAAGACTGATTCCCATCATTACCGTGGGTTTGAAAGGAAGTCGTCCTCGACGTTAAGTGTTGAGCATAGATCAGGATGTCAAATAAATTTCTCTTCCCTTTTTTTCTTTACCATAGGTGCCTAATATCTCTGGATTTCCTCAATGCTCATGAGGGTTAAGCAATAGCTCTTCCCATCCTTTTCAGTATAAGTGTTGAAGAAGCCGTCATGGATCACTTTTTTATCATACTCCCAAGGTCGGCTAAAAAGTAAATTTACGGCATTCATGGGGACCACATCAAATTCAATCTCGTCTTCGTACTATCCCGCTTTCAATGCAATTCGAGCGCACTTATGTACATAGACCATACTTTTGTCATTAAATCACTTTAATCCATAGGGTCAGAGGTACGAGTAGGTCGGCAACTCCATCTTTTCCACTATCTCAGTAGAGATGATGTTGGTGCAACTACCTCTATCAGTAACTAAGGAACAAGTCTTCCCATGCACCAAGCACCGCATATCAAACAAATTTTCCCTTTGTTTGGGATTTGCCCACAGGTCAAGTCGTATGGCCGTAGCTAGGAGTTTATCCAGGTCCTCAGTATAGATATCTTATTCTATCAACTGCAGTCCGAATTCTTGTTACTCTGACTCTCGATTTGAGCCTCAGGCCCCTCGCCCTTCAAGACCATGACCCTTTTATTCAAGCATTGGGACGCAATATGTCTATAGCCTAAGCACTTAAAGCACTTCACTTCTCGAGCCTTGTTGTAAGGTGCTTTTTCTTTCTCGGCATTCTTTTTCTTGATAAGAACTGGACAACTAAGCTCTCTTTTCTCAACTTTCTTTTCTTGCCTTCTCTTAATATACCTCTCAGGCTTAAGGCCGCCTTATTGAGGTCGATTACTCGACTTCTGATGCCTTCTCCTCCTCTAGCTCTCCACTCTTAGTGCCAAATTAATTAGCTCATCCAAAGAGTTGAACAGTTGCAATTCAACTATATCAGCAATATCGTCTTAGAGTCTACTCAGGAATCTGGCAATGGTGCAGTCTTATGGCTTGACAATTTCACATCTCGTCATCAAGATCTCAAACTCTTATAAATACTCTTTAACAATATTTTAACCTTATCTAAGGTGTTGGAAAGCATGGAGCATCTCTTTGCTTGAAGTAAGTCGGCACAAAGTGCTGATTCAACAATTGTTTCATAAACCTTCAAGTTCTGATTGGCTCTTCTCTTTCGGCATCTCGCTTGGCAACCAGTTTATCCCACCAAAGGCTTGCATATTCAACAAGGGATAATGAAGCCAGCTTAACCTTTTCTCGATTATCGTACTCGTAACACTCGAATAACTTCTTAACTGGGGAAACCCAGTTAAGAAACTTTTTAGGTCAACTACTTCTACGAAAGGTCAGCAGTTTCAGCTTAACATTGTCAAGTCCTTGGGCAGGTGCTTGGGGTTCATCCCTTGCATTCCAAGATGGTCAATTCTCCTTGGTTCAACCACTTCTATTAGAGTTTTGCTCAGCCATGTTCCTTCTCAGCCTCAACTCTCTTCTCTGGGCTTCCTGATTTATTTCAAAGTCAACACTCCTTTCATTCCTCGTTCTCAGCACTAAATGGTTTTCTCTTCTTAGCTCGGTAGATCTTCTTAGCTATCGCTCATCATGATCTAGTTTATTAGAACCACTTCCACTTGTGGGTGTTCTTTCCCTTCTTTCCTCTCGACCATCCCGTCTGTGGCCTCTAACTAATCCAGTAAGTTCTTGGACAAAGTCAGTGAGATTCTAAATCTAAGATTCTAAGTTGTCAACACATCGTCTCAAGCTTCCGTGAGGACTATCACCAGTGTTGTTGATACTATCCTCTGACATTCTTGTTCATTCAGTATTTGACCAGAGAATTGAACAAACAACAAAACACAATAACAGTAACCTAGAAACAACCACTACTTGGCTTCTACAACTACCATTACTGACAAACAGCTACTACGAATAGCACACTACACTACAAAACAACGACGAACAGAAATGTTAAAACCACAAATCTACTTTGAAGAATACTAGCACATGTGTCTCCTTAAAGCTTTTATACCAATATGATAAGGATCAAATCTTTGATACCAAGATGATAAGGAATCAAAGGATTGATCTAGAAAGAAATGACAGTAGATCTCGAACAAACATGAATGGGTATTCAAAGAAAATGGGTACGAAAAACAAGAAGGGTTTTGATAGTAAATGTGAATGGATATAACTCACTAAGATACAAATACAATCAGGGAAGGTTTGAGCTCGAAATAGAGTTCGATACAACTCACGAACGCTAAATATTACTCAAGATTTCAAATGAAGGTTAGATGCGATTCACTAACCAGTTCAAATGAAGGGTTTCGCCATAATCTAAGAACAAGATTAATAAAAACGTGGAGACGATTAAAGAATCTAATCAATACTCGATAATCCGGTAAATGCTAACTCAATTATAGCTTTGCTCGAAAGAGGAAAGTTTCACTCTCTGTATATATCTCTGTATATCTATGTATCCGTATCTGTCTATATCTATGTGTTAGTACAAATGTTACTATTTATAGCAAGTCCTAAATCCTAATAACAAAACTATAAATAAAGTACAAAGCCTTAAACCCTAAAGAGTTGAGCCTACAAATAAAATAAAAGAAACCATATATAAGAATAAAAAACTATATATTTTATAGAAGTCAGCATGCAGTCACTCAGCATGTCCTGGGAGTATGTCCTGGTAGTAGTAGTATTCGAATCGGATAAGGTCGGCAGTTAGATGTGTGGGTTCAGGAAGAAGTCCCTAAAGTCTCACATGGCTTAGCCAAGATACTAGAAAGGTTAACCCATAATTGTCGAGCCCTAGAATCAGTCGACACGAATCTCTCGATGCAATGTCGAGTGGTTCTTTGGTCCCAAATACTCAGCCTTATGGTATCTCGTTTTCTCGACAGACGATAGGCTTATTGCCGAGTGGCTCCTTTTCTTCCCCTCAACCTTCTATCATTTACTCAGCTTCGACGAAACTTGTTCGGCCTCTGCCTTGAACTGTTCGACCCCGGGTTAGAATAGGTCGACATCTTCTTTTGGAAGGTCGGCATCAACTTTGAATAAGTCGACTTCGGCCTGAACGTAGTCGGAAACTGATTTCTATCAATGCAGAAGTGGAGGAGAGAACATCAAGATCATTAGCATCAGCGTATTGGTCTAAGGTCAGAAGCTTGCTATTAAAGGACAACACTTCGTCTTGAACACCCCTAGTGAAGGGGGTTTTGTTATTGGTGACTAGCCCTATACTGCTAGCTGCCTTACTTCCCTCCTACTTAGAGAGCCTTCTAATAATCACATAGAGATCATCGAGATTGGCATCATCTATCAAATAAGCTCGGCATGCTATAGAGTAGGCTAGTACTCTGTAAGAGTTAGCCACCTGCTCATTACCAGCCAAGGCTTGATTCCAGGTAGCTGCAAACCTTGTTGGTTGTTGCTGCATTAAGGGATCGGGTTATTGCTCCGTACTACCCTATTACTACTAGTAGTGGTGATTGTTCTACCCAGTATACACATGAAAGGCTTCGAGAGGTGAGTTTTTGTGCTATACCTCTTAGCTTCCTCAAGGCAAGCTAAGAGCAGCCTGTTTCGAGCAACAAACTCCTTGACCAGGCACTCCTCTAGCGTTTCCTCTAAAAGGGGCCGGTCTTCAACAAGTTGGTTATTCACCAACTGGTGGTTTTTAGAGTTGTTAACACAAGACATAATGGTCAAAGGTGGTGACTAAGAGAGTGTTTAGTGTGCTTAGGTAGGAACTTGGATCGGTTTCCCACATACGGTACTAAATGTCATCTTGAGATCTTTGCTAGTATGGATTTGAGTGAGATTGGATTTCGTGTAAGTATATGAGCCTACAAAAAAAGAGCACAATGAGAGGACACCGGGGTGTTGTCTAACATGACTACTCTGACGTTTAAGTTAGTAAAATGTTTAAAAAGTATGAGTACCCAAAAGTAGTATGTAAGCTCAAGTGTGTAAAGTATTAAGTAAATTGTCATTAGGAGTTAGCCTTATGTTTATACAAAAGCAAAGCCAACAGTTTAAGTGAAATTAGTGGACAAAAGACACATCCACAAATATAGGATAGTAGAGCCATGATGTCCGACATGTTCTAAATATGTGGGAAGCGATTGTTAACTTAATCCTTCAACCTTATCCAAAGTCCTTTAGCCATTGGAGGCCTCTTTTATGTTCTAAGCCTGATCTAAGGGCAACTTATGATAGATTATGAATCTTATCAGGTTAAGGATAGGTTTAAGGAACCTATGTCTAAGAAACTCTATCAATACCTTTATTAAATATATTTTTTTATGTCATTCATCATTTTTTAAATAATATTTATTAGATAAATGGTGGTATAATTTCAATCATTAAAGTACCTTTTAGTATATCAACTTAAAATTCATTAAAACTCCAAGGTTAATTGTATTTTGAAGGAGTGATGAGTGACCACTAGGAAAACAACTATACTAGAAAAATAAAATCATGCGACATATCATATCGAAACAAACAATATTTTGATAAGAGAAGTTTTAATTATATTGTTACATTTTTTTCTCTTTATAAGTGAAGTGGTGTATTTACTTTTTGTTTGCCTCTAAAAATAAGGATTTATGTTATTACCATACATAATATGAGAAAAAAAAAAAAAAAAAGAAGACAACTTGATTGAACTTCCTAGCAATTATTTACAACGTGCTATAGTTAATATTATTGTCGCATTTTGAAATACTCGAGACCTAGAGTTAGCTTAATTTACAACTACATAGTTCCACTCATAAGATAATTAATATGATCAATTGATTAATACTAGAACCACGTACCACATACATGTAACGTGAAAATATCCCGTCACGGTAAGGCAAAAAGAAGTCCCAAAACATTTTGCCCTTATCCTCCTATTAACGGTCAGTCAAGATCACCCTCATAAACCCCATTTGCAATCCGCAATTTGCCCATTTACCCCACAAAACCCTCCTTCCACGGTTTTCAATTTAATGCATATGCATCCCCCAAATCCAATGTGATTATTGATTTTTTCAACCCGAAAGCCACGTCATATCAGGTCCACACGTGGCTAGATCTCATTGCTTCTTTTCACTCCGTTATCCCTTGTTCTTTATAAATGCGCAGGCCGAAATTACGAAGTCCTCACGAACTGAAACCCAACGCTGAATAACATAAACAAAACACGATCTTTCGACTTCGATCTTGTCACTAAGTGAACAGTTTAACATTAATGGGTAGTCAAGAATACATTGAGTGGATTCCCGGTTTGGTGGAAGAAATCGGTCTCGAGTGCTTGACTCGGTTACCTTACACATCTCACCGAGTCGCTTCATGGGTGTGTAAACGGTGGCATGATTTGATAGAAAGCCCAGAGTTTTACCACCAGAGGCGAAAACTCGGCTTTACCCGTAAAATCACTTGTTTAGTCCAAGCTCTCCCGCGTCCGGCTCAAACAGATGTGTCCAAACTCGGTGACTCGCTGAGTTATGGAGTTACAGTGTTTGACTCGGTGAGTCAGACATGGGAGCGACTAGTTCCGGTTCCCAGTTACCCCAATGGGCTGCCGCTTTTTTGCCAGCTGGCGGGGTGTGATAGCGAGCTGGTGGTGATGGGTGGGTGGGACCCGCTGAGTTATGAACCAGTTACTGACGTTTTCATATATCAGTTCAAGTCTAGGTCGTGGAGGCGTGGTGCGCCCATGCCGTCGAAGCGTTCGTTCTTCGGGATCGGCTCGGTGGGTGGGAAGGTTTATGTGGCGGGTGGGCATGATGAGAACAAGAATGCGCTGAGTAGCGCGTGGGCGTATGATGTGAAGAGCGACGAGTGGACTGAGTTGACTCAGATGAGTCAGGAACGAGACGAGTGCGAAGGGGTTGTAGTGGGGGATGAGTTCTGGGTTGTGAGTGGATACGGGACTGACTCGCAAGGTGCCTTTGACGCCAGCGCTGAGGCATATGATGTGGTGACAGGAGAGTGGCGTCGCATTGATGGCGCGTGGGATCGGACGCGGTGCCCTAGGGCGTGTGTTGGGGTGGCAAGTGATGGGAAATTACTGAGTTGGGGTGATTTGAACTCGGCAGTCCGAGTAGGTGCATGTGGTGTGATGATGGGTAATCGGACCCTGATAACCGGGTCGGAGTACCAAGGTGCACCGCAAGGGTTTTATCTAATGGAGGGGCAAAATAGTAAATTCGAAAAGATTAATGTAGTGGATGAATTTTCTGGTTACGTACAATCAGGCTCTTGTGTAGAAGTCTAGAATGATCATGCGGAGGTTAAGAGGTAATTTTGAGCACTTTTTATATTTTGTTTTCATTTTTTGGTAGAAGATAGAAGATCTAATAGTCAGTAATAGCAGGGAAAAAGAATGAAAAAGAATACGAATTTCGTGCTTCGAAACTTGTACGATCGTATCCCGTACATGTATATAATAATGTCTCATGAAATTTTGTCAGTGTTTGAAAAAAAAAAAAAGAAAGAAAATTTTTAAGTCACATATTACTACCACAATGTTAACTATTGAATTTTCATTTTAATATTTCTATGAAAAATCCTCAGTGGGTACTCCTGCCTCAGGTACAAGTTGAGAACATCTATGTATGTATTTTGAGCACTTCATATAATTGTAAGCTTTGCCCCCTCAGAATAAATCAGCAATGATCAGGACGGACACAAAGTTATGGAAATGGAGGGTTAAATTCACATTATTTAAATTAATATTAAAATTTTGAGTTAAAAAATTTATTTATTATTATAATTTGAAAGCATCTTTTATATATAAAGAGATTTTATTGAAAAAATACATCTCGTCGGAAAATTTAATATTAAATAAAAAACTATATCGTTTTATAAATTAATTATTAATACTCTACTTGCTTTATAAAACAATAGAAGAATAACCTTTCATTTTTTCTTAGTGACATATATATCAATTAAAATAAAATTATCAATTTATGAGTCATGTAAATTTTATTATTAAGAAAAACAAATTGTAATAAGTATTTATATAAAAAATTACAAATATGATAAAAGAAAAAAAAAACACAAGATGATGTAACGGATGGTACTTAATAATTTCTTTTCTTTGTAATGATATTATCGAAAAACTTCTAGTATTAACGATGTAACTATTATTAGTAAATAAATAGTATTTAATAAAAAATTATTTAATTAACTATCATTTTTTTACTAATAGAATTAAATTTTCCTAGTTATTTTTTAAAAAAATATAAAATGCGAAAAAATAAAGAAATTTATTTATGATAGACAATAAATACAACTCAAAAAAGTAAAATACTATTTTAGTGAAAATTGAACTCATGACTCATAAATGTAAAAGAAAAATCTTAACTCATCAATTATATTTAAATATAGATAGTAGTTAAACTTTAAAATATAAATATAATACAAACTTTTTATTTTATTTTTAAAATAATTTTAAATAATTAATTTTTTCTTCAACCTATGATGCATCCATGTGTTATGAAAAAATATATTTTTAAATATATTTTAAAGTTAATTATAAAATAGATATTGTTGATAAAAAGACAATGGAACTAACTTGGTAACTTCTTATTCAACAAATAAATAAATAACTTTTTCTTAAGCACTAAGATTGTGCTAAGTTGATTGTGGATAAAGTTGTAAATGGGTTGAGTTGATGTAGTAAAATAGTGAATTTAGGAATTAGATTGAACTTAGAATTTCAAATTTATAATTAACTTAAAGTGGCATCAAATAAACTTAATCTAAATTCAAAGTAACACTAAATTAAGTTTGAATTTGATTTGAAATGACATTTGAACAAATTTGAGCTCATGTTTGACCCAACAATTATATAGTCAAATTTGAATAATTTATGAATAAGTTTAACTCATTTATACCTCTAAATATAAAATGATTTATAAGATTATTAAAAGCTACAATAATAATTGTAATTCATGAAAATAAATTATAATAAACTAGCACTTTATATTAAAAGTACCCGTCTTTCAATAGATATTTTGAGCACGCTATATATATATATATATATATATAGAGAGGTAAGGCTCCCCGCATCATTAAAAAAAAAAAAAAAAAGAATGTAATATGAATAGAATTTATATATGAAAGGGGACTGGATATATAATTATTAGAACCTGAAGTACAATTATTTAACGGTGACCCAACATACTCACTAAAAAAGAAAAAGAAAAAAGGTATCCTACTTATGAGTTTCATAAAAGGCCCTTGTAGACGCCCTTCTAGAAGACTAGGCATGTGCAAGTTCAGAGTAAACGAAACAGTGATCATTTGGTGTTGATAAACGACACGGACAAACACGTAATATAATGCTGGCCCCGAAGAGAATATTACCAAACGTACTGACATCGAGTGCTACTTGCTACCTCCTAAAAGGTTTAGGCGTGATATTATAGGCTTTTTTGCCTTTCTTGTTTTCCTTTTTCCCTGTGGATGGATACGGTATAGTATAATAAGCACATGCGTTGGGTGTTCTAGAAGGTATGCATGGTCATAAGAGTCAACAAAATCGAGTGTGGGGCTAGTGAAAGGGTCAGGCTCATTCATTTTGCATAAACACAGCCTCATGTCATCTTGGTTTGGTTTTCTTCGGGGGGGAAAAGTCAATTGTGTATTATAGAGGGATGCCCGAAAGCATCTCATCTAACTATATTAGATCTGAATTCAAAAAGCACGAATTTTCAATGCTAATAAGTGTTGATAGTACATCATTGGAAAAAATTAAAAATAGCGCCTGTAATCAATCTGCTTTTCTAGATGCAAACTCACTTATAATACATAAAAGATAATGGTATGTAAAATGAAGTTGTGAACTTTTGAATATTCAAAAGTTATATAGAAAGTTACAAGTTAAATAAGAATAAATAAGCTTGAGATGTTCTTCTTTAATATCATTTTGAAAATGATTGAAATTAGGGTTACCAAGAGAGAAATACGAGATGATTATTTTTACATTATCACCACACTAACATCTATATCAACTCGTTATTAAATAAATAAGGTCATTTTGTAAAGTTAAATTTGCAAATATATCTAAACTTCAATCAAACCAAATCAAAAGTAATCAAAGAAAAAATTAACCATTAATTAATTACATAAAGCATAAAATTTCATTAAGGAATCGAGGAATAGTGAAAAGAAAGAACCTCGTTCATGGTTGGATAGATTATTTTATTCGTTCTAGATAATCAACTTCTTATTATGTATTATCTTTTCATAGATATTGCTAATTAAAAAAACCTATGAGAACTAAAGAACCTAGGTATATTATATTAATTGATGGTAAAACTTTGAAATGCCAAATGAGAAAATCATTTCTCAAACTCATTCAAAAACAAAAGCACATAAATAAGCTATATAAGGGTGGTGCTATGGTTAGTCGATGACGTGTACATCTTGTGATGTTGCACTTTGGATGACTCTTGAAAGGTTTTCGTTTGATGACATGTTAAGGGGTGTAAGTTGAGAAAGACGTGAGAAGAGGAACATGTGATTTCAAATGCTTATAGGTATGTCTGACACTTCTTGAGTGTTCTTAGTTGTTCTTCATCGTTATTTTCAAATTCCTAGTCTAATCTTTCTTAGATGATATTTGAAAGCACGACACTACTTTTCTAAATCTTCCAATGTGTCAAATGAGAAGGAGAAGGCCTCTATCAATGGATTTTATTATTCATTCTCAACCATTGGATGACTTTAGAGAACGAATGATATGAGCAATTTATGACATATGTTAAATAGTTCAAATGATCAACATATAACATCAAACCTTCATAAAAATATTTGTCAAGTGGCCACCCTTAGCCTCTACTTTTTGCTGTCCCCTCATTGGACATTTATCCTAGCCTCCACCTCATTACTATTTAAGGACATATCCCTTACCTACCATATGCCAATGCATTCTATCCAATTGTATTATGCGGTAGTACTTCAAATCCATCTCAAGAGAGGATTCTTCTAAGAAATGTCCAAATCATTATCAATGTACGGTCTTATATTCGAAAATTGTCATTTGTTTCATATACCTTTATAAATCTCATCTATTGTTAATGATATACTGTAACAAAATTTTTGCTTTGATTCTCTAGTAGGGTAATGTCAGTCACATGTGTACTATGTGATCTTGCACTTTTAATGATGCTAAAGAAGTCTCAATTTGATGAATCGTAAAGAGATGTAATTAAAGAGAGATGTAGAAGGAGAAGTAGACAATCATAGTAGTAACATGCGCTTATGATAGGTAATAGGCACAAAATATTAATTCTACTCTTCTTAAGTAAAAGCTAGATGTTTTATGATGGATCCAATGTTTGATCCTTGATGGTGGAGTTTCAATGGCATAATGACATTCACCTTAATCTTCTAAACCCCAAATAAGGAGGGGAACACTTATTTATAAATTTTGGGGCTCATCCAAGTTTGTCGAATGGCTCAATAGATAAACAAACAAGATGTAATCTCTGCATATATATAATTCTTTTTGGGTTAAGCAAGCCAGGCTCATGGGCGTCCACAAATAAGTCTACTAAGCATACATACTAACTAAGAAAGGTAGCTAAAAACATACTAACCAATCATTGATCTCTTACCCAAGCTCGATAAGATAAATCTTCTTAAAATATCTCTAATAAATGGGCCTAACTCTTTAAGCCTTATTACCTAGCCAAAACCAAAAGAGTCGAACTATGAAATAAACATGAGCCAAATACACTACCGAAAAAGCTCCTCTACAAGTTCCATAAAAAATTTCTTACTAAAAAATTAATTTATTTAGTCTCATCTAAAATTTCACAATATATTTACAAATTATATTGAATCAAATGTTCATTTTGAAAATTATAAACCTAATTTAATTTAATTTTGTATATTGAAAAAAAAACATATGTGGTGTTGACTGTAGATTTTACCAAAGGTTTAGGATTATCTTTTGTCCTAAACATTTAGACATTAAGCCTTCAATCCTTGGTCCAAAGAAGGTACAATATCCAAAAACATGCAGGAAGTGATGATAAACCATATTGAAAAATTAGGCTTCCTAATTAAGAAAGTACACCTTGAAAGGTTATGAAGGTGACTCCTCAAGTCAGCTAGAATGATTACGCAAGTAGCTTCTTGGGGCGTGATGTTCGATTAGGCAATTAACACTTGATGAGCTCTAAAGGGACCTCATTAAGCCATCTTGGAAAGGTCAAATCTTTTTGCTTGGAGGCTGGGCTAAGGTTACATCGACCAAAGTGGTAAAATCTATTTGGGCACGGTAATGTTAGCAAACATTGCAAACGGATCGAGCTTGAGTCGAGTCAACATGGCTAGGCAATGCTGGCTATTTGAGCTTTACTTACATGTTTCTTGGAAGGTTTTGAGGTTGAATTAAGCTTAATAGCCTAAGTCCCAAGTCATTTATCAACATACAAAATAGGATAAAGTATATGAAATAAGTGGTCAACATAGGCAAAGATCCAATGCTTACCTATAGCAAAGAGTAAGCTAAAGTAGATAGTTCAATAACCTCTTAGACTTACATTCGGTGAAGGCTCTTTATGGTGATTAGTTTTGCAACTTTGGGCTAAAAAGAAGTCTAATCTGACTAACCATTCTTAGCCAAAGTAGGCTCTATCAGTTGTAGCGTGGGTTTACAGTTAATAGACTCTTACTTTAATATCTTCTTTTATAATTTAAATTCATTTTAAGTCAGTGTCATTTTTCGTGAATTGCTCTGTCGATTGTCTCCTTAACATCTCACCTCACACTTTAGTCACTTATTTAATCACATGTCCATATAGTCCACCAAAGGAACCTTAACACAATGTTTAGATTAGGAGAAAAAAATAATAAGGGAGGAGGAATTGGAGAGAAAACATCCTCTTATGTAGGAAAACAAGAAAAAGCAGAAAAAATGATTGTTTTCTAAAAATTTTCCATTGGTCTCATGAAAATTCATCCTCTCCAATTTAGAGAGAATTAAGAAGGAAAACTTGGAATTTTATTTGAATACCCCTACACAAAAGATACATTTGAAAATTTAAGGATATTTTAGTAATTCCTTCCCATTCCCTTCTTATATAAACAACAACTATTCTCTTATTTTCTTTTCTCTCATTTTCTTTCCTTCCAATTTCTTTCCTTCCAATTTCTTTCATATTGTAAATCTTGCAGTAATGGCATACCAAAGCGATATGCGCAATCAAAGGTGACACGATTGGTGTTTTTCTTTTCCTATTCTTTCTCGTAAATTTTGCATTAAATAATTATTTAAGGAGACTAAATTATTATTATCATTTTTTTCTATCATTAGGTGTCATTTTTATATATTTAGAATATTTAGTTTATGTAAATTTACATTATTATTGTTATCATTATTATTTTCTATTGTTTTCATATTGTTGTTTCCTCCAAATTGGTGCAAAACATAGTTACTATATAGCTAGTTTTTTTTTTTTTAATGGCTCCTATATTTTTACATCTAGAGATGATGGGCATTGCAAGACAAAATTCAACAAGTGATGGAATATGAAAGATATGAGAACGTAACATTAGTGACCAATGTTGTCAAATCCAGATTGACCCTTACAATTCAACTCAATTCAATTCGGACTCAATTTCAGTTCAACTCTCAATCGATGCCAATTTTCCCCTTAATCCTTAACCCCTGACAATAATATAATAAGGGTAAAAAATGAAACTTATGAAACCCTAAAATTATTGAGCCTCACATGTTCAATAAGGTAAAAAAGTAAGTATTAGATCTTGTAAAAATAGATTTTGGTTTAGAGTTTTCAAATTTTATTATCACATAATGGAATAGAAATTACAAATTTGCGCCTAATTTTAGTATTTATAGTACAGAATCAAAGTTTCCAAAATGTGTAAGGTTCAATTCCTAATATATGCAAGAGTTAATATTATAAAGAGTACCCAAACATTACCAAAATGTGTATTTTACTACCTAATTTTGAAAAGATCAATTTATTACTTAATTAAAATTTTTGCGATCGTTTTTGCTACCTAAACTAACTTTGCTAAGTTTTTTTTTTACCTAAAAATAAGAATGAACCACTAATTGAACGTTCTAGCTAGCCTGAGGCTAAAAGATAGCTAGAGGCCATCCTAAGAAGTTGTGTAACCTTCTATCAAGTAACCCCTAGTCACCCCCAACCTTGGTATGGTTGCTTAAGGAAAAGTAAGTCCTAATCTACTTCAAAAGTTAGGTCATTTGACCCACTGATGATTATAAGTCAATTCATAGTTCATTCTTATATCTACATCAACAAACATAATTAATAAAATTTGTTTAAGTAGAAAAAAAATAGCTGGGAAAATTTCAATTAAATAATAAATTGATCGTTTCAAAGCATAGGTAGTAAATTGCATATTTTTGTAAAGTTTGAATACGATTTATGACATTAACCTTATATGCAAGGCATCTAATAATAATAATTAATAGAACATTTATAATAAGTACAATTATGTGTGATCAATACAATAGAAATTCAAGAAAGTTAGGTTAGTGATGTAGGACGAAAAAGACGATTTGCTCTTAACAAACATGATTAGGATGGTAGAAAGCTATTCAATAAATTTGTGAAATGCAAAATTATTGAAAAAAAAAACTCAAAAATCAATAAGAAAAATTTATCTAAACAATAATTATATTAAAAATGTTAAGACATTGCTTAAATAGAATAATATATATCTATTTTTTACACTTTTTAAATGAAAGGAAACGATAAACCTAAAAGATATTTCTAGTATCATTATACTATTGGATTGCATTTATTATTATAGCTTCACACCGTAATAAGTTTCTTGGAGGAATTACACCAATAAGAGAGGTTTAATGGAATCACACTATAGAAAGAGAAGAAAATGTGTTACATCAATTTCTTATAGAAAGTAGTTTTATTAATCCCTGTCATTCTATCATAAATTACTTGTAGGTTTTGTATATTTAACATAAAGGGTAGTTTTATTAATTAATGTCATTTTGTCATAAACTATTGTAGGTTGTATATTTAGAGGCATAATAAAATGTAATATCTAGAAAACTAAATTTTAAGGAAACTAAAAATTAAAAGATTAATTGTCTTAAAAATAAGATACCAACTTAATTAAATTCTAGAAATGAGAAATTAAACCTTATCAAATAAGATAATAATAATAAATTGTATCTACAAAAACCAACATAAAATAAAATCTATCACATCTCTACTCTTTTTTTTATCCTCATCACTTAGGTTATAGTTCATCATTCTAGCACAAGCAATAAGATAATTAAACATGTTTTGTGTTTGCACTTTAAATTGCTATTATGGTTAAAGTATATTTTATTTTTCTATTTTATATTTTTATTTCAACATTATCATTCCATTTGTCTTATTACCCTTAAAAGTGATATTGATTTAAAATTTAATATTATCATTGTTCACGTTAGGTTAAAATGTTTAAGCTAAATAAAATATAAAAAAAAATACAAGGTTGATAAGATACCTCATAAATTTATAGGGTATAAGTTTCATGATAGATTGAGAAGTAAGATGTGGGGTTGGAAACTTTTGTATTGTGTACATATGGAATAAGGTTGAAGATGAGAATGTGTGCATTACCGATTTTATGTCCACTTAGCTAATTAGAAGAATGTGATTTCATTGTTATCTAGTGAAATAGTATTGGAAGTTTATTTGTGTCATGACAAAAGTGAGGTGAGCTAGAAATCACATATATGTTGTTATTAAGTCTGGTAATTCATGTAAATCAATCATGTATCTTATATGTATCTATAAGGGTTTGTGTCCTAAAACTTTCAATCAATTATATGACCAATTTATTAATCATATATGAAAACTTAAACCAAAAATCTAACCTATATAATATGCCTGTTTCATGACTAAGTTAGACCAATTATTGATTTAAAAATTGTAACTAAATCTATAAAATAATTATAAATATATAGGAAAAATAATGATCATAAAATTAACATTCATAAATAAAAATGACACAATTTTAACACTTCAATCTAAAATTACATCCCAAAAAAATATGATCAAATATAGCAAATTTAAACTTTAATTTGCTAGAAAACATCATAGTATTAAGTTAAACCATGACTTAGTAAGATAATCTATTAATGATAATTTCAAAATTAATCATATTCTCTATTAGTTTTTCTAAAGAAACAATCAAAGAATCTACATATAGAAAATTATACTTATGGGAAAAAAAACGATTTTTAAATATTTATAAAAATATTTAATTTTATTACCTTCTCCATAAAGTAAATCCCTTATATATAGAAGAGCTTTTACAGTTCTATCTTCAATGAGCTATAGTGTTGATTAAGGATTTGACCTTCAATATCCAACTTGAGAATATCAAAATTTATTATTATTCTAGTAGCTTAATATGTACAATTCAACCATCATGTGCTACTCTTCATCTAATTCAATCCCTCTTTATTAGCAAAGGTTTGTTCGTCAAGGAATTATATAATACTAATTAGATCAAACTTGTCGTTTTTTAGTTTTGTATACAAATACAAGTCATCTATGTTGTTTCATCATTTATTATTTTAGTTTTCTAGATTATTTATATGGGCTTTTTTCTTCAATAAAGTAGATAATTATCATATATTATTAAGAAAAGATTATATATAGACATCTAGCTTAAGTTTCAAAAACACCCTATGCAAAATTAAACATACTACAAAAATATTAATTGAGATTTGTTTTCATTGCTAAGGTAAAATGGGTAACTTACCTCTAAAGGTAAAGTCTTTGACCTCCAGCTCCTTTACTAAAAAGGGAAAACTATGCTATACCAACAAGTGAGGAACAAGAGTTAAAGATAAGGTGAACAAACGTCAGACATTAAACTAAACAAAACATCAACCAAGTCTATGGGAGCCATCTCCCTATAAGTCTCTATCTAACAACAACAACAACAACAACACTAAGCAAAGTGATGAACTAGAACAAAACTCGAACAAGAAAATAGGAATAAAGTCCACAAAAAAATCTTATCAACATGTTTAAGTCCTTCCTTCACAAGCTAATCCATTGCTTCATTCTTCTCTTGGTTCACCCTACAAATTATGAAATTAGAGAGATTATTAATTATTTACTTACTATCTCTCTGGAAAATATGTCATTTGTCTAAGTTTAAGTTGTCATTTCTGATCCAGTTAGCCTATTGAGAATCAACTTCACATGCCACTTTAATGTATCCTTTATTGAAGGTTAATTTCAACCCAAGTTTTATAACGCATAATTTTGCTTCTGGCGACGTCAAGTTGTTGTCTTAAGCATGAAAACTCTATAAAACCAAACCGTCAAGATCTCTAGCTATAACTCTATCCCCAGCCTTCTTTCTTGTTTCTTCCACTACTTCATGACAATTTAACTTTATCCATCCATCTGTAATGTGTAAGCCATTTAGCACATCTTGTCTTCAATCAAGGTGTAGCCTATTACGCCCCGAAGTGACAAAGTCATAGCAATCTCATTGCGTAAACCATTTTAGAACAGAAGCTGATCCTTCAACCACTATCTTAAACTTGATTCATACAAATTGTCCATGACTGACCTGCTTTGAAGTAAACAGTTTATGAATTAAACATGTTATTTAACTAGGCAATTATAAAAAATACATATTTACACTAAATAATTTGAGTATGTTTACAAGATTTAGTAGCCTAACCATAATCTACTTAAGTAATACATAAATTAATACTAAAAATTTAAGGATAGAATCCAAACTTGATAATATATCTGATCCTCAGTTTTATATATTCACTCCCCAAGATCAAGCAATTGCTAGCTTTAGGGTAGTTATACAGCTGTTTCTTAGCTAGTACCTGCAACAATATCTATAGGGATGTAAGCAATTAACAGCTTAATAAGTTAAGACGAAGACTTAAAACTATACCTCAAACATAAATAAGGTTATCAATCAAATCAATTAAATGTAATGCATGTACAAGCAAATGGTATCGTATAATGTTGTCCAGCCCGTTGTGAGATTAGAGAAATTATACTCATTCTAATTCAAGTTAAGGAGTTTCCATTTAATGCAATAACTCATGATCAAATTTAGGCTTATATAATGGAGATACTGCTCCTCCTGTAACTACCTTCGAACCACTGACTTCACCCTTATCGTAACCTCCACACTTGTCACTTAATTCTACTAAGAATGAAAAAGGGACCCATTATACTATCCAACGCTATCCCTTTTGAAGGGGTTAGTGTTAATATTTAGCCGAAGAACCCTAATGCTTCTCCCAATGGGTTACTATGCAGGTCCAATTTAGATTTACAAGTCATATATTTAATTAGATCCGATTTAAAATGTTCATTCATTTTAAACAAATAACACAAATATAAGCTAAAACAGCAACTCAGAATCATATCATCAAACTCAAAAACAAGCACATATAGGCATACGCACAGTCACTATCTAATAAACACAACCAAGTATAATTTCAAACCTCCGAATACTATAAATTAGTACTCTAAAATACAGTAATATATTAATCTCAACTTACTTGGACTCCCCACTTGCTCGCTCAAGGTGCAACTTGCATAGGCCATCACCAATAATCCTTATAATACAATTATTGTTTTAGTTTCCACATAATTACATAAATATGTTTTGTTATGTAATTTAGATTATGGTTATCTTTAGTATATGATCTTTTTATATTTAGTGATTTAGGTCTAAATTTCTTAGAATTACTTCTCTTGTTTAACCAGGCTTCTCATTTGTTTGTTATTTCGATTATGGTTTCAACTTCAAAATAAGGTTTTAGTTTACCATTTTCTTTCTATTACTTTTTTGTTTGTAAATCTTTTAAATGCCTTTTAAACCTTTTTCTCACGGTTTATTTAATGAGCATAGTCTTTGGTTTAGGTTTTTGATTTACTATTTAATATACTTATATTAATCTTAATTCAAATTCTGCTTTTTAATTAGATTCTAATCTAGGATATACATATAAGCTTTACATCATTAGTTTTTCGTTTAGGATTATAATTTTATTCATTCATTCATTCTTTCAAATTTTGTATCTCTTATAACCAAATTAGTTCCAAATTAATTTCTGATTCAATTTTTAAATTCAGTTTTGTTTTAACTTCTGATTATTGTTTTTATTTATGAACCCTAAGAATTTTTCTTGGACTAAAATGTGAGATTCATCTAACTATGCTTAAGTATCCTAAATCTACGTTTTAGCTCCCAACCCACATTTCGGTTAATATAGTATATTATATTCTTCATTTAAGTATCGAATTTAAATGGAAGAAAGTTTTTCATTTTTTATATAAACACCTAAATTTAAGTTTCCTACCAGATTTATTATATATTTATATATTATTATAATATCAATCTTTAACCTAATATTTTTCTACTTATTAATTTCTTATACTTACATATTACACATTATCACCTAATATGTATATAATATCACATCTAATATTCCCATCACTTCAAATATCATCTCTCAACATTAACTAGCATCTCAAAATATTTAAATTCATCCTAAATCAAAATTTATACTTAATTACCCTAAATTACAAAATTAACTTAAAATATACCATTTTTACCTATTACATATATACTACATAATACACCTAATAATTACATCTAATATCCTAAATGCTACAATTATCATACTACATCAAAATTTAACATCCTAAAACATATAATTATATAATAAATCGATAATTATCCCTTTAATTACTTAATTAGCCCAAAATTACCCATTTTATGCTTCATTTTAAGGCCAAAAAATCATCTAAAAATTTCAAAAATTAAAATTTGAAAATCTCTTCATAGCACTGTTCTACATCATCTAAATAGTGTAGACACAAATTTTGAATTTAAAACTAAACTCTTAAAGTCATTTACTTCTAAATCGAAATATGCTCGAGTTTATGCAATTTCTTAAGGACGGTATATTTCCAAATATAAATTCATCAAAATAAAAATTTTCCCCATATCTACATACGAAAATGCTTCAAAACAACAAATTTCATAATTTTTCAATTATTTTTTATATTTTTAACAATTTAAACAAAATCGAAAATGAAACTTTAACTCACTATTTGATGAGTCTCCGGCCACTAGCGGCGGCTACCACTGTGTCAACAACCCTAGGCGGTGGGGAAGTTGCCCAGTAGTGGTGGTCGCTCCTCCCCAGGTAGCCATCAGACTTGGTTTCCCTCTCCTTCTTAACTTCTCCCTATTTTTTTTGAACTCCTAACTCACTAAAACGATTTTTGTTTATGTTCATCTAAATTTATAATAGTGGTTTAGGGTTTTCTTTTGATTTTTGATTGACATGTGCCCCTTATCTTTTTCTTTTCCACTTTTTAATTGGTTATTTTTAATTGATTGATTTTCTTCTTTAGTTTCTAGCTTGCCACGACCCACTTTTGGAAATTTCCTCATTTTTTCATATTTTTCTTTAATGATTTTCTTCAATTTATTTGCATTATTTTGTCATATTTCGAGTATTATAAATAATTTCGCATATTTCTACCTACATATAAATATATATTTAGTATAAATAAATACTCTTAAATATTATTTTATAATTTTTAGTGTGCATATAATTTATTTCTATTGATTCGTTAGTTATCGGAACTCATTTTATGCATTTTCAATAATTAACAAGAAATTTTCATATAATTCAATACTATAATAATTAATTATTTTATTATTTATTTTTCTAAATCCAAACTCATGGAATCACTTTTATTAATATCCCTAAATCCGTTGTAAAATTTAAGTTCAATCGGATAACTTATCCGATCACCTAAATCTGACGAGTCAAACCCTAAACACCAGATTGTGAGGCTTACACAACCTCTCTCTCCTTGTTCTCATCCACCACTCATTTGCTTCCTTTTGAACATTTTCAGCCCAATCCCCTAGGTCAATCTAAAAATTCTTCTATTTATTTCTATCCAGATCTCATATAATGTGAAAAGAAGTTGGATATGATATAGAGCTCTTGTGTCATGCCAACTAACCTTCTTCTTTTGGCAATTCGGTGTAATCCACTCCTACAGTTCTTCAAATGAATACTCATGCCTATCCATTTGAATTCTTAGCTTCTCCCATAGTTGTCTGTTCCAACTACAATTCAAGAAAATATGCTTATGTATTTCATTAACTTCATTACACAACAAGCATCTACCAGCAAAATGTAGACCCCTTTTCAATAAGTTATCACCATTTGCTAGGCCTTTCATAAGAATCCTCCACGCTAGGATTTAATGTTTTGGGGCCATCAACAACTTCCAAATCCAACTCTAATTCCTACCTATCTGTAAGGTATCCTACTTCTTCATCAATCTTGAATAGACAGATTTTATGGTTAGATCCCCATTCAAAAATTCAAGCCACCGTAATAAGTTAGATTCCTCATCTCTTCCTTGTATCCTTAGAAAACCAAGTCTCTTCTTTATATCTTCATTCAAAGTATGTCCTGTCACATCCTCCCTTCAACTTGCAAAATCATCCTACACCTGACTAATTTTCATATGCTTATCATATTTATGCAGTGATCAAACCAACAAATCGGAAACTTTCTCACAATTTTCCACCTATTCATCAAGAACTTTGTGTTTTTGTCATTTTTTGTAACCACCTTAACTCTTTCCTCCAACTAAGGTACTACCGTATGAATTTCCTAGAAAAGCTTTGACCCAAATGTTTTTTTTTCCTATTCTTTCATTGCAACTTATACTTTTGTTGCATCAACCATGTCCATAAGACATCTTTTCACTTTATTTGCAAGGCTAAATTTATAAAATTTGCTTAGTTTCTCTTCTTTATATCCATTAAGCCCAATCCTCCATCTTCTCTAAGTTTCTTGATTTTATCCCAGTCAATCTAATGGATTTTCCTTGCTTCAGGTTTCGACCCCCACTTAAAATTTCTATGAATACCTTCAATTTTTTCCACAAAAGATTTATTCATGTAGTGATTTAGTATACTCTCAAGTGCTAAGGTTGCTAAAAGCCTTTTTCTTGCCATGCTTAGCAAGTTTGCCTTCCATCCTAAAAGTTTTCTTCTTACTTTCTTTAGAATGAAGCCCGTGTCCGCACTCCTCATATTATTAACCTCCTTCACTAGGATTCCCAAATATTTCCCCATTTCAGCATTCTATCGAATTCCAAAGATGTTGCAGATTTTTTATCTTTGGTCATTCCTTACATTCTTAGAGAAAAAGATACAAGACTTTTCATAGTTAACCTTTTGGCTAGAGACGTGCCCAAAGCCATCCATTACCTCACAAATTAGGCAAGCATTCTGTTCCGCTACTTTTCCATGAGGGGAAGGTCATCAGCAAAAAATAAGTAGGACTGTAAAATGTCCATTCCCCGCAATTTGAAAGGTTTCTAGTTACCAACTTGAACCATAACATGGATTATCCTGCTTAGGAGCTCCATTGACAAAATAAATAAATATGGGGAAAGAGGGTCTCCTTAGTAGATTCCCCTACTTGAGCGAAATGATTCCATCATCGCGACCATTAAGGATGATTCTAAACTATACTATTGAAACACATAACCCAATAAGCTTCTCCTATTCATCTGGAAAATTCAAGAATCTAAGGGAGTTATGGATAAAATCTCATTCTAGTCTATCATGTGCTTTCTCCAAATTTAACTTAATAGTCATCCAGCTTCGTTCCCTTTCATCTTTTGAAGAGTAGAGGACTTCTCGGAGGACAAAAACATTATCTTTGGTTGATCTTCCCAGGATTAAATTTAACTGCTCAGGACTAATAAGATTCTAGCGTAAAGGTCTTAGCCTATTGACCAAACATTTACTCATAACCTTATACATTGTTGTGATAGGGATTAAGGACCAATCACACACTCCTAAACCCAAAGGTTAGCTCAGATGGTTCATCAAGCTGTCCGAAGTGAGTTAAGCGCTTAGGAGCAATGCTTACCTCAGTCTAACCTATCGAGCTACTTTACTCCCTACAACATCCAAGGAACTGTCAAGGTGATCAACGGACATTTCAGGCTGACCATTTGCAACACACCAATCCAAGCACCAAATCAAGATATAGCCAACCCCATAGTTTCGAGGCCAAGCTAACGATTGTTAGAAACCAACCATCCAAAGCCAACCCGAATGTGAGTCGTCCCTGAGTCAAGCCTTGTCCAATCCCAACAATCAAAGCTGTCAAACTACTGATGTTGACCAGACTTAATCAAAAACTACCCCTGTACGACTCACAGTGTTATTGGGACCACAGAATGAGCAGAATTACTCGCATGTAGTCCTTTCTGATATCCGTACATTCCTTTTTGACAAAGGATATTCTTTTGACACGATTATATTGATACCCATATAAATTATTCCCCTTTTTCTTGCTAACAAAAATCCTTTTCTATAATTTCCTATTACCTAGGACTTATCCTAATTAGGTATTATAAATACTTATAAATTATATACAAAGAATATACTGAACTTTCTCACTCTCTCGAGCTAAGTATCATTTCTACCTACTCTTGAGCTACTCTTGTCTAGCCCATTAAACGTAGACTGATGGCAAGTACGCTTCAGCCATACTTATACGTCATATCAAGTGTAACTGAAGCTCATATGAAGTATTGGTGCATCATATCCATCATTGATGTACGGGACCCTTGCTCACCCTTCAATTGTCATTTATCTTTCGAACCATCTCGCAGTCCAAACCCACCCTCTTTTGATTACACACGATATTAAGCTTATATGTTCATCAACGAATCCATATCATTGTTATGTATAGGCTTATGGGTCAAAAATCCTTTACTCTATTCTCTCCCCGTACTTTTAGAATAAGCAACAAAAGTGTCTCATTCATCTCTAGCGAATTATCTACATCCTTCTCCTTTGAAATATTAGATCACTTATTGTTATTTATTGCTCTTTCCTTCGGGCATCCATTCTTCGAATGATTCACCCTCCCACAAAAATCACACAGTCTTAGCAATCCTTCATACTAAATACGATAACAATGATCACTAATAAAAATAGAGTGTTTAAGTGGCTTATTCATATCCCCTTGAACACAAAATAATACACAACGTCCCCTTTTCCAAACCTACCATATAAGAATCAAAACGTAAAACCAGGCCAATCTTTTCACCAATCCTCAATATTGCAATCTGGGAATAATATTCCATCGAGAGTCCACTAATTCAAATCCAAACAATAATTAAGTCAAAGGAGAATTGGTCCACCCGAAAATCCGGTTCCCATTTTTTCGAGGCTAAGTAATATGAATCAATGAACCATGAGCCATTTTTGATGATCCACTGAAAATCTGGAGCATTATCAAAGGATATTAAATAAATACCAAATCCCATGTGAATCGGTCTAAAATTACTTAAGGACGCCCCCGATCCATTTCAATTTTTCTAACAAAAACTTATATCCAGGGGTCAAACCTATTACTTTGGCAATAAATGTGTATTGCTAGTGTATGCACATCGCTTTTTTTCTGCCTTCAAAAATTTCACATAGCAAACCCTTTGGATCTACCTTCTCGTTCAACATCCTTTCATCCTTAAGAATCTGATTTGCATCTTAATCATCATCAATTTTTTTTCCAATGAGTCTTCGAAACTCGTAGGCACCCAGAATATTTGTAAGAACAATATCTCTAAAAACTAAACATGTTCCTTTCCCTTCAGAAGAGCCAACACCATGGTTGACCCCCGTAAGCTGAGGAATCTCCTCCCCATCTATTGCTAGATGCTTTCGGCTTCACTGGGCTCGGCCACTGTCTTCATCTTTCGAGATCGAAGAGAGAAACCTAGGCTTGTGGTCCAATCGGCATTATAGGCAGAGGTATGGATTAGTTTTTTCACAATCTTTATTGTTTAAGGATGAAGTTGAAGTGAACATTGAAGTGTTGAAGAAAGGAGTATGGAACTTAAGTTTACCGTACTAAACTTTAAAAAAAAATTAAAACTAAATAACTTGAAAAAGATATATAAATATTAAATGCCAAAGGTATAACAAGTAGGTGCATGTCAGGTGGACAAAATATTAATATATTGTTTATTTTAACAATAAAAGGGTTGTTAGGTCGAATTTAGGAGTTGTTCAATAAACAAGTTTATAAATAGGTTTGTATATTAAACTCAAACATAAATATAAGTCTTATTGTGTTTAAACTGGGTTTAATTGATTTATATTTAGAATCAGTTCGACATGTCATAATTGTCATATTTTTCTTGTCGTAGGAAGTTGACTTTAATAGGATAGTATTATAGTTATAGTTTTACCCAGAGCATCCCCATTCATGAGGACAATAAGAGACCTCGATAGCTTGTTTCACTCCCATCTAAGAATCAACTAGCTTATTTATCGGGCACCTGAAATTTCGGTAGCCACTTGCCATCTGTGGGTCATTATTTGCCCCTTTTTTCCTTTAAATTGCCTTGACAACCTAATGTTTTCATTTATTTTAATAGGATCAAATAGCTCTCCACCCCTCTTTTAATATATAAACATAATTGGTTTAACTATTCATATTTAATGAACATAAAATTAAGGTAAGATGAAAGAATGGATCGGTGCAATCAAAAACTCGAACAAAACCATGGAAAAATCTACCAACCTAACTCTAATTTCAATTATTTAATAATATCTTAAATACACAATCTAAATCCAGTCCGAAAATAGATGCACCTAGTATATGAAAATGGATAATATGAATAAACAATACTATACAATTATAGAATATAGTCTACAATGCATAAGGACGATAATAAATGAAATAAAAATAAATTTTATTTTGGTAAAAAAAAATAATAAAACCTAGATAAGACCTCCATGATTTGTGATCTTGATCTCCCATCTCCTTTAGTTTTCCTTCTTTATGCTGATGCTGAGTCAAGACCTCCATGATTTGTACTTGTTGAATTTGATTTATTATGAGGCTGTTTTGTTGGCCAAAAATAAAATAAAATAAATCAATAAGATATTTTTCTACGTTAATTAAAGCAAAAAAGTAGTGGCATTGAATAGATCAAGAGAGAGGTTCTAAAGATTCAATCAATCGTTATTAGATTGTCCCTTGTTCCTTTTTTGGTCCTTTGCCTCTCCCGGCCTGTCGTTCCTGAGATATAGCCTAGACTTGGACGCATTGGTATGAATGGACGGATGGAGCATCCAAAGGACAAAAGGAAGCTAGGGATTAAATGATAAAGTCATTATTATTACATACCAACCGCTGCCTTCCTCTTCCTTTTTATTTACATAAATCATTTGATACAATAAAGGGATCGCAATTTATAAAATAAAAATTAAAAAATCAGAAGAATGGTAACTAATCATCGGGTAATTGGGAATATTTTACCATTAATGTTAGTTTGTTGAATGTAGAGATGGTGACATTTCTGCTGATATATATTCTCATCGAGCTTAAGATTTATATGCCATGGCATGGAGTTTTGGAAAAAGAATGTCTTAATAATTTATAAGTTTAAAATCCAACTAATTAGGGCACAATAGGGCCGCTTCCAAGTCCTTAGCCTCATTCTTTAAGTTTTGACATTGACTCCTTTCCCCTAGGCCTGAATATGGAAGGTCGGTGTCTCCTAGGAAAAATATGGAAATGGAAATGGACATCCACTTCCCTGTCATCCATAAATAGGTCGTGATGAGTTCGACCACGTGAATAGATCGCTTTCCATTCGCAGACTTCTAAACAAATCCCTCTATTATCTCCATTATCATCGCAGTTTGCATGGGATGGGGAAAACAAGGGATAAAATTACAAATAGCTCTCTTAATTTAGGTAGAGATTGGTGACTCAAAATTTTTAAAATATAATTTTTAACTCTTTAAACTTTAATAAATTAACTAAAAAAATCCTCATAAATTGAAAATAACCGCTTAAAACTTTGATTTTATTATACAAATTCTCTTAACTTATCAAAATATATTTTAATGCTCTCAAAACTTTGACCATATTATAATTTATTTTAACTGAAAAAGAAAATATTATTTATATTGCTAATTTATTAAAATTTAGGAAATCAAAAATCATATTTTAAAAATTTAAAAAATAAATTTATACATAAGTTAAAGTTTGAGATATTATTTATAATTTCCTAAAATAAAAATATGAGGTTTTCTACGAAAACGTTCCGACCATTGTTCAAAAAGCATGGTGGCGGAGGATTTTAAAATTAGACATAAGCCTAAATAACCTCTTGTCACGTACTATGGTTTTCGTTCTTCAGCACGAAAAATCGTGTGCTAATGGCGAGTGCTCAAAACATATTTCCCAGTTTGGCATTTTTATTTTTTTTTAACACGTAAATTTTTCATCTTTAGGACTAATAGAAGAGGATCCAGTCTCTGTTAAAAAATTTTCAGTAGAAAATCCTCCAATAAATATGTTGAGAATTGTTTTCATGAACATTATATTCACCTGTTAATTTGCCTCTACCATACTAATAAAGGGCAATGACCTCTTTTAGATTGCGTTTAGCTCACTGAAAAGGATTGAGAATGAAAAGAAATACCAATTATTTTATATTACTTTTTTTATAATAATCCATATTTTTTAAATAAAAGTTATCTTTCATATAGTAATTTTTTGGTGAAGGAAAGGAGTGACAATTCTTTATCTACTCCATAATACATGAAATAAACATTATTTATGGAATCCTTTTTTTCAAGTCAAATAAGTTAATAGCTATTTCCTAAGTAATAAAAATTGAATAGCAATTTCATTCCACTAAACCAACTGCATAATTAGTGTCATGTATAAATTTGCTATATTAACTCCATGTTCTATTTATGTAGGACCACAATTAATACTCTAATTTTCCATAATCTCATGAATAGCATGATAGTAGTACTTGAACACCTCCAATCCTTACTAATTATGATAGGGTTGTACATCAAACCAAATTTAATTGAACCAAAAACCGAATTGAATCACATAGAATAGTAAAATACAGTTCTTTTTGTATTTTGGTTCAATTCGTGACTGGACTTAAGGTTGAACTAAATGGAACCACTTAAACTTAAACTATACTTTTTATGAAAAAAAAAATTAAACGATATATTTTAGTTTTAAACACTATCAAACATCAATATTTCAATCTAACTTAACTTACCTTTTTCTTTTTTTAGTATTTCACTCTCTAACAATCCATTCCTCTTTCTTCAAAGCTATATCTCATCTATAGTAGACTTACGTGCTTTCACTATCACTTAAGATTCAATCTTGTTGTAATGTAATATTATGTAGTTCTAATTCTAGCATAGCGTTCCTCAATTCAAACATAAGTGTTGGTTGAAAACTTCAAAACTATTACTATAATAATAAAGAAAACGGTACTTTTAAAAAGCAATTTGAACTAATACAAATTGAACCAAACTAAACCCAACTACACTTGAAGTAAAAACGGTTTGATTCATTAAGAGTTTGAACTAAACAATTTCAAGTATAGTTCAATTCAGTTCAACACTTGAAGCAAACCGAGCCAAACTATGACCAATCATATTAGAATATATCTATGCACAAACACAAAACTAGCTTATTTCTTTGTGGCTTACAATTAGAATTCTTGTGTTTAACAACATTATGTCAATTCAATTACCTTATATTTCAATAATATCAATTTTATGTTAAATTTTCGACCATCACAGAATATATTTTTCTATGCATTCCCATTGTAAGGACATCATTTGCTAATATATCTATACTATCAAACCAAAATTTATTGTTTAGCTTCTATTTATATAATATAATTTATGTTTTAGAAAAATGAATATAGGGAATATTGATGGTTTAGTAGAGAGATAATCATTATTTTCTAATTATCTCATTTTCACATAAAAGAAAATGTCTCTTGAAAAATAGAGTTAAAAGACTATATTATGAACTAATTCTCAATAAAATAGACAAAATAAGCTCATAAACTCAAGCACACAAAAACCTTGTAAAAATATTATTTGCAAGTAAAAAAAAAGCCAAAATTACATATTTTTTTTTAAATAATCTTAATGAAATGCTATAGAAAAATAAATCAAAGCGAAGGCCATTTTAGTAATTACATTCATGGTTTCCTTTGAAATGAATTTATCTCATTTCTTTTAAATGGTGTAAAACTGGATCTAGGAAATGGACAAAACCTTATGACCTAATGGCCACCTTTTATTCTTCTGGTCAAATAGTTTCTACTAAATAAAAACAACCATAGAAACTCTCTCTCTCAAGTGCCATGCTCTCTCTCTCTTCTAAAGAGAGTTTCATTAATCTTCACTAAAATCTAAGGTAACTCTTTTGTCTTTTTCTTCTTTATTTGATTCCAGTGGTTGTAATCAAGCCTTAAAAATAAAGCTTCATGAACTAGAGCTAAGATAGCACGTTATGTGGATGATAAGTCTTGCAACTATTAGTTATTGCATTCTCTATCCTAAGTGTAAGAATTTTGTAAAATCTCTAATTTAAAACTTGTCTTAAGGGAATATAGATAGGTTGCAATGTGAGGAACCTATGGAAATTAGGCGTGCTTAGAAACTCTTGAAATTGTGTTTGAGATACATAAAAGCTATGATTGCTTGTCTCTCTCTTGAAGATCAATATGGTTTGATGATCACTAGAGAGATTAGGGTTTAACTTAGTTGAGTTGAAATGTTTAATTAAAGTTTTGGTAAAGAATATAATTAATGTTCCATGGAATGTAATTTAATGCATCCACAAATTAAGATCATCTAAATTCAAGTTCTTCAAGGTTATATGGCACTTTATCGTTAAATCCTTCAAGTCGTCATTATAGAAGATAATATTAGAGGGTTGATGGGTTTGGTGTGTTAGGGTTTGAAGGGTTGAAAAGTAATTTTTGAAGTTTGTGGTTGATTAAGGAAAAGGAGGCCAATGGTACTTAACATGGTTAATCGGGTTTTAAAATAGTGTAAAGGGCAACTAAGTTCAAAGGCCCAATCAACTACCCTTACATTGAGATTGATAGCTTACCACTAAGTCAACTAACATATCCCCTAGAAGGTCTTAAAGTACTCCTTTTAAGTCCTAAACACCAAATTAAGTAGAAAATTTATCCTTAGATGTAGGTTGACAAATACATAATATAACTACGTGATGTGCTTAATACATATAGACTTTATAGTTCCTAGTTTGATATGACCCACAAACATCAGAACATGACGATTAACACAATTATTCTAATATAACCTATGGAATAATCGAGTTTGAAATCGCTACAATTAATTACAATTGTAAAGGATTAATAAGATTCAATAAAATTAACATACTAGTAATGGAATTGGCTAAGGTTTTGACAACAACTGTCATAAGAGATTGTGTTTTTAATACTGAAAAGGAGATTAATTTACATTACATAAGTCATTCATTAATGTAAATAAGACATTTAAATAATTCTTAAACCTTAGGGACTAAAGTATAATTAATAGAAGTCAACAAAATACAAGGGAATTACAAGGCATACGTGTTCTCGTTCAGGTTCATGGGTATGATCATGGGCATAAACCTCTTAGACTTCTAAGCTTAGGAGAAACATAGTTAAATTGTGTAGAATTGCCAACAAATCTCCTAGGAGAATATGTTTTCAATATTGAGAAGGAGGCTAGTTCACATAAGTAGTCTATTATGATGTAAATAAGATACTTAAATACTTCTTAAACCCTAGGGACTAAAGTGTAACTAAAAGAAGTTACAGAAAGTCAACTAAATGCAAGAGAAATACAAGATGTTTATGTTCACATTCAAGTTCACAAGCATGAACCTCTGAGACTTCTAAGGCTTAGAGAAACACGACTAAATTTTAAGAATTACCTTCACATTGAAATTACAATTAGGTTCATGACCATAATCATGAGCATAAACCTTACTATTTCTAATTTCTTTGAAACTAGTATCATGCTCACCACTTTCACAAGTCTTGTACTAAATGGAAAAAATTAGCTCCTTTTTTTAAGCTTGCAAATTTTGATAAAAACTTATGGAAACCATGAAAACCTCGGTAAGCATACCGATTTATTAGTAGTATAGGTTGAACTCTAAAGTCGTATTTCTTATAAGAATGGCATGTTAGCTCTAAGCCAGTTTAGTACTATTCATATCTAGGTAAGCCAAATTAAATTTTATTTTTTTATTAATCAAAACTCAACAACTAGCTTAATACAGATAAATAAGTTATTCCTATACCAAAAAGGATAAAAGTATGATTTCTATCAGGCTGTCTAAATCTAAGAACAACTCTTAATTTAACAAAGCACAGGATTTCAACACTCCAACGATTACAATTAAGAAGTAAGTAAATGAATTAACAAAAGGCATGATGATTGAGTTCTTTTATTGTTCATGTGCACATAGATTAAAGATTGATTCCAAAAGTGAAATCTTAACCAAATCAACATGTATCAACAATTAATCCAAATTAAACAAGCATGGAAATGACTATAAATTATGCTTCACACATAATCCCAATCTATATACATTCCATCACAAATGAAATACATGTTCGGCACTTGAAGCCCATAACCCATGTAATACATAATCACAATAAACAACACAGACACAAAATATCAATCCATTAACATTAAAAGATTCATAATCTTCATAAATGCAATAGGATTACAAAGTTAAACAACATCCAATAACAATAAGAAATCGAGTAAAGAGAGAAATCACCTAACAAGAGAAGTTACAATCTTTAATCCGTATTGGAATAACGTTTTTCATGCATCCCGAGGTTGGAATCTGCTAAAACTAATTTAAACTACACTAAATCAAACCTAAAATAATCTAGGAAGGTAAAACCCTAAAAACCCTAGAGAGAAAAGAAGAAAAGAAGTCGAAAAAGAAAGAAAATCGTGTCCTCAAATGAGTTGCAAATTGCAGCTTTTATATTGAAAGGGTACCGTCTTAACAGTAGCTGGGACTACAGTCAAAACGATCTAGTCCACTATTTACAATACTTGCAAAGATTCTATTCTAGACACCAACTTAACGGTAGTTAGGATTATCATCAAGTCGGTAGTTCCTACTCCATGTCTTTTTTTTTTTTTTTTTTGGACTTCTCATGTAGGGACATGATAGCCCCAAAAACCTATAAGAACAAGAATAAAGAGCTTAAATTCTTCAAATAAACATAACTTTTGAACACTAAAACATAAAAATATAAATTATAATTACGGGAAAATGCATAAAACCCTCATAAACTTTCAAAGTGTACTTTTTTATCCTCTAAACTTTCATAAATTAACAAATAACCCCCTTAAACTTTGATTTTGGTATGTAAACACCCCTTAAACTTTGATTTTAACATATAAAAACCCCCTAAACTTTAATTTTGGTATATAAATACTCCCTAAACAACATATAGTTTAGAGGGTGTTTATACACAAAAATTAAAGTTTAAGAGGTTATTCTCAATCTATGAAGTTATTTGCCGATTTATAAAAATTTAAGGACCAAAAACCACACTTTGAAAGTTTAGAGGGGCAATCCATACCTGAGTCAAAGTTTAGGGGGGTTTTATGCAATTTCCCCTTATAATTATGTTAAGAAATTATATGTAATTTTATGAAAATTCATATACTTAAACTCAAAATTCTATTAAATTACATATAATTGTTAAAGAAATCCTTCAAATAAGTGTGTAGTTTTGCACACTAATAAAAAATGCATCTATATTTTTCTTCATGCCTAGGTTTATGATTCTGAACTAGGCCATGCACTTCACTATAGTCCAACTTTAAGCCTCTAACATGGCCCTCTATATCCCAGCTACCTCCATAGATTAAACTATGATGGATTAAACCCCGATTCCTATCATTACCATGGGGTTAGCAAAGATTCACCCTCAAATATCATGTTTGTTTAAACTTGCAAAAAGGAAAGAATTAGGACTCCATCCAAACAAATGAGTCACTTCTATCATAGATACATCAAATAACAACTCATCTTCATAGTCCTAAATCTTCAATGGCACCCTTTCCTGTTTCTCACTAAACCAATTCAAAGTATATGAATGAGGATATGGAATCACTTTCAATCCTAGAGCATGAACAAAACTACTAGAAGCAATATTAGTACAACTTATACTATTGATCACAACATCACAAATCTTATTCTTCACAAAGCACTAAATGAAGAATAGATTTTCTCTTAGCATCTCATGTTCAAGATGCTTTGGTATTTGGGATCGATTAACTACAAATGGCATGAGACATTTAAGATACTCTTCCTTAGACTTTACATTAACATCATCCTCAATTTCAAATTCTTTTAGGTGTCCCCCTAATGCTACATTCAAATCCCCTTTCTCTTCTTCATTCACCACTTTCAATTCTAGCAATGGAGTCTTAATTACCATAACCCGTTTGTTTGGACACATCATAGCTAAATGTCTAAATCCTTGACATTTGATGCATTTAATGTCACTGGATCTTCCTCTTGTGTTGTCCCTACACTTTTGCTAAATTCTTATGTAAACTAAGAGTGAACTTACTAGAATTACCCTTCCCATAACTTTTGAACCCATTGATTTTTTAGTTCTTACTCGAGCTTCTTCTTAGTATGGACATTCTGTTGTTCAGTCCTGTTCTTCTACTTATGTTGCTTAACTTGCAATTCCAATTTGAATACATCATTAAGGGTCACATATAGCCACACTTCAACAATGTTTGCAATTTCATATCCCGAATCAGTTATTATTCTAGATAGGGTCTTTTCAAAGGGTTCCTTATACTATACATCATCAATAACATTTCAAACTCTTGTGCATATTGGATAACCGATATATCTCTCTATCACAATGTATCCTTTCAAGAAAATAAATCCTACTTATGGTATGGTGGTATAAACTTTTTATACATCAATCTCTTCATCAAGTTACATGTAGCAATCTCTACTTCTTCATCTTCTCTTCCCTGCTCATGAAGTTATTTCCACCAAAGGATGCATAGTGAGAAGATTCTAAACAAGCAAAGTTGACTTTAGTACGATCATCATACTCAGAATAGTCAAATAATCGCTCTACTTGACTCTCACAATTAAAGTAATCATTTGGTGTCCCACACCTATTGAATTTTAACATAGACAATTTATCACTCTCAACCCCTCTTATTTATTGGTTCTTGTCATTAACATAGCTACCACAAAAGTTATTTGCTTCTCTTTCATTCACTTTATCATCATTCCTTAGGAATATCCTAATCATCTATCACCACCTCCAAATCTAACTCCTTCACTTAATTCCTACCCAACTGTTTCATTCAATGTATTGAATTGATTATTCATGTTTTGCATCAACTTCCTTTAATGATTCAATATTCCTTATTAAATTCCTGTCATAATGACCAATCACCATTGAATGGATCCTGCTCATTTCTTCTTTTATTATTGTTACCATCTTCCCTCTCACGTACTAAACTTACATTAACGCTTTCATTATTCATCCTTGTACTTCCAACGTAAACAACTACTAAGTATAGGAATTTCATCAAAAGCCTTCAATGCACTATAAGAAACAACCTACAGCACAATACAGTAATACTCCATACAAATCCTAGTCATGCCTCAACAACCAACATCAGTAACATTCAACAATAATAACAAGAACTCAAAACAATTAACCACATGAACATTCCCTCAACATCAACCGTGTAAGCTAACTCCACTAACAACAATATGGAAATAACAATAAGGTTTCAAATTTATTGAATATGTTGTAACCATGAAAGTCTAATACCATTATGATGTGCTTAGCACATACAAACATTATAGTTCCTAATTCAATAAGAACCACAAATATCAAAAAATAATTACTAACATAACCATTCCAATATGGCCCATGGAATAATTAAGTTAGGAATCTCCATAACCAATTACAAATGTAAAGGAATGTTAAAATTCAATAAATTAAACACATTAACAATGGAATTGGCTAGGGATTTAATGACAACTCTCATAGGAGATTGTGTTTTCAAAATTACAAAGGAGAGTAAGTCACACAAGCTATCTATTACAATGTAAATAAGATGCTCAAATACTTCTTAAACCTTAAGGACTAAAGAGTAAGTAAAAGAAGCTATAAAATTCAACAAAATACAAAGGAATTATCAAGCGTATATGTATACGTTTAGGTTCATGGGTGTGATCCTAGGCGTGAATCTCTCAGATTTCCAAGCTTAAGAGAAACATGGCTAATTTGTGAAGAATTACCTTCATAGTGAAGATCACAATCATGATCATCGTGTGAACCTTACTACTTCTTAATTTTTTTGAAACACACTTGTATTTCTCTCCACAACTAGGTTTGCAGACGTGAACTAAGTGGTGAACTTCCTTATGGTCCAACTTTAGGCCTCTAACCCATCCTTTTGCATTTCGGCTTTATCTATGGCTTCACCTACAATGGATTAAACCTTAATTCCTATCACTAAGGCATTTAATTAATGGTGGTATATTTGTACCAAAAGCTAATAGCTCCATCAATCAATTTGAGTTTGATAAGCATACCCTAGGTGCATGATTACTTTTTTTTTTAATCTATGTTTGTTAAGTGATTAAATGAACTTAACTACATCAAAAACTTAACCTCTTTCTAAGCATATTTGATTGAGATTAAAAGATTTAAGGTTACTAGGAGTTATAAGGTGCCTACTGATTAGCGTTTGTCATCCCTATGAAGTATTAATACAAGATAATGTAGTAGATTAGGTACTGATGCCACTATGTTCACATGATCTAAGTTAATGGATTATTGATTGGTGAGTCATTGATACAAGTTAGTCTACTTGGATAAAGCTATAGCTAAGTTGCATAAGTATTATGAAATGCCTGTATGGATAGTGACAAAGGATTGATTGTATTAATGGATGATCCAATTTTCACTTTGGTTTAAGAGTAATTTGTTTTAACTCATAGGAATATGGGAGTATCCGATACATGTATATGTATATGTATACATATATATATATATATATATATATCTATTTTAAGGAGTTATGAGTTACTCCAATTCTTAAAATGTCAAAACTATGTTGTATGTCTCACCTAATTGAAGATTATCGCCAGTATGTGATGCATTAGTTATAAGTCCTGTGCAATATGTATGCATAGCAAATCGTTTGCATTTACAGCGATTATGTATTAGACCTTGACTTACTCCTTAAGAAACTTTTTGTTTCTTTTGTGCATATGGGTGCTATGAATGGCTTAAAACCGGCACAACATATATTATGGAAGTGAGAATTCGGTTAGTTGCTTTTAAGTATTATGATGATCAAAAAGTATGATCTATCAAACTCTTTATAAGACTATATGTTTGCTTCCTGTTTATCTACTTCTAGATGATTCTACAATTCTATCATGTTGATTTGAGTTTGACACATAAGAGCCTATCATAGTTGTACAACTATATGATGTTATCTTTATAGGAAATTGGCAGTTTATGTACAAATATGAAGATTTAGCACGGTTCTTAATTCTCTAAATACCCTAGCTATCGTATGGATATGCAACTGAGTTAGTTCTCTTCTAACTTTTGGGACGTATCACTTGTTCTTTATCAGTTGTTTTTAATTTAAGGTATATGCACTATGAGTGCATATTCCTATATATGTATGTATGTATGTATGTATATATATGTATGTATCTGTAATATATACCAATATTCACATGCATTGGATTGGACTGAATATTAGAAAATAATAAAAATATATTAAATGAATTCACGGGCACTCAAAATCAAGAAACCACAGTAGCTATCATGCATATTTTCCTGTCAGCCTAATACATTGAAGTGCACGTCACTTATCAGCTTGACTCTTATCACTAACCGGACATGATTGGCCGGAAAATCAATTATATATAATACGTATGACGATGTAAGAGCACAAGAAACGGCAAGTAATATAAACAGTAAGCAAGTCAACAAATACAATAACCAAAAATTATGCTATTACGATTATTATATTGCTCATTTTAACATAATAATCTATTTTGCTTAAAGTCTGGAGAGGAAAATGACATATGCCATTTTGTCTTCTCAAATGCTGAAAAATTACCTGGAAAAACGCTGATGGTATGATGCATTTTGAGAAAGTCAGATCAAGATTAATTGATAGATACGAGAGACAAATGATTTTTTATTTTTTTTTTCTTTTTTTCCATAACCCAAAGGGAAAGGAACTTAGCAGAAAATTCCAGGCATTTTTAACCAAAATTTAACTATTTTTATTCTCTCTTTTTTTCTTTTTTCTTTTTCTTTTTTTTTTGGTAATAATCCTCTTCTCTATGTCCTTTTATAATCACGAGTTTGATCCTTTGAATAGACTGCTAACTAGGTCTAATGATAAATTACCACTTTACAAGTTATATGAAGTGTATAGGAAACTTCAAAATTCATTAACATATTATGGCGATCAAAGTTTAGTCAGAACAGAAGAACCAGTAATAACAGCAACAAAATATATAGATGGTAAAAGAGACGTGTTGTAAGGGACTACTTATTGAGCTCAAGCACTTTGTTCAAACTTTCCAAGAAAGATTTCAACAAAGTCCCGAAGTCATGACCCATTATAGGGGAAATCCAATTTTCCTTGATTAACTTCTTTCAACGAAGTATAATGGTAATTGAATAAAGTGCCTCGATCATGAATTTGATTGTAGAGGGTTTAAACTCCAAAGTAGAATGGTATCAAACATAACGTCTTTTAGATGATGTCTAGAAGAAGTTCCAAAATGTATAGAATTTTTTTATTTTGGCGGATCTAGAATATTGTTAAGATTTGCTTTACAACACACACATACACAGTTTTACGCTCTCTTTTATAATTAATTCTTTTTCAAGCTTTAAAAGGTAGGGTTCCTTTCGACCCCAAATCCATCTCTAATTAGAGAATTGATATCATGGTTTTGGTAGCCATATTTTGGCAAAATAACGAAGAGGGTCCACCCGAAAAAGAATTTGCATAACGCCGTCTAGTATAAGGTGTTTACATATGATTCAAAGCCTAGATAATCTATATAGACTGGGATGATTTAACTTAGCCTAAAAACTGGTTATAAAATGCAGAGTCAAAGGAAATGTATAACTTTTTGTTCGGCTTTCTTCGGCCTGACTGTATCTCTCCGTAGTCTTTGTTCTAGACGGTGCAGAGAATTAAGACTAGAAAGAACGTTATGGAAAATAAAAAGAAGTGATCTTACGAGAGAATGAGAAGTATAAACATTTTTTTTTTCATATTATAAACTTAATTTATACTAACACAAGAAGAAAAAAAAGCAGAGAACATTTCAGTGCTGAATCTTTAGAGCTATATTTGATGAAATTTTATGATAAAAAATTTCATATAATTCAATTTATTTTTCCATATCATGAATTTCAATTTGTTATTGTTATAACAAGGATGCATGTCGCCTAGAAAATGTTTTCCCTACACAATTTTGTTATATATAATAAGATAAGAAGAAACGGACTCGACAATGCAGATGGAAGACCCAAAAGCAATTAAGGTCCACTGGCCTTGCTTGGCCAAGATCAATAGCCCAAGGTTAGATCAGGGTCGATCTGGGGTGGGTCGGACGGTCCGGTGACCAACCTTTATGTCCAATGAGCTACGCATTTTCCGGTGCTTATTTGATATTATTGTCCCTTTTGTTTGTTAGTATTTGTTTAAGTTATTTTAATTGGTTTATCCTCTATATCGTGTTCAATTCTTTTAGGAGTTTGGTATTTTATTGTATTTATTGTCGATGTCCTTTTCAATGAAGCGTGGATATGTATTTCATTATTCAGTTCAAACCTTTCATTATCTTTCAATATGAGTTAAGTGAGTTTCTTTACTCCTATCCTATATTTTGTCAATCTTTGTTGATTGTAGTGAGCATAACTTGTACTTATCAATCTCTTAAAGATTGTACTGGAGGATCCATTATGGAGATTTGTGTGCCATATCTTGTCTTCTTTAATAATCAATCATTTCTTTGATCATAAATCATATCAATCATTGAATTGATCAACCTTGTTTGATTTGTTGTTCAATGCATCATATCCAAATAATAATTCATATATATCTCTTTTTATTTCATTCATAAATATACACTCCACGTAACACATGTTTTATTTAATTTGATCATTTCAGAATCAAAACCCTATGTTTCATATAAGCTCGATCCAACACAAATGGACTAAATCCACATCATACTAGTATTAGACCTCTAAAATGATACATTGACCACTAGACAGATCTATGGTAAGTACGGAGCTGTTAGATCTTCGTTTTATTTTTTAGATTAGGGTTAAGGTTTGGTGTTTTGGGGGTGGGGTGGAGAGAGAGATTATTGTCTGTAGTTGTTGGAGAACTTGATTATTGGTGTTAGAAACTTGCAATTTGAGAAATTGGTTGATGAAAGTAAAATATACATTATGGTATATTGTTATGAGAAGCAAACTCAAGAAAGAGTTGTCTTGGATTTTATAGATTAAACGGTTGGTTTGGTTGGGTTAATTGAATTTGTTGAATTGTTTATACCTAATTAACTTAAGAGGATGGCGAGAAAGGCAAGGGTTGATTACGCTAATGATATCGAAGATTGTATTCATGAACTGCAATGTTTGTTGGGCGCTTACATGAAATGGTCAGTAATCAAACCACCATGGTTTATAGATCACCGCTAGGAGCATTATGTCCAACGGTGGATAAAAAGGAGAGGCTCCTAACAAAGGTTGAAGTTAAATATGGAAAGGGTACCATTCCACAGGGGTCAAGGTAAAAACAATTTGTGACTGATAATGGTAAAAAACAAAAGGTAACAATAACTATCAAAAGTGATGGTTGTTGTCAATACTCCATCCGCTGGAAAGTTGTACCCGCTATATGAAAAGGAAACCATTTTCTTTACTTTCGATTAAACACAAGAGATGCGCTCATCATCTTTTGCTAATACTATCATGTAAAGCAACTGGTAATTACAATTTTTAAAAAATTACTAAAATAATATTTGAGCATATTGCGGAAGCTGTATTGAAAAAAAAATAATAAAACATTTACTAATCATTAACATTACTAGATATTAATCCAAAGCATTAAAACACTACACCAATTATATTTAGTAGTAGTAATAGTAATAGTAGTATACACCTAAAATAAACACCGAGGACAATATCGGCCGCTTACTAAAAAGCCATTAATTACTACAAACTCTTACGTCACCGTATTAGCATTTAAGTAAACATTGAAATATAGAGCACATTGGAAGTGCACGAAAGGCATTCTTCGTTGGACAAGTGCGCCTTAACAAGCATGTGTGCACGAAAATCGTTGTAGCTTCATGCTAATGCGATTACAAGATTCTAACGGTTGTCTTAACTCTAAATGGCGCCTTATTGATAGAATAAGACAGTATAAGAAAAACTAAACGGAACAAGGTGGTGTGATTTTTTATATTGTATTTCATGTGTGCAAGAATAATATATTATAAAAAATATATATGTTTATTTTATATTGCAAAATAGTCTTTTATACTATAAAATCTTAAAACCCTCTTATCTAGTAATTGAGGAAAAAAGATTGAATAAGTATTACACACTACACTATATATACGTAGTATGTAAATACTAATAAAATATTGATATGAATATTAATAAAAAAAATAATTTTAAAATCATTATTATACGTAATTTACACACAACATATATGTTAATATTTTATTAATATTTATACATCATATATATATATATAAATAACACATGTCATATATTACCTATTAAATCCTCTCTTATAATTTAATATTTATAATATACAAATATGATGCTAGATTAAATAATCTTTCCAGCTTTGTATATTAAAATAGGATAACCAAACGATATCCAAGAGTGTATTACGGAGTTTAAGCTGTCATGATGTGATTTGTTTCCTGGCTGAGTGTCCCCCGCTTTCCCAGTACCCCAAAAAACACACACACACACACACACCTTCTTAAAACAATCTACTCCACACCTTCCATCCAAAGGGGAAAAGGTCGTTCACTCCATCTATGAATTTTCTCATAGTACTCTTTCCGTGTTCACAAAACTAAATTGATGCGATATGCAATATTAATAGTAAATACTACTGAACATTTCGCCGAAAAAGAATGAAAATAAAAAATCTAGATGTACCTGTTTCTAGCAAGTATTCTTTTTCTTTTTAATCATGTTCATACAAATGAACCATAATTCTTTTATAATTATAATTCTACTTTCTAAGGATTTAAATACCCGCAAATTATGCAGATGCATATTTCTCAATAGATGACAAGCAGCACCACCTGTTAAAGCCAAACCTACAACAGCCTTCTTATTGGGAGCGAAACTACGCGTTTTTTGGGACCTGTACGCTCCTTGGTTATAACCTCCATGAGGCCCAAATGGACTGGAACCCTTCCTCAGGGCATTCGCTGGCTCTCTCTTCCTTGCCCGCTTGTTTTTGCTCTTTCTTAATTATACTTGCTCAATCCGTAGCTTATCTACCCAATCGAAAGTGATGTCTTCAACAAGGCTTCAATAGCAGTGAGCGGTTTAATCAAACCAAACAAGCCGATGTGAAAATCGCCCTTTTTGTACTAGCTTTGCATATATGGCTTTCTGGCTTTTTTTTTTAGATATTGCTAAAATCTTACATAAAAGACCTTTGTCGAACAAAAGATCAGAAAACGGAAATAAATAACCAACCAGGACAAGAACCTTTTTTCCCCTTTTCATCTATTCTCAAATTTTCAGATTGCATTTACCTCATGACCATAATTTATTTTGACATCCGAAGCATTGCCCAGTTCATTCAGCAAAGAAATAACTTAATTTCAGTCCAAGCTAGAAAAAACTTGCATGAATGAGACCTCTCAATAAGCTAATTCTTATCACTTAAACTTGATCCATCATAATTCATACAACATTTAGTCACTGAATCTCTTGGGCATCATCAGATCCAGATGTAGGCCACATGCAGTATCGGACACTCCCATAATTTTTTCAGGAATTACATTCATTTAGCAAACCGAAATGTCCATTCTGCAGCTAGCTCATCGTGCTTCGCTCTATCAGCCAAGTACAGACAAGCAATGCCAGGAACCAATGGATTTTCTGCCAAAACAAGAGCTCTTTTTCAATGTGAGGACAAGTTGTGTAAGAAGGGTTGCAACCATACTCGATTAAATTATATCAGGACATGGTGCTTTATAAACATCGAAACTAGAAATTTAAGCAATCACGACTCAGTACTCGTCAAAGTCGTGCATCTGAAAATATCAAAGCAAAGGAAAAGGAAAATAGTGCATACAAGCCCCTTCCAGAGATATAAGGTGAAGGGACAAGCAATGTCATCAAATCATATAGAAGACATGATGGTATATACCTGTTTCTGGATTTGTGAAGATTGCTTTGATGGCAAGAAGCACCTTAGTAACTGTAAGAGCTGGACTCCAGCGATCCTTTAGTATGTCCAGACTGAGATTGCCAGCAGAATCGACATTACAATGGTAGATTCGTGTTTTGAAGACTACCTGTAAACCTGATGAAACTAGTCAAATGTAGAGACAACATAGAGACGATGAAATACTAAGACTGAGCATATAGAAAACTTCATGCTACATGAACTGTCAAAATGAAAATTATTCGATGTTCACCAGGGACACTTTGCAAAAAATTTTCAGAGTCTATCCAATGAAAACCATCTGAACAAATTAAAACTGAAATACAAGATGTAACACAATTCCATTCTTTTCATTGATCTTTACAGTTTTAACAACTGAATCTTGTTACTATGTATAGACAAATTCTGCCAAATAGCAATAGTGAACATAAGCAATAAGTAACTGCTGACCTGCATAAGCTGTCATTGGGGCATACTACAGATGTTTTCTAATTAATAGTGCTTGATACATGTTACAGCTCTATGGAGTTTTTCTTTTAGTTAGACTCTATGTATTTATTTGTGCAGGAGTTAGTTTAGTTAGTGTAGTTAGTAGTTGGTTTTCTAGCTGGCCTATAAATAGGCCTCGGAGACCAGTTACAGATCCAGAAATTATCACAATCAGGAGCCTTTGTGCTCTTGGAGATGTCTTCTCTGGCAATTTCCAATCATTTTACTTTTATCAATCAACAGAATTTCCCCCTTTGTTGCTCTAATTCTGTTGAAGCTTCTATCTTTTCAACTAATTCAAACCATTTGTAACAATTTGGTGCCATCTGTGGTGGTACTCAGATTGGACAAAAATGGAATATAGAGTAGATTCATTCAAGAAAAGTGCTCCTGATTTGGCCACTGCTTTGCATAAAAATCAACGATCAGTAAACAAATGCACTGAGGAGCTTCATTCCAGTCTGACCAATCAGCAAGTTTCCCTTCACAATCTGATGGAGGAGATGCAATGTTCAGTTGCTGATCTTCCAATGCAGTTTTCAGATGTCATTAGTCAGAATCATACACAAGATGATCCAAATCTATAGAAGTTAGCTTAGTACTATTTGTTATTTCCATTTCCTCAAAGTGCTAGTATATAACACGTCAGATGGAGAATATATATTGTACAGATTTTAGAATTCAATTAGTTAGTTAGTTACATTCACAAAATACTGTTTGTCTTTTTTCTCTGTTTCTCAACTGCTCTCATTCTCTCTGATTTTGCTGCACGCTAATTCAATGGTCTCTACTTCTGATCAATAAGTTTGAAGACTTCTGATCAATAAGTTTTCTTCAAACTAAGGTCTTGATTGATTGAATGATTCTTCACATGATACCAAAGCGTTAGAATTTTCATTTCAAGTGTTGAAGATATATTTCTTGATAATATCTGAATTAGTCAAAACATCTTTACTTGATAATACTGGATCAGTTACTGGAGAGCCTTTTCAACTTATTGGCTAGGAGCTATATTACTAATATATTGTTTGATGGATCCAATTTCATAGGTTGGAATAGATCTATCAAATTAGAATTAGGCGCAAAAGTGAAATTAGGGTTCGTAGATGGATCTTGCCCTAAACCTAATGAGAATGATACTAATTTGGAAAAATGGATTAGATGTGATTACATGATTAGATGCTGGCTTCTAAATTCTATGAAAAAAGAATTGGCTAAAGGATTTATATTTGCAAAATCTTCAAAGGAGCTATGGGATGAGATTCGTGATAGGCTCAGTTCAATAAGTGGACCACTAATATTTCAATTACAGTAAGAGCTAGTAAATTCTAAGCAGGGAGGAGATTCTGTTAGCATATATTACAATAGGCTTAAAAGAATTTGGGATGAATTTAATAGCTTGAGTTCTTTTCCTAAGTGTTCATGTGGTGCAATGAATGGTTGTTCTTATGGATTGAGTGCAAAGATTATTGACATGCAGAACAAAAATCAAGTCCTACAGTTCCTCATGTGACTCAATGAGGTATATGAGAATGCACATAATCAAGTTCTGGCAATAGAACCTATGCCTACAGTGAGTGAGGCCTATTATTTGTTTCTCAGATCGAGAAACAAAAACAGTTGAGTGGATGGATTACAGCGTCAAATGATAATGTTGCCTGCGTTGCTATCTGTGGTAATCAGAAGAAGCCTGCTATTGAGAGAAAGGACAGAAAAGGAAAGGCAATGAATAGCAAGATTTATTGTATCATTGCAGAAAGTCGGGCAATACTATTGAGTAGTGCTTTGAGTTAATAGGATACCCTGATTGCTATAACAATCAGAGGATCAAATCTTTTCTAAGGATTGTAGCCAACTTATATGTTGACAGGAAAAGTCGAGGGGAATTAGATACTCCATTTGATTCAACAGAAACTAATGCATCTGAATTAAATCATAATATTGTAACTGATGATCTCGTTTCCAAAGTGTGTACAGAAGTCATGAAGGCTTTAAAGATGAAGCATCATGCTGATGAACAGAAAATGATGGCCAACTTTGCAGGTACTGTTCATTTAATCCCAATATCTTTTAGATTCACCAAGTTATGATAATACAATTTTAGGTAATTGGATTGTAGACCCTAGCGCATCAAATCTTATTACACACTCCATCCATTTGCTATCTAACATTTGTCACCTCACAGACCCAATTAAAGTAAGGCTACCTAATAGTTCTCTTAAACTTGTCACAATCATTGGCACAACTCACATTAGTAATCACATTGTCCTAAACAAAGTCTTATTTGTTCCAGACTTTCAGTTCAAGCTTATCTCTGTTAGTAGCTTAGTTCATGATTTAAATTTGACTATGTTCTTTGATTCAAACCATTGTTATTTCCAGCACCAGAGATCTAAAGATCTGGTCGCAAAAGCTCAAGCATATATTGGACTTTGTGTGATAAAACGGAAGGCCAACAATTGTATTGTTTCTTCTGTGTCATCTATTATGCAAATAAATGCAAAATTTGTAAGACTTTTACATGTCCGACTTGTCCATGCTTTCTGTATTCAAGCTTAAATATTTGTCAGTTTAGAAAACCTTTGATTTCTCAACCTTCCATTGTGACACCTGTTAAGTTGCTAAGTTTCATTGTTTGCCTTTTGAATCTAGCAATGTTTCCCTTTGACTTGTTGCATATTTACATAAAAGGGCCTTATCATATGCCTTCTATTTCAGGTGCTAAATTTTTTCTTACTACAGTGGATAACAAAACAAAATGTACTTGGATGTACTTGATGAACATTAAGTCAGAAATGTTGCACATTCTCACAAAATTTTTCACTCAGTGAAAAATTACTTCAATCATACACCCAAACACATTAAAACTGATAATGGTTAAGAGCTTCTTTTAAAAAAGTGCCAAGCTTTGCTCAACAAGTTAAGCATTATACACCAATGGTGTATCCTCTATACTCTTCAGCAAAATGGTGTAGTTGAGCGCAAATACAGACAATTGCTAGACACAACTCGATCAATCCTCTTACATGCTCAATTGCCAAAAATTTTTTAAGGAGACTATATACTAGCAGCCACTTCACTCATCAATATCATGCCCTCTCAACTTCTTCAATGAAAGTCACCTTAGAACTTATATTCCACAAAACACCATCATATTCATACCTTAGATCCATTGGTTGTCTTTGTTATACATCTACTATACCAACATTGAGAGATGAATTTGATCCTAAAGGTAGACAATATAAGTTTTAAGGCTATCCACATAGTCATAAGGAATACAAATTATATGATTTGGACACTAAACAAGTGTTTGTAAGTCAAGATGTTATCTTTTATGAGTCTTGCTTTCCTTTTCGAGATAGATTGCCTCAAAAATACCCTTCCGAATCCATTGATCTTCCTTTGTTTCCTTCCATAACATTACCTACAAACTTTGTCTCATCTACTCTTCATTCCCCTTTGCCTACATCAGAGTCAAATCAATCCAGTCATAATATTATGCATATTGAGCATCATACATAGCCTGATACAAATGGTCCATCTTCTGATATTTCTTTTGAGAATCCTTGTCAAAAATTAACAAGGACAAAACAAACCCTTGTTTGGCTAAATGACTTTATTCATCAAGTCCAACATAATACATCAGCTAATGCACTCATGCCTACTAGTTCTGTTCAACCATATCCTTTATTCCAATCATCCGATTTTGTTTCCTTTCCCAAAGATTACATTGCTTCTATAGCCAATGTGTTTACAATTCGAGAACCTAAAATATATTATGAAGCTAAACAAGATCCGAAGTAGGTTAAAGCTATGTTTAAGGGATTGTTAGCATTGAAATCTAATAAGACTTAGGAATTAACTTTTTTGCCACGTGGAAAGAAGCCTATTGGTCACAAATGAGTTTTCAAGATCAAATATAAAGCTAATGGGACTATTGAGAGGTATAAAGCAAAACTTGTAGCTAAAGGATACAATCAGATAGAAGGAATTGACTATATACACACTTTCTCTCTTGTTGCTAAACTCACAATAGTTTGTATTGTGTTAATAACTATTGTTGTTAAGGGTTGGATAGTGAATCACCTTGATGTCAATAATGCCTTCTAGCATAGATATGTTGATGAAGAACTTTACATGTTACCACCAAACAAATATCAAGTTAAGAAACCAGGGCAATTCTATCGACTTATTAAGTCTTTGTATAGACTTAAACAAGTCTCTCGACAATGGAACAAGGAGTTCACAAAGTTTATTGTTTCTTTGCATTTTATTCAGTCCAAGGGTAACTATTCCTTATTCACCTGCACTAGTGCAACAGGATATTTTATTACTTTATTGGTGTATGTAGATGATGTACTAATAGTTAAGGATGATTTAGTTGAAATTTAAGAAGTTAAATGTTTACTTAATTAGGCTTTTTCCATTAAAAACCTTACAGATGTCAGATTTTTTTTGGGATTGGAAGTTTGTAGAGTTCCAATTAGTTTCTTTATTAACCAAATTTCTTCCTGACATCTTATCTGATATGGGATTAATAGCTGTAAAATCAGCCAAAACTCCATTTCCTTCAAGAATTCAGCTTGATTTACGTTTAGGAAAGGAGCTTGCCAATCCTACTATGTTTCGAAGTTTGGTGGGACATTTATTGTATTTGACCATGACTAGATTGGATCTTTCTTTTGAAGTGCAATAGTTGAGCCAGTTTGTGGCATGTCCTTGTATACATCATCTTAAAGCACTCTTCCATATACTGAGATACTTGAAGGGTTCTATTAATCGTGGTTTATGTTTTTTCTAGTTCTAGTTCTTTGACTCCACTTGCATACTCGGATGCGGATAAGGGTTATAGTCCTATTGATCATAAATCACTATCAGGTTTTTGCATTTTTCTTAGGACATCTTTGGTTTCAAGGAAAACTAAAAAACAAGTGACGGTGTTTACTAGCTCAACAGAGGCTAAATATAGGAGTATTGCATCAACAATGAAAGAACTACTGTAGATTTCCTATTTTCTATGGGATCTTAGCCTGAGTATTTCATTACCAGTTCATTTATTTACCAATAGTAAATCAGCCAAGCTGATTACTGAAAATCCATGCTTCCACAGCCATACGAAGCACATTGAAATCGATGTACATTTTATTCATGATCACATTAATTCAAGATTCCTCAGAGTAGATTTTTTTTTTTTAGGTAATTAATTAATTTAATTAAAGAAAAAGGATGTACAAAACCGTTAAAAGCGGGAAGAATACCCTCATAAAGGGCTATGCAAAAAGAAATTAGAGGGAACCACTCAAAGTATAATCTAGGATATATCCGAGTAGCTAAGGATCAACCTAACAACCATATGGGTGGGTAGAAGGATTTTTCCAAGCCTAATGTTGTTGCAGATTCTCCAAATACAATACACAACAACAGCGAGGACCTTAGCACAAGAGTTGACCGAGGACAGCAAGGAACCAGCAGTGATGTAAGGAGCTATTCCTTGCTGAGGTAATAGGACTTATAGGAGACCTTTATGTTGAAGAACTTGTTGGCAAACATTCTTGGTAAAGTCACAAGCAAAGAAGAGATATTCATGATCTTCAGGATGGATTTTGCAAAGGAAGCAAGAAGATTGAGACATGATACCCTAAGAACAAAGCTTGTCCAAAGCATAAAGCTTCTTATTCCAAGCTAACCACGGAATAAACGAGTGCCTTGGTACGGAAGATTTACACCAGATAATTTTGGTCTACGATACTTTTGGAGTGCTTATCCAAAGTGCATTATATAAACTCTTGACAAAAAAAGATGAAAATTTTGATGGTGCCCAACATGGATAGTCCATCCGAGAGCATTCTAGATAGACATTATCCGAGATGTAGATATTTTCCCAAAGGTTGCCCATAAGGAGAGTCGAAGAATTTCCTTCAATAATGGAACATAATCTAGTGTGTAAAGAGATATCTAATATAGTGATTTGTCTTGCACTGTAAAGAGTATCCAAAGGACTTATTGGAAGCTAGAAGACTGACCACAAGGAGATAGAAAGCCCATTACCCACTTTCCAATGTATCCAAGGCCTCACTAAATTTTGCAGCTTGAGAAGTTTTTTCCACGTCCATGAATAGCAAAGACACTTGACATTCCAAAAATTCTTGCCTTTAAAGAAGTTTGACTTGATCCAATTCACCCAAAGGCTCCTGTGATCATTATTAAAGAGATTCCAAATGTACTTTAGTTGAGCTACTTTATTCCATATATCCAGGCGTAGTATTCCAAGTCCTCCTTTGTCGAAAGGAATACAAACCACTTCCCATTTAACCTTGGCTCTAGTAGATAAGGTAAGACGTCCACTTCATAGAAATTCCTCATCATTTGCTCAATCTTTTTTATGGTTTTCTTAAGAAGGATAAATACTAAGGCCCAATAAACTTGCATAGCAAAGAGGACTGATTTAATAAGTTGAAGTTTACTTGTATAAGAGAGATACTTCTTGTCCAGGCTTCAATGCGGCTTGAGATTTTGGTGATCAAGGCATCACAATGCTCTATTTTCAATTTTGTTGAAATCAGAGGAACACCAATATACTTAACTGGGAGAACACTTTCTTAAAAATTTAAAATGTGTAAGATGACATTTTTCACTCGAGAAGGGACATTAGTAAAGAATATAGCTCTTTAGAGAGTTAGAAGCCAAACCTAAAAAACTCTCAAAATCATCTAAGGCTTTTTTAACATGCCTAATAAAGGAAGAATCACCTTTCCAAAAAATCATAAGATCATCTATAAAGGATAGATGAGAGATCTTCTCTTCTTTACATTTCCAATGATAAGAAAACTCAAAGGAGTTTGTTGTCTATCTGAAAATACCTGAGAGGGCCCCCTAGTAAGGATAAAGAGATTGGGAGAGATCAGGTCTCCTTGTCATAAGCTCCTTGAACTTGGAAAGAAATCCACAAGTTCGCCATTTATGTTGATTGAGAATTTGAGTGAAGAATAACATTGCTTCAAAAATTGATGGAAATGGAGGGAGGAATCTCATGGCTGAGAGAACTTGCTCCAAAAAAACCCAATTAAGGGTGTTATAAGCTTTAGTGATGTCAACTTTGAGAGCACATCTTGGGGGGCCTTTGTTCAAGTAGTAGCCATGTATTAGTTCTTATGCAATGAAGATGTTGTCAGTGATGCGTGTTCCAAGGAAAAAGGCAAATTACTCAAAACCTACCACAAAGTGTAGAAACTTTTACAGTCTAACTACAAAGACCTTAGATATAGCTTTATAGATCACGTTACAACAAAAGATAGGCCAAAAGTGACCCATTGTGGTAAGGTTTAACAATTTGGGCATAAAGGTAACGACGGTGTTGTTTAATTCCTTTAAAAGAAAACCCAAAGGTAGGAATTCTCTTACTGTAAGAATCGTGTCGGTTCCAATAATAACCTAAGAAACTTTAAAAAATTTAGCTAAGAATCCATCAGCCCTGGAGCTTTATCATTCGCTTGAGAAAAGAACGCCAATTTAATTTCGTCATCATTGCAGGGCGCCTTAAGGGAACTAATCTGGTTCGAGAAGAGACATCTAGAGGTAGACGGTTGTATCCACATCGAATCAGGGGTATAACCTGTAGAGCCATTAGGGTTGAAAAGTTTTTTGAAAAAATTTCCAACTTCAGATTTTACCTCTTTATCTCCCAACACCATAGAACCATCCTCTCTATCCAATGCATAGATAGAGCTCCTATTATGACTTTAGATCGTAGCTTTGTGAAAAAAAAAAAGTTGTTCTTATCATCCAATTTAAGCCAGCTAACCCTAAATTTTTGTTTATAGAAACTTTCCTCAACTACTCTAAGAAGATAGTATTTTTGTAAAGCTTCTTTTCCTCACCTAAGAGGTCTAGACTTCCATTCGCAATGGCATCTTAAGTAGCGGTTAGTTTTTCTTTTGCTGTGTTTACCCTTGCAGAGATGCGTGAAAAGTGCTTCTTGTTCAATTTTTTGAGTTCTTAAGAAATTTCAACTTAGAAACCACCCAGTAACATATCGATTCGACGATATAGCACTTCCACACATCAGCCACAATGGGGATGAAACAATCAGATTCTGCACAAATATCAAAGAATTTGAATAGACTTCGTCTAACTGCAACTATTGGATTCAGTTGGACCATTGCAAGAGAATGGTCAGATAAAAGGGAGGGTAAGAAAATACCAACAAACCTAGGGAACGACATCAACCATTGGTGATTGACTAAAATATGATCTAACTTCTTCAAAATGAGATTATTCTCTTACTTGTTTGACCAGGTGAAAAGATTTCCCAAAAAATTCAAATCCTCCAATTCCTCTTCGTCAATGAATAATTTAAAAGCCTTCATGTGTTGGTTCCAACAAGCATTGCCCCCACTACGTTCAAGAACAAATGTCATATTATTAAAATCTCCCAACACTAGCCATGGTTGATTCAAGCAAGAGAGTCTAATATCCAACAAGCATTTCCATATATTTTGAGGTGCCTATAAATTAACCCTCCTTTGTACTCTTTTACATGAGTGACCCATTCCATTTTTTACACGTTTTAGTATGAAGACAGCTTCTAATCCTTGCGTGAGTTTGTTTGCAAATGTCCATTGTTCTTTAATATGAAGACCAGTTTCATTGGTGGGTAAATGAATGATATTGGCACCAGAGTGACTAGACAAGACCCTCATCATTTGGAGAAAGCGGTTGAGTTAGCATACAACATCGAAAAGGAATTTAATTTGGGGGATTTTGGTCATCTCACAATGGAAACCATGATTATGGGCAACCAACCAAATTTGCGTCCTCTCAATTTAGGAGCCAGTCACCATCTTGTGGTATGGTGCAACATACAGGTAAGGTTTCTCACCCTTCTTCTTCAACATACAATGTAGGTGCTTTAAAGAATGTTGGATAGGTGGTTGAAAGCTCTCGTACCCACAACTCTTTTACTTCACTAAATGGAATGAAGAAAGAATGTAATTAGAATTATTAAAGAATATAATAAGGATATAATACATATTTCTTTGTTTAATTAGATTAATAAACAACTTAAGAATAAATACGTAATAAAATTTTAATGATTAAAATATCCTTGATTATTTTCAAGTAATTCTAAAGAAACAGGTGATAGTAGTGGAAATCGACTGCGAGGGCAAAAGCAGTGATAATGGTCGACAGCAGTTACAAGCGATGGTTGATAGTGGTGGCGGTGGCTAGGATAGTGGCTTGAAGGAGATGTAGGAGTAGTTGTAATGATAGTAACGATAGCAGTGGTAGTAAAGATAACAATAGTCAAAAGCAGCGGCAACGATAGCAGCGGCAGCAGCGGCAACGATAGCAACGGCGGCGGCGGTGACAGCAACGGCGGCGGCGGTGACAACAGCGGTGATAGTGGTAGCAAAGTAATGGTAGTAACAATAGTGTGATGGTAACAGTGTTGATAGCGATGATGGTGATAGTGGTGGTTGATAGTAACGGTGACAATGACGATAGGTGATGGTTGCAGCGGCGACAGCGGCAGCGGCAATGGTGATGGTAGTAATAGTAAAGGTGGTCGATGGTGGTGGTGGTGGTGGTGGTAGTAACGGTCAGTAATAACAATAGCAATAGTAGTGATAGTTATTGTTAAATTAATATAAGATTATTTTTTAAAAAAATGTGAAATTTTGTGAAGAATCGTGATTCTTTGATCAAGTTAAGGAATTCTTACTACTTGATTTCATATAATAGAAATTCCTAAGGAATTGTGATTCGGAGACAAAAAACCAAGTAAACGTCGTAATAAAGAATAAAAGGGACATTGAATTCCAATTCCTCTCAAGTGAATGAGACATTTGAGAATTAAAGGAAAAAAGCAAATGTCGCGTGCTGAATTTTTGGATCCAAAAATTAGGGTTTGTTTTTTAAACATGATCAACCTTACTCTCCTCATCATGTTTGCCCTAACAAATCTTTACAAGTTCTCATTTTGGAAAAAAATGTGGACTTTGCGATAGATGATTGGAAGGATAGTGGCATCCAAATGCAGCAGTTTGGCTACGAGATTTTGCAAGTGATGTTGGATTGGGAGTTGCCAATGTAGGCTAATTGTCACCATCTTTTCTATCTATCCTTGAGGATAAGGAAATTTCTTCAGGAGGAGGCACTACTGCATCTCTATGGAGTCATTCTTTTACTTAAGTCTTTTGTGAATATGTTTGTGCAAGAGTTAGTTTAGCTAGTAGTTGGTTTTCTAGCTGGCCTATGAATAGACCTAGGAGAGTAGTAAGTAGATCAATCCTGAAAATTGTTACTTCTTGATTGGAGAGAGAATTGGAAATATTTGTACTTTGAGAGAGGTATAGCTCTTGGAGTTGTCTTCCTTGGCAACTTTTGTACCTTTTACTTTTATCAATTAATAATATTTCCCCTCCGTGCCCCAATTGTATTAAAACTTCTATCTTTTCACCCTGATTTGAGCCATAAGTGTAACAATACATGATCAGAACTTGCAATAAGCATTTCCTGTTTAACTCATCATGCTGGAAACATAAACAGTATCCTACCAGGTCCCAACCTAAAAAAAGGAAAAGTCCTTAGAAAATTCCATCCAAAATTTTTTCAACTCATCTAATTTCACACCTTCACAGAGCTAGTTTGATTGTTTCAATTTAATTTGGACATAAATATATCTTAAGAGTATCAAAAGCTACTTCAGAAGCACATAACAGACCTTGACAAATCATCCCTGAAATAAAGGCTTCCTCTTTTTTATCAGGTTTAAAATTATACACTGTTCACTGGATGAAAACAGCAGTGAGGATAAGGCTTGCCTTCTATGCAGGCATATTTACCATCCCATCATGTCCCTCTAGCTTCAGCACACCACAAATGAGCCTTCAACAAGATGCATTGAACCTCATTAACAACCCTAATACCTACGGTACCCAATGACAAGTATAATCAAAACTTCCATAGCATTTTTACAGCCGCACTATCATCCTACAGTACAAACCACCTCTATTCCTCACCTAATTGGAATAAAAATATGTAACATTTTGAATAGATGCAAAATGATAAGAAGCCGTTAAGGTTATTTTGAACATCTTCAATGTATCCATGCACTTGTGACACATGCATGTGCTTATTCATGTGTGCAAATGAAAGGAGCATGCAGTAATAGATCTTCCCAACTAAATTGACTTAAAAGAAAAGAACACGACAGACACCACCGACATATAAAAATGTATGGTGTAATGCAGTGAATGTGTACCTTTGGTGGTTTGAAAGGATAAGCACTTGGAAAAGTTATGTAAAGAAAAAATATGCCCCCTTCGTATGGTGTTCCTACAAGTCAACAATATTACAACAAATTAATAATCTGTTGCCATATTATCGCAGGCCTTTTAGAATAGAAAACATGGATTCAACATACCCACCCGACTATTTTGAATCATTAGAAAGAATATATCACAGGAAGATATTGCTTCAATGTAGGAATCAAATCATTGACGAAGAGAAGATAAGGGAAAAGAAGACAACAACAACAACATAGGTACGTTACACAGAAACTAAAAACCTTTCTTTTTGGGTAATTAGATAGCCACTTATATTACCAATATTATGATCCAAGAGTTGTACCACAGCCAAAATCTTTTGATTATGGTGAACATTATCATATATGACCAAAAATGTAGCAGATATAACAAAATGCAAGCAAGCAGATGTAGAGCAAACACATAGATACAGCACAAGTTACAAGCACCTATTCATAAAGATGCATGACTCAAGATTCAAGAAGGATCAAGAGTAAACAAAGGAAATTTATACAGATAATGGTAACTTACAAGGCATTCTATTGGAAGGTCATAGGTCATGAGGCATTTATCAAGAAAAAGTTGATCATAGGTAATTGTAAAAATTAAAATGTGGAATAGCATCTTCATGAGACATTATTTTTCTGTAATGAATTAAACAAGCAAAAGGAGAAGAACAAAAGAGAAAAGCTCTCTCATCATCTCCAAAATGTAAATTCTCCTCTTAGACTTCATGTATAAATTGTTACAAGTCCTAAAGAATCAAATTAGGGAAAGGAAGAAAGAAGAGGAAACAAAATTACAGATACATCATTCACAATCAAGATCTGAATTGTGGAGGGGCTTGGATTTAAGTATCACATTAAACAATCGAAGGAATAATAAAAGACCAGCAACATCAAAGCTGAGTTCCACCCATTGGAATAGTAGCATTGGAGCTGAATTCCACCTTTCTAAGTGATCCTAGCAACAAAATTCGATTGTCCAAACTACAAACATGTTGAGCAACTAGGACAAGTCATGATAACATCTTTTTGAAATCAACCATATGAAAACTGGGTCAACACTTAACAAATAAACAACATTTAATTGAATCATGTTTACCCATTGGACTTTTACAAGAATTAGAAAGAAAAGGCTTGAATGGCTTTTCTATGTTATTCTTGTCATCAAGAATCATGATTATCTTCCAAACATGAAGAAACAAAAATGTATGAGTTTATAACTAGTAGGATCTTCATGAAAATGGAAATAAAGCAGCTTGAATTTTTTTTTCCATAAAAAAGCTGCTTCAATTTAATACCAAAATTTGAAAGATAGTGCATTTGTTTCAGAGAAAATGTATCATGAACCTTTAATACACATTGGTCATTGTACAACAATGTCCCTATGTCAATTTCGCTTAAAAAAAAACAATCAATTTTGTTCTTCCTTACTTTCAATATAATCATTAAACAACCTTAACATTCAACAGCTAACATAATGAATTAACATCAGGAAGGAAGATTATAAATAGGAAGAAAATTGACGTCCTCCGATGCTCAATTTTTCAAATTACATGAGCTAAAACCACTGAACTGAATCCGACCTTCAACTCTTTTCAACAAACAACAATATCACTCAAGCCTAAGGTCGGCCAGTTGCTTCTATCAGAAACCATGTCTTTGCTTTCAACATAGACCAGAATTCAATAGAGAAGGGAAAAAAAAAAAAGAAGAAGAAGAAGAGAAGAGAGAGGGAAGATAAAATCGAAGGTAGAAGGCCAAAAGAGGAAGAGCAATCATTACTCTAACCATAAGATAAAAGGCCAAAAGATACAATCTTTCTATTCAATTACAAGAATTAAACAACAAAACTAAAACTAAATGCTTAAAAAAGTAAGACACATCATTTCTCCAACCTTAACAGCAACAGCCAATCACCATTTTAGAAAAGGGGCAAGGTTTTCAATTATAAGAGCCTGCTAACCAAGAAAAAAAAAAAAAAGAAAGGTGAAAAACCTGGAGGACCAATGATAGTGGCAACCCAGTGGTAGAGATTATCTCCTTTGGGTCCAGCAGAGCAATCAGGCGGTGGGTCGGAGTTGAGCTCAGCCATCTCCCTCTGAATCCTCTTACCCGATGCCGACACAGAAGTTGTTGAAACCCATGTTGTTGTCGACGATGTTGATGCCGCTGCAGAGGATGATCCTAACATGCCAATGCTCTTCATTGCTAGTATAGGATACACTAGTTGTCTCTACTCTCTCCCAATTAGGAAAACAATTGCGGTTTCTCATAGAAGAGAAATGTGCGGTGGCTTTCAAATCGTCTTTCTTGTCCCTTTAGTGACCAGACACGCTACCCTGTTGCTGTAGGAAAGAATTAAGCATGGTTTCATAATAAATTTTTTAATTTCTACATCCACCTATCTAAATTATTATATCCGTATTATTAAAAGTACCCATTACTTGTATCTCAAGTTACATATTAATATAATCTATTAAAATTATAAATAATTGATAAATATACTACTTTCTATCTCTACATAATTTCTCTTTCTTATTGAAAATCTTATTATATAAATCCTTTCCACGAATTTCTTATCTTTATTTTCTCACTTATATTACAACTTTACTTTTTGAAAAATCAAAATCGAATCCTTTACATGGTAAAAGATATCATCATAGTTATTTAAATAAAATTTATTACAATTTTATTTATTATGCTAATGAATTTATTTTATGACATATGTAATACAGGTACAAGTTTGCTAGATTTTTTTATACATCATCTAAAAACTTTAGATACTTTTACATAATTAAATACTTATTAAATTACTAAATCTCCTCTACTTGTAGCTTTTGCACTCTAAGGTAATTATTTATTTATTTTTTGTTATCAACTTCAATGCAATCATTATTAGTGATACATATCAATACACTATAAAAACACTTGTTATCGTCATTTAGGACTGTTATAATACCCCTAATGACTAGCAGTTAACATCAGTGCAGCGTTCGCTAATAATATAATAATTGAATTAAATTATTTAATTATATTATATGATATTATATATGTAATGTTGGTTTTATTAAAAGAAAATAATGTTTTTAAAAAATCTTTTGAAATTAATGACAAACTAGAAATTTAAATTAAGTAACAAGGGCACTTTAGTCTTTCATCCCTTTCAAACTCCCCCACCCTCTCTCTTTCTTAAATACATTTCCTTCTCTCTCACTTTTTTTTATTTATCTTCTTCTTCACGTTTTTTTTGGAATCTTGGACCATTTCTTCCTTCCCTATCTCAAGAATCCATGGTTTCTCACAAGATTAAAGAAAAAATAAGAGGAAAATTGACAAAGAGAAAGTTTTTAGTAAATTTTATAGTTTTGGAGAGTTACGGTTTCCTTTATATGAGTTATTGTTGATGGTGTGATTGAAATACATTTTCTTGCAAAAAAATTTGGGTGTTATATATCATGCCCCAAAGCTATAAAGTTATATTAGTCTTGCCTTATAGAGCATCCTAAAATAGAAACCGATCTCTCAACTACTTTTATAAACCCAATTTACATAAGAAATCCATAATTAACCCGTTTTGAAATCAATAGTTTTCATAAAAATAATATGATCTCGCTTGCGAAAGCCTTAAAAACATGCATTAAAATTTAGATAACTCAAGTATTATTAATATGATTTAGTAACCTAATTTATTTAATGTGTACATAGTTCGATTGCATAAGTTCTGCGACCTAGAATAAAAGCTTTAAAAGTTCAACTATTATCCCGTTTATATCCTTATTCCCCCTAAGATCCAATAATCACTAACTTTAGGGTAGTTATATTGTACCTTCCTAGTCAGCTTCTATAAAAAGGTATTTATAGGAATGTGAGCAACCAACAATTTAATAAGTTAAGACGGAAACATAAAACTATACATCAAGTATAAACAAGGTTATCAAATAATTATTTAAATACAATGCAATAAATAAATACCATCACACGATATTGTCCAGTCTATCATAAGATTAGAAAAATTTTCGTCCACTTTAATTCAAGTTTTAAAAGTTTAAGCGCATATACAACAGCTCACAGTTAAACTTAAACTTATGCAATAAAGACATCCATCCTCCTACAACTATCATTCAAACCACCGTTTTCATCCTTACTACGACCTCGTCACTAATCATTTAGTTCGATTAAGGATGAAGAATAAACCATTATATTACAGTGCTATCCCTTTCAAAGGTGTAGGTATTTGGTCGAAGAACCCTAAATGTCCCCTAATGGGTTGTAATGCATATCTAGTTTAAGATTACAAGTCTAATATTATTAAATCCAATCCAAGGTGATTAATCAATTTCACGTAATACGAATAATTCAAATCTAAACCAGCAAGCTAGCAATATATAAACAGGCTCAAAAACACACAAGCATGTGTAAAATCAAACTACCTATAAGCACAATCAAGTATAATCTTAAACCTTCAAGTACTATAAAATAGTACTCCGAAATACAATAACATATTAATCACAACCTTACATAGACTTCTTCACTTACTTACTAAGGTGTGACTCATTTTATGCCTATGCTACCAATCCCTATAATAGAAATATCATTTTAGCATTCATGTAATTACTATATATAGGCTTTATTTTATAACTCAGATTATTATCTTTAGTTGAAGATTATACTTTACTTAGTATTTCAGGTTTTAGGTCTTTTATAATTAGGCTCGCTCTAAGCTAATCTCTAATTGAGCTTCTAATTTGATTTCTAATTCAACTTCTAGCTCTTGATTACAATTTTATTCATAAACCCTCAAACATCTTCTAATCTACTCTCTGAAGTTTTTCTAACTTCATCTTAAGTATATAGAGTTTCTGAATTATATTCTAATTTACTTCCTAGTTCACTCTATACATCATACCTTTGATCTAACTACTAAATCAGCCCCTATCCGAATGTTCACTATATTTTAGCATAAATTCCCATAAGTTTTATTCACAACTAGATTCAAACTACATCATATAACCCATTTCCACTTTAGGTTGAATCAAATTGTAATTAATCCATTATTTAAACACTTCACATATTGCACATATACCAACCTCAAATCTACAATATTTAAATCTAATACTCCCACCACCACAAAACTCACCTCTCAACATTATTTCACATTACAAGATATCTATATATACCCTAAATCATAATCTAGGTCAATTTTTTGAAAAAACCACTAAATATATTTTGATAAATGGCTATTAAATAGGATTTTAGGGCCTAAAAATAAATAAAAATATGAAAAATAGTTTTCATGAAAAACTCTTCATAGTAATTTAATATATATGATATATGTTTTACAGAAAAATTTTGGAGTCAATACAACATTATTAAGGGTTTTGAAAATAAGAGCAAAATTGACTCGAGTTTAGTGATTTCTTAAGAGTAATATATTTCAAGATTTAATTTCAATAGAGTGATATTTTTATCAAAAACTACACGCAAAATATGCTAAAATACAATTTTTCATAATTTTTAGACAAAAATTACTAATTTTATGAAAATCAAACCAATTTATAGAAAAAACTAGCCTTACAGCCATCTCTAGCCACTACCCTATTGTTAGCAGCATTGGGCAATTGCCTCCCCTTCAACCACCACCCTTGGTTCACTCCTAGATTTTAGTTCATGGGTTGATCTCCAATTTATCGCTATTTGCACTATTATTTTGTAAATTTTCAAGAGATCTCCCTAAGCTAGTTTATGAGTGTTTTCTCATTTCTCCTAAACTCCGGAGATGTTAAAGTGAACCTAAGATATGATCTTGTGAATTTATAGAAGGGCTAGGTCAATTGAATAATTTTCCAATTGTCAAGTGCACAGGGTGTTATCCAATTTCTCAATGCCTACATGTCTAAATCATTTTAGCTATCTACCAAATTTCCTTAGCTACCTACCACAACACTTAAGAGTCCCTCATATATTGCTACCATATTTTCTCTAATTTTTTATAAAGTATCTTACATTTATTTTAGAGTATTTTAAAATTACATAGTTACTTTAGGAAATTACGAGTACATTTCCCTACACATGAATTCACATTTAATACAAATAATCATTCCTAAAAACTATTATTGCTATTTTATGATTTTAATGTACATATATTTTATCTCTAGTAATTAGCTAATTATCAAAACCCATTTTACACACGTTTTCGATAAAATGACGACTTCAATACGTTTATCTTATAAATACAATTTTTAGTTATCTTATTATTTATTTTGCTTAAATTCAAACTCACGAGGTCACTTCTAATATTTTTAGTTTCATCATAAAATTTGGGCTCGATTGAATAACTTTCACAATCACCCTAAATTTATGTATCGATTCAGAATTGTCCAATTATGAGTTGATAATCAATTTGGTGAAGTCTTATATTGTGTATGCAGTATTTTGTGATTATCATTAGAACCAAGTAAGTTTTTACCCTAATTGTGCTTTTATCTAATGTTTAGATTTTTTGTTGTGATGGAGAGCTAAGCTGTAATTCTTGAAAAGAAAGGTAAAGTGTGTGTTTTGGTTTGGTTGTTACTAATGATTTTTTAAGGGAAACAAAGTTGAATAAGGGTAGTTTAACGGTTTAATGCATGTATGCAATGCTATAAGGTATAGAGTGTATTTCTTATCGATGCTTTGAAGATGAAGTTTACATTTTATAGTTTGTCAAGAGCTACTATCTGGATGATGGAGCTAACACCATCTAACTAGTTGATGGAATTAAGGAATTGAATTCCCTTTTATCGTCTAATAGAAACTACATGTACCATTTGGCTAAGCCATTTTTTGCAACCACAAACTGTTTGTAACACCTTAGTTTTGTTATATTTTTAGTCTTTATGTATTTACTATACTTTCTCAAAATTGACTCAGCAACAAGTATATAGATTTTACAATCTTTTTTATCAATTGATCTTCATATACAATAATGAGAGTTTTAAAGGGGAAGGGGGCGTTTAGAACTAGAGTATTAAGTTGCTATGTTTTAAGAATTAAGTTTTAAATCATAGTGTTTATTTATGTCATCAGGTTTTAGGAGTTACATTGCATCAAGTTCTAGTGAGACAGTTAATCCAGGTACGAATACTTTACTTGTATGGTTGTGTTTACTAGGTTATAATTCAATATATTTAATTAAATATCCAACCTCAAACAAATATGTGTTATCTATATGTGGCTATGGTGTCATAGCATCTTAATAATCTCTATGTGACATTTTCTCGAGTGAAATCACATATTGAAATCATTAAGATAAATTTAGGTTCATTATTTGTCTCAAAGGTGTTGAGGAGTACCCAATACCAATACTATATAGTATTTTATACATGTGTTTTTATGTGTTTGTATGTGTATGTGTATATGCGATTGTGTAGGTATGTGTAAGAGAGGGAGAGTGAGTGTATGTAGGTGCGTTTGTGTCTGCATCGGTGCTTGTATATGTATGTGTGTTATGTACATGTATCAAGGTCATGAGTCACCTCAAATCATTGGATGCTAAGATTATGTTGTTTCCCAAACTAAATAAAATATAATTAAATGGTGCTTCTTACAGTTATTGTTCTTGTAATGCATGTGAATATGTATTAAGCTTGCTCATGCACTTGGAATTGTAGTACTTTACGTTGAGCTTTGGCTTACCCTTTAATGTTTTTGTTTTCAGCTGCAAATATCATAGACGATGTTGATTTGTATGACTAGTTGGGACATGACCCTATCTATGATGTAGGAGATGACATAGACCATTAAGGTCCACCATAGAGATCTACTATTTTTTAGTGTGGATATATTATGAGTTAGGATTCCAATTTCTTATCGATTCCATTTATCTGTATCCAGTTGCATGTGGCTGTATTATGTACTTACCCATAGGACCACTGATGTTATAGGAGCCATTATGTGATTCTAATTAGTTTGTTTGATGTTGTTATTATTGTTCTAATCCTAATAGTACTTGTAAATGTAGTGAAACTTTATTAAGCTACCTGACAAACATTGTAAGTAGAGATATTCTTTATGTGAGAATAGCAAGTACCACAAATTTATTATGGATTGTATGCAAGTTTATTTAGAGCCTTAACATGTCATTACTTAATAATGACACATGCCAAGCTGTGGCACTTGAGTTATGAGGCATTGCAACTTAAATGATATCAAAGTTTAAGTTAAAGGATCCTTACAAAACTAAGATTAAATCTATAGGATGATGATATATAAAAAAGTATGGGTAATTGAAAGGATAAGCTTGAATCTATGAGTTTGGTCTAAATAAGGGTTGTTGGGGCTGGTTGCTGCTTCCTATTTTCACTTGTCTACCTTTTTACTATTACTTATTACTATTTTGCTATTAACGTATTGTTTATGCTCCATAGTTTCATTTAGTATACTTCCTTAAGTTTTACTATACTTACTACTATGTTTTTCCTAACATTGCTTTGATTTCTTTTATATTGTTTCCCATTTTCCCTATTATGCTTAATAAAGGTACAAGTTCTAACTCTTCCTCACAACTTATTGATACTTATGATGATGATCAAGGTTCTCACCAAACCTAATATAGTCAAGGATAAAGTAATGTACTAGTTGCTCGGCTACTTGAAGTAGTAAATGCTCTAGTTGGTACATTAATATAGTAGCAACAATAAATCCAACATGATGTGCAAATGAAACAAGTGAATGCTAAGGCATAGAGGTAGGAAAGGCAAGCAACAATAATAGGTGACAAGCAAGCAAGATCCATTAATCTAATAAGGTACGTAAAGCTAGTTAAGGAGTTCAAGCCTAAGCTAGATGAACCCTTAAAGGTTAAGGCTTAGAAAGCAAATATTGGGAAGTAATAGGAATCAAGTCACCAAACCCCTAACTTGAACCCAAGCCTGAGGACTAGAGAACATGGCAAGGTGAGTTCTTTCTTTATGCCCCATAACTGAAGAGTTTGAGCTGTCACAATCTACAACCCGATGCCTTGCTCAGACCGAGTGCTATTATGCTTAGTGATAGTCTCCAACTGTCGACCAAAGATACACTCAAACAACAACTTGGCCCAACTAACCACCTGTCCAGTCAACTTAAATCCAAGTTATACTGAATACATCCAAGCTAAATTTATCTCAAAAGAGTTACCTGCTCAACTTAACACTACCAAACTATCAGCTCAACTCAACATCATTACTCAACAACAGAAAAGCTAGCCCCACAATTTTTTTGTTTTTCCAGGCGCATGACCACTTATCTTCCACCATGTGTCTAAGCACCCTAAATGATGGAATCTTCCTTATAGAACGCTAGTTTTTATTGATTTCTCATTTATACCCTTCGAAAATTCCTTATATCATACTTATTTAGAACATTACCCTTTTTAGTCTTTTATATTATTAGGTTAGATGCCTTAATATTTTGGGTATAAATAACCTTTGTAATATGTAGCTGCAATATCATACACCTAATATTGAATATATTCGACTGTTTCTTTCATAAGCTAGTATGCTTACCCTTTTTCTTTACTCTTATCATAACCCTTAAGTAAGGCTAAGTGGCAATTGAACTCACTGAGTTGCTTATGCATCATATTGAACTAGTTTTATGAGTTCACACAGTTTCCTTAGTGTGTCATATTCTTGGAATCATTTGTGATTTGCTTATTTATCCTATTTTCTTATTCCAATTTTTGCATTTCATCACCTTTCATTTCAAGCTTTCTACAAGCTTAAATCTACCCCTTATGACCAACCTTGTCAGTCCTTGGCTCGAATTGTATCATCTTTATATTAGAGTGGAGGTTTGTTTGGGTAAGCTATGTTTGAGCTTCCTTGTGATTAGGGTTTATTGTGGTAGTATGTAGAGGTTAGTTATAAGTGTTTGAGTAAGTAAGATGCGTAATAGTTTGCTATTATTGTATACTCTATTTTGAGCATATACAAAGCAAATTTCCTACTAGGTTTATTATTCTTTAAAGTAGTTATTGTGTTGACAATTAGCTTGAACTTTCATGTGAAGAAGTGTGTAAGTTATTTAGCTTAAGAGGACAATATCTTTTGTTTCGTGGATTCTGAGTTCATTACCGAGGTTAAGAGGATGACGGATCTAAGCGTTAATGCTGGTATTAGAGATGATAATAGTAATATTGTCCACAATAAATGACAACCCTAAAATACCCATAGAAGTGCAGATTAGCGAATTGATGAGATGACTAACCTTAGAGTCGATCTTACAAGAGTCATTCATACATTAGCCTTTTAACCTACTAAAGTCGTACAGAATACTCTATAGGCTACTTAACCCATGAAAGGATCAATCTCAGTCCGACAAGATCGTAGTGGAAGAGTAGGAGGACGTATATGGAGAAAAATTAACTAAGGTAATAGGATAAAGAAGGAGAAGAAAAGTATAATGAGGAAGACAAGCAAGCTTAAGCACCTCGAGCTGCTAACCATGTAAAGCTTCAAATTCCAAACTTTAATGGTATTGGAAACGTTGATGACTATCTAGACTAGGAAGAGAAGATAGAGCGTATTTTTAATTATTACCAGTATGAAAACCATGAGAAAGTAAGGTCCGTTGTCATAGAGTTCTCACATAATGCTACGATGTGGTGGAAGAGTTTCCAAATTATGAGGAGACGAGAATGATATAGGGAAGTAAATACTTGGTCCAAGAAAAAGAGGATACTTAGAAACACATTTATGCCAAATACTTATTTGCAAGATACCTTTTCTCCACTTTAACAACTAAGATAAAGAAGCTGAACTATTGATGAGAATGTTTAAGAGCTCTAAATACTCATGATTCGATGTGAAGTGGATGAATCATCAGCCTAAACAATATCTAGATTTCTCATTGGATTGAAAGGTGACATCTGAGATGACATAGAGTTTCAACAATTTACTACATTTGATAAGGTTATAAGAATAACCGAATGAGTAAAAAGACAAAGAAGAATAGGCTGAGCCAACCTCCAATGAGCCAACTAGTCCAATCAAACCAACCCGTTCAAGGAGGTTACCAAGCTTAGCAAAGTGCTAAGTTGAGTAGAAGAGTAGATATCAGAACTAAACATAAGAGTCAACCAGCTGATGGTGAAGTCCTGACGAGAACTTACGAGAAGGGACAAGGATTTGAGAAGAAAACGAATCAAATCAAATGTTTTAAGTGCTAAGTGTTTGGACACATGGCTACCCAATGTCTGAGCAGAAGAACTATGATTATTAACGAAGACATTCCAAAATTGACATGGATAGTACTAATAAGGAGCCTAAAGAGGAGTTTGTCCCCAAGAAGGATACCACCTAAGAGGATGAGTTTATTGATGAAAATGTGCTTGTTGAGCATCTACACAAACTAACTTTAGTTATTCGACGTACAATGAATATAGAACCCTCTACCGAGGTAAAGAAGAGAGAGAACCTATTCCACATCACATGTAAAGTAAATGAGCAATTTCGTGCGCTCATAATAGATAGTAGAAGCTACACTAATGTAACATCTGTCGACTTAGTTAGAAGCTCATGTTGCTAACTATCTCACACCTGAAACCATATAAATTACATTGGGTAAATGAGAAGAGAGCACTATATGTCACTCAGTAAGTATTACTACTAATCTTTATTGGAAATTATTCTCGTGAAATTCTTTACGATGTATTGCCCATGTATGTGTCTCATGTGTTGCTAGGTAAACTTTAGCTTTTTGATTAGAAAGTTATTCATGACCGTTTCAAGAACACGTATGTATTTTCAAAGGATGGGAAGAAAATTACCCTTAAACCTACGACCCTATTTCAAGTAAATCGCAAGCCAAATTAGCTTGAGGATTAAAGAAGGCTTTGGTACTAAGTTAAGCCAAGCTCTAAGCAGCCATTAAGTTTGACTTGCCTACCTTCTTATTGGTAAGGAGACTACTGGAATTGAAGGAGCAAGTGAAGTTGCTAGAGGAGGTTGAGAAGTTGCGCAATGAATATTCTGACCTGTTTCCCAAGTAATTACCTGAGGGATTACCCCCATTTCAAGGTATTGAGCACTGCATTGACTTGATACCTGGCACTACACTACCAAACAAGCCCGCTTATAGAAAGAATCCGGAGTAAGCCGCAAAGCTCTAAAGACAAGTAAACAAACTGTTAAAGAAGGGATATATGAGAGAAAGTCTTAGCCCCTATGTTGTGTTTGCACTGCTTGTGTCGAAGAAGGATAGCACTTGGCATATATGTGTAGATAGCAAAGCTGTGAATAAGATTACAATCAACTATAGATACCCTACTTTAAGGCTAGATGATATGTTAGATGAACTATGTAGTGCAGAGGTGTTCAACAAAATTGACCTGAAGTTAGAATACCATTAGATTCAAATGAGGTAAGGGGTTGAATAGAAGATCACTTTTAACTCAACATGGCTTGTATAAGTGGATGGTCATGCCATTTGGGCTATCAAATGCCCTGAGCACTTTTATGAGGTTGATGGATCATGTTTTGAGGAATCTGATCGAGAAGTTTGTCGTTGTCTACTTTGATGACATCTTTGTCTATAGTGCTAACCTAGTAAGTCATATTAAACATCTCTGAGTGGTTTTCAATGTCTTTTGAGTAGAAAAATTGTTTAGAAACATGAAGAAATGTTGTTTCTGTCAGGAAGAGGTAATCTTCTAAGTTACGTGGTTAGTAGAATAAGATTGATAGTTAATGAAGAAAATGTTCAAGCCATTGTTGAGTGGCCAACCCGAACTCCATGTACTAAGTTAAGGAGTTTCTATAGATTGGCATCATTCTATTGATGCTTTATCCAAGGATTCAATACTATAGTAACACCTTTAACTAAGCTAATAAAGAAGAATGTAGAGCTCAAGTAAGGAGAGAAAGAAGAGAGGAGTTTCTTTAAGGTGAAAGCAAGGTTGACCTATGTCCCAGTTTTGGCTCTACTAAACTTTGATAAGATGTATGAGCTTGAATGTAATGCGTTAAGTTGGCATTAGAGTTGTATTGATTCAAAAAGGCTAACTTGTCACTTATTATAGTGAAAAGCTCAAAGGAGCATAATTAAATAATTATGTATATAACAAAGAACTCTTGGCATGAATCAGAGCTCTTCATGTGTGGCAACATTATCTTTTGCCAAAGGAATTTGTCATATACACTGATCATGAATACTAAGCTTGATGGATTGAATTTTTGGAAGGATTTAATTTCATCATCAAATATAAGTAAGGTGAGAATAATGTAGTTGTCGATGTTCTATCAAGAAGACATACTCTTCTTAATAAGTTACAAACCAAACTGCTAGGGTTTACAAGTGTTAAAAAACAGTATTAAAAACAGTATCAAAATGATTCTCATTTTGGTCCTATATATAGTTATTACGGAGAAGGAAAAACGATGGATGACAATCTTATGGAAGATGGTTATCTATTCCGAAGTGGCATATTATGTGTGCTGACTTGTTCATTAAGAGAACTGCTGGTAAGAGAAGTATATAGTGAGGACTCTCTGAGCACTTTGGAGAACAAAGGATGTATGAGCTACTGAACGATAGATTCTTCTAACCTAAAATGAAATGTGATGTACACCGTATGATTGAGGGGTACCATTTTTAAGAAAACAAAAAGCTAAGATGAATAAGGAAATGCAATGCCACCACCTATTCTGACTAAACCATAGGTTAACTTGAGTATGGCACTTGTCCTTAGATTAACGCCAACTACTTGAGGTAAAGACTCTATAATGGTTGCCGTAGGTAAGTTCAGTAAGATGGCACACTTTATGCCTTGTACTAAGACTAATGACACTTCAGCTTACGCTTCTTTGTTTTTGTAGGAAATAGTTCGCTTATACGGAGTGCTTGGGATTATGGTATTAGACAGAGATCCAAAGTTCTTAAGCCATTTCAAGAAAATTCTTTGGCATCAAATGAGAACCAAGTTAATGTTCAGTACTTCTTATCATCCCTAAATTGACGGCCAGACAAACATTATCAACCGAACCCTAGGATTAATGCTCCAAGCTGCAGTACGAAAAAACTTAGCCGATTAAGATGTTTGCTTACCTATGGTAGAATTTGCTTACAACAAAACAACACATGCCACCACTGGATACGCCCTGTTTGATGCCGTCTATGGTTTCAATCTCAAATTACCCCTTAATCATACCCCAATGCCATCCACTGACCAAGAATACCCAGAAGTAAGATCTAAAGCTAAGTCTATCTAGCAGATCTACCAACAAGTCACCCAGCACATTGATCGAGTTGTTCGAAAGCTAAAAGAGAAAGGCAAAGGAAGGAAGACCAAGCAATTTTATCCCAGTGACTAAGTGTAGCAACACTTCAGCAAAGAACCCAGAGCTGACGGACCATTTTAGATACTCCAGAAGATAAGCAACAATGCATACCAGCTAGACCTACCATAAGACTTCAGAGTGTCTAACATGTTTAATGTTGTTGACCTCAACCCTTATTAACCCAAGGAGAACTTAGACTAGTCTAGTTGGATTTGATCCTAAATCCCAATCAACCTGGTGGGGATTATAGGAATCAAGCCATCAGACCCCCAACCTAAGTAGGAGCTCTAACCCAAGAACTAGAGAGCATAGTAGGTAAGTTCTTTCTTTATGCCTCACAAATGAAGAGTTCGAGCTGCTACAGTCTACCAACCTAATGCCCTACCCAAACTAAGCCCTCTTGTGCTTATCAATAGTCTCCAACTGCTGTAAGCCCTACAATTAGCTACTTATGGTTCGGTTCGTATAATTTAAAGCGATCGAGCAAATTATCCGATCTACCCAAATTTTACAATAAAGCTAAGATTAGTAGTAAAAGTAATCTCTGTAAGTTTGAATTTAGGAAAATAAGTAATAAAATGATTAATTAATATAATATTTAATTTTATGAAAATTGTCCGTTATTTATCAAAAATACTTAGAACAAATTTTGATAATTAACGATCAATATAAATAAATTATATGTATACTAAAAATCATATAATAACTTAAATAATATTTAAGAGTATTTATGTATAGCATATATGTATTTAAATGTAGGTAGAAATACACGAAATTATTTAAAATACACAAAATATGCCAAAATAATGCTAATTAAATAAAGAAAATTCATAAATAATTAAATAAAAATATAAAAAATTATGAAATATCCAGAAAGTGGTTATGGCAACTGGGAAATGGAAGAAATAAAATTAACCAATTAAAATAAAACAAATAGAAAGTGGAAAAAAGAAGAGATAAGGCAAATATTACCTCAATTTAATGTATAAAAAATTCCTAAGACCTCTATAAATAGTAAAATTTTCTTAGAAACTCACTTGGGCAGCTAGAAGAGTAGAAAAAACAGAGAGGGTCAGCATAAGAGAGTTAGGGTTTAGTTTTCAAAAATTACAAAAAATCTGTATAGTTGAAACTTATAAGGAGATCCCTAACCCGATGATTATCTAGGAATAAACGGCCACCACCACCACACGGTGGTGACAATGCCTAGACTGATCGACAAGGCCACAGCGGCCAACGGTGACCGTAGCCACTAATGCTAGTAAGTCCGATTTCCGTTCCGATTTTAGTATTTTATTAAAAATATTAAATAGTTTTAGAAAATTATGAAACTTGATATTCTGGGGTTTTTAAGTATGTAGATTTAGGGAAATTTTTTATTTTAATTATTTTATGTCTATAAATATACTATCATTAAAAAATCTCAAAAATCTGAGCTTTGTTCAATTTAGAAATAATGACCTTAGAAATATAGTTTTAGGCTCAAAATTTTTGTGTAAACTACCTAGGGGTTATAGAGTAGTGTTATGAATCCTTTTTTCAAAAATGAATTTTCAAAATTTTTAGATAATTTTTAAGCCTTAAAATAATGCATAAAATGAGTAATTTTGAGCTAATTAGATAATTAAATAGATAATTATTGATTTAGTACATACATATATGTTTTATGATGTTGAAATCTGATGAAATATGATATTTTTAGTATTTAAGGTATTAGATATAATTATTAGGGTATTATGTAATATTTATGTATAATAGGTAAAAATAGTAAATTTAAGTTAATTTTATAATTTAAGGTAATTAGGTATAAATTCTGATTTGAGAGGAATTTAGATATTTTGAGATGTTAGTTGATATTAGGAGATGATATTTGAATTGATAAAAATATTAGACGTGTATATTAGGCAATAATATATAATATGTAAGTAAAAACAATTAATAAGTAAGAAAATATTAGATTAAAATTGGTATTATAATAATAACAGAAATATATACAAAATCTGGTAGGAGACTCAAATTTAGGTGGTTATATGAAATATATAAACTTTTCTCACATTAGGAGTAAATTTGATAGTTAAATTAAGATAAAAGGTATATCATAGAAATTAAAATACTGGTTAGGGGTTAAATATGATATTTATGATACTTGAAAATAATGTGAATAATTTTACCTTATAGGTCGAAATGAGTTCCTAGGGTTTGCATATAAAATCATACTTAGAAACAAAACTAAACCTAATTAAAAATCAATTCGAAAACTAAATTGAAACTTAGCCTAAATTAAGAATAATTGTAAATGACTTGAAAACTTAAATAATTGAATATATTAAACCCTAAACCAAAGATAATAATAAGCATTATAGGATAAAACCAATCTATAACAGATATGTGGAAACTTGAAACAATATTTGTATTATAAGGATTTTTGGTAATGGCCAATACAAGTTGCACCTCGAGTGAGCAAGCGAGAAGTCTAGATAAGTTGGGATTAATACGTTACTGTATTTCGGAATACTAATTTGCAGTACTCGAAGACTTAAAATTGTACTTGATTGTGTTTGTTAGATAATAGACTATACGCATGTATTTGTTTCTAAGTTGATTTGGTTTACTGTTTTGGCTTATATGATGTGATTTATATGAAATGATTGATCACCTTAAATTGGACCTAACCAAATATATGGCTTGTAAACATAAATTGGACCTGCATAGCAACCCATTAGGGGAAACTTATGGTTCTCTGGCTAAATACCTACTTCTTCGAAAGGGATAGCACTGGATAGCATAATTAGTCTCTTCTCCATCCTTAATCGAATTAAGTGACAAGTGAAGAGGTCGTGGCAAAGGTAAAGTCAATGGTTTGAAGGTAATCGTAAGAGGAGTGATGTTTCCATTGCATAAGCGAAGGTTTGGTCGTTAGCTGTTACATTAATGGAAACTCCTCAACTTAGATTAAAGCAAATGCAATTTCTCTAATCTTACAATGAGCCAAATAACATCGTATGATGGCATTTGCTTAAACATTTATTGCATTTAATTAATTTGGTTGATAATTCTGTTTGTGTTTACTATATAGTTTTAACTATTCATCCCAACTTACTGAGCCATAGTTGTTCACCTCCCTATAGACGTTGTGTGCAAGTGCTAGCAAGGAAGCGGCTTATAATTACCCCAAAGTTAGCATTTACTTGAACATGTATTACATCTAATTAATTTGGTCGATAACCCTGTTTATGTTTACTATATAGTTTTAACTCTCCATCCCAACTTACTAAGTCAAGGTTGCTTACATCTCTATAAACGTTGTGTGCAGGTACTAGTAAGGAAACGGCTTATAATTACCCTAAAGCTAACAATTGCTGGATCCTGAGAGAGTGAGGATATAATATACTTACGAGTTTGAATTATATCTTTAAAGTTTTATGTATTTCTCAAGCAACTTATGTTTAGGTTATTAAATCTTATAACATACTCAGATTATGTTAGAATAAATATGTATTCCTTACAATTTCATAAGTAAAAAACATTTTATTTATGAACAGTTTACTTCAAAGAGGGTTAGTCGTGGATACCTTATGTAAATCAAGTCTAGAGAGTAGATGTAAGGTCAACTTCTATCCTAGAATGGTTTGTACGGTGGGACTATTACGACTCAACTACTTCGAGGCGTGATATTTACTGACTAAAGATACATTCGAACAACATCTCGCCCTAACCAACCATTTTGCTCAGCTGACATAAATCCAAGCTCTATCGAATACATCCGAGCTGAATTTACCCCAAAAGAGTTACCTTCTTAGCTCAATATTACCCAACTATTAGCTCAATATTACCCAACTATTAGCTCAACTTGGCATCATTACTTGGCAATAGCTAATTATACAGTTTGTTTGTTTTACTGGGTATATGACCGCTTATCTTCCGCCACATGTTTGAGCACCCCAAATGACAAAATCTTCCATATAGAACGCTTACTTTTGTTGATTTCTCATTTATACCCTTGGAACATTCCTTATATCATACTTATTTTGAACGTTACCTTTTTTAGTCTTTTTCATTATGAGGTAAGATGTTGTAAAATTTTAGGTATAAATACCCTCTTTAATATGTAGCCGCAATATCATATACCTAATATTGAATATATTCGACTGCTCCTTTCGTAAGCCAACATGCTTACCCTTTTCCCTACTTTTATTCGAACCCTTGTGCATCATATCAAGCTAGTTTTGTAAGTCCTGGAGTTCTCTTAGTGCGTCATATACTTGGAATCATTCATCATTTGCTTATCTATCCCCTTTTCTTATTCCAGTTTTTACATTTCATCAATTTTCATTTCAAGCTTTCTACAAGCTTAGATGACCCCTTATGACTGACCTTATCAGTCGTTAGCTTGGATCATATCAAGAAGGCTTTTGCTACCATTAGAGTTCCTGAGAATAAGAAGGTAGATTATGCAATCTCCTTGTTGAAGGGAGATGCTACAAAGTGCTAGGCTGGTGTTTCGTGTTTGACTATTGGATATATTGACTAACAGAGGTTTAAGGAACTATTCTATGCTCAATTCCTTCGAAGTAGCACATGACATCAGATGGGGATAGCTTACATTACTTGCTAATAAGGAGTTGGTCAATAGTAAAGTATGAGGCAGAGCTGAACCATTTAGCAAGGTTTTTACTAGAGGTAGTTAAGGGGGGTGACAGATCTAAAGCTAAGAGATCTGTATTTGGCTTGGATTCCACCTCATAGCATTAGGTGGCACCTTTTGATCTAACTACCTACTCTAAGGTAGTTAACAAGACAAAGTTCTTAGAGTGGAGCCACAAGAAGTCAGATGTCATGATAGCCTATAGGAGTAAGATAACTGTTGGTAAGAAGGCAACTTAAGGTTTGGTGATTCTAAGGAGGGTTAAGAAGCCAACATAGGCCATAGTAATTTAGGATGGCAGTAAGAGACTAGTAGCATTACAAACCAGACCTATAATTCTACCACCTTTAACTTAGGCTCGAGTACTCTTACTAGCCATGGATAGGAGGTATACCGGGCGTTTTGGTCCTCATGACATGATAAAGTGCAAATAGATTTAAGGAGCTTATTTTTCTCGTAGAAAGGTAAGGCATACATACAAGGACTATAATAACAAGGGTATTTCACTAATTTTCTATTACACTTATAAGTATAGGGGTCATTAGTTTACAGAATATAGATACAGTGAGCTAAGCAACTTAAGGGGTACAAGCAATGAGGCCCTAAGCAACTATACATGCATTTAGAAGCCAGTCTACATGACCCCATCAAAGTGCTCTAACTAAGGTATGTGCTCTCTAAAACTAAGAAGCCACAAACATAAATAACATGGGAGGTATACTTTCAGCTCTTGCTCATGGTGCTTCTATATTTTTTTATATTGGTGCCATGTATATGTGCATGGTTGAAACCTCTTATGATTGCATGTGGTGTATGTGCTTTGCTTTTGGATGCAAATTTGTGTGTTAACACACCGTTGCAAAGTAGAGCCACCTTGAGTCAAGTTTGCAAAGATGTTGGTGTTGAAATTGTAGGAAGAGTGCTACCAATTGATTTATAAGTGCTGGAGATGAAAAACTTCAACATAATACTAGGAATATACTAATTATTAAAGTATCATGCCACCATAGACCGTTACTGCATGATAGTTTTTTTTTAATTCAATGGGTGAAGAACCTTTCATGTATAAACTAAAGCTCAAAGACCTACTTATTTTCCCACTTATGATCTACAAGAAAAAGTCTTCTATAATAACTCCTATACCAAAGTCAAGTGAGACCTTAAGTTAGAGTAGGTGTCAATAATGCAAGAATTTCCAAAAAACTTCCTAAAAGAACTATCCGGTTTGCCACTAATGGGTATTTACCACACTAATGAGCAAGTGCACCCAGTTAAGTTATAATATAAATAAAACGAGTTATGAGTCTGAATGTCAATCTTATGAAGAACCATACATGGGAGTGTATCTAATTATTTTTAGCAATTAAACCCTAGCATTATTCAATTACTAATTTATATGATAAAAGATTTAATTGAATAAATTAAGAGTAGAAATTAAAGATTGCAGTGATAACATAAAATAAATTATCAAAGATAAATGTATGAAAATTAAATCAAATGACTAACTAAGAATAAAAATGACAAAGTGATTAAATTAATAAAATGATAACATATTCATTAGTAAATTTTTATTATTGCTTACAACCTAGTCCTAAGTGATTTATTCAATCTCAATTGGTATATTGGATCATAAAGATTCCTATTACGAATTAATGAGACTCGTACTCTAGCTAATTCCTAACCGTGAAACCCTCTCTACCCGAATTACTTCTAAATAAAGTGTCACAAGATCGCATAACATTTTTGAGTCCCACTATTAGGTTACCCTAATTCGGAAAAACCAACTCTTAAACATTTTAGTTAGCTAATTCTACCTAATTGTGTCGTCTAATCATATTATATGCTCTCGCAAACTCTACAATAGACTTTAGCAATAACTTAATCATCGGTATGTTAAATTAAAGTAAACAATATAAACAACACAACTAAATTGCAATATACAAAATCATAGACTGAATTTCATTAAAAAATTGCTCTAGAATATAGGGTTTAACAACGATTTATTAAGCAATCAAAATAAAAACATGACAATAATAGAAAAGAAAAGAAGAGAGAAGAGGAGCCCCCCTTGCAATTCCTTATCTTACTAATTTATATTCAAAGAGCTTTCTCTATAACCTTAAGTCTAAATGTCTATTTATAAGAAGTAAACCTCAAATTACAAAGAAAACCTAAAAAAAAAAAAAAAACCGGAAGATTTAAAAATCGTTGCAAGTCTACAATTGAGGTATACAGCCATAAAGCTTGGGTATAAACTTGCACCTTGTCTAAAATCTTAAAATTTTAATGAAATTAAATGATGAAGGGATCAAGAGTAGGGACCACAGTCATGGTCCTTGACTATGGTCTATACTAGACTTCTTTCTCGCTCGAATTTCATCCACTTCACTCTTGACCAATGCTTTTGCTTTGATTAAACTCAAAACTTCATAAAATCCTTCCAAATTTTATGAAATGTTCTTAAAGTCCCTAAAAACAATAATTAAGCAAATTAAACTAAAAAATAATATAAAATTAACTAGAATAATATCTAATTTAGCACAAATTAATCATAGAAAATATATGCTAAATTCACGCTATTAATGGCTTAATTAAGAGATAAGTTAGAATATATCTGGTGCTAGGTACTACAACTATCTTTATACCAACTTACCAAATAACACCAATAGAGTTCGTAAAACTGAAAAAACAATTACAAGAGCTGCAAAATAAAGGTTTTATCAACCTACATCTGTCACCTTGGGGAATACTAATCTTCTATGTGAGAAGAAAGATAATAGCGTGCAGATGTTACATAGATTACTAGGATTTGAACTGGGTGACCATCGAGAACAAGTATTCCCTCTTTAGCATTGACAACTTCTTTAATCGGTGCAAGGGACCTATGTCTTCTCCAAAGTCAACCTGTATTCAGGATATCACCAGTTGAAGATTAAGTTAGAAGATGTGCAAAAGAGAGTTTTCACGACTAGATATGGGCATTATGAATTCTTGATGATGTCATCTGGTCTTATTAATGCTCCAGTAATGTTCATGGATCCTATGAACAAAGTATATATGAAGTATCTAGACATATTTCTTATAGTATTCATATATGACATCTTAATACGCTACAAAAGTAGAGAAGAGCATGAGGAGCATCTAAGGATGGCTCTGGTAAACTAAGAGATGAAAGGTTATATGCTAAGTGTTACGCCCCAAACAAAGAAGTCTTAATAGCCCCATCGTGTAAACCAACCTAAATTAGAAGCTAACCACCTTAGCTGCTAATGCAAGTATAGTTTACACAAGGCATTCATAATTGTATGGCTTTAAAGCATTCAATTCCAGACCAAATTAATAAAATCTTGTGGTGTAATTGTTTAAAATAGCTAATGAAAATAACTTTGTAATTTAATCATCTGAGAAAAATTTATTTTTTATAAACCATACGGAGTACTAAATCTTGAATTTAACAAAAATTTTCATTATAATGATATGAAAAGATAATGCAACTAGTAAAGAGTTTATTAACGTCCATAGGTTTGCAGAGCGAAGAATAAATATTAGTGGTTGAAAACTAAAGGGCCACTTAAGGAGACCCTATTAGTTTTCATAAAAGTTAGTAAAGTTGATAAATAAAATAGAAATCCAGCCAATTTGTCTTGAATCTCACTCTCTGGCCTCGTTCTCCAATCTTTTGAAATTTGGAGATGTACTGATAATCTACTCGAAACTTGCAAAACAACTATAGAAGGATAAGTAATAACTTGATTAGTAAGTAGGACAGAGTCAATAGTACATATCTGACATTGAGTAACTAGGGTTTTCTAATAGTTTAGATAGATGCTATACATGTATAAACAAGTGCCATCGTACGATATTATCCAGTCCATTGTTGTAAACCCCATAACCAGTCACTCAGGATTTCGATCGGGATTAACTGAAAAAATCCGTTCAAATCTAAATTATCAGTAAAGCTAAAAATATTAGTAAAATGATTCCGTAAGTTCGAATTTAAGAAAATAAGTAATAAAATAAAAGAATATAAAAATTCTAAATTTTAAGTATATAACTCGTTATTTATCAAAAATGCGTAAAATATATTTCGATAATTAACGAATCGCTAAAGATAAATTATGTATACTAAAAATCATAGAATGATATAAATAATATTTTAATATTTAGGAATATTTATTTTTATTATATATGAATTTAAATTTAGGTAAAAATATGCGTAATTACTTAAAATACGCGAAATGTACTAAATAATTAAAGAAAATTCATAATTAATTAAGGAAAAAATTTAAAAAAATAAAAAAAGGAATGATCCAGATTTGGGTCGTGGCCGCTGGGGAAAATAAGAAAAAAAATTAGCCAATTAAATTTGAACAACAGTAAAGGCAAATTGGAAGAAGATAAGACAATTGTCTTGTCTAATTAATGCACAATAATTTCCCTAATGCTCTATAAATAGTAAGAAAATTTCAGAAGCTCATTTGGTTAGTTTGGAGGGTGATAAAAATAGAGAGGGCCGAAATAGTAAGTGTTTAAATTAATTACAAAAAAAATTACTCAAATTTGTGTAATTAGGGCCTTAAAGGAGAACCCATACCCAACGAGCAGCTGGGAGTGGACGGCTACCACCACCATATGGTGGTGGCAGCGCCTAGGTGGGACAACACACCCATGGCCACTGACGGTGGCCGGAGCCACCCATATCGGTGGGTTCGATTTCCAGCTCAATTTTGTTTAATTTTGTAAAAATATTAAATATTCTTAAAAAATTATGAAACTTGTTATTATAGAATATTTTTGTACATAGTTTTTAGAAAAAATATTATTTTGATAAAAATATGTCTCGTGATATATGGTCCTTAAGAAATCATGCAAAACCGAGCATGTTTCGGTTTATAAATAAATAACCTTAAGAGTATAGTTTTGAGCCCAAAATTTTTATGTAGACTACTTAGATGATATAGAATAGTACTATAAATACCATTTTCAAAAATTAATTTTCTAAATTTTTAGATAATTTTTAGGCCTTAAAATGAGGCATAAAATAGGTAATTTAGGGTTAATTAAGTAATTAAATAGTTAATTATTGATTTAGTGAATAATTATATGTTTTAGGATGTTGAAATTTGATGAAGTATAATACTTGTAGCATTTAGGGTGTTAGATGTAATTATTAGGTTAATTATGTAGTAAATAAGTAATAGGGAAAAATAGTAAATTTTAAGTTAATTTTGTAAATTGGGGTAATTAGGTGTAAAACCTGATTTAGGATGAATTTATACATTTTTAAATGATAATTGATGTTGGGAGATGTTAATTAAAGTAATAAAAATATTAGATGTGTATTATGTACATAATAAGTAAGAGTACATAATACACAATTATTAGAAATATAATAAATAAAAGATATTAGAATAAAAATTGATATTATGATAATAATAAAAATATATAATAAATCTGATAAGAAACTTAAATTAGGGTAATTATATGAAAAATATAAAATTTTCTCATAATGGGGGTAAATTCGATGATTAAACTAAGATTCGGGTGTACCGCATGGACTAGAACACCAGTTAAAGACTAAAAAAGATATTTAGGATATTCAAAGATAATGCGATTAATTTCACATTATGGGTCGGAATGATTTCTTAGGGTATACATATAAATCTTTAACCAAAAATTGAGTTAAAAACCTAATTTAGAAATCAATGCGAAAACTGAAACAGAACTTAACATGATTCAAGAAGAATTGTAAAAGACTTAAGACCTAGATAATTAGGTATATTAAACCCTAAAGAAAAGATAACAATAAGCATTATAGGATAAAACGAACCTATAATAGGTATATGAAAAACTGAAACCATGTTTGTGTTATAGGGATGATCGGCGATGGCTTGAGTGAATGGGACCTTAAGTGAGGGAGTGAGGAGTCCAGGTAAGTTAGGATTAATACGTTGCTATATTTTGGAGGCTTGAGATTATACTTGGTTATACTTGTTAGATAATTAGCTATATGCATGTACTTAATTATGAGTGATTCTATGATTCTATTGTTGTTTTAGCTTGTATTGTATGATTTGTATGAAATGATTGATCACTCTAAACTAGACTTAATCAAATATACGACCTATAATCATAATCGAACCTACATGGTAACCCATTAGGGGAAAACCTAGGATTCTCCGGCCAAATACCGACCTTTTCGAAAAGGATAGCGCCGGATGACATAATGGGTCCCTTCTTCATCCTTAGTCGAACTAAGTGACAGGTGAGGAGGTCGCGGCAACGGTGAAGTCAATGGTTCGAAGATAGTCGCGGGAGGAGCGGTGTCTCTATTGCATAAGTTTGGGTTTGGTCATGAAATGTTGCATTAACGGTAACTCCTCAACCCGGATTAGAGCGGGCGCAATTTCTCTAATCTTACGACAGACCTGATAATGTTATGCGATGGCATTTGCTTAAACATACATTACACTGAATGATTTGGTTTATAACCCTGTTTGTGTTTGTGGTGTAGTTTTAAGTCATCCATCCTAACTTACTGAGCTTTGGTTACTCACATCCCTATAGACGTCGTACAGATGCTGGTTAAGAAGCGGCTTACAACTACTCTGAAGCTAGCAACTACTGGATTCTGGGGAGGGAGGAAAAACATTTGAAAAATAAACGTATATTTTTAAGGTCTAAGCTTTTATATTACGGTGAAACGTCGTAAACGTTAATTGTAATAATTGAATTCTAGTATATATATATATATATATATTTTCTCACTTTTTTAGGTAAATGATTTATTTAAATTACAAACTGTTTACTTCAAAGCAGGTTAGTCGTGGACGCCTTATGTAAACCAGGTCTAGGATAGTGGTTGTAAAGCCAACTACTATCTTAGAATAGTTTACACGGCGGAGCTGTTACAACTTTTCCGTTTCGGGGCATGACAATCATTAGATTAGAAAAATTGCACCCATTCTAATCCAAGTTGAGAAGTTTAGCATCTTACACGCTAATCGGAACTACACCGGGGATTATGCAATAGAGAACACCATCCATTCAAGACTACCTTTGAACTACAATCCCAAACCTTGCATTAACCTCCTTTCCTATCACTTAGTTTAATTAAGAGTGAGGGAAAGTACTATTTTAGCTATCCTTATCGAATGGTCTATGTTTGGCTCGAGAATCCTAGTCGTTCCCTTAGTGGGTTGCAATACATATCTTGTTAGAAGTTAGACCAAGTTTGAGTTAGTTTGCTTTCAAGGTAATCAAGCAATTTCAGACGATCCAATCAAGCAATATCATAAAGCAATCAATACATAAAGTTTAGCACTCCACGGTAGCAAAACAATATTCATGTATACACACTACATACGCATAGACAACTAATTTATAATAAAAAATAAGACACATACTAAAGTCTCTAAATATTCTGAAATAATAATTCACAGTGCGGTAAAGCACTGATCCTACTTACCTAGACATGTAATGCTCGATAATCTTACATATCAGTCTTGTTCGCTTTAATCTACCCTAAATATTGAATATAATGACTTTAGTTTTACTAAATATAAAGTAAATGCGTTCATTTTAAAAATTTAAGTGGGGTTATGACTTCTGTTAAACAAGTTGTATAAGCTTTGTATTGAGTTCTGGCTTGCTATTGAAGTCCTTGAACAAAGTTTCGAAGGCTGGCATATACTAAGTTATGGTCTAGGAACCTTTTGAACAAGTCCCTAATACGAATGTCCCTAAATTGATAACCTCCTATGCAAGCTTCGGGTGTTATTTCAATTAAACTTCTTACTTTAACGAACTTTCTACATTGAGGCCTTTTACTCCAATCAACCCTTTGATCAAGTCTCTAAAATCATTTCAACTATGCCTCCTTCAACAAATAACTTCCTAAACAGGCTCCAGCATGGCCATAGTCAAGATCCTTTCACTAGTCAACTTTCTGATCAAGCCTCTGAACCAAAGATTAAGTCCTTCTCTTTACTAGACCAACCCTCAGAAGAACCATCGAAACCGATGATAATTACAAGTTTATTCTAAGCAACTCACTTCAGTGCCATATTTTTTGTTACACACGTGCTAATACATGATCATTAAATAGGTTCATTATTTCCATTAATCTCATATCACCAAAACTCCCAAACCCTTGTATTCTTACTTTAATGCATTAAGCTCATAACTAGTAGTTCATGTATGATTCAACTTTAATTTAATCCATACAACTCCAAATCATACACTATAGTAGAACATAACCCATATGAACTCTAAAACAACTATAAATGGTTTTCCTCAAGTTAAATTACAAACAATTTTAAAAAAAAAATCTCACTTTTCTCCAAATTTAGAGGTAAGAAAATTTTCAAAAATCATAGAAAGTACTTTTGTTCGAAAATTTTTCATACAATTCTTACATACAATACGAGGATATTCTAGAAAAAGTCTAGATATGAAACTACATCAGTAGTGTCACTTAAAATAATTTCGAAAATTGCTTGAATTAGGCTATTTCTTAAGGAGGTCATATATCCACTTAAAAATTTTATAAACTAATAGTTTTCTAGAAAATTACATGTAAAAATATTTCAAAATAATTTTTCTCATAGTTTTTTAAATTAGTTTAATATTTTTACTAAATTAAGGAAAATCGGGTTGGGATTGTAATTCACCAAAAAAGTGACTTTCTAGCCACTTGATTGTCGACTTAGCTAGTTGCTACCACCACAATTAGATGGTGGTGGTTGTTCGCCCCTAAGTTGCCTTTAGAGTCACGCTCCATGATTTAGCTCGGTTTGTGCATTTTTGTTTCTATTTTTCCTAAAATTTTTCTTCCCATTTTCTTCCTTCTGCTTGATTTTTTCTAGATTCCTCATTCATCTAAGAAGCTCCAGAGAGCACATGGTGATAATTTCCAAGTGGTGTAATGCCCAAATGAAGATTTTCTCTCTCTTTAAGGGTTACATACCCTTTAATTCACACCTGATAAGTACCTAAACTATCCTAATCAACTAACAATTGTCCCACTAACGTATTATGCCCTAAAGCTAGTATGCTTTGCTGGTTTGGTGATTTTTTTTATAAAATTTGTTGTTTTTCTTATTAATTTTTAGCTCATTACATGTATTTTCGAGTATTTTCAATGTTTTCAGGAATATATATTATGTATTATAATTAGATTCAAAGTATACATATTATTTTTATATATTATTTTATTTCCTTTTATAATGTCATAGTGCAATTAATTTATCTCTAGAGTTTGGTAAATTTTTGTTATATAACTTGCGTGTTTACAATGTATAAGATACAATATTTTACCATATTTCCACAATCCAACCCTATGATATGTTCTTATTTACCTCCTAGGACTCATATGTGAAATATCATCCTAATCGACCTACTTTCGCATATATCCTAAATCACCGCTTGAAACTTGACACGTAGGACTATAGGGCTCACGTTTCCACCTTCAAAAAAGTTTTATCCTCAAAACTCTGATTATCTACCTTATCTATTATCACATTTAAATACTTCAATATTCATCTAGTTATCATTAAACAAGATAAGAAAATTTATTAACCTATTTTCTAGAACAACTATGTAAATTCCTTCTACATCATCGCCTGTAGTTCCTAAGTTAATTTTACTTGAGGGCCACTTCCACAATATTCTTTTATGTATTCCATGTCTCAATTTCTTAGTATCTAAATCCATTTATCAAGTATCTGAATGAGTTGTTCGCCCATTGTATAGTCCATCTATAGGTCTACTGGCTTTATTTCCAATCAATTCTACTTAAGGTCATCCCCTCATTGACTTTCATAAACTTTGCGTTTCAATTCCTCAATTTTTGAAAATCTATTCATCTAATATCTATATAAGTGGTTCCCTTTTGTATATAGTCCCATTAAAGGTCTACTATTCAACCTCAATTGTACATTAGAATTATTCATGAATTTACATAGTATAGATGCTTAAAGCACTTCATGATATTCTACTAAACCCATGGTTAAGGTAAGTAGGCATGCTACATTAGACTCTTTCTACCTTTTGGTAAGATGAATTAGTACATTTCCTTGGTGAAATTATCTTTAATGCTTCTTACTAAACATCTTTAAATATTTACTTTATAACATTGATCCCCATTGTCTTTTCAATGTCCTCCTACCATCAATAATTCCAAATGTTATTACATAGATCACCTTCACATTGGTAAGTTTGTAGAGTTTCACTCTATTTTTTGCTTTTCATACCTTTTAAACTAGGCTCTGATGTACATATTCTCTTGACTCCGAAGTCAAGTATTTTTGAAACTTAGATTCCCGAGTAAGACGGTTTTGAGCTATCTCCTAACCCTCAATCTAGTTAGAACTCCACTACCAACAATCCTTCAACTCAATTCTTATCACTACTGCATATCTTACCTCCCATCACTATTCCATATCTTACTCATTAACTTCTAAACCTAATTATCCATTATGTTGATGGGTTACCTCATATCATGCTTTCTTAATTAAATCTACTAACCTTTTAACTTCACCACTTTAGTCAAATTCCTCCTCAAAATTTCCATTAACTCTATAGTTTTGAGTTTAGACACTCATACAACCAACACATAAAATTGTAAAGTTGAGTTTGGCAAATCTTAATCCTTTTATAACTTGTACTTGAATGATACTTGAATGAGATAAAAACTAACTTGATGGATGAATTTGACTTAAGCTGATGAAGCTGACATAACTTTGGAATTTTAAAGGCATCGACTAGTTTTTAGTTTTATGACTAACATAACGTGTCTCAATCAACTCAAAGACAAAGGATTCACAAAAAAGACACATGACTTTTAATAGATAAGGAAATTGATAAGAGAGACATAAGAATCATAGATTTTCCATCCTCAACCTGCATATTTGTATGTACTCAAGATATATTTGAGGAATACTATTGTTCAACCATCATATTTTTAATCCAATAATATATGTTTATTTCTGTCTTGTTTTCATAATCAACATAAAGTGTACAATTTCATAGATTATTCCATAACCTATTCTTGCTACACAAAATTATTACTCTCTTATTTCCATGAATCAGTCTAATTTATTTCAAATATCTTTACAAGTTTTCTCACTGTAACAGTCTTTACCAACACCTAGTTTTCATCTCTCTAAACATGGCTTCATTAACCTTTATCTTGATCTTAATCCTATATGTTTACTAAGATCTAATTATTATTTTCATAATAGATCTCTTGCAATTTATTTAAATTTACTAAATTTATGAGCATTTCTTAACATGTCTTCCCTTGAAATTTACTTCCACCAAAATTACTCTTTCCCCATAACTTATTCTCCCTTTTTAACTGAACCAGATCCAAACTCCTTGTTATGTTCTAAATCGTCACTCTATTCTTTCTTCTTGTCATTAAAATTATCCAATACCTTAGTCTTGCAATCTATTACACTTCTAATCCTTATCTTTTGACATGTTATGATGTAGAACATCATATAATAAGGAACTTTCAACCTTCTTAATCTTATACATACTGGGTAAATTTAACCTTTAACTCCAAGTAAAAGGGGTTTTATATTTCATATCCTATTATTAATCTTTATTTAGCATCATTAGTCCAATTATCATTATCTAAATTATCTTGGGAGTACTCTTTCAAGCTTCTTTCTCAAATGTGGTTCAAATTATTGATATATCTAAATCTTGGTGTAAACAATCTATTTTTGCCTCCCTTTTTTATTTATTTATGTTTAGAATTTTTTAGGATAAGGTAAAAAGTCCTAATTTAGGAAAAACCAATATATATATATGTATATATATATAATAAAAATAAGAAATCTATAAAAAATACAAAAATATGAAAAATGAAAAATTACAAAAAATTGAAAAATTGAAAAGTCACAAAAAAATAGGAAAAATAGAAGATTTAGGAAAATAATAATTTTTTTAGATAGTTTAATAGAATAGAATTGTTAATTAAAAAAAATGGATAAAGGGTCGTTGAGCTTGAGCTTAGATTTTGAATCTAACTCAGCTTAATCTAGTTCATATGTATAATTTGATTACACATATGAACAAGGTATAAGTTAACGATCTAATGGATAATCACTTAAGCATGGCTTTATGTTAGCATTGAGATCTTGTGTTCAAATCTCACTAAAGGTATGAAAATGCCTTTTATTCTTTTTTCTACAAAACACATACATACACCGCATTGCTACAATCAGGATCTCATTGTGCCACGTGGCATTTAGCAATTGGACCATAGTTGATGTGATGCCATAGGAGTGCCACATCAGCATATACGTATTAAGCCACGTAGCATGACACGTCACCTAATACGTTACAAGAGTTGTTATGTATCATGATAAGATACATGATCTATTGGATTATACAACTGACGTAACACCACATTGGCCTCTTTCTCCCTCTTTCCTTCCCTTTCTTTCTCTTTCCTTCTTTTTCCCCAACACTTTCTTGCAAATTCAACATGATTGACTCACTTTGCACTCATTTCTTACTCAATTTTCCTCACAATTTCACCAAATTAGTGATGAAATTGAAAGTCCACACAGGATACTACGTATTGGGACCAAGGGTACGTCCAAATACAATCGTTTAATGCATCAAATGACCCTTGAAATTCAAAGAAAGTTCGAACCCTTGATTAAAGCCCAATTTCATTTAAGCTCAATTCAAGCTGAATTAAAGTTTTTGACCATAATTGCTAGTAAGAAGGCTTATCAATAAACTCCATTGACCATTAATTTCAGCCAAAATCAAAGCAAATTGAATCAATTGGCCATCACCTATGAAATCGGATTCTTTGTACTAATGTAATTTCTTACTTTCCTAATTCTAATTGAGTTTGGATTAGTATAAATAAGGGTTCGTTGTTCATTCTCGAAAACCACCTCTCTCTCAATCTCTTCCCCGATCTCTCTCTTCGCAATTCGCTCTCTCTCTCTCCTTCTCTCTCTTTCTCGTCAAATCTCTCTCTCTAAGCACCTTCGTTCAAAACCACCACCACAACTAACTTCATCGCGGTTAAAAACCCAAATCCCAACCCTTTTTCAAGTCACAACCACCACCACCTGAATACACCCTCAACCACTATCGACCACCACACTTAAGAACTACCTAAACAGCCACCCTAGGTCAAGGCATTCGCCCTACCCTCACCACCCCCCCCCTCTCCCCAATCCTAATCCAAAACACACAAAAATCTTCTCACCCTCTCAATCCAACACTTGGATTGCTCTGAATCTCCCCTATGGAGCTACTGTTGAAGAAGAGTTTAGAGCTGACTTGAACTTGACCTGGATCCAACCCAAACTCAAGTCGACCTAAAGCTTGATCTAGAATCTAACCCACATGCCCTACTCCTTAGTTTGGCCTTTTGCTGTTTTTGATTTTTTTTTATTTATTACTCATGTATTTGTAAATGTAATTATAAAAAAAAAAATCCAAAGAAAAAAGAAAGAAAAAAAAAGGAAAGAGAAAAGAGATAGAAAATCTTGGTTTTTTTTTATTTAAGAATTAAATAAGAAGAAATAATAATAAAAAGTAATAAAAAATAGGATAAAAATAGGTTAGTGAATAAAAATTGTTTTGACACTTAGAAAATTAGTTTTTTAAAAAAATAAATAAAAGTAAATGATCTTTTTTTAAATTAAGATCTTTTCTAGAACTTTCCAAAAATAAAACCTAGATTTAAGACCTTTTAGATCTTTCTTAATAAAATCAAATTTACTTAAAAACGTAAACTAGATATGTTTTCAAAATTAAAATGAATCTAACACAGTAAAGTTTTATAAAAAGAACTACGTAGTTTGATTCCAAATAGTAGATACGTCAACGCCTATTGAATGATGGTAAAAAATGAAAAACACATTAAAGTTTTATAAAAAGAACTACGTGGTTTGATTCCAAACAGTGGATATGTCAACACCTATTGAATGATGGTAAAAAATGAAAAAACCTATTTTTTTCATTTTTAGTTTAAATTACTTAAATTATTCAAATTTGTTAACCAATGATTAAGTTTCGCTTTATAAGTAGTTTTTTGAAAGGTGATTTTTAAGATTAAGACTAAATTTAGAAAGTTGTTAGTACCCGTAAGGGTTTAAAAATCCTAACCCCCAAACTTGATTTTCTAGTTCTTAAAACCTTTTCTTAAAATCAGTTTTATCAAAAAAACCAGTAGCTAAATTGTAACCAATCTACCTAGTTAGCTATAATTTAACTTTTTTTCTCAACTTCGATCGAATGGCGACTCTAAAAACATTTTCAAAAAATAGAAGAACCAATTTTCTTTAAACTTTAGTCGAGGGTCAGTATTAAACAGGTAAGATTTAATATTGATTGGTTAAAAAAAAAAACTTATTTATAAAAAACCGAAAAAAAAAACCAGGCTCGGCACTTGGTATCCTTAAGTCGTATTAGAATTCGATTCCTATCTTTGACTTAAATGTTTTGTACATCTCCTTCCAGTACTTAAAGATTCTAAATGTTTCTGTCTCAACTCAATTCAAGCTATTTAATCCTTGGATAACGCAGATTTTTTTTTTCCATGTCATTCTACAAAGTATCAACTCATCTTAACAAATTCAGAAAGTTCGATACTTCTTAAAATCAAAGCTCTTAGTGTACTTTCCATTGTACTCTGACCCAAGACATTCTTATCAGCCAATAAATGTTGTGATAACATTCCCAATGACTTGATATTTACATTAATTATCATCTATCCAGCTTGTGTTGAGTTTATCATCTTACGAAAGTGGTAGAATTTAACTCTTAGCAAATTCTACGGTATAAGAGTACTTAGGAATAAGTTTACATTCTCAGATCATCTCCTTAGGTATCTAACTACTTCGTTAACCAAATATCTTACTTTCAAAAGTGATTATTTATCCTACACTCAATCATATATAACCTGTGAATGAGTATATAATTTAATCTCAATTGACTCCTTTGAGATAGAATCTCCTATTCTGCCAATATCATAAAGTCCTACGATATGAATTTTAATCAACTTTTTCCATATTCATATAATATATGTGATAAGTATGTTCTTCATACAAGTAATACTAACGAGATGTTACCTATGTAGGTCATACATCTATACTTGATATTAGAGCTTAGTATAGAATTGAAGTCTCTGAACTACCCTTTGAAAAATCACTTCCCGCCAATCTAATGTCACATAGTTCCTAAAAATAAGTCTTCCATTGACATTTCAGTATTCATAAATCAATTATATCAATTACATCTTGTATACACATAATAACAGCGAAGTATTCCCCATAATATCTAAGTTTTTACTTATTAGGAATTGATTACAAATCAACACCTATAAACATCATATCACCTATATCGATACATGTAATATAATAGCATCTGTATTTCTAAGATGTCACAATATCTCCTAATTAAAAGGTTAAAAAAAATTCCCCTATCAAATATCATATTTTAAATACTGCTTTCCTACGATCCATTTACTTAGGCCAATCTTCACATATACAAATTCTAGTACATTTAACATTATTTAGAGTCATATACTTCTTACTCATATATCCTTCAAATTTCAGCTTTCCAATGCTCAACCAGCTTAAGCAAATTCCCATACATTCATCGCAAAATACATCTATCTTTACTTAAAATCATATGCTTCAAATCTCAACTTACAATCCTAGAATATACATCAAAATTTGAAATTCACCTCAGAAAAGTGTACTTTAATATTTAACTCAATATTAAAGGAGAATTACATTAACATTAAACTTTTATCTAGTAAGAATCTACGCATAAACTTTCATACATATCAAAGGATCACAAACTCTCTTCCTAAATATATATTGCTTTTAGCTACAACTTCAATTAGTCATATACAGAATCATGTTTAGATTGGTAAAAGAATCGAAATACATCAGAATCTAAACTTTACTCTAAAAATTTGTATAAGGATTTAGCTTTATATCAAAGAGGAATGACATCCGAATTAAACCTTCACACAATTAGAAACTGCATATAAACTTATATATATATAAGATCTCATCAACGCCACTAGAAGAGTTAAAACATATCAAAAAACACTAAGCACACCAAAACAACAAAAGTCCATTATGAAATTATAACCGATACATGTCAAGAGTAGTTAAGTTCCTAAATGGCTTTATCAAAGAGAATTAAATCACTAAAGGTTATTTCCTTCCCTCGATATTTTCATCGTAAGTTCAATTTCATAATTTACAAATTTAATTCCCAAACAACCTACTACTTAAGTTTTAGAAACAATTTCTGCCTAAGGTTCTATTTTCTCCTTTATTTTATACTTCTTAGTTTGTATATCCATTTATGTCCATCCTTATTTCTTTGCTCGAATTGTAACGTTTAGAGTATAGTCAAAGTCTTCTTTAGAATCTTCATCTAAGTTTTATTTAGTTTAAATTTTATTATACTTCAAGGGGTTTCTTACAATTCAAATGAGGACTCAGGTTTATTAAAGTAAGACTTCTATGCCAACATTTTCCAGATGAAGGTTTGTAAGACCAAACAATGATACAGGGAAGGAATCTCCGAAAATATAAAATACGTTTATTATCACCTGGTTACAGCTTCTATAATTGTTCCTTTTCGACTTTTCAATCGTTAGTAATTGTATTATTGAATCCATTATAATCATGGCCTCCTTAATTATCAAATACATTTTCTCCAAAGTAGTAGTCGTAATATAACACTCTACTCATTCTCCAATACTTCCAATCACCCAACATTACAAGATAATTATCTCAATACATATATCCATACCTTATAATTTCACCAAATAGCTTTCTTTACCAAATAACTTCCTACACAAGGCTCCCACATGGTTATAATCAAGATCTTATCACCAACTAACTTTCTAATCAAATCTCTGAACCAAATATTAAGTCCTTCTCTTTACCAAACCAACCCTTTAAAGAACCCTATGAACTAATGCTAGTTACAAGTTTATTCTAAGCGACTCACTACGACGTCATATTTATGGTTACACACATGCTAATACATGATCATTTAGCAAGTTCATCATACCTATTAATACGATATCATCAAAACTTACAAACCCTCATATTCCTACTTTAATGCATTGAGCTCATAACTAGTAATTTGTATATGAATCAATTCAACTTTAATCTACGCAACTCTAAATCATATCCTATAGTAGAATATTATGCATATGAACTCCAAAACAACTACAAATGGTTTTCCTCAAGTTTAATTACAAATAATTTCAAAAAATCGCACTTTTCTCCAAATTTAGAGGTCCAAAAATTTTTAAAAATCATAAAAAATACTTTTGTCTGCAAAATCTTCATACAATTCTTTCATGCCATATGAGGATGTTCTAAAAAATGTCTGGTTGCGAAACTACATCAACAAGGTCATTTAAAAAAAAAAACTTCAAAAATTACTTGGTTTAAGCGATTTCTTAAGGAGGTCGTATATTCACTTAAAAATTTTATAAACTAGTAGTTTTCTCTAAAAGTGCATGTAAAAATATTTCAAAATAATTTTTCTCATAGTTCTTTGAATTAGTTTAATATTTTTACTAAATTAAGGAAAATCGAGTTGAGATTGTAACTCACTGTTGGATGGCAATTATGGTTTAACCTTAAGTTGCTCTTAAACCCGACTCTACGATCTAGCTCGGTATGCACAATTTTTCTTTCTATTTTTCCTAGAATTTTTCTTCCCATTTTCTTCCTTCCTCTTGATTTTCCTGAGACTCCTTATTCATCTATGAAAATCCAAAGAGCACATGGTGATAATTTCCAAGTGGTGTAATGCCCAAATGAGGATCTTCTCTCTCTTCAAGGGTTATATACCCTTTAATTCACACTTAATAAGTGTCCTAAACTATCTTAATCAACTAACAGTTGTCCCACTAATGTATCATACCCCATAGCTAGTAGGTTCTACTGGTTAGGTTAGTTTTTTTTTTTAATTTTTATTATTTTTCTTATTAACTTTTAGCTAATGACATGTATTTTCGAGCATTCTTAATGTTTTTAGGTATACATTTATGTATAATAATTAGATTCGAAGTATACGTACTATTTTTATATTTTATTTTATGTTTTTTTTATAATGCTATAGTGCAATTAATTTATCTCTAGAATTTAGTAAATTTTCGTTACTTAAGTCGCGCTTTTACAACGTATAAGATATAATATAATATAGTTTAGTAAAATTAATTATTTTTAGATATGATATTATTATCTTATTATATTTTCACAATTTGGGCATACGATGTATCCTTGTTTAACTCTTCAGACTTATACGTGACATATCGTCTTGATCGCCCTACTTTCACATATACCCTAAATCACTCACTCAAAACCTAACACATAGGACTATGGGGCTCACACCAAGTTAAAAAATAAATATGAGTTTTTGCTAGAGTAGGTGGCCTTCTTAGGCCACATAGTGCATAAAAAGGTATGTTAATGGATCTACAAAAGATAAAGGCATTAGTAGAATGGCTAAGACCTAAGACAATTCTAAAGATTAGAATTTTCATGGGCTTAGTAAGCTATTACCAGAATTTTTTAAAGGGTATTTTGAGATAGCAACCTTGGTAACTAAGATGACTTTAAAAGGGGTTAAGTTTAAGTGGAATGATAAGTAATAAAATAGCTTCCAACAGTTGAAGGAAAAGTTAATTTCATCACCAATTTTAGCCCTACCTAATGATAAAGAAGAGTTTGTTATTTCTAATGATGTCTTAATCCATGGGTTAGTGTCTATTCTGATGCAAAATAACAAAGTAATAATTTATGCCTCCTATTAGGTCAAGTCGTATGAGAAGAATTACCTTACCCATGACTCGGAACTTGTAGTAGTGATTCATCCTTTGAAGTTATGGAGACATTATTTGCTTAGAGAGAAGTGCAACATATTCAAGGATCACAAGTGCCTCAAGTATTTCTTTACCTAGAAAGAAGGGGACAAAGGGTAAAAGTGGAATGTTAAGTTGTCATGTCTTAAGATTAAGATCTAAATTGTAGTAAAATGAGATTCCAGCTCAGCACCCTTTGAAATTTAAATGTATATTGTCAACAATAAGGAGTTGATTATATTGGGTTCTAAGGAGGTGGTTGTTTTAGGTATGGATACTTTATGTGTATAGTTGTGCTTGCTAGATTGAAATTCAATGAATCTAATTAAATATCTAACCTCAAAAAATGTGTGTTGCATATACGTAGCTATGGTCAACACACTAGGAGCTATGGTCAACACATTAGGAGTGCTAGTATGTTAGCATAGCATCCCGATGATTTTCGTGTGACGCTATCCCAAGTGAAGTCGAACATTGAAATAATCTGAATAGATTTAGGTTCATTCATGGATGCTAGGATGTTGATTAGTACCTAACAACAATGCTATTTATATAAATGTGCCAAAACCATAAGTTACCTCGATTTTTGGATGCTAAAATTCTGTTATTTGCTGGACTAAAATGGTACTTATTGCATTTGTTGTTCCTATTGCGCATGTGAATTTGTGATATACTTACTCACACGCATGTGATTGTGGTATTCCATATAGGATTTCAACTCACCCTTTGGGGATTTTTGTTTTTAGTTACAACTACCATAGATGATGTTAATTTATATGACAAGTTAAGGTATGACCTTATCTATGATGTGCAAGATGATGCGAACTATCATTACTATATTTAGTAGCTAGCAAAGGGTTTACCTTAGAGACCTATTGTTTTCTAGTGTTGATGTATTAGGAGTTGAGACTCCAGTTTCTTATCAATTCTATTTATTAATCTAGCTTCATGTGGTAGCGTTGTGTTCTTATCCATTGGACAATTGATGTCGTAGGAGCCATTGTAGGACTCCAATTAGTTTGTTTGGTGTTATTATTATTGTTCAAATCCTAGTAGTGCCCATGGATGTGGTGAGACTCTATTGAGCCACCTAATAGACATTATATTCGGAGATTTCCTTTATATGAGATTGCCAATTATAGTATATATATATAGTGGATCATGAGCATATTTAGTTGGAGCGTTAATACATCATTATCTAGTAACAACACATGATAGGTTGTGACACTTGGGGATTTTGGAGCAACATGCTATATTTGTAAAAAAATCTATAGAATAATGTTTTACTTGACTATATTTAAATCAAAACCTATTTATTTTATTAATACATAACTCTTTTTTTCTTCATTTATTAAACTAATATAAATATAAATATATAATATATCAAAATTAAGCAAAACTCGTAATTTAATATTATAGATATAGTATTTTTTTTATTTTTTCTTTGCATTAATAGGTTATACGTTATAGCATTCTACTAGATGCAATAGGAACAGAAAAATTTTGCCCTGGACAGCACAGAAAACTAAGAGAATATGGAAATAAGAAAAAGGTCAAGCGTCTCAGTTCTCGTTTTGTGTTTGAAGATATTGGGAAAAAGTGTAAGCATAATGGGGAAAATGTTTTCCTTTTCTTTCTTTAATCTAGGTGTTTTTCTACTTCTACGCTATGTGTTAACAATTCTGATAGAAGAAAATTTAAAAAAAAAATAAAAATAGCGGTTCTGCCCTATGAGAATCTTCTTCGCTTGCTTCTCGTCTCTTCCTTTCGTGCTTTTAAGAATAGTAATGAGTTAGATAAAGTGGGATATGATCTTCAAATGGGTACTCTTCGTATAATATTTTACTTTGTTAAGGACCCCTAAAAACTATATGGATTACCAAGATAAACAATTAAGATATAAATAACCTCATTGTCCTACTCCTCTTGTAATTTTGGTTAAAAATCAATTTTTATGCCATGTTAGAGACCCAAACCATAATCCAGTCTATTCATATATGTGTAAAGCCCATCTTACAGAAAACTTCTCTAAGGACTTCAAATCAATTCTTCCGCAAGTCCTCAATTTTAAAGCATAAAAAGATTTTTTTTTTTTTCCTTTTCCTTATTTTTGAGAAAATGGAACATGACATGTGCAATAATTATATTGTCATAAATTAACCTTCCCCAATACAAAATCATTCTATCTTTCGGTTATGAGTTCATTAAGATGAGATTTGAGCTAATTAAAACAAGGATTTTGGATATTACTTCGTAAGAAAAAGTTGTACAAATATACGATCTAAATTTGAAACTAAATCGGTTAGAGGAAAAATACTTCTTGTAATAAAGAAGTTATGGACTACAGTTACCAAGTAACTGATAATTGGCTAGTATGTTTGATTGAATATATTGGGGTAACCATCTGGACTTAGCTTTTAGGCCTTCTAACTAAAAAACAGCATTGTTCACTCCTCTTTCTACTTTTGCATGAAGATCTCAATTTACATCATCACTATATCAATTTAGTAGCTCGTTCTAAACATTCTCATTTCTCTCTTTTCTCTCATCATTGATAGTAAAAAAACGTGTTTTCATTGAAACGAGTGAATTCCCTCTTTATTCCTCTATCTTCCTCTGCCCATTCTGCCTCGGAATCATGTATTCTCATTGCTTTATTCCTTTTCCTTCTTCTCAAGGTAAGGTTATGGAAAAATGATGTATTCGCAAGCAATTAACTCTCAAATGTTGATGCCAATATATTTCCTCTCTTCCTCGTAGCTCACCCGATTAGTTAGGGATAATAACAATCTCGTTAATCCATTCGAGCACGTTGGATGGTCCAGTTTTGTAAAACGTATAAAATAAATTTGAAGCCCAATTGAAATGCCATTCATCTCATGGTCTTGAGTAAAAGGCCATGAACATGCCCTATGAGTTTGATTACTGTTATGTATTAGTATAGAACAAAAGAATGGAGGTTTTATAATGCTTAAATCTCATTTGATCTCTTGTAATATAAAGATGGTTTTCTTCGTGGTAAGTTGAGCTTGTACTATAAATCGTATCAGGAAGACTGTATTTTAATATGTTGGGGTACTTGAAATTTATTTATTTATTTATTTATTCATTTATTTTTGTCTTAACTTAAAAAAGAAAAACTGAATTATAAATCGTAGAGTATCCATTTTCCAAAATGGAAATTTTCCGTGTTTTGACATGATGGAGCAATAGATGATCATATGTGATTGTCTAACAAAACTCTGTATTATAAATTTATAATTTTTGGTAAATTGGGTGTTTATCTATAAGAAATAAGGATGATATAAGTTGAGGATGCGACTTCTGACATTTTCATTCGCCTTAGTTGCAATTTCTCTTCTTCTCAATGTCAACCTTTTGTGCTTTTTTTTTTTTTTTCTTTTTCCGGAGGAAAAACAAAATAGTATAATAATATCAGGATTCTGTGAGTAATGGAAAAGACAAGGTGAGAAACATCCTTGCAAACTCTCTTGTCCATGAGTTCCTCAACATATGAACGAAGGTTAGTTGTGTAGGTGGTCCCAGCAAGTTGGCAAGATAATTGATATGCCACCCCACCATGCTAAGCCTAGACCTTAATGTCTAGCAATTTTGAAATCTCCATACTATTTGCAGTAATACAATTTTACATCATAACTGAATCTTGTGTCCCCAACTCAAATACTCAGAAATCATGAATTACATGATTAAAATACCATTTTTATTAGGCTACAATATATTTCGTATATTTCTTTTTAATCTAGCCAAACTAAATCAGCTGCTAGTCTTAGGCGGCTTTGTGATGTGAGTAAATAGGTTCAGAAACAAAAGTTTCGCCACTTTCTCCTCTCATAACAACTATGAAATGAAAAAACAAACGTCTATCCACAGTTTTACAATTTCTAGCTCCCTAACACCCAATTGCATACAGAAAAATGTGAGGAAGGAAAACAATCAGATTATTAAAACTAACAAAATTGGTAAAAGATCGGTCGACTACAAATGATATTGCAACTACAGAGAGATTGTCGCTGAGTTAGCGCATTCCTTTTTGCACTTTGGCATCTTCTGAGAAAGCATTCCACTCTAGTTGATGTTCAGGTGATATCTTCCGGTCAAAGCAACATCAGAGAGATGCTGACTACAAACACTAATATCGGGAGCTTTGGAATCTGTAAAACTAGGCTACCACCTTGAGGACTAACGGGTGCAAAAGCTGACGGGACAGTTCCATCTGTGCTTGAGTTTGAACTGCTTGAACAAACGTATGAGTGGTTTAAGTGTTAAGATCCAGATGATAAACCATATATACAATTTACTTGGCGAACAAAAGCATACGAGATGTGTTGTACATACCTCCCAGTAAAAACACATGATCCAGAACCTGGATGGGCAACAACAAAGAGCAAATTAGAAAACGGATATAAGTTGCTATTGAATATGTTACCAGAAAAATCATTCTTTTCTTCTCTGTTAAATTATAAACATTGTAATTTTTGTGAAAGGGAAACTGCTTGAAGACGTTTGATGTACTAAAGCAAAACCCTACCTTCCATCCCGAAGATTTTGTATGCTCTCCTCGGGATAAAGAAAGCTCTTAAAAAGTTTTGTGTCACAATATAGAAGTTTGGAAAGGGGGTCTGTAGTAGATTTCTTAATTCAGTCTTAAATTAAGAGGATTCTTATAACTGGGAGCCAGATCCTTATTTCAGAGATTTTGAAGCTATATTGTCTTCCAAGTGCTCTGTAAAGAGGGCTTAAGACTCGCTTCATGCTTAAAACAGACATAGAGCTTCCACCTACGAAGCTAATTAGCGCATTCTAATAACCATAATTAATTCAATGATAATGAAGTTATCACCTGCATCAAGCAGATGGAAACAAAACTTATATGGTGTATACAGATATCGTGAACAATAAGAAGCTGGAAGAAACAGAAGGAAACTCACTGGGGTCATCACTTGTAAGCATTGCTGTACCCTGAAAATCACATGTCCCACCAGAACTTTGCATTTTCTGATAATAATCGTTGTAGGCATACGAAGCATGGTTGGCAACTGTATTAGGAGTATAACAAGACTGTCCCTCTTGGATGGCTGAGCAGTTAGCAAGGCCTGGTCCACAAGCCCAATTTAGACCAGCTTGCAACTTGTCAGGATCAGCATCTGGCTTTGCCACACAGAAAACTCCAGAAGAATTTCCTGTAAGGCGGTTTGACGTACCCAAGCTGACAGGATAGACAGAAGTTCCATTTGTGAAAAAAAGACCCCAGTTTTTCTCTGAGACAGGTCCTGATCTTTGATCTTCATTGAATAACTCATAGACATAAGTGTTTATCGGTATGTCAGGCTGGCTTGGTGGACCTGAACCGTTTAAAACTCGAGTGATTAGATTGTTATTGAAGGTTTCAGCATTCGGTGCTGTTGCATCAGGTTCGTTTGCTCCACCAAACCAAGGCCAGCCAGTTTCTGTCACAGTAACCGGGATCCCAGTGAAGTTTAAAGCTGCCATTGAATAATATGCAGCATCCACCATGGCATCAAACATGCTATTATAATGGAAAAGAGTGTTTGGGTCAACAATCTGCTTGACTGAGGTCAGCGGCCGAAAAAGAGCATAGTCAATTGGAAAAATACCATCTCCTTCTGTGTATCCATAATATGGATATGCATTCAGCATGAAAAACGAATTTGTGTTTTTTAGGAATTGAAGAAGCTGATACATTGTCGAGTTCCAAGAAGAATTAAAAACTGCAGTGGATGGAGGGAAAGGCCTAGGGATGATATCCATCGAATGCGGGCTTGAGACTTTGACCCTATGATTGAGATTTGATGCAATCAGGGCTTTATGTAGGTAATTCATGGCTGGGACCAACACGGGGGCAGCATTAGGTATGGATGTAAGAACCTCACTGCCAACAGCAATGGCTGAGATATTGGTTGAAGGAAGGTAAGCTGCAACATTTCTATTAATCCAGGCAGCTGCAGCTGCTGGAGATTCTCCAATCCCTAAAACTTCCTCATTAGTGACGCTAACCATCACTTCAATACTACTGTTGGCAAGGGCTTTAAGCATGTGAGCATCAGCATCATAGAGTCGAGCATGGGTAATTTGATGAGCTTTTAAAAGTGATACTATATTTGAAGCTGCTGGCAGGTCAGAAACTTCGGTTCCAATGTTTACACCTGTAAATGCACCTGATGTGAAAATTTCAAGCACATTAGTTACATCTTGTAAAGTAATCTAATATCTAGATCCAACCATGTTAAAATGAAAGAAGGAATAGGAAGAAATGACAAAATGCTTGAACAGATAAACCATCACTTGTGACTGACAAGCTGTAATATTTCTTAACGACTGATTCAACAATCGAAAATTTCTAAAGCGACATGATAGGTTAATTTACAATAGAAACTCATCACATCTGCACTCAGTCTATTAGAAGGACAAAATGATTAATAGAACAATGTATTGAAGATCCATTTCGCCAACATCCACAAATACATCTGCATGTCCATGTCTACAGGTTTATGAACAAGTTAACAGCCTTAGTTGAACGTAGAATCACACGTTTCTTATTTTTTGAAACAACATAAAGTTTCTATCTGATGCTAGCTCAAGCCTATAGTATAAGAGTTTGCTAAGAGAACATAGTAACCTTGATGAATCCCGCAAAGAAATATCTCCTAAATAAGTGCACAACATGATGTGGCATATATTCTGGAACACCACTCGCTGAGCAAAGAGATTATCTGCTCATAAGCATTTTTTTTTTCCCTGTTTTTACTTTCAGTCCAATCAAGATAGATTTCTGACTTAGATATTTTCTCCAAACAACTGCATTGTCAGAGAAAGCATCAAAAAACAGAAAAGATTTTCAACTTACCAAATGTAGCAGAGCAGGTCCCAAGAAGAAGCAGAAGTATGCCTCCAAGCCATTTTGGCGGCATCATTGCCAACAAACTCTCACTCAAACCCTCAATTCCTGTTTCTTGTCTTCAGGGACAGCTGATAGCCTTGATGCAACAAGATAACTACTAATGTATCAGGAGACTAGTGAAATGACTGATGGTTAAATGCTCAATGTTGTGTGACATGAGAACAGGAAAGGACCCAATATTCCTAAAATAACCAGCAAAACTACTAATACAACTAATCCATTCTGAAAAAACTTAATAAAGTCAAATAATAAAGTGATTGGCCCAACTTCTCAGAGCAAATACTTCAAAAGATCTCCTATTCTAAAGTAGTAAATAATCAGATTACAAATGCAATAATACTGCTCGAAATGTGACAAATATATGCTCCACTATATAAACAATGTTTATATGGAGCATATCTAGCTGTAAATGTAGCTTTTACAACAAGTCAAAGAACATCAAAGGAATACCCAGCATTCATTGTCTAGTCAGCCTTCATCGCCCATTTGTTAAGCATGTATTGCAAACTTAGCTTTGTCTAGAAAGCTCCCTTCTCTCAAAAGACTCCAAAGAGAAAAACGGAAAACAACAATTAATAAGCCAAGCTTCCTAATTAGTCGAAGTAGATAAGCAATTGAAAGATCTCCACCGCCATGCCATAAGATAGAAGTGTTCATTATCATTCCTAGTTAACCAAATGATGCAGACAATAATGGATGCCAGTCCCATAATACTATATTTAGATACATTTACAGCTACTGAACAGAACCCAAACACTCAACCACCCCGTAGACACACGCATGCAGTCCTGAGCAAATTCAGAAACCCCCACAGTTTCCACCATAATAAGCTCGATATCTTGTTAAGTAAGTGCACCAATGCACAGGTCAAAAAGATTGGAGGGTACAGAAATCAAAACTGCCCCCTGACCCAGCTCTTAGTCAAAAAGTTTCCAACCAATAAAAACTTGGCTTGCACATAACAAGGGGGGAGCACTAACTTCATGCCTACTCAACCAAAACATCTATTTATAACGCCATAAAAAGATCATCTTGCAGAAAAGGGGGGGAAAAAAAGGAGCACCCAATAGACCAAATCAGCATTCAAACCTCAAATATGTGAAGAAAAAAAAATAATAATAAAGATTCCAGCACTAAATAACCACCAGCAACAAGAAAAAACCACATTTCAAAAACCCCAAAAATGTTAAGTCAGATGTGAAGAAGACATACCCAGATATATAAATTAAAAAAATTGTTGGTGAAGACTCAAAAGTACGCACACGGTTTGATGAACAGTATCAAATCTTTGAATTTGAAGAGAGCTTACTACACATGACGTACCAATTCCTTGAGAAAGAATCTACGACCGAATCCACAAGGATTTTATCAACTCCTGCATAATGAAAAAGAGAAAAAGTTCACTTCTTTACACTCCCTGCAAACACAAAGTTAAACTCCCGAGCTCTTGAAAAACCTCTGGACACGGTAGTGATGTGGATGTTGTACTAAAAAATTATTTTTTGAAACACATTCTCCCCTGCAGTCATCTCGCATTAATATGACCTTACCCCACAAATGAATTAATAAGTGTTTTAAAGATTTTTCTATTTAAGAAAATAAAAACATATTTTTTCCACCTTAATTAAGTAACCCACAAGCACTTGTAATTTCAAAATATATTGTTAAAGTTTTTTCCTTTTTCCGATAATACCTTGTTGTCAAAGTTGGAAAAAGAGACTTTTAAAAAAAGTTTTATTCTACAATTTATGGAAAGTATAAGTAAATAAGAAGTTTCTTAGCAATTGCTTTTAGTATTGTTACATAAATAGATTTGTTAAGTACTCGCTGAATGACAAAAGAAAAATTAATTATATATTCATATGTACTTAAAGACGAAAAGTAATCTACTTATCAGGAAATTACTAAAAAAGTTGAGCTGATGGTAACTTGTGAGAGGCCCGAAAAAGACAGGTTCCGCAGTTCTACAGTTTGCCATCGAACTCAGCTTTCTAGTCAGCGTAAATTTAAGCTGTTTACTTGGTTTGGTTTTATTGTTTGTCCTTTACTATGCTTTTTCTGGGTGATTTTGTTTGGATTCATGTGGCGTTTGAGTCCATTGAAAATATCGTCGTCCGACCAGTTTTTAATTATGAAAGCAGGAGAAGAAGTTTCAGGATTCGAACGAGCGATGGTCACTTTTGAGATTCTCTCTTCACGAAACCAAAAGTTAATATTAATGCCGAAATGATCTCATCGGTCAGACAAAAGGAAGTCGAAATGACGTGGTGGATACTTGAGGTGGACTATAATAACGTTTTTTTAATTGTATAAATGTAATTAATTATGGTCCCAAAAGGTTTTACCTTTTCCTCAAAGTGAAATATGCTATGTGTTTTTTTTTTGGACCCATTTTACTTTTTATTTGATTTTAGATTTGAATTATTTAAATAATTATATTTTTAACCGTTTAAATCTAAAAATATAAAAATTAAAGATAAAATGGAGGGTTGGATCAATTCTAAAAAAAATATGAATACAATTATAAAAGTTAAATTTTAAAAGATTTTTTTATAATCAAAACTATTCAATTTTACATCTGTATAATTTTTGGAATTTATCTTTTCAGTTTTTCACTTTTATAAATGCTTATTAGAACTTTTTTCAACATCATAACTTTATAGTTTTACATTTTTATAATTTTTAGAGTCTACCTTTTCGATTTCTCATTTTTATGAATTATATTACGGAGAGTTTCCACAATCTCGTTTTCCATTTTGATAAAACCAATCAAGCTCTTCATTCCACCATTAATTTATATTTCTATAAATCTAGATTATAAATTCACAATTAGTTCAATAATTTAAATTTAAAGGAATCTAAATTAAGGGTCAATAGATGAACTAGTTTCGTAAAAAAATAAAGATGGAACGTAGGAAAATCTCTTACTATAACATATAATTTTGAAAATTCTTTTATCATGCTATCTTGTAAATTTTATAATTTTTAAAATTACATTTTCTATATCAATTTTTTATTATTATTTCAAAAGTTTTTATAATGATACCTTTTTATATAACGAGGTGTTCCAATTTATCTTTTCTTTTCTTTTTCTTTCTGACAATTCTCCCTCTTCTGTTTTGAACGTTGTTATATTTCATGAAAAGACACCGCATTAATACTTTCTTTTGATACAAAGAAAAGAAGTAATTAGTAAATCTTATAACAAACTCTTTACTTCTCCTTTTTCTATTTTTTATTTAAAATAAAAAACTTTGTGGAAAAGTTGCGAGCTACACATAATTGGGCCAAAAATTATGCAACTTTTGGTATATATTGTTATATTCTTATACCTCAAGAGATTAAAAAATTTTGTTCTAAACAATATGATATTTTATACAACAATCAATTGCTACATAAATTATTGTGTATAAAATATATTTATATAGTTAAATAAATGCGTTCACATAATTTCTTAAATATAAATTTATTAAAATATTAACAACCACCATCTTTTTGCATTAATATTTTATTTTCATCAATATAAATATATATATAATTCAAAATATAACCGCACACTGCATGGGCATTAACTAGTTTACTTAATTATTATTGCTGCATAGATTTTGAAGCCGAATCACATTTGAGTCAATTTTGCCAGGTTATTGTTATTGGCGATAAATAAAATAAAAGGCAAAAGATAATAATGAGTGAATAATTTTTTTATTAAAAAAAGTACCTAATAAGAATGGAGGGGAAAAAAATAAAAAATAAAAAAATTCCAAAAATATTGGTCCTGAAAAAATAATCGTAAAATTATGATACTTGAAATCACCTCATGATAATTCCATTTTAATCCTAATGAAATCGCCTCTCAATGGCTCTAATGCACATGCAAATAAATTTTTACTAATACTAAAATCACCTTTTCTGGAAACTATTTTAATTCAAATTGAAACCGTCTTTTTAAAATGTGTTTTCAAATGCCATGGTCTCATGATTATTTTTTCAAGATGGATTTTTGTAAATTTTTTTTTTTTTTTACAATTTTTTTCCTTTCCCAAGGATGGAGGGGTATCTCTTAATCCTTTATATAAATAGGCCTTGAACCTCTTCTCATATATTGTCCTAAAAAGTATTTTTGTTTCATGGAGATAGAAAAGATGCATTATTTAAATAAATATACATATATAATTTTTTGCAATCAATATCATAAATAATTGAATTATATAGTTATTTTATACTTATACTGAGCAACTTCGGCTCTCTATTTTGTGGACACATTATTTATGCATATCATGAGTAGATTTCTAAGAGATTTTTATACGTATGATTTTTAGGAACGACCATTGTCTAAGGTTGTAGGTGGTTGTATTTTGTATATTTTGGTTTTGTGAATAATTAGAATTAAAAGAGAATATAAACATATAAATCTAATTGAGAAGATAGAGATTGCCATAATTAAATTAATTTGAATTTGCTTTAATTAATCTAATTGATAAATTTATAGACATCAAAGTGAAGGAGCTACAATCCTGTCTTCCATTTTGTCATGACCGATTTAATCCTTTAATTCCACTATTGATTTACATTCTTTTAAATTTAGACTATTGAATTCATAATTAATTTAATGATTCAAATTTAAATAAATGTAAATAAAGAGTAAAATTGAAAGCTTGACTGATTCCCTAATAAAATAAAGATGGTATCGTATAAAAATCTCTAAAGTTAATACAAGTAAAAGGGTTTAAACACCACAATTCAACAAATTGATAAGTTTTGTGTAAGAGAAGAAAATGTTCTCTCTTATGTTACTTTTTAGTACATACAAAAAAGATTCATGATTTTGTGTTCCATTCTCTTTCTCATATTTAAAAGTACTTTTAGAAGGCAACACTGCAATTCCTTGGAATTTTTCATTTCAACTTCAAAGAGAATCCAACAAGGGAGAATTGGCAATTCTGCACTTAGGGAGGTAGAATTGTGATTCATTCCATCCTCATTAATAATCGTTAATTTTTTTATCGTTAATTTTCTATTTTTGTTAAGAAGAAAATTTGTTATTATTAAGAAAACTGCAAAATTACGCAGCTTGGCTAATACTAGCCTCCAAAGTTTTCGAAATAAGATTGGTAAGAAGAAATTTAAGAAAAGGGTCTAGAGGATTTCTATCCTAAAAACACGAACAAATAACCTTTCTACCTTGAGTGTTGACACAATCAATGCATGCATATGCTTTCCTACTATAAAGAGAAAAATATACTAAGAAAAATAACGTTTCAAAGACATAACATCATTAATAATAGTCTTTAATGTCCAGCTACAATTCATCCCAATTAGGTTGTTGTATACCCGAATTGAGTATGTTTCAACACATATTCGACTCCATCTTTTGTCCTTTGTTAACTATATTGCCAACTTAATTGCAAAAGCTCTTACTAGATTAACACCAACCACTTCAAATGGAGATGCCATTCCTATAAGTAAACATCCATTGCTATCTAGCCCCTGCCTTCCCACTTGGTTCATCTTAAGCTCCATGGCAATTAACTTTAACAAAATCTTCTCATGGCTTAGACCATTATCTAGCAAGATTACCCATTGCATATTCTTAGGAATATTTCTTCCTTTTTACAGTTAAGCTAACAAACTCTAAATAAGAAGATTTGTTAAAACTAATATCCTCTATTGTATTTGGTAACAAATCATCACACACCCTTCTGCATCTCATTTTTCATATATACGACATATCACAAACTATCTTGGTAAAAAAGACTTTAGGATACTCACCTCCTTCCAGCAAATTCTTTTAACCCAAAAGCCAACCATCTAGAGTAATGATATTACTAGTATGCATCCTTAAGCCAACACATTCAAACCAACACAATTTTGTCCATTCACATTGTAAAAACGTATGTTCTATTGATTATTCCAATGCATAGAAATTGTAACACAGGCTTTCACCTATTCTTCTCTTATTCAAGTTACCCTTTGTTCCTAGTACATTATGACATGCACACCATAATAAATGCTTCCACCTCATCATGATAATCAACATTCCATAAAATCCTCCGAATTGCTTTAATAATAACATAAGAACTAGAGGAAGGGTTTCCATCTACCAAAAAAAAATGGCTTTTTCTTGTACTTCAATGCCCTATTTTGACAGTGTACATACCTAGACCCGAGTAAGGCTCGATTCTAAACCATAAACTAACTTAGCCTGGAAGTAGCCAAACCTAGACCGTCCGAAGAACCACCGGGCTTAAAGGGCCTAAGTAGTTCGCTCAAGTGAAACTATTTAAACCAGCAGTCCTTAAACCGTCGAAAACTAACAAAAAAAAAAAGAAGTTGTTCGATCATTTTTACCCTCCTCCCTCTACCTCTAACTTTCCGTAAATTTTCTCCTACTCCCTTTAACTCTAAGCTTTGTTAGAAGAATAATTGCGGCCAATTGAAAATTGATCGTAAACATTCGGCACATGCATATTGAATTTAAATTGTAAAATTCAAAAATTGCGGTACCCAGAAATTTTGAAAATTCGAATTTTCCAGATTTAAACAACGCTTTCATACATTCATCGGTCCTTATAAATAGAATTATATTGATATATAGCAGTTATTACTCCACAAACTAATTAAAACACTTGAACTCCAATCATTCTGTCTTCGAAATTTTTCAATTATGAAACATTGTCATATAAATATTTCCTTCCATTAACAACCAATATCTAAGCATATTTCTTTATTTCACTCCACTAAACCATTTGCATTAGTAAATAACATTGACATACACTTACCTATGACATAATTTTCACTTTGTGTTATCTTACATATTATTTCTATGTTTCATTCATAAATCTTTGTTGTAGTAAATAAGAGAAAAAAAAAATTTAGCATTCATAGAAAGATTTTTGCATCGTACCTTTTTTAGTAAGAAGCACGATTCCTCATTTAGTAGAAAAAGTAAGACTAAGGGTAAGAGTACTAGAACTAGTACCTTGTATGAGCCACAACAATTCGACGACGTTCAAACGTACCTAGATAATGAGTACAACTTGCATAAGCAAAGGACATATGATGTAATTGAGAACGTAAGAGAACAAGTTACACTACCTCCTGGGTTCGATTTAGAACCTCATCGCACGAGAAATCGCAACACACCACCTCTCAACTTTGACGTTGAATCTCAACACATGAATTATCGAGGCATACTACTTCTCAGTTTTGAACCTCCACACATAAGTGTTCCTAAATGTCTTACTAAATTCAAACCTCCCCGTATGAGTGTTCTTATACAACCCATAAGATTTTAATCCCCATGGATGAGTTACCCCATAAGCATGTTTAGGGATGAGGAGGATAAGATAAAAATTATTTCCAAACTAAAAGAGTAACATGTGGGACAACATAAACTTCATAGTTCGAGACCTTCAAGCTTAGGTAAGCTCCCTAAACCCAGTAAGTGTAATATTTTACTACCTATTTCCATAAATGTACAGACGAAAGTAGAAACTTGAGAGTATTTTGTAACTACTGCAACGCAAGTTACTTGTGAAAAACAAAAGAGGAATATGGTACCCTTAGTAGGTACTTAAGGTCGAAGCATCCTAAGGAGATGAGAATAAATAGTACATAACAACAAATTATCTAAGGCGATGGTTCATCCAGTCAACTGCTAATGAGGTATGATGAAGAGAGGCACAAATACAACCCGGCACAGTACCTGGAGAACATGCACGTATCATTCAACGTGAGTGTATCAAAGTAGCAGAGTCAATATGAGTGAGAGACATTCTACCCCAACTTATGACAACTTAGTCACAAAACATTAACCTGAGCTACGTAGAAGCTTTACTGCAAAGGTAAGAAGGAGATCGTAGGTAAGTTAGTTTCCCTTAATACATATGTGTCTATATGTACAGACATAAGGAAAGATCCTTTTGTAATAATTCTTATGTAGGTGTTACTATTCACTAGATAAAAGATAATTGGCAACTTAATAAATGACTGTTGGCTTTAAGGGTATGTAATGAGCGACACACGATGTAAAATATGTATAAAATTATTAAAGAATTCCTAAATGAGTATAGATTAATAAAGATAACAGTCAACCAGCGTTTGGGGGTGGGGGTGGAGGGGTTTCCACATACCTTGTGCATGTCATATTCTTAACTTATATGTCAAGGATGGAATTACAATTTTGTAGAACAGTATAACTCTAATCAAGAACATCATGAAGACAATAATAGAAAGGCCATCCCTTCACAATAAGTGGAGGAACTTCTACATAGAGTGTGGGAAGAGACCTTAGAGGTTTAAGATAGATGTTTAACATCGTTGAAACTCGACTTACGAGTTGTTACATAGCATGATTCCTTATAGCGAACTGTTGTGTGACTTTGCAATATATAACATGCAAGAAGTTAACATTCTCCCTAGGAACTAGGATATATGTATTAAGTTGCTAAAGGTTTTGAAAGTTTCTCATGATGCTACTAAGATTTTCTCATAAGTTTATAGGCTCGGTATACACTTGTTTGTTATGTTAGTCGTCGGTGTATCTGGCATGCTACTTTAGGCTTGTAAGGACTCAAACTTACACGCTTGTGTATACAATATGAAGTTGAAGTGGTTAACTTATTATAAAGACATTCCTCGTATTTATTTTATAGCAACTATTCTAAATCTTCGTTGTAAAGTGAAATTATTACTAATGTATTTTAAAACTTATTACGATTACATTCAAAATCTAACGTATTCCCAAGATGTGTATAGCTTGAAAGCACAGCAAGAAGTGTCGACAGTAACGGTCGCGACGGCTACAACGACTGATATAGAGGAGATGCTTAACTATTACAAAAGTCAGTACAATGGCTAGTCATTGTTCTCTTCTTTGCCACCCACCAAGGAGCGACATTACTCATTTATTGATAAGAAGTTACTAGCATAAAAATTGAAGAGACAGCGGTCTAGTAATCTAGTAATCCAATGTTTGAGTTATAGCACTACACTAATATGAATTTTAAGTTTTCTGATAATGTCTTCATCAAGGACTTCAATATTTTAGAGTAGTAGCAAAGTATACAAGAGATTACCTACTCCTATCTTACATCGCTAATGAAGTACTTGCTGCTCCAACTTCAACGATCGCCATTGAACAAGCATTTACTACAGCAATCTTGATCATTAACGAATGTCAAACCTCCCTATCTATTGTCAATGTTGAGGCAAATGCTTACACAGAAGATTGGTACAAGGCAGCCTGTAGATGACAAGAACCATACGAGACATCAAACGAAGAGAATAATTACTTCAATGATTGGAACTAATCTGATGGAAGCTCAAGCTCAGCCATAGGTTCTACTCGTGGTCATGAACGTGAATAGCTACCTCAAGAGGAGACATAGTAAGTTTTCTTTTCGTCCTTTTGCGAAAAAGGAAAAGTTTTATCATGTAGAAAAATCCTTTTTCCCAATTATTCAAAAAAAAGTAAATAGCATGGTTTTCCCAAAAGTAGTGATCTAGCATTGGGGTTTCCAAAATAATGACCAAGTGAAATTATTTTCTTTCAAAAAATTTAAATTAGATAGTCAAGGACACTTGGATTCTTTTCGCAAAATGTAAAATTGACTAACAGACTAAAGGTTTTCTAAAAATCCAAACCGAACTATGGCGGTTTGATTTCGATTAGCAAATACGTAGATAACTTCCGAGTGATAGTAAAATATAGTAAAAAATATTTTCCCTCTATCCACTTTACTTTACTCAATTAAATTAGTTATTCGTATTGTAAGAGACATCGCTATATTTTCATTTTTTCCATTTGTAATGTATGCTTTATGGAAAGAGGAAAGGGAAAAAAAAAGGGTTAAAGGCTTGGCAAGAAAAGAGGGAAAAAATTATGGAAAGAGAGGAAAAATAAAATAAAATAAGAAAAAACGAAAAATAAAATAAAATAAAAAGGTTCGAGGGCCTTGAATCGGCCTTCAAACCGCTGAGCCTATTGAATTAGTTCGAAACCAGAACAATTAGCTCACGGGCCAGTCAAAGTTCACCATGTCCTCTACAATTCAAGGTCGGTTCGGCCCTTCGCCCAAGTCTATACATACCTAAGTCTTCAAAAGGCCATATAATCCTATCAATTATAGTTGTTCATGTCATAAGAATCTATAATATAATTGTTGCAACTTTAGCTCATAGCAAGTTCTTACTATGCTAATATCCTAGGAACAATTAGGAGTTGTAATTAATTCTTCTAATCTCATGGTAACGTTCCTTAAGTTAGTCTCTTCAAGATTAATCTTCAAGCTCAATTCTTCTCCCTATACCATTAAGGATCCATATATCTTTAAACACTCACCAATCTAATGTATGCATTTGTCTTTAATGGCATCCCTTCCCATCAAAATACTTTACCATAGCAACAATACTTTTCTTCCTCTCTTTGCAATAAAATAAAATTGAAATTTGGAAAATAAATTTCCTTTAATACCTTTCCCATAAAAGATGAGGATTAGAAACTATCTTCTATACAAGTTTCCTTAGGTAAATGCCATTAAAGTCTTCTAATTCCTTAAACCTTAATCCGTCGTTAGCTTTTAAAATTGACAAATCACTCTATCCTCTTCTAAGTCATTCTTCTACCTAATTGTCGCTAGTCTACCAAAAGTTAAATACTAAAGAGGAAACTTATGTGCATCATTTCTTTAGAAATTTAAAAACCAACATGGAATAAGTTGGAATTGCAAAAGCCATTATCTTTATCAATATTTATCTACCCCCATGTGACAATAGAGCTCTTCTAACCTTGTAGTTTACAAGCGAACCTCTTTTTGGTTGCTTTGAGTACAGACATTTTCGATCTTCCTTAAATAGTTGGAAAACCAATATATATATATTGGTACTATCTAATGATGGAATCTTAATGATTAAATTGGGGAGACCTTTGCCTTCTTCACTTATGTCCTTGTCAAAATACAAAATGGATTTACCAAAATTAATATGACAATAACCAACCAAGACATCCTTTAAAATTCTAACATTATTAACATTAGTTTCAATAAAAAATAGTGAATCATGTGCAAAATACAAACATATCAACTCTGGACAAGATATCTTGATTTTAATGCGTCATATTCTACCATGATAAGATGCTCTCATTATTGATCTTGAGAATACATTAGACGTTAGGAGAAAAAGATATGAGGATAAAGGGTCCCCTTACCTAATTCCCTTAGTTAGGTGAAAATTGCCCAATATCTTATCATTTACAATTAAATTAAAGTTCATACAGCAAACACGTTTCATCATCCATTGAAAATATTAACAAAACCTAATTTTTCGAAGATTTTCCAAAAAAAAAAAAATAGTTGACTTTATCATAGACTTTCATCATATCTATCTTGATAGCATACTAACAATTCCTATTTCACCTTTTTAATTTAAGAGAACGAAAAGTTTCATGAGCTATCACTACGTTGTCTTGAATAAGGTAATTAGGAAAAATGCATTTTGAAAAGGAGAAATAATAGCATCAATAAAAAGATTTAACCTATTAGTTAAGAATATTTTGAAAGAGAAACTGCATAAACTAATAAGCCGAAAATGACTTAAATCTTTCGGGTTTTTAATCTTAGGAATCAACAAAATTTTAGTTCTATTGAGACTGGGAGGAATGTTACCTAAAATCATGAAATTACACATAGCTACAAAGTCCAAATGACCAATTATTCCCTAATAAGCTTAGTAAAATAACCCATTCAAACCATCTGGTCTAAGTGCTTTGTTTGCTATTAATTGAAACTCTTCAAATGATATTGCCTTAGTTAAACCTTCATTCATTTTTGGAGTAGTTGAGCGGTGAACATTAGACAAAGCTTCATCCACATTAGAGACCTGTTCTTTTATATACAACCCTTGAAAAAGTCGCAAGAATTCCTTTTCAATTTCCACTTCATCTTCAATCCACTTTTTGACAGGATCCTTAATCCTTTTGATTTTACATACACAATGATTAATGGTTGTCTTATGAAAAAATTGTTTTTTTATCTCTAATAGTAATTGACTTTAACCAAGCCTTTTGACTTTAATGGATTTCCTCTTTTTCAAGAGCTTCTTTAAGAGCTAACATGATTTCCTCCTCTTCATTCTTGATTTCCTAATCAATTGGCTTATTTTGCATAGTAGACAACTAAACCTTCAAATAATCACTAACCTTGCTAAAATTCAAAACATTCTATTTATTCCATCTCTTCAAATTACGATGGCGTTGATTTAGGAACAAGATGAAAGCTTCCATATTTGTAAATCCAATCTGAGAATTCCACATTTTCTTAATAATTTTCATGCAATCCTCATAATTTAACGAAGTCTGCTCAAATCGAAAGAGTTTTGGGGACTTCATTGAGTAACTACCAAATGATAAAAACAATTGGTGAATGATCAAAGCTTGCAATAAGTAAGATTGATAAGCAACCATTAGGAAACAAATTCAACCACATCTCATTCGTAATGCCTATATCGATCTTCTTCTTAACCTTCTCAAAACCTTTTCTCTTATTGGTCCATGTAAAGAAAGGACCATCATCTTCTAACTTTATTAACTGTGTATTGGAAATCAAAATTTGGAAGCTGTCAATTTGTCACTAGAGCTTAAGGAAACCACCACTCTTTTCATATTGATATCGAATCTCATTCCAATCTCTTAAATAACACCAAGGTTTGTCCACCACACATGATATTCTTGAAATATATTACAAAAGATCAATCTTTTCTCAAAAGTGGGAGGTATGTATACCTAAGAAATCCAAAGAGCATCGTTATTATTTTTAACCTTTTCCTTTGATCTACACAAGGCGTCTATGATTAACTCGCTTTAAAGTAAATAGTTCGTAATTTAAATAAGTTATTTACCTAAGAAAGTAAGAAAGCATATATATACACTAGAATTTAGTTATTATAATTAACGGTTTCAATGTTTCATCGTAATTTATTTCCTAGTTAATACATTATTAAAAAATAAAAAATTCTAAAATAAAAGCTTAGACCTAAAAAATATATGTCTATTCTTCAAATGTTTTTCTTTACTCCCTAGTATCTAACAGTTGTTAACTTAAGGGTAGTTGTAAACCGCTTTTTAGCTAATACTTATAACGACATCTATAGGGATGTAAGCAATCACAGTTTAATAAGTTAGGACGAAGGCTTAAAATCATACAGCAAACACAAATAGGGTTATCAACCAAATCACTTAGTTAGATGCTATGCAAGTACAAGCAAATGTCATCGCATGACATTATCTAACCTGTCATAAGATTAGAGAAATTGCACCTATTCTAATTTGGGTTGAGGAGTTACCATTAATGTAACAGCTCACAACCAAACCCAGGCATGTACAATGGAGACACCGCTCCTCCCGTGACTACCTTCGAACTATTGATTTCACCCTTGCCACAACCTCTTCACCTGTCACTTAGTTCGACTAAGGATTAAGAAGAGACCAATTATGCTATCCAACGCTATCCCTTTCAAAGTAGTCAGTATTTGGTCGAAGAATCTTAATATTCCCCTAATGGGTTGCTATGCATGCTCAATTCATATTTACAAGTCATGTATTTAGTTAGGTTTAGTTTAGAGTGATCAATCATTTCATACCAATCATACAATACAAGTCAAAGCAGCATATCAAAATCATATCATCAACTCAGAATAAGCACAATCAAGTACAATTTCAAGCCTCCAAAATACAACACTATATTAATCCCAACTTATTTGGACACCTCACTTGAGGTTTAATTCGCTCAGGCGATCGTCAATGATCCCTATAATACCAACGTTGTCTTAGTTTTTCTATAACTATTATAGATTAGTTTTTATCCAATAACACTTATTGTAATCTTTGGTTTAAGGTTAAATATGTCTAATTATCTAGGTTTTCAAATATTTTACAATTATTCTGGGTTTGGGGTTATGTTAAGGTTTAGTTTCTGCATCGATTTCTAAATTATGTTCTAGTTCAATTTCAAAGTATAGTTTTATACACAAACCTTAGAAACTCGTTTCAGTCCATAATATGAAATTAATCACATTATTTTCAGGTATCCTCAATATTATTTTTGGTCTTTAACTAATGTTCTAGTCTATGCGGTACATCTTAATCCTGATTTAACTACCAAATTTACTCTCAATATGAGAAAATCTTACATTTTTCATATAATTACCCTAATTTAAGTTTCCTACCATATTTTTTATATATTCCTATTATTAGTATAATATCAAATTTTATTCTAATATTTTCCATTTATTATATTTCTAATGTTGCATATTACATACATAATATACATATAATATTTCTATCACTCTAAATGCCGTTCCCTAACATCAATTAACATCTCAAAATATCTAAATTCATCCCAAATAAGATTTTACACCTAATTATCCTAATTTACAAAATTAACTTAAAATATACCATTTTTACCTATTACATATATACTACATAATACCCTAATAATTACATCTAGCACCCTAAATGTCATAAATATCACACTTCATCAGATTTCAACGTCCTTAAACATATAATGACTCATTGAATCAGTAATAACTCATTTAATTACTTAATTAACCCTAAATTACCCATTTTATACATCATTCTAAAGCTTAAAAATTATCTAAAAATTTCAAAAATTAACTTTTAAAAAAGGGCTTCATAGAAATATTGTATAACTCCTAAGTAGTCTATGCAAAAATTTTGGGCTCAAAACTATACTCTTAAGGTCATTTATTTCTAAACCGAACATAGCTCATGTTTATGAGATTTTTTAAGGACCATATATCACGGGACATATTTTTTATCAAAATAAAAATTTCCCTTAAATCTAAATGCTAAAATATCTCAAAATTCATAATTTTAGAAATATTTTTGATAATTTAAGCAAAATCGGGTAGAAATTAAAACTTATTGACATTGGTTGCTCCGACCACCAAGGCTCTGTTGGCAAGGTTAGGCGTTGATTTTGGAGTGGGGTGGTGGTGGTGGTGATCCGTTGGTTCAGCATAAATGCTCTAATTGTATAGATTTTTCAAATTTTTGTAAAAACCTAAATTTTCTCTCAAATTTCGATGCTCTCAAATTTTTTTCAACTTCAAATTGACCAAATGAGCTCTTATAATTTTTTTGCTATTTATAAAGCTATAAAGTAGTTTTAGTGCATTTAATTAGACAAGACAATTGCTTATCCTCTTCTATTTTTGACTTTTTGCTTGTCTTAATTTAATCGATTGCTTTTATTTATTTAGTTCCAACTTGTCATGCCTCAATTCTGGATGTTTCGTCATTTTTCCTAATTTTTATTGATTGTTCCTTAATTAATTATGAATTTTATTTAATTAATTAACCTTATTTTAGCATATTTTGCGTATTTTAAGTAATTACGCGTATTTTTACTTACATGTAAATACATATATGGTATAAATAAATACTCCTAAATATTATTTAAGTTATTTTATGATTTTTTGTGTACATATAATTTATCTCTAACGATTCGTTAGTTATTGAAATATATTCTATGCATTATCGATAAATAACAAGTAATATATTTAAAATTTGAAAATTTTATATTCTTTTGTTTTATTACTTATTTTCCTAAATTCAAACTTATAAGATCACTTTTACTAATATTTTTAGCTTTACTTTATAGTTTAGGCTCGATTGGATCTTTTAGCTGACCATCCTAAATTGTATGAATTTAACCTCGAGTAGCTGATTATGGAGCTTATAGAGACTTGCATGCTCTACATAAAAACCATGGTCAAAACCAAGCTTTCCTCTAAGATAGTCTACATAAGAACTATTATTCGGAATCTCCACTAGGAAGACTAATAAGGGTTTAAATTTCTACATATCCCTTTTGAGAGCTTTAACTATGCTAGGGTGTTGATGGCTAAAATTTGGCCTAGGCCTTAAAGGCCAAAAATAAGCTAAAGAGCCAATAAGGTAGCCTAAAGCCTAATGTGTAAAGAAAAGTGTCTCGAGTAAACAAGATGGTGCCTAGCCCTAAATTACTATTAAGCTTGAATTTTTCGGTTTTATTTTCCTTAATCCGATCAATATTAAGCTCTACTTGTTTGGTATTAACTATCGATTAAGAATTTAAAAAAATCTAGTTTTTTATTGATTTTTAAAAAATATTTAGAGTCGCCACCTAACTAGGGTCAAGAAAAAGTTAAGTTATAACCAGTTAGGTGAATTGGTTATAATCTAACTATCGATCTTCAATAAAATTAATTTTGAAAATGGTTTTTGAAACCAAAGATCTTAAATTTAGGGGCTAACCTGTTAAAATCTCATGGGTACCACTTTATCCTTCCGAATTTAGTTTTATTTCTCAAATACCCTTTTAACTGAAAGAAATAATTCTAGATTTGCAAATAAAGAAAATTAATTTTATTTTGAAAAAGAGAAAATAAGAAATTTAATTTATTTACAAAAGGAACAATAAAATTTTTTTTCATTTTAAGTCGCCCCATAGGTACTTACGTATCTTTTAGTCAGGACAAACTTCATATGATTCTATTTTTTGTTAAATTTTAAATTTGTGAGTTTATTTAAAATTTTAAAATGGATAAGTTTAGATTTTTATCCATTTGATTTTTATTTAAGAAAAATTTTAAAAGGATACTAAGTTTAATGTTTATTTTTGAAAAATTCTAAAAGATTTTAGCTTTGAAAATTGTTTATTTCTTTTGTTCTTTTTTAAAATAAATTGGTTGTAAAAAAAAGAAATACATTTTTTTTATTATCATTTTTCTTTTTTTTTCAAAGGAAAGAAAAACAAAAATAAAAAATGAACATTTTGTAAATGAGATGTTTGAAATAAAGGAAAACCTCTTTCTTCCTTTTTTTTTCTTCTTTTTCTTTTTTTTTCCCTTCTTTTTAGTAAAATAAAATATAAATAAGAAAAGGAAAAGGAAAAGAAAAAGAAAAAAGAAAAGAAGAAAGGGGGAAAAAAACCAATTATCTTACCACTCAGGTTGTTCACAGGTATAAGGGAGGATCTCTGGTCAAATTTCATTGGTCAAACTTTAGGGTTCCATGAGTCAGTTACAAGCACAATTTGAGTCATGCTTAGGAAGAAGGCTAGCAATTGAGGAGACTCGATTCGAGCAATTTTAAGGGGTTTTCAAGCAGGTAAAATAAAATTCATGTGAATCCCATTAAAGATGGGGAGTTTGGTGTATGTGTGGTAGAGAATGGAGGTCGTTTAGGTGGTTTTAGAAGATAGGTTGTTGGTGTTAGTTGTTAATGGCGACGCTTGCGGTGATTCAAAGTGATGCAGTAGAGTCTTTAATGGTTTTAAAGGGATGGTGAGTGTCAAGGAGCAGGTATATTTAGATGGGGTGTGACAAAGCTCGAGTTTTCATAGTGGTGGAAGGTAGCGGTCATGGTTTGCTTAGTTAGGGAGGTTTCAGGTCACAGTGAATGAAGCTAGGGGCTGCTTTGGAAAGCTTAGATAGTGAGGAATTTCTTCAACTTTCTATGGAAGTTACAATACTTATTCAAATTTCTTATATAAAGGTTGCCCTTCATTCTCTTAGGTTAGGCCAAAAAGTCCTAAATTCTTAATTCCATCAAAATACTACCCATTAGGTCGGTTTAAGGGTGTATAGGTTGAGTAGGTCGGAATGGCATGCTTTTGCTACCTTGTGTCATTACCTTCCCTTCGAAAACCCTTGTTAACCTTAGGACCAATTTCGCCCTTTACAAGGTTCCTCTCCTTATCCCAATTCCTATCCGACCTAACAGTATCGAATTCTCTGTAAACCTTGATGTTGTCTTCCTATTGAATAAACTTCTCAGCCTTATGCAAAAAGTCCTCAAAAGAAGTAGCTAATACTTAGCAAGAGAGTTAAAGAAGTTTTACTTTGGCTTTTTGTCATGTATGATCACATGTAATGCAACACTTTCGTCCAAGTTTAGTATCTCTATCATAGCAAGGTTAAGGCCTTTGATGTAATCTTGGATGGACTCATCAGACCTTTGCTTAATAGAGGTCAAAATAGAGGAATCCCTCACTGGTGGTTTACTTGTTAGGAAATGCTAATGAAATAGGTTAGTGAGTTCATGAAAGCATGCAATGGAACCTTCCTGTAAACTATTGAACCATGTACTTATCGACTTCCTTAAAGTTACTAGAAATGCTTTGCAAAATATGGCATCGTTGCATCTGTATAGGCTCATAATAGTTCAAAAGTATAGCAAGTGATCATTAAGATCCTTAGTACCATCATCTGTCTCAAGTAGGGGGAGTTTGATGTTTGATGGCATCACCTTCTAAGATAAATTATGTAAATGGGCTCCTCTTGATGAAAAGCTTATACTTTGTTATTTTCTTGGTATTTAGTGTACCTGACAACTTGTAGATATAATCTTCCAATTCATAGATATGCAAAACGACCTTTGAATACTCTAACTGGTTATGTTGGTTATTAGTAGAACACTACCCTATTGCATGACTTGTGGTACTTATTATTTGCTTACTAGACTGTATGACATGGTAGGTCGATTTTACTCCTAAAGGTGAGCTATGCTTTATCTTTTCTATTCTCTCTAAGATACAGCTTGTTGGTTTCTTTTAACAAAAACATACATGGAGCATATTTGCTAAGTACATCTATTTACAATTGTTTCTACTTTAGGCATGTGAATAAATGCTAAGCTTTTACTCTTTAATGGTGGTATGAATTTAAACTCTTCCACTTTCCTTTGTAGCTCCTCATTCTTAGGTAAGATTTTTTCATTTTTGGAAAGAATTTCTTCATTTTATTTGTTATACTAGCATATAATTGCTCTAATTACGCAAATTTCTTCACATCTATTGCATTTTGGTTTGATTGTAGTGATTTTCTTCATTGAGATTAGTTCAAAGCTTCACTAGTACTATCTATATTGTTACCCCTTGTCACATATGAATTTCCTCCCATATGAAGGGTTCCCATAGGTGACATTAAATTATTGACAATCGAAATTGGTAGGTTAGATTTGGGATTGAGATTTAAAGTTTGGCCTATAAAAGAAAAAAAAGTTAGGCTAAGAAGGTATTAAGACGACTTCAAAGTAGTCGTTCCGATGTCTAAGTAAGAGATGGACTAAAAGGAGGTGAATTAATAATAGAATGAAAGTTAAGTAGACCAAAAGAGATTACAATACATCTTTAAGGTAGTATTTATAGATAGAGACCTACAATTGTCCTCCTGCTAATGGTTAATGTGTTTTTCAAATGGAAGAGTAAGTTTTGGAATCATTTCCTCATTCTTAAGGACTTAGGGTAGTGGGTGGTTCCTTATATGGTAATTGCCAAACTATTCGCACCTCTCTATCTTAATTTAGACACTCGAGAGTTGCTTTCTAGGTATCTAACCTAGCCATGCTAATTTTTAAGCTAATCTAACTCTTTTTGTTTGGTCTAAGTTCTTCACAAAGGCATGAGCCTAGCTTAGCTAAATCACATAACTTCACGTAACTAGGAGCATGTTTTTAGATTTGGTTTGAATGGAGCTAAAGAGCTTAGGTTAGGCTCTTTTGGGGTGGCTTTAGGCTTTAATGAGCCTTTGTTGGAAGTTCTTTATTGGAAACTTTAATATTGTGTTACAAAAATGTACTAATGTTACGTTTGGTATGCTAAAATAGTTTCGAATGGAACGCAACGAGGAACGGAATGGAAAATCCTTTCTTGTGTTTTGAAACATTAATGAAATGGAACGGAATGTAATTAAATTAAATGTGTACGTAGTAATAATGGTAAAAGATATCTTAAATATTAAATGTCAGAATTAAATTGAAGGTTAAATAAGTAATCTATTAATAGTAATAAATGAAGGAGGAATAGAATCGTGATTCCGGCTTCTAAATATGCTTCTAAACATAGGGAAAGAGAATGTAATAGAAATTGAAATCATAATTCCATTCTAGTCCATTCTTGCGTACTAAACATAATAGAAGTATTTCTTCTTTCCAAAATACCCCTATTTAAGACCAACTAAAGCAAAATGAAATATATATATATATATATATTTTTCCTTAATAAAGTAGGAAATTTCTTAAACAATAGATTTCAAATTTATAAACATCACTTATTTTGTGTTTAGCTTGGTAAAAATCTAAAAAAAAAAAATAGTGAAGAGAGAGTAGAAAATGATGTAGAAGAAAATAAACCATGAAAAGTCTTATTTTAAAGCTAATGTATGCAAAGAGCGATAGAAATGAGTGGAAATTACATTCTCTAACGATTAAAAGGTGATATTATATTTGCAATTGTATAAGCGGCTAAATGAGCCAACCTACTCCACCTTACCCTATATTGACTCGTGGATTAAGTGGGTTAGTCCATTTTAGCTCTATCGTAAATACGGGTTGGAATTTTCAATCTAATTCACCCACCGTGGGTTGGTGAGTTAAGTTGGTTAACCTGTATATAGAACTTCAAATTTCTGCATTTCTTAATATGTTATGATCAACAACCTTTTGTTGTATGAAAGAAAATGTTTTCGAAACAGTAACAAGAACAATAAAAAATAAATAAATAAATAAAAAGGCATAAAATTGCTATTGGAGCATAGGGCATTGAAGGTATGTGCTTATATGACTCTATGCTATGGTTATTCTTTCTTAAGAATTAGCGCCCTCTTGATTAAAGCAAGGGAGGAATTCCCTTTTCAAGTTACCCAGGCATCAAAAGTGCCATAAATTGCTTCTTTGTTGTCATATTCTTATGAAGATTTTATATATTAATATGATTCATATAATTTCTACAATGAAAAGGTATGCATTCATAAGGATGGTGTAACATGTAGTAAACCATTCCATCCTCTAACTTCTCTTGAATTTTCAACTAGTAAAAAGACGTGTACTTTGAAAATTTAGAAAGAGTAAAATAGATAAACCTTCAAGTGTTTAATGCCTATGACCCAAAAATACCAGGATATTTTTAAAATCCTTGAAGTCCATAATCTAATGTTGGTTTGATTTTGTACTTATGATGTTTTCCTTGTTTATTTTTGTCACTATTAATATATAAACTTGTTTTTTAATAAATCATATTTTTATTAGTGCCACAAATAAAAATAAAAAAACTACACCATAACTTGGGTTTCAAAGAAAGCATGGACAATAAAAAGGTTATTACAACAAAAGATTAAACAATTTTATTTTTTAAAATTTTCGTGGGTTAGTGGGCTAACCTGCCCTATAACGGGTTGGGTTGGCTTGCTTTAATCTATGAGAAACAAAAAGAAAACTGTTCTTAAGGAGATCAAAATTTTAAAATTTGACTCGATTTTTTTTGGATTAAATGGGTTAACTAACATGATCTTAATATAAAATAGGGTAAATTATAAAAAGATGACCCGTGTTTTAGGTATTTGTAAATAATTGACCCATGTTTTATTTTTTAATAAATACATGGCCAGTGTATTTATTTTTTGTGTAAATTATACATAAAAGACACATGGCATCTTTTTGTTAGTCAATGTTATTATTACCATTGTGTTTGACAACTTTTATATGAAGTGAAAATGGAAGGAAAGGAAATCAATGAAAATGGAATTTTTTCTCTCATTTAGATATGAAGAGTGGAAATAGAAAGAATTTGATAGAAATATTTTCATTTCTTTTGTTTGGTTAGTATAAGAGGAATGAAAAGAGAAGAAATAAAATAACAACATCACCAAAAGTAATATCACTTATTTTTATTTCCCTCCCTTTTTGGGTGGATATTTTTGTAATTTTACAACTTTTCCACTCAATTCCTTTGATTTCTACCAATAAGTGGAGAGAAAATATATTACACATTAGGTGGAAACAAATAATCTAATTTCTTTCGATTTCATCTATTTTCTACTCTTCGAAAGTTTATCCTAATATAACTTTTCATTTGATTTTCATAACCTTTCATTGAAGTTCGTAACTTTTCATCCATCCAAACATAATATAAAAATTTAAATTAATGATATAACTAAAAAATTATTTAAAAATACATAATTTAAATTAATAAAAAGGAAAAAAAATGGTAAATTGTAAGTTGTCTCTTAAGCTTACTAATGTGTAATACAACGTGATCATCATCCATTCATCATCGTCTTAGTTCTACATTTGTTTGACAAACATCTCCCTTCAGTAGAATTTCACCAACTGTCATGCCTCATTCTCTCTCTAACTTTTGTCGCACCAAATACCATCTTGGGAGAAACAATGGTATTAATGTGTTTTTGGGAACTCCTAGTTACACAAGAATCAATACTTTTCAATCAATTTTCCTCAAATCGAGCGGATCGAAAAAATTTCAAATTCACTAGTACTGACCATTGTGAAACCATCGTCATACGTTGTGCCTGAGAAAACACCAACGCCACCAATCTGCTGTTCGCACCGGAAAACCTGCTGGCTACTTTGTTCAAATCGACGACAGTCGAAGATATCTCAACCAAACTCCACAACTGCTGCTCTCTCTCTCCCCATCATCATACATACTGTAACGCATGTTGCCCGACTTAGATCCAAAATTCGATCCAAGATTATTATATGTGTGACCCGATTTTATCCCTCCATTAGTTAGAACGGTATGGATGCATGTTCTTAGCTAAAGAAAACTTCGGGATCCCTGAGTGATGTTTGAGAAATGAAGAAACTTAAGTTAAACTTGTGTCGATACCCTAGATAAAAATTTTGACAATAATATTGCAAAAGATGAAAATGTTTGTGAGGAGAAAGATGACAATGATTCATGTGGAGATGATCTTGGGAATGACTAATTAAAACCCAATTCATAATCCTTTTTTTTTTCTTTTTTTTTAATTATGCATTTTTAAATATTTTTTAGTTATATTATTAATTTAAATTATTTAATGGATTAACATCTCAATTTACATCTTAATTTTATTATTTTTTACAATTATACATTTAAAATTTTAATTTATTTAATTATATATTTAATTAAAATTTTAGTTATCACGATTTACATCTCAATTAACTTAAATTTATATCATTAGTCTATTCGATATGATTAACCAATGGAATGACTATCCACAACCTTCTAACATGATTGATTAATGGAATGGCTCTCTACAGCCTTCGAAGCTTGCTTGACCTCCTCGTGAAATTGTGAGTCGCAACTCACTTAAAAAATATAGATTATGTGACTTACTAGTAATGGCCATTTGTAATTAATTGAGATGGAAATCGTAATAATTAAGTATTCAATTAAGTGTATAATTAGATAAATTAAAATTTACATATAATTACAAAAAAATGGTAAAATTAAGACGTATATCATGAAATTGCCTAATTATTTAATAATAGTATTCACCAATAAAAAGACGTTTGTACAGAGGAAAGGAAAGAAAAAAAAAGGATAAAAAAAGTATAGGTTTATTATGTCTCCCCACCCACGTCGATATGATTTCCTTTTAGCCCCTTTTTTCTTAATACAGTTCCATACATCACCATTGCCTCAACAATATTCCTAATTCGCTGCATTATGTTACAATATTCTACGTGTCACGTATCTGTAGGTTCTTATTCGTCCATTAACTGTTGAGCTTTGTTGTTTCTTATATATTGTTGTTTCACCTAAGTTAGATAATGGAAAATAGTTAGGAGATGCTTCTTTTGGTTGATGAGTATTACATACGAAGTTCAAAATTGTAGCTTTTAGATGTTTAATTAGGGTTCTTGAAGCAATGGGTTGTTGAAAGCGTGCAATAAAACAAATCTTCTAAATCATAGACCTGTTGGTTCTGATTTTTCCAAGTCATGGGCAAGCTATAATGAAACTTGGCAAATATAATATATACTTTTAACTACATTTTGTGTATGTTTTCTATATCCAATAAAGTGACTTATTTATCATTTTGTAAGATGAATGTGTTTTTACTTAAACTGTATTACTTTGCTTCATCTTATGGGTTTAGCATAAGATATGCTTGGTGTTCATTCCAAATACATGTATATATGCACCTGCCATGTATGTACTTAATTTTTTTTTTTTAAAAGACATAAACGACTGAGTATTGAATATGAGCTAAATATAAAAAGATAACTTTAGTTTTATTTTTTTATGTAAACAATAGTTACAAGATGTGTTTAGACTTGGATACTGTCACGCCCCGAAGCAACAAAGTCGTAACAGCCCCGCCGTGTAAACCATCTTAAGATAGAAGTTAGCCTTACAACCGTTATCTTAGACCTGATCTACACAAGGCGTCCACGACTAACTTGCTTTGAAGTAAACAGTTTGTAATTTAGATAAAGCATTTATCTACGAAAGTGAGAAAATTTATATATATATATATATATATATATACTATAATTCAGTTATTACATCCTTCAAAAATAAAAAAATAATAATTCAAAAAAAAAATAATTCAAAAATAAAACTTAGACCTTAAGAATATAAGTTTGTTCTTCAAATATTTTTCCTCACTCCCAAGGATTCAGCAGTTGCTAGCTTCTAAGTAGTTGTTGCAGCTTCTTAGCCAGCACCTGCACGACGTCTATATGGATGTGAGCAACCACAGCTCAGTAAGTTAGGATGGAGGACTTAAAACTATACCATACACATAACGAGGTTTTCAATCATTTATTAGGTGCAATGCATGTGCAAGCAAATGCCATCGCATGACGTTATCCGGCTCGTCGTGAGATTAGAGAAATTGCGCCCGCTCTAATCCGGGTTGAGGAGTTGCCGTTAATACAACAGTTCATGACCAAACCCAGGCTTGTGTAATGGAGACCTCGCTCCTCCCGTGACTACCTTCGAACCACTGTCTTCACCCTCGCCGCGACTTCCTCTCCTGTCACTTAGTTCGACTGAGGATGAAGAAGGGACCATTTTGCAATCCTGTGCTATCCCTTTCGAAGGGGTCGGTATTTGGCCGGAGAGTCCTAAGTTCCCCTAACGGGTTGCCATGCATGTCCGATTATGATTACCGGTCGTATATTTGATTAAGTCCAGTTTAGGGTGATCAATCATTTCATACAACTCCTACAATACATGCCAGAGCAACAAACAGAATCATAGTATCACTCATAATCAAGCACATGCACACATCCAACTATCTAACAAGCACAACTAAGCATAATCTTAAGCCTCCAAAATATAGCAATGTATTAATTCTCAACTTACCTCGACTCCTCGCTTGCTCACTCGAGGTCCGATTTGCTCAGGCCATCGTCGATCATCCCTATAACACAAATGTGGTTTCAGCTTTTCATATAACTATTATAGGTTCATTTTATCCTATAACGCTTATTGTTAGGTTTTGTTTAGGGTTTAATATGTCTAATTATCTAAGTCTTAAGTTTTTTATAATTATTCTAGGTTTGGGGTTAGGTTCGGGTTCGGTTTCCACATTAATTTCTAAATTAGGTTCTAGTTCGATTTCTAAGTAATGTTCTATATTCCAACCCTAGAAATTCGTTTCAACTCATAATGTGAAATTAATCACATTACTTCCCGACCTCCTAAATATCATTATTACCCCTAGTCAGTATTTTATTTCATCGGTACACTTATATCCTTATTAGTGTACTGAATTCACTCCTGATGTGAGAAATTTTTACATTTTTCATATAATTACATGAATTCAAGTTTCTCATTAGATTTATTATATATCCTTATTATTTAAATATCAATTTTTATCCTAATATTTTCTATTTATTATATTTTCAAAAATTACATATTATGCATTATTGCCTATTATGTACATAATGCACTTTTAATATTTCTATCACTTTAATTACCATCCCTAAACATCAATTATCATTTCAAAATGTCTAAATTCATCCTAAATCAGATTTTACTCCTAATTTCCCTAATTTACAAAATTAACTTAAAGTTAACTATTTTTCCTTATTAATCATTTACTACATAATTAACCTAATAATTACATTTAATACCCTAAATGCTACAAGTATCATACTCCATCAGATTTCAACATCCTAAAATATATAATTATTCACTAAATCATTGATTAATCATTTAATTACTTAATTAACCCTAAGTTACTCATTTTATGCCTCATTTTAGGGCCTAAAAATTATCTAAAAATTTTGAAAATTAATTTTTGAAAACGGGCTTCATAGCACTATTCTATATCATCTAAGTAATCTACACAAAAATTTTGGGCTCGAAACTACACTCTTAAGGTCATTTATTTCTAAACCGAAATATGTTCGATTTTTCACGATTTTTTAAGGACCCTATATCACGAGACATATTTTCATCAAAATAATATTTTTCCTAAAAACTAAATACAAAAATATTCCAGAATAACAAGTTTCATAATTTTATAATAATATTTACTATTTTTACAAAATTATACAAAATCGGGCTGGAAATCGAACTCACCGATTTGGGTGGCTCCGGCCACCATCGGTGGCCATGGGTGTGTCGGCCCACCTGGGCATTGCCACTACTGTGTGGTGGTGGTGGCCGTACACTTCCAGCTGTCCGTCGGGTTTGGGTTCTCCTTTGTGGCCCTAACTGCACAGTTTTCTTTTTCTTTTTTTTTTTCCTTAGTTTTTCTCTCAATTTTCGAGTCTCTCTATTTTTCTCAAATCCCTAACTGTCCAAAGGAGTTCTCTAAATTTTTTTCCTATTTATAGACGTTCAGGGAATTTATTATGTATTAAATTGGACAAGACAATTACCTTATCCCTTAATTTTTGGCTTTTGTGTTGTCTTAATTTAATTGACCGATTTTTTTCTATTTTTTCCCAGCTGCCACAACCCTATTATGGATCATTCCTGATTTTTCCTTAATTAATTATGAATTTTTTTAATTATTTAGTATTATTTTGGCACATTACGCGTATTTTAAGTAATTATGCGTATTTCTACATACATGTAAATTCATATATAGTACAAATAAATATTCTTAAATATTATTTAGGTTATTTTATGATTTTTAATATACATATAATTTATCTCTAGCGATTCGTTAATTATCGAAATGCATTTTACGCATTTTTTATAAATAACGAGTTATAGACTTAAAACTTGGAACTTTTATATTCTTTTATTTTATTGCTTATTTTCTTAAATTCAAACTTACGGGATCATTTTACTAATATTTCTAGCTTTACTTTATAATTTCGACTCAATTGGGTCCTTCAACCGATCGAAACCTCGAATGGCTAATTTTGGGGCTTACAGGTAAAGCTCGATGCTGGAGTCAGTTCCGAATTGTAAAACGGCCCGAACCACTTGGGCAAACTAACAAGCTTTTAAGGCCCAGGCGGTTCATTTGGACAGAATCGTCAGCTCAACTCGACAGTTCAAGGACCGCTACATTTATTAAAAAAAAAATAAAAATTCGACCGGTCCCTATCATCCTCCACCTACCACCCCCTTTTCCCTTTTCCCTTTATTCCCCCAATTCCTCTTGTCCTTGTATTCTTATTCCGTTCCCTCCTTCGCCAACACCCCCCTTACCCCCAAATCCAGGTCCTTTTATTCTTATTCCCTTCCCCTTGCCCTACCCTTAGACCTTTACCCCTATCATCTATCTATTTGTTTGTGTAATTTACTTTCGGTGCATGCGCTGAAAAATTTAAACTTATAGATGCAAATTGAAAATTCGGTACATGCACCGCAAATTTTAAATATCAAGTTCAAAATTTAAAATTTGCACTTGAAATTTTAAATTTGCAGTGTCGAACTGCTTAAAATTTTAAATTTCAAAATTTAAATGACATGTTCTCACATTCCTTGGTACTTATAAATTGCAGTTTCAAGCTTAGCTGAAACACTTACTCTACAAATTACTTAAATCTCTCTAACTCCAACCATTTTGCCTTTATATTTTTTTTAGTTGCAAAATGTTGTTAGAAATATTTCCTTCTATTAACCACAAATTTTTGTGTGTAATTCTCCACTCTACTGTATAGAACAATTTACATTAGCAAATAATGCTGATATACACATACTTACCATATAATTTTCGCTATATTTTCTCTTATATATTATTTATGTCTTTTACTCGTAAATATTTGCACTAATGGAAAGATTTTTGCATTGTATATTTTCTAGTAAAAAACACGGTTCATCATCTAGTAGTAAAAGTAAGGATAAAGGCGTTAGAACTTCCAATATGTCATCTGCGCTATTACGGTTTAAGGATGTTCAGGCGTATCCGAATAATGAGTACGACCTGAATGAGTAGATGACACACAATATGGTTGAGAACGTGGAAGAAAAATTTATACTACCTCCAGACTTCGATGTACAACCTCATTGCACGAGTAATCGGGGCATACCATCTCCTGGCTTTGACGTTAAATATCAACGTATGAGTTATTAAGGTACACCACCTCTTGGTTTCGAATCTTTACGCATGAGTATTCTTAAACATCATGTTAGATTTGAATCTCCTTGTATGAGCATCCTTACATGACCCGCGGGATTTGGACCCCTGTGGGATTTGAACCCCTACGGATGAGTTGCCCCACAAGCATGTTTGAGGATGAGGAGGACGATATTGAAATTATTCCTGAAACAAAAGAGCAACATATGGGATAATGTGGGATTAGTAGTTCGAGACCATCCGGCTCAAGTAAGCCCCCTAAACTTGGTAAGTCTAATATTTTTATTACTCATTTTCGTAAAGGTATAGATGAAAAGGGGAACTTGAGGGCATTCTACAACTATTGCAATGCGAGTTATTTGTAGAAAACGGGTGAGGGATGTGGTACTTTTAACAAACACTTAAACTCGAAGCATCTCAGGGAGGTGGAAATAGATAGAACGTAGCAACAGATTGCTTGAGGCAGTGGTTTATTTGAATAAATGTTAATGAGATATGATGAAGAAAGGCATAAATATAACTTGACACAATACCTGGCGAACATATATCTCTCATTCAACATAGGTGCATCAGAGTAGCAAAATCGATACGAGTGGGAGAGCTTCAACCTTAGCTTACGACAGCTTAGCTGCAGAATGATAACTTGAGCCATGAATGAGCTTTACCATAAAGGTAAGAGGGAGTTCGCAGGTAAGTTTGCTTCCTTCGATACGCAAGTTTCTATATTTGTAGGCATGTGGATGGATCCCTTTCGTAATAATTCTCATATGGGTGTTATTGTTCACTGGGTAGATGATAATTAACAACTTAATAAATGATTATTAGCTTTAAGGGTATGTAACGATTGACATATGGCACAAAACATTTATAAAATTATTAAAGAAATCCTAAATGAATACGTATTAGTGAGGAGAATTTTTTCTATTGGTTTTGATAATGCAATTGCTAATATTGTATCAATATCTGATTTGTAAAATTACTGTCAACTAGTGTTTGGGGGGATTTTTTTCTACATACATTGTTCATGTCATATTCTTAACTTGTGTGTTAAGGATGATATTGCAGCTTTGTATGATAGTATAGCTCCAATGAAGAACATCGTTAAGACAATAATAAACAGGCTATCCCTTCATAAAAAGTTGAGGAACTTTTGCATGGAGTACGGGAAGAGACCTCAAAAGTTTAAGATGGATATATAATATCGCTGGAACTCGACTTACGAGTTGTTGCATAGCACAGTTCTTTATAGTGAACTGCTATATAACTTCTCAATGTACAAGATGCAGGGAGTTGACATTTTTCCCAGTAACTGGGATATTTACATTCAATTACTTAAAGTTTTGAAAGTTTTTTATGATGCAAATAAGACTTTTTTCACAAGTTTACAGGCCTAGTGTTTACTTATTTGTTACGTCAGCCGTCAGTATACTTAGCGTACTAGTTTAGGTCGCGTACTAGTTTAGGCTCGTAAGGACCTAAACCTATACGCATGCGTATATGATATGGCGTTGAAGTAGTTAACTTATTATAAAAAAATTCTTTATATTTATCTCGTAGCAATTATTCTAGACCTTGTTGTAAAATGGAATTATTACTAATGTATTTGAAAACTTGTTATGGTTACATTTAAGATCTAATGGATTCTCAAGACGTTTATAGCTTAGAAGCACAGCAAGAAGTGTCGGTAGTGATGTCCAACATGTAAGCCCCAAAGCTAAGCCAATTGACCGTATGATTGAACTTAGAACTTAAGTTTTGGACGATCGATTAAGGAATCCGATCAAACCCCAAATTATAAACTATTGAGAGAAATATTAGTAAAAATGAATCCATAAACTTGAATTTAAGAAAATAAGTAATAAAATAAAATACTATAAAAATTTCAAATTTTAAATATATAACGCGTCATTTATCGAAAATGCGTAAAATGCATTTCAATAATTAACAAATCGCTAGAGATAAATTATATGTATACTAAAAATCATAAAATGACCTAAATAATTTTTATGAATACTTATTTGTACTATATATGAATTTACATGTACGTATAAATACGCGTAATTACATAAAATATACGAAATGTGCTAAAATAATACTAAATACTTAAAGAAAATTCATAATTAATTAAGGAAAAATAAAGAAAAATCAGGAAAAATCATGAATGATCTAGAATTGGATCATGGCAGCTAGGAAAAATAAGAAAAAATTCGGCCAATTAAATTAAGACAACACAAAAGCCAAAAATTAAGGGATAAGGCAGTTGTCTTGTTCCATTTAATGCACAATAAATCCCCTAAATTCTTATAAATAGCAGGAAAAATCACAGAGCTCATTTGGGCAGTTTAGAAAGTAAGAAAAATAGAGAGAGGTGAAAATTGAGAGAAAAATTCGAGTTAAAAAAAGAAAAAGAAAAAGAAAAAGAAAAACTAAAACTGTGCAGTTAGGGCTTTTAAAGGGAACCCCCACTAGATGAGCAGCTGGAAGTGGACAGTCACCACCACCATACGGTAGTGGCAGCGCTCATACTGGCCGAAAAGGCCATGGCCGCTAGCGGTGGCCGGAGCTACCCAGATCGGTGAGTCCGATTTCCAGCCTGATTCTTGTATAATTTTGTAAAAATAGTAAATATTATTATAAAATTATGAGTTTTGTTATTCTAAGATATTTTTGTATGTAGTTTGTAGGAAAAATATTATTTTGATGAAAACATACCCTGTAATATATGGTCCCTAAGAAATCATGCAAAACCGAGCATGTTTCGGTTTAGAAGTAAATGACCTTAGGAGTGTAGTTTCAAGCCCAAAATTTTTGTGTAGATTACTTAGATGATATAGAACAGTGCTATGAAGCCCGTTTTCAAAAATTAATTTTCAAAATTTTTAGGCATTAAAATGAGACATAAAATGGGTAATTTAAGGTTAATTAAGTAATTAAATTATTAATTACTGACTTAGTGAATAAGTAGATGTTTAGGGATGTTTAAATCTGATGGAGAATGATACTTATAGCATTTAGGGTGTTAAATGTAATTATTAGGTTAATTATGTAGTAAATAAGTAATATGGAAAAATAGTACATTTTAAGTTAATTTTGTAAATTAGGGTAATTATGAGTAAAATCTAATTTAGGACGAATTTAGACATTTTGAAATGATAATTGATGTTTAGAGATGATAATTAGAGTGATATAAATATTAGAAGTGTAATATATACATAAAAGGTAATAATACATGATAGGTAATTATTGGAAATATAATAATAAAAATTGATATTGTGATAATAATAAAAATGTACAATAAATCTGATAAAAAAATTGAATTTATGTAATTATATGAAAAATGTAAAAATTTCTCACATTAGGAGTGAATTCGATACACTAATAAGGATATAAGTGTACCGGGTGAAATAAAATACTGACTAGGGTAATGATGGTATTTAGGAGATCGGGAAATAATGTGATTAATTTCACATTATGGGTTGAAACGAATTTCTAGGGTTAGAATATAAAACGCTACTTAAAAAATCGAACTAGAACCTAATTTAGAAATCAATGCAGAAACCGAACCCGAACCTAATCCTAAACCTAGAATAATTGTAAAAGACTTAAGACCTAGATAATTAGGTATTTTAAACCCTAAATGAAACATAACAATAAGTGTTATAGGATAAAACGAACCTATAATAGTTATATGAAAAACTGAAACCACGTTTGTGTTATAAGGATGATTGGTGATGGCCTGAGCAAATCGGACCTTAAGTAAGTGAGCGAGGAGTCGAGGTAAGTTGGGATTAATATGATACTGTATTTTGGAGGCTTAAGATTATGCTTAGTTGTGCTTGTTAGATAGTTGGATGTGTGCATGTGCTTGATTATAGGTGATGCTATGATTCTGTTTGTTGCTCTAGCATGTATTATATGATTTGCATGAAATGATTGAACACCCTAAACTGGACTTAAGCAAATATATGACCAGTAATCATAATCGGACATGCATGGCAACCCGTTAGGGGAACTTAGAACTCTCCGGCCAAATACCGACCCCTTCGAAAGGGATAGAGCAGGATTGCAAAATGGTCCCTTTTTTATCCTCAGTCGAACTAAGTGACAGGAGAGGAGGTCGCGATGAGGGTAAAGACAGTGGTTCGAAGGTAGTCGCGGGAGGAGCAAGGTCTCCATTACACAAGCCTGGGTTTGGTCGTGAGCTGTTGCATTAACGGCAACTCCTCAACCCGGATTAGAGCGGGCACAATTTCTCTAATCTCACGACGGGCCGGACAACGTCGTGTGATGACATTTGCTTGCACATGCATTGCACCTAATAAGTGATTGAAAACCTTGTTGTGTGTATAGTATAGTTTTAAGTCCTCCGTCCTAACTTACTGAGTTATAGTTGTTCACATCCCTATAGACGTCGTGCAGGTGCTAGCTAAGAAGCGGCAACAACTACTCTGAAGTTAGCAAATACTGGATCTTGGGGAGTGAGAAAAAACATTGAAGAATCAACACATATGTTATTACTTTTCATTTCTGAATTATATATAACTTTTCTCACTTTCTTAGGTAAATGAATTATTTAAATTACAAACTGTTTACTTCAAAGCGGGTTAGTCGTGGACGCCTTATGTAGATCAGGTCTAAGATAGCGGTTGTAAGGCCAACTTCTATCTTAGGATGGTTTACACGGCTGGGCTGTTACGACTCTGCCGCTTCAGGGCGTGACACAACATAGAAGAGATACTCAACTGCTATCAAAGTCAATACGGTGGTCAGTCATCAGTCTCTCTTCGCTACCTATCAAGGAGCGGCATTACTCTTTTATAGGTGAGCAGTTACTGCCGCAAAAATTGAAGAGGCAATGATTTGGTGGTCCAATATCTAAGATGCAGCACTACATCAATACAAATTTTGAGTTTTTGAAAAATATCTCCATTAAGGACTTCAATATTTTAGAGTGGTAGCAAAGGCATAGAAGATACTACTCGCTACTTTCTCGCATCGCTCGTGAAGTACTTACTACTCTTACTTCAACGGTTGCTGTTGAGTAAGCGTTTAGTATAGCAGGCCTAATTGTCGATGAACGTCGAGCCTCCCTATTTATTGTCAATATCAAGGTAAATGCTTGCATAAAAGATTGGTATAAGGTAAGTTGTAGACGACAAGAACCATGCCGGATATCAAGCAAGGAGGATGATTACTTCAGTGACTGGAACCGATCTGATGGAAGTCCAACCTTATTCGCTGGTTCCACTCTTACTCGCGAACATAAATAGTTACCTTAAGATGATATATGATAAGTTTTCTTTTCATCCTTTATGAAAATGTTTTATTATGTAAAAAAAATTTTCCTTCTAATTGTCTAAAAAATACTAAATGATATGATTTTCTCAAAAGTGTTGATATAGTATTAGGTTTTTCTAAATTATGATTGATTGAAATTATTTTTATTCAAAAAATTTAATTTGGATAGCTACGTACCTTTCTATATTTTTTTGAAAACGTAAAATTGATCAACAAACTAAAAATTTTCTAAAAATTTAAACCGAATTACAATGGTCTAATTATGATTAGCGGATATGTAGATACCTTATAAGCAACCGTAAAATATTATAAAAAATATTTTTTCTTCAATTATTTCATTCTATTTAATCGGATTAGGACATTACATATTCATACTGTAAGAGACTTTTTTTGTATTTTATTTTTTTTTATTTTTAATGTATATTTTATGGACGAATTGAAGAAAAGAAATGATTAAGAATAAAAAAAGTAAGAAGTAAAAAACATAACATAAAGGCTTAAGAGAGGGGTTATGAAAAAAAAAAAAAACCTAATTTAGGAGTCGTGAACCGGCATGCCACATGAATCCATCTTGTACCGATTTACGAGTCAATCATGGATCATGATTCAATATGACCTTGGCCCTTGAGCCGACAGTTCACAACCGGACCGAATTGATTCTAGATGTGCTCATGAGAAGTTAGAACTCGATTTTTTAAGTTGTTATATCGATATCGGAAAGTGGTGGGATGCAGCAGTGATTAAGAGGGTTATGTTAGCTTTTAAAGTCATCTTTCAAACATATTTCTGTAGATTTATTTTATCAATGGAATTAGAGGAGAAAATGGCAAATTAAAAGAAAATATCATATAACACAACAAAAAGTTGCAGTTTAGTAATATAGATAATAGCACCCGAAAAGCGCTAAACATGGCGAGAAGCTTCCTTCCGTGACAAAAAGCTACTTTTTCCTTTACCCTATTTCAGTCTCACTCCTTAGAAGCACTCCGAGGGCCGACGCATCGCTTATCACAGAATTGGATTTGACCAAAGGAGATGATTCTATTAGCTTGGGATCATCAGTGAACATCAATTCATTGTCAAGGTAATCAAATACCACAAAAAATTCATCTATTTTCAGTCTGCAGTTTTTCTAATGAATTGATTTTTTCACAATGTTCCATACAGGATTAGTTTCTTCCCCTCCCTGTTCAATTTGAAATGCAGTTTGGGATCCTGGATAACAATTTCTTCATCTCAGCATCTGCGGTCGATAAATGACAAGAAAGTCCTTTTATTTTTGGTTAAAATTAATTTTTTATAACTTTTTAAAAAAGACAGGATTATAATTGGAGTAAAACTATATAATTTTTAGTATCTTATGATTTCTCAGGGCTACATTTTTTGTATTTTTATTTTGATTCCTTTTATGAGTTACAGTTCTTAATGGTTTTTGCTATTGGTCCTAGGTTGCAGAAGGGTATTTTGAGTGTATTTGACACATATGGGAGTGATTTGGAGTCCTGAATTTGTTAAAATTATGTGACTGTAAGGTGCAACCAAGATGAAGGGATTTTGTGTATGCTAAATTACACAGATTTCTGTTGCAAAGTTGAAGTGGTTATAAAGCCAATGAATGATGTATGTAGATGTGTATTTTACCAAGTGTTGATGTGGTATTGAAGCCCTTTACTGCACAAGATGCAAAATTTACTAAATAGTGTGAATTTGAGCCTCCTGTTATGTCGAAGGTTCTACAAAGGTAAAAATATCAAAACTTTATAGTGAACTTAGGGCAAAAATGGGGGTTTCATTGATTATGGAAGGAAGTTCATATGAAAGTCATCAAAAGTTGACAACTCCAAGAGCTAAAGCTCTCCAAATTCTCTCTAGAGAATTCTACTAAGCTAACAAATTTGTGGACACATCTGCTAGCCACTACTCCAAAGCCTATTTATAGGCCAGCTAAACAAAAACTACAAGCACATCTAGCCGATGCCAACTCAACATCCTGCATCAGCTGCTATAGGACACCCATATCCTCCCAATCATCTGCAGCAAACTCCACGTCATCATCCAAAATGAGAACCAGTAAGGATTTGTTAGGACAAACATGACAAGTAGAGTAAGGTTGATCATACATATGGCATAAGCCCTTATTTCTTTTGTCCCAAAATTCTGCATGTGTCATCTGCATATAACATTTGATTTCTCTTGAATTCAAACTTTCAACAGCCATAGTTCCCACATTCTTTGAAGTAGCCCCATTAACCAGACTTTGGAACAATGTGAGTTGATGTAGGAGAGTGAGAAACATGACCCACATTTTTTATCTTACCAAATGAAGGCATATTCTCTTAGAATAAGAGGACACAAAGCCGGTTGGTTGCACATAGATATGATCCCCCATGTGAGATGACACAAAAATCCCCATACTAAACTCTCGCTGAATATTATAAGCTAACTCTATAGCTTTCTCTAAACTATGAGGAGTTAATGAAGTCACCTGGGTGCTAATATCATCTCGTAACCCACCAATGAAATAACCAAGCAACTATCTTTAAAAAATTAAAGGTACTTGGGATGACAAAGCCTCAAACTCATCTACATATTATTCAACTGAAAAAAGTTGTCTCAATCTAGACAGACTAACAGATGGATTACGAGCGATATTCTTATTAAAACGCAGCAAAAATTTCTGAACACAGGTACTCCAATCAAGATGTGGATGGTGGCGATGTAAAGGTTTAAGCCAATGAATGGCTTTCCCTTGCAAACACAAAGCAATTATCCCAATTTTACTAATGCTCTTGATTTTGTTAATATCAAAATATTGTTCAATGGTGGCTAGCCAAGCAGTAGGGTCTTTACCATCAAACATAGGCAAAGTAAATCAAAAACTTGATACTTCGGGATAGGAGGAATATCACTTGAAGAATCCTTTGTATCATAAGATAAAGAGGAATTGTCTTCCTCATGCGAACTGGAACTATACTTGTTGGCAACACCAATACAATCTTCATCAGCTATGTTAGACAAAGCTTCCCACCAATGGCGATGAGAAGGAGTGCTATGATGACCAGAGCAATCACTAGTATGTCGTCCTTGAGTGGTTGAAACCCTAGCTCAGCTTGACTGTCCTTGCTTAGGCCAATGGAGACTCACTAAAACCCTAACCTGGCCGAAATTAGGAGCAGAAGGTCAATGAGAAGCTTGAGGATAACTGGAACTTGGAGATCACTTGCTAGTTGATGAATGGCATGGTGCATTAGTGAGGAAGGACACTGGTAGTTAGAGCGGTGTGAGTTTTGGAGGTCTTGCAAAGGAGATCTTTGACCAGTGAGGTCGTGTGACCAAGATTGGCATGTAGGATGATCGACGATGAATGGACTTGTTGATGACCTGAATATGCTTCTAATAGCTTCAATAATTTGTGATCCATGTTTATTTGAACCTCTCAGGTGGAACAAACCTCCTGTTAAGGTGTTTCAACGAATCTTTTAAAATGGAGAACTGTTCATCACAAACAAAGGCTTGTTGATTGACTTCGTGAAGCTGCAACTGTAGATCAGCTTTGGAAGATCTTATTTCATCTGTAAAAGGTTGAACTGATTGACATTTTTATGCACCTCGATTGTTAAATCGGAGACTGATTTTTCAAGAGATTGAACTTGTTCATCCATTGCATCATCTTTGGTGAAGAACCACAGATGGAAACATTATGGTTCGATAGAGGTAAAAAGATCAAAACTTTATGTTGAAATCAGGGCAAAATGGGGGATATTTTTGATTATGGAAGGAAGTTCATACAAAAGTTGACAACTCCAAGAGCTAGCTCTCCAAATTCTCTGCTAACAAATTCCTGGACATATCTGCTAGCTACTTCTAAGCCTATTTACAGGCTAGCAATAACTAAACTAACTACAAGCACAACTAACGAACAAAAAATAGAGAGGATATAGAAACCTACTGGCAGAAATGTAACAGGGTAGGCAAGTGGCAGAGATCTGTGCAGTTTTTTGTAAATAGATTATGTTTGATGGTATGGAAAAGGACATTTGATAGTGATTGGTCCAACTGTTATGATTTCTAGAGAACTGCCTTCAATAGATTCTTGCAGTGATCCTCACCCATGCTTCAATCTTCATAAAAATCATTCGTGGGTATGAGGTTTTGCATAAGGAAGAACATTAATGCATCTGATGACCTGGGTCCACTGCTGTCTAATTTAGCCCATAACATTCACTCGGTGACCACAGAGGCCTCTAATTCTTCTTCTGTGGCCTATTAAGTGGATAAAAACCAGAGTTACAAGTATATAGTGATGAAATCCAATATTCCAATTTACCAAAAAAGAAAAAAAATCCAATATTTAAAATTAGGAGTTTGGTTCTGATTTTACTTCCTAGAATTTGCTAGTCTTGATGAATTATTCCAGAGAATGCGAATTCTGTCTGTGCCAATGTTTCAAAGAGGATTGAAGGGTGGGATAACACACAGGAGAAAATAATTGATGATTGCTCTTTGACAGAATGTCAATTTTAACTGACTGAGCATGGTAGTCTCTATCAAAGAGATCATTGCTGAACCAAAGACTGTAAACTTTCTAAGTAATAATTTTAGAGTAAAGCAAGTGATTGCACTTTGTAATTAATTGGAGAATCAGAAAATTATCTAATATAATTGTGCTTGGTCATTTCCTTTGTGAATAAACCTGAGCATGAACATGAACAGCTAGATTTTACAAAGATTAGTTGGAGCTCATAAAGTTACAAGTCCTAAGTCCTACTACAACTATTAATGGACACAATGCTATTAGTTATGTTGAGTTGGACCTCTAGTTTGGTTATGTTTGATATCAATGCATGATTTCTATAGTTTTGAGTGTTTTACCCCTCTTCTTTATTGTACAAGTCATGGCAAACTAATAATTCTTAGTTTTTATCTTGCCAATCTGTTATTGGATCTTTTTAGGCATGGAGGAGCAGTTTATACTTAGAGTTCCTCCTTCTGTTGCGGAGCGGATAGAATGCCTATTGAATGAAGATCCATCATCATCTGAAGACAAGTCATTGGATTTGTCTTTCTCAGGTAAAATTCTGATGTCAATTTGCATGCTGGCAACAAATGTTCCTTTTTGCTCTACGTTATAAACATTCGGTTGTATTGTAAGGAATGAATGTACAAGTTGGATTTGTGAAAAAATTAGTAGAATCAAGGCCAGTTCTGCTGCGATGACTTATTCCTTAGGTTACTTTTTTGTTTCTGTTGAATAAGCTTGTGCTTTTGATTTGGTAATTAGACTGGAGTTTTTCACATCCTTGATTTAGCCAGCCTGGTAACTTTTATATAAAGGCATCCACATGTAGCTATGTTGAACTCAGATTTCTTAGTGTTTATCTAAAATCATTTTTACAGAATAAGATGATTTATGATTGCCCCCATTTCTCAAATGTATCACCACAAGTCTTTAGCTTATATATTATACACATCTTTCTTTATTTTATGCTATTATATGCAATCATAATTGCATGGTGCAGGGGTGCATATTATTATGGACTCTTTTGTCTACACAAGGTTTGAAGAATAGTTGCTGCTCTTGCATATATGAGAAATGAAACTTGGTGGATCCATGAGAAGAATATAAAAAATCAAACAAGACTTGACCTGTGGATTTTACTCTCTCTCTCTCTCTCTATTCTGTGCTCGTGTCCTTATTCACTTTTGCAACTCCAAATGGTGGATGAGGCACTTTCTGATGCACATCCTAAAGGATAATTACTAGACCTTGCCAAATCAGCATCTGGCAAATATGCTCTGTTTCGACTCTAATTATCTTTTTAAATTGGAGGCACCGCCAGTTCATGGTTCTTATTTTCATGGAAGTGTAATTGTGGGACTGGTCAGTTCTCGGTTCCCTGGAACTGCTGGGCTGGTTCAATTCTGGAGCCAATTTGGAACTGATGTGTGTGGCCTGGTCTAATAATTACTACATGACATTAAGCTAGTCATAAAGAAGTCATTTTATTAGTTGGTTTCGGTGTGCTCTATTTAGGTATTCTTAGTATTTTGGTAGTCCCTCAATGAAGAAAGCACATGCATGTGGCTGAATATGCATGGGAAATGAATGAGCTCTAAATTTCTATGCATGAACATTTTGGTTCTGCTGAACGACCTAGTTTGTGGACTTTTAGAGGTTAGATAAGGTCCTCCCCTATGTTTCTTCAGTTTTAGAACAGTGAAGTTGTGAAGGACAATATACCATATGACTTTTCATGTCTTTAGCTTTTGCTGAGTTTTCTCAAAGTTATGGAATAAGGAGCCAGCAGAAAACTTTACTATCCCTTGTTATTTCAAATGATTGTGATGGCAGTTCAATTTTACCTTCAATGGAGAGCTAATTAACCAAGGAGCAAGTAATTGGGTAGTTTATTTTTTTCTTGATCGAGGGCTTTGATTTTATTAAATTTAGATCTACATCCACAACCTTGAAAGATAATACATATGGTGTTGTTTTGATTTATTTTCTGATACCCATAGAGTTGCGGGTTGAAAATGAAACCCACCAAGTGAAAAGATTAAATAAGCAGCAAAATGAATGATGGTGCAAGGATCCAAATAGATGATTTCCTGTTTGTTACCATATTAAATTTAGTTTTGTAAGCATTTGATCTAAAAGCTTAACTGGAGAGATATATGTTGTTTTCTATGACATATTTCTTCTTGTCTCGAACTATTTATCATGCCAAATGGTTTTCTTGCATTTATTTGATATAAAAATTTCTACTTCTGCTGATGTATATACATTTTTTCCCCTTTTTACTGTTCTAGTCTCTTACATTCTGAAGTCAAAAAATCTTTTACTTTCTTTGTGGTACACTTTGGTGATGATTTCTGACCATATATATTCATCAGGGAACATATTGTTCTCTCTTTCACTTACATAATGGTTTAGGCATATATGTCGTTAAAGGAATGTGTAATTACACAAGAATAATGTTCAGAAATGACACATAAGTGATGGGAATGTGTCGAAGTTTGTTGTTATTGGTGGTTTTGTGCTTGTCTTTCTTTCTTTACTTCTTTGTTTATTTTTATTTTAATTAATATATATCTTTTAGTAGGGTGAAGTTGACAACAAACTTTTAAAGCTTTTTCCACATTTCATAGGATGAGCTTTCTGTCACTGGTGACAAACTTCTAGCTATTTTTGATTCATATTTGGTTAGAAAATGATAGAATAAGTTTACAGATTTTGGTGTGTTGACAGAATACTATACATATGGTGACTTTAAAGCGTAATGTTTAGTTCATAGTTTGATGTGGCATGAGGGTACAGAAAGTAGAGGGCTGATTGACTGGGATGGGAGGAACTTAATATTTTTGATACTGGAAAAGTTAATACATGTTTTGAGTAAAATGTTACTTGTAAGGTTGGGCTTAATTTTCTGTATTGTCAAATTCTCATCTCACCAGTTTCTAACATCATTACTTACATTCTAGTGTTTCTTCCAAATTTCATTTTGACAGAGGATGGGAGGACTGGAACATTTGTTATTGGTAAAGACCGCTTCTCTTGTTCTCTTTCGGATCTACCAACTGTTGTTGAGTCATATAAGACCTATGATGACACGAATCTAATTAAAACTGCGGATGTTGGTCAGGTAGGGTTGCCCTTGCTGTCTTTCTCTTTTGTTTTCTTCCCTGCTTTGGCAGCAAGCATTGCTCTTTCTTATTACTCTCTCTCTCTCTCTCTCTCTCTCTATATATATATATATATATATATAAAATTGTTTATTTTTATGGCTTTCTGTGTCGCCTTTGCTAGTTCTAAATACTAATCCACTGGAACTTGTTCTCTCTCCTCATGTAACTTAGAGCACAAAACAAACGAGCCAAACTGAGCATCACTTGACTAACTCACTGTATCAACAAATGACTCTCTGTGTATGTGTGTGTGTGTGTGTGTGTGTGTGTGTGTGCGTGCGTGCGTGCATGCGTGTGTTTTCTATCTCGAAACCAAACAAACGGAGGGAGAATCCAACAAATGAAGCAGCACTCTCTCCTCTTCACCTTTAAGCAGGGTTTCATTTTCTCGACCAGCTGTTACAAGGGATTCTTCAGCTGCAACTGGAAAGTGGGGGTTACCAGCTCTGAAGTTGAAATAGATAAAACCCTGCAAATGGAAGTTGCAGTGTTGTAGCCACTCATGTTGCATGTGTAGTCTTTGAGGAAGATAAGAAATGCTCTTCTAAAATCTGTAGAATATGAAATTCCTACTGAATTTCCCATCAATAGTTGAATCACAGCAGCATCTGAGCAACCTGCTGTTACTGAGAAGGCACTTTCACAATTTTCATCATCTTCTCCAGTGTCATCACTTTGTGCAGATGGAAGAGATACATTATCACCTTCCCCTTCTCCACCTACTTCTACTCGGGTTGAGGCAAATCATATGAGGTTCCTTAGTAACTCCTCTAAAATTGTTGAAGAAAGACCACTTTCACCTGTCAAAGAGACAGTTACATCTTAAATATAAGGACTTCTAATATAGAAAATCCTGAAAGTTCCTCATGCAGAAGTCCTAACGTTCCTCCTGGAACTCCGCTGTGGAACTATTTTGGTCTTTCCAATTTAGATGGCAACAGTTTTTCATTCCAAGATTGGAGAGGCAGTAAGGAGCAACTTGACTAGGAAAAACTGAACCCTGATCTTGAAGATGTGGAAGAGAAGGATTCTTTTGGAGGAACTGAAAGATCTCAAAATTCAGAAAATGAATTTAATGAGCCTCTCACTGAAGATCAAGATAGTACTAGTACTTTGATGACTATGCTTTTAGCATATTTCAGGGCTTGCTTCTTCTGTGGACAAGATCATTGGAAAATTTAAGAAGAGCTGGCCCAATTTGCAATAAAGTGTCACTTCATTCCTTACCCCTCTGAGATTCTTTGGTGCTGAATTCAAAAGATAATGTTGAAGAGCTTAATGAAAATCTCTGACAACATCTGAATGATTTTCGGCAGTCACGTATATACCCAGTATAGATTATATGCGTGGGAGTGGAAGCTCTATGATGAAGTTAAGGCAAGTGAGATTGTGAGGAGGAAATGTGATTTCAAGTTCAGGATTCTAAGACAACTTGAAGCAAAAGGAAAGTTCCTTAAAAATTGATAAAACTCGTGTTGACATTAAGGATATATATTCAAGAATTAAAGTTGCAATACATCACATCAACTTGGTTTCTAAGAGTAATGAGAAGATAAAGAGTTACAACCACAACTAGTGGAGCTTATTGAAGGTCTGAGCCATATGTGGAAAGTGAAGGATTTTAGTAAGAAGTTAGGGTTTGGTTTAGTGGTGAGTTGGGAGACGAGAGATGAGGTGATGGAGGCTAGAAAGTTGGGGTGTTTGATGGAGGTGAGAGAGGCACATCTTTGGGGATTTGGAACAAGGGGATCAGTGGTAGACTCCATGGTGTTTGGTGGCAACTGGTGAGAACAGCAATGGGGATGGCTGGCGACTGTGAGAAGAATTTCGTCAGCCACTGAGAGGAGAGATGACTGGCATTGCGGAGGGGTGGGATGGTGATGACTATGACTGGAGAGATGACCAGTGATGTGGAGGGATCCAACGATCAAGTGAGGAAAAGAGAGAATTAATTTTTTATTAGGTTTTGTATCCGGCGCTCTAATACCATGCAGGCAAAAGTACTTCTGTGTAGTATTGAATTATATTGTATGAAGTGTAATTACAGTATTGAAGTATAAGATTATACAACCCTAATGAAACTCTAAGTATTGAAAGGAAAAGACTAAGACGACTGTTATAGGATCAGTATTTGTAATCTATTTTTGGACTCGTTGAATGAGAAAACTGGACAATCTCATTTTAGGGCTTGTTTTTTTAAGAGAGAGGGCTTGTTTTTTTTAAGAGAGAACCCTAGGATCTATTGAACACTAAGTTCTGAATTTTTTTTGAGAAATTCTGACTGCCAGTTCTATTGCAATCTTGATGCCTTTTTTCTGCACCTTTAACCAGCCAGAACAAGCCATCGTGGGTAGAGATTCTAATCCCGTCATCCTATTTTGAAATTGCATTTTGAAGTCAATGCAGCCAACTCTAGCAGACCTTATAAAAGATTGTTCCTGTTCTTGAAGCATTTGATTTTCAAGTGGAGAATTTTGTGCAACAGAAGTGGGAACTTGAAGTTTAAATTGCTGTTATTGCTTCAATTTCTCCATAAATTTTGGTTCTTTTGTTGTATTACTACTCTTTTTACCCTTTTCCACTAAAGTCAATTCTTTTTGTTCTTCACCCATGGTTGGCTTATCCAGATCATCCTCTTCTGCTGCCCCATCAGCAATTTCTTCATGATCTACAATGGCAACTGCATCACCTTTATTGTCACTGGCATCCCTATGTTCTTTGCCTTTTTTTGTTGCATTGGTACATCTTGACATAAGGAAGCAAGCTGCGCTAAAAGAAGTTGTAGTGCTTCAAATTGCAACCTATCCTCCTGATACACTAACAAAAAGGCTTCAAATGTTGTCACAAATTCTTCAATTCTTCCGTTTAACCTGGCTTTGATTTTGATATTGAGTATCGGGCTGAAAGTGAATCGAGTTGCGGATGCCCTTTCTCGTCGCGAACCAGCTTTTGTTCAATTACTGGCCATGTCTGCTCCTCAACTTCGTTTATTCAATCTCGTTAAAGATGAAGTCAGGTGCACACCAGATTTGCAGACCCTCTATCTGCAGGTGCAAGAAGGCAAATTGGGACTGCGATGGGTGGCTCGTGATGGCTTAATCTTATTTCATGGAAGAGTGTATCTAGATTCCCACTCTTCTTTAAGCGCCAATATTGTGGAGGCTATTCATTCTTCTCATCATGAAGGATGTCAAAAGACTATACCGCATTACTTGTGATTTTTATCGGAAAGGTCTCAAAAAACAGGTCAGGGACTATTTACATCTTGCCTGGTGTGTCAGCGCAGTAAGGTTGAACATTTACAACCAGCAGGATTGCTTCAACCATTACAGGTGCCATCACAAGTCTGGTCTGACGTTTCAATGGATTTTATGGATGGGTTGTCCTGATCTTATGGCAAATCTGTCCTATTAGTTATGTTCGATCAGTTTTCTAAGTGTGCCCATTTTATCCTTATTGCACACCCATAGAATGCAGTCTTTGTTGCACGGATTTTTTTTGATAATATTTTCAAATTACATGGTTTGCTTGAATCGATTGTGAGTGATCAAGATGTCACATTAACCTAGTGCTTTTTGGTGAGAGTGATTCAAACTTTGTGGCACAAAATTTGCATTTTCTTCTGCTTACTATCCATAAAGCAATGGCCAAACGGAAGTGGTTAATCATACAATGGAAATGTATTTAGGGTGCTTCACAGGTGAAAAACCCAAGAAGTGGGTAGACTGGATTTTGTGGGCTGAGTATTGTTATAACATGGGTTATCACACTACTTTGAAGACTATACCCTTTGAAGTTGTGTACGGCTGACCTCCTCCTTGTCGCCTACAATATTCATCTGGTTTGGCTAAATTAGAGGCCATTGAACAAGCATTAATACAGTGCGATCAGGTTTGGAAGGAGCTGCACCAACAATTGCTGCATGCACCACAGCTCATAGACCACTAGGTACAACAAGAAACATTGGGATATCCATTTTGCTGTTGGAGATTTGGTTTGGTTGAAACTTCCAGCTTACAAACACACTTCTCTTCCAGCCACATGCTACAGCAAGTTAGCTCCAAAATTTTATGGTCCGTTTCCAATCAAAGCTAAGGTGGGAAATGTGGCTTATCGTGTTACTTTACCAGCAAGTGTTAAGATTTACACCATCTTCGATGTCTCCCACCCTAAAAAGTTCAAAGCCAATTCTGCTACCTGGCCAGTTCTTCCACTGTTTCAGCAGGGTAAGTTGGTACCTATTCCCAAGGCCATTTTGGATGTGTGCAAGGTTGCAAACCATCTGGAAATTCTCTTGCATTGGGAAGGTCATTCACCTGCTAATGCCTCTTGGGAAGATGCAGAGATGATCCAACATTGCTATCCTTGTTTCGTGCCTGAGGTCATGTGCGCCCTTGAGGAGGAGGGGGAGTAATGTTACAATTGAGATTGGTTCAAGCTCTCACAAGATCAAGGGAATCAGGTGGCTCCTTATAAGCATGTGTATGAATGAAGGAAGAAAATAAAGCCATGAGCTATGGCATTATTTGTTGTGTTTGTCATATTGTTACATGTGTTGTTTTTCTGTGTCTGTATCGCATGTTATGTTGATGTGTCAAAAATGTGTATTGTGTCTAGGACAGATGCAGGGCAGTTATTTTTATAATAAGAGGATGTGGGAAGTTAGTTAAGGGGTGGTTACATGGCAGCAACCGCTACCCCCTGTTGCATCCTTTATATTTGGCAGTGGTCCTTAAATAAAACTTCGTGCAATATGTCGGTACATTGGTTTCCTAACCAGAGATTGTGGGTTCTCTCTAACGAGCCTGAACTTGAGGCAAACATAGGAAGGCATAAGAAGAGTTCTCTCGCTGAACCTATTGATTTGAAATTATCAGTCAATAGGTTGAATACCAGATTTGTACAAAGGTCCGGTAACGATGACCCTATATAACGAAGCTATACAAATAGTCAATTTTATATATACAGTAATATTTCTTAACTGTATGCATAGATCTTCACATTATCATTTATCCATCTGAATGCTTCAACAGATGATAATGGTCAGAGAAGATGGTGATCCTGCTCCAGATATTATAGAATATAGACATGGTCTCACCCCTCCTATGAGAGATGCTCGAAAGCGTAGATTCCGCAGGGAGCCTGATCTAAATGTATGAGTAAACTCTTGTTCTGTGTTGATTTCAATATCATTTATCATCCCTCGTAAAGATTGCTTTATAGAAGCTCTCATTGATGCACTGTAGGAGCTTATTTCCATTTCACTATTTCTCAGTGTCTCATTGTTCTTGTATTATCATTGCAGCCTGAGCTTGTCCAGCGTGTGGAGAAAGATCTGTTGAATATCATGTCTGGTGGAACAGCTGAAAATATTGATATCCTTTGTTATTTGCCATCTAACTACTTTTAATTGATGATGGTGCATAAATTCGTGATGCACATGCTTACATATACTATGTTGCCAATCTCATTGCATAAAGTCTAGGATATAGATCCAGTATCTTCATGAAGGTATACGCTTGAGAATTCAGGTGATAGGTCTGTTATTTTGAGTGCTAAAGTATCACATATTCATGTAAATTTGCAAATTTTGTTTTGGTTGTTCCTTAATTTTGTGGTGCACATGTTGAGATGGCAGAACAAGAGGAAGATGGCAATGGGAATTCCCGTAGAGCGGTCAAGAAAAATGCACCTGGCCCCACAATAAAGCCTGATGTTAGGGAGGCTGATGCAAATGCGGGAGAGGCCGAGAGAAGTGAATCTGATGAATCTGATGATTCTGGTTGACACAGAACCTTGGAGTTATATGGACAAATGTACATTTTAATAGCTTAATGAGAATGTAGCTACGATCACTCTTGGGCTATTCTAGATGCTCTAAGTTAAGATTTCATGCTTTGAAGGGTTGGTTTGAAGTGAAAAATGCTCCACAAATAAATTGCTCCCTGCATTTGACGCTGGAGGGAATATGCATTTTGATGTAAGTTTCTGCATGTTGTAGTGAAAATTCCCTCTCTCAAACATTACAATAATCCCCTTTTAATTTTAGTTCTCTCATGAAAGAGATGAAAGATTGGAATTTTAATGCAATCCTGCTTTCGGCGGCTGTTGTAACTGTGACATTCCAATTTTTTTCTTTTGTTCAGCCGCGTGATTGCATTGTAATATAAACAGATAATGGAGATGTCTAACCATTTGAAAAAAAAAGGTTCAGCCACAATCTATCTACTATGGGTTCTTAAAGAGAATATTCTAGTGGCAACAAGAAGAAAATTTACAATTTGGAAGCAAATAAATGCATAAAAACGTATTGAATGATATATAATATATTTGACTATGTATATTCCCAAAGTAGAACAGTACTTGTTTGTTAGTTATTTTAGGAGTTCTGCTGACTTTGGATGCCCTGGACAGTGAATGTGAGGTCTTTTCTAAGCCGATATTTGGGGTATTGGTCCTGTATCCAGTGTAACCTCTATTGCAGAAGCTGTCTTCTCATAAAATAGTGCAAGTTCGAATTCCCTTTTCCTGTAAATGTTTTAATTGCTTAAATACTTGTGGCAAAATGGGCTTTACTTTTGCATAGCCAGCTAATTTCCGAAAGCATTGCTGGAAAACATAGGAAGCTTGCCTTGTGCACAATATAATAAATACTTGCCATTCTCGTGATTCATGCCATGTATTCATATAGCCGCAACGACTTTAGAAACACAAATGGCCTGATCTGACTGGTCTATAGGGGCCAAATAATGAAACCCATATTGTTAAAGTGAGGAACGAAGGATTCATCTACATGGTTGGTGAAGTTATGCATCCATTCTAGCTGTATTAGATTCTATTTTAACCCAACCTCTAGAAAAACAAATCTAGGAAGGATCATTAAAAACAAGGATGACACATATTAGACATCGGTACGAAGAAACCTACTCTTAGTACACACCATCGTAGCTCGTGACAGTCCTAACACATTTTAAAATGGAAATGTCAATTATATGAAGGTTTTAGAGTGTTTAATATACTAGTTTAGTGGGGTGTATAATTTGGTATATTCTTGAAATGCCAGCTTGCTATATGGATTGTTTTGGGTGTTGACTTCTCTTTCTTGTGTGCTAGGAGCCGACGATTTGTTTCCAAACTAACATTGTCCAATTTAGAACATCACCTTCCTCCACAAAACCAATGAGAAGCAACTTGAGCATCCGGTCAAGCCGGTTCTTCGTCGAGTTGATTTTTTTTTTAATATTTCGGGAAATCATAACTAATGAGAAACAAGTCCTTTTGCATTGTTAATTTGATGGAGAATTATATCATTGCAATCTCGATTGGTTGTGGTAACTCGTACACTTAGCGTAGATAGTAATGGAAAATGGAAAAATGCCATTGAAGAGCGAGTAAAATGCTGTATATTTAATGAAAGTCATTTTTCCATATTCCTCTAGCATTAGATTTTAATCGTCTACATGCTGGCTAAACAAAAATAAAAGTCTGTCTATATACATGATTGATTCATAACGTCCTCTTTCTTATCTTATCATTTGATTGTCTAAAATTTATGGGATTAGATTTGATAAGAGTTTTTGTTTAATATTCAATTTACAATTTTCACTTGGTTATTGGACGAAAAAAGAAAGTATTAATGATTTGCTTAAAATTTGTTCTATTTAAAATACGATACAAAACTTAACTTCACCAGACAAGAATATAAATTTTTTAAAATCTCAAAAATATTTTCTTATAATTTTGGATAATGTAAAAATATAATTAAATATATATTAAACAATATTGTAGATAAAAATGTTAAAATGTAATAACAAGTTTTACACTCATATATAACAAATAAATAATATCATAATAATTTATTTTTAATACTGTACAAACTAAATATAGTATATTAAGATTGTATTAATGCGTACTCCTCGTATTTGTATAATTCAGTTTTATTTGTTCAGTCAAGTTCTTATAATAAAACACTACCTTTAATTATTTTGTAACAATATTATGAAACTTAATGGGGTTATTAAATTGTTATATTAACATTTTAAGAAACTCTTTTTACAGGAATCTCATCTCTTTATTATTAGGTTCTTTAAACAAGCTCCTTAGAAATTTTTTATTTCATTTATGAAACCTATATTAACCAAAAAAAAAAAAAAAAAAAAAGCACGTCACGAGTTTGTCAAACATGGCAGTAAAAGGGGGAAGAAAGAAAAAACCTTAAGGACCCGAGTCCTCAAACAACGACTCCATAGTATTTAAGAACTCCCATTTAATGCTTAATTAGAGGTTGTTCATCTGAATCTTTGTGCCAAACACGCAAAGTTAAACATAATCTAATGACATTTGAAAATTAGAAAGGACAAGTATTACCATATATATGAAGATATTCGGGAAACATCTCCACTATTCTCATTTCCATCCTAGTTTGACAACATATTGAACTAACTGCTTCCACCTTTCAAATAATACTAAAAAGTTGTAAATTGGTGTACTAGGCAATAATTGATGCAACTAATAATATTTTTTCAGTTTGTTCAGAGGTGTTTTGTACTTGGTCCGAAAGTCCCATTAATGCTGTAATTAGTTGCTTCCCGATACATTTTATTTTTCTCTGCGAAAACACTAAACGTGTTCAATAAAAGAGACATGACTGCTATCATGAGTTTATTGAGTTTCTCAATTATAAGACTTGTCTCCTAAAGAATTGTTTTCCTAATCTTCTCTCATACCTGGCTTTGCCTGTTGCAAAGCATCATGGTGCATGAACATATTGTGTTTTTGGAAGGTTCAATGGCCCAACAAATTCTGAAATCTGAAGATAATGCACAGATGTTTCAACCAAACCATATATATATTATGCATATATACACGTAATATTCTCTTGGTTAGAAACAATGATGGCAAAAATATCTGACATCTGCACTTATTATAAGATAGGAATAAAGGATGGGTAAGATAATGGTTTTAATTGATTTAATTTTTTTTAGCCAGTAATTAATTTAAACGGAACGACTAAAATATTTGGTAACATTGTTCAGCTTATGCTCTGTGTGTGACGTAAATGAGGTCAAGCGAGCGAATAGTTGAATGCTATACATTTGGTCGTATCGTACGCCATCATTCACTCATTTATAATTTACAAGTGTTTGTAGAAATCTTTTAACTTTAATGGTTAAATTATGATTTTTTTTGTTTTTTATTTTTTATTTTCTTTTAAAATAAACGTATGACTTATATTATACGTTATTAAACAATAGGTAATGCTTGATTGAAAAAAACACGAGGTATACCGATATCCTTAGAAACCTTAAATCAAACAATACAAGATGCTCTCTATTCTTTGAATCCCTATCACAAAAAGTGTGTTGCCTTATCTATCCTACTAGAGCTTTGAGTAAGACATTACTGATGGGAGGGATTTTGTTGGGGGGGAAAACGTACAAAGTACGTGATATTTTTTGAATGAAGACTAATTAAAAGAAAAAAAAAACAAAGCAGGCCAGTGAATTGGAAAATCAAAAATCACTATGTTATGTTTCTTTTGTAATTTTCCTTAATTATTGGTAAAAAGTGTGAAGAAAATCGACACATCTTTAAAAGTATAAATAAATAAAATATTTATACTATCGAAATTGTGGAAAAAATACTTATAACACTTCCCCCCCCCTTTTTTTTTTGAATTTAGTAAAATTGGATTTTGTCCAATTTTATGTGATGGTGGGAATAATAGAAAAATAAATGATATAATTAGGATCCTTACTTATAGCTGGATTATGGGGATCTTTGGATATTAGTATCTCTAGTGGTTAATTCACGATTGAGAAAATAAAAAGATTACATGGGAGAGTGGCTGCTAAAGCTTGTTAGGGAGTTGAGTGAGTGAGTGAGAGAGAGAGAGAGAGAGGGACTTGATTAAACGTATTCTTTTTTTCCCATTCTTTATTTCAAATACCTATAGACGATGTCTTCCAATTGATCCTATCTGAAGACAATCAAAGGGACCTTGGTTTGTTTTTCCCCTCTGAGGTGATTCTAAAATTTTGGATCGAACATGATTAATTATTTAATTGTTTCCTTATTAAAGTAATGATTATTAAATTAAAAACAAATAGACGAGTTTCCTCGTTATCAAATGAGGAGGTTAAATATAATTTCCTGAAAATTTTAGTAGCTTTTGGCATTTCTATTGCAGTCTATATATAAAGTAGCCCGTAGTTTATCTTCTATTATAAGTAATAAAGCAAATACTAAAATGATTCCAACACTACCTGGAAATTATAATAAAACATATTTCACCGGTTGAAGATTTCTTCCGTAAATCAATAAATTTCCTATTATTGTGGAAGCTCATCTTTCCTAAATATCTTCTTCAAGATAATAACTTCACTTTTAGGTTTCACTATTTAAGGTGAACAAGGCAGTGGTAAAAATAGAATAAGTATAGGAGAAGTAGACTCTGCTTTGTCCTCACTTCTTTCTCTGCTTAGGTTGCCAAACATAGTGGTCAATATGCTTCTGGAGCACTAAGCATAGCCCGACATGTAGTAAAACATAATTAGGTACAAATTCACCAAGAGGCAGCTTGATGTTCAAGTCAAATTCTTTAATAACATTTTGCTTTCCTTGACCTGTTATATTGTTGATCAATGAGTCAATCCAGTCACTTCATAATATTAATCATACAGATTTAAATTAATGATCTTCTATTTTGCTGGTTTCTGTGAGGACAGGATTTGGAAGTCAACGGGATGCATATTTCCACTCGCAAGAAGGGATTAAAGGAATTTGTACGGCAATCTCTTGCAAGTTGATGATTTATCTAATTTCTACCCATCTAAGATTGGCAAGAAAAGTGCTGCTACAGGCACTAAATAAATGTACATACATACATACATAGCACTAAATGCATTAAAAATATATAAATATATTATATGTATACATAAACTACAATGATACTCTTAAAAACTATCAAAAGTTATATACATCCTACATCTAAAATATAGCGCATGTACACTTTAAAAAATTATAATATCATATAATTTCTCTTTGAGTATGGTGAGAAAACCGCAAATTATACCATCTATTGGTATAAAATAATCTTAAGTATCTATTTATGGAAAAAAAAAATTGTTCTATTGGAAGAGAAATTTTTGGATGTTAACATATTTCAAATGGTGTTAGTATGCTATTTTGAAAATTTTATTTATATTTAATTTTAATGGTTTTTAAGGGATGCTAATGCAATACTTCTAGAAAAAGAATAATATGTGTAGGCTTATGGTGAGTCAAACCCCACTTGTACTCATATACCAAATGCCCACAAGTGAAGGGAAGGAGAAAAAAAAAAAAAAAAAGAGAGAGAAAACAAAACAAAGGAGTAAGAGATGGGCGATTTTATTTGAAATAGACTTGACATAGAAGCAAGTTGATTGGTAATTAATGTGAGTCCGAAAACCAAACTTTGTCTCAAGAACCTAGATAGGGGTTAGCTTAGGTTTGGCGGTCACATGACTTGGAATTGACCTAGTATGTTTGTATTTTCGGTTGGTTGTTCAAAATCCATTCATCAACTCCTGTGAAACGACAAGGTTTTGGCCGGTTTGACTTTCTAAAAGAAAGGACTGTGATACTTGCTTATTGCATCTTAAGCTGTCAAGCACAATCCTAGAGGGCTGACCTGGGGATGAGAGGGTTGTTGGTGAGACTTTGCTATTGTTTGCTGCGTGTATGGACTTGTAAATGCAGCCATTTAATGTAATACATTTTAAAGGATATACAATTATAGAGAAAGAGCTTAGGTTTCACCAACTAATAAGCAAGCACCGCTGTTTTTTTTTGGGTGGGGGTGGGTTTGGAAATGAAGGTGGCTCAAGTTCTTTGCAAATTTAACCATAAAAGTTAGTTGAGCTAAATGCACCGTGTTGCAGTGGTCTAAAGAATAGAATTCCACTTTCCCTTTTGTAATTGGGGTCTTGATAGCTTTTTTTCCTTTGAAATTTTACCATAGAGTTTTCCTTTTCTCATTCCATCGGTTAAGTTGAGAATCTTGAGTTTAATTTATTATTTTTGCTCAAGTGCTTTGACTTGATAAAAGCACAGAGAGGTTGCCTGCTTAAAGTGATTTAAGCCATGTAATTCCATTTTCTTTTATTTTTCCCCTTTTATAGGTAAGCTTTGGTGAAATGTAATCTAATGGGGATGATTCGCTCCAGCCTTTTCAATCTGACTCTCCAAAAGTTGGCACGACCTAGTCCTCTCGTCCTGGAGCTAAACACGACAAAAAATAGGAATCACATTGTCTTATGACTAATGCTACCAATTTCAATTTAAAGCATATTATCTATACCCAACATAACGAATAGGTTAGAGCCCCTATTATCTTGAAATACGGCATAAAACCAGGACGCATTGACTTTGATTATGAAAAGTCAAAAATAGATTGCAGAGATTGCACTTGAAATGAAAATCATTACCAATTAACAATTCATAAGCTATTCATTATCCATCATAATTCAAATTCATCACATCTCAAAGAAAAGATGCAGCTATGATCGATAAGCACAAGTTTAATGCATACGTTAGTTTAATTTTGCAGTATTATTCAAAACGCCAGATTTTAAAAGAAGAAACCCGACTTTGTATTCCCTATAACTGTATTTGAGATAGGAAAAAGAATTTCCCCATAAATTCTCTAACACCTGTACAAAGCCATTAAACTGCATGTCAAAAGAGTCGCATAAATGAGGAGGAAACATAAAGTTGGTAACCCAAATTTTTGAAATAAAGTTTAAGGGGGAAAAAAAAAAAAACCTGACAGAAAATATTTCATGAAAGTAAAATATTGTATAAACAAATTAACTTTAGTCATGATTGAACTGGGATTTCATTTAATTTTAACTGATGTGTCGCGTAATTAAAAAATAAATGAGGGTCTTAGATCAATTAGTCGATATGCCACACAATCGATTGGTACATAAATTTATTCGCTATAATTTTATGAAAGAACGGATTAACAGCAAGCTAGAGAGGATTCTTTAGGTTTTTTGAGAAAATTGAATTTATTGACTAACTAAATAATGTTTATTTCAAACTAAAATATAAAGCAAGCCATGTGTTGTTTGTCATCTTTACTAGAGACTATAGTTGAGATGGTAGGCTTGAATGTTTCGTAATATAGGCTTGAAAGCTTGATCCTTATATACGTAACTTGCAGAAACACATTAAAGTTTAGTCTAGCATAGCTACTTCAATGCTCCAGTTAAACTCATTTTAAAAGAGTGGCAAAGTAACGTCTCAAATGGTGAAAAGTGATCATACCTAAGGGTGTCATTCCATATTTATAGATGATGAGGTTGAGATATTTTAAGAAAGATATGTATTGTCAAATTTGGAGTTGAATCTCTCTCAAATAAGTAAGTGTATTCAGTTAAATAAACATGTATCTTCTAAAAGTTAGAATATATCTTTAGTAAAGATTTACCCTAAATGCAGGTGCTTTTGTATCCACTTCGACCTAAGTGATGGGAGGCTAGGTTTGCACGAGTTAGGAGAAGCTCTTATTAGTAGAATTATAAGCTTTAGAGACATCTACATGGAGTTCAGATATCCCTTATAAGCATTAAAGCAGTGTCATAGGGAACCCAACCTGAGGGCAAAATGGGTTGAATGAAGTAGGTAGGCTCACAAGGAAAGTAGAGTGTAGAACCTTGTTAGAGCATTTGATGGATCCGTCCTATGACAAGTCAGATAAGACCTTAGACATGACTTAAGATCAGGTTAGGTAGGTCTAGGTTAGAGGTTGAGCCCTTGTGAGAATGGGCCTTCCTAGATCATCTAAAAGTAGGAGTTAGGTCGAATCGGGCTTAGGCCTAAGTCCAAAATTTTCTATCAACATTGTGGAAACTATAAGGGCATAAATGTAAAAAGACTCAAAAAAATGTGGACAAAACTAAAAATTTAAAAAATACAAAACAACCTTACGTCTAATATTAAATAAACAAATCATCATAAAACAAAATAAAGATAATGTAATTCCTCAATAGCCATGCAAATATATACCATGTAAATTAACTAAAAGGTGGCATCCTCTTTAGTAGTTCTATGTAAGTTGTCATCCTCCCATGCAACTTCTCCTGCTCTAATGCAAGTTGATAAATCCACGAAAAGGTGACATTAAGAGTAAATAAGTTATAAGATAAGTTACCGATCTACTAATGAAAATTTTGATCCATCATCTAGTTTAATGGAGAGGGTTATCTTCAAACAACACAAGTTGGAGGATTATACAACTTCTTAAAACATTTATTTTGATCATAATTTTATCAACAAGGTTCTTTTTCAAGACTCTAAAAAAAAATGTTACAACTAAGCCTAAGAGAGTCATATGACTGCTAAAGTGGCATAATATTATGCAAGATAAGTTTATTGCTCCATATCAAAAGTAATGAATAATTAAGTCAACAAATACTAGTGGGCCTTTTTAACCACTTAGTATAAAAGTATCTAATTAGTATTAACAAGATATTCTCCATCATATTCTTACAAACCAATATTAATTCTCTTCTATGGTCCATGTGTGACTTCACTTAACATGAAATATCATAATTTCCCCCCTCTTAAACACATGATATTTTCATTGCAATACCTTATAATTGAGCCCAATTCTTTCCCTTTTTTTTTTGGTGAATGATTCAGTCTATTCCTACCACCCTTAACCTATAAGTCATCTTATAAGCATGCTAGGAGTTATACTTTAATGACATTCACCCCTCGTCCTCCCTAGACTTCTTCTTTAATCGGATCAAAATAATCCTCAAATCATCCACTTATTTATAGGAGGTTGGCATTGATACCATTTATAATGTTGTAGGTCAAGAGTAATGAATAATTAAGGCAATAGATACTATCAAGTCTTTTTCAATTACTTGATCTAAAAGCTTATAATAAGGTTAACAAGATATTTACTATTATGGCCTTATTAATCAATACCAATGTTCTTCTACAATCCATTCAAGACTTCACTTAAAATGAAGTATCACAATAAGATTATAAATTACATATAAGTATTGATATATATAGAATTCGAACACGTTTTGCATTTTTCTTAGATATATGTGTTACATATTTGTGTATTTGAAATTTATGGATTTTTTATTAATCATTATTATACTTATACTATTTTTACCAACTTAATGAAATTGAAATCTTGAGTATACATATCATCATTAGGGTAAGCACGTGGATCATGATTGAAGAGTTACACGTAAGTGCATTTTTTAGTTATTACACACAAGATAATTTTATTTTCTTCTAACTTATTATAAAATGCTAAAATGTCTACAAATATCAAACCACCATCATCAATGCATGAGATATAGGTCAGATTGATGTATTTAGTGTGGTGGATCTATACTACCATCAAAGAGCTTAAGTTTAGCAATCAAACACCTTCAAGGTCAGTCCTGTTATCTTGGTGTAAGGAGTTGAAGAGAAACATGATGCAATGTATATGTATGAGCTAATAATGTGGATGGATTAGTGATTCACAACCATATATCTTAGTGCAACCTTATGCACAGTATATAGACCTTATTTATAGGGTCTTTAAAGTTTTCACTTAATGGCCACTTGCATCCCTTGTGCAACTGGAAGTAAAAGGCATAGAGGATCGCCATGTGGATAGCCTTAGGTCCATACAATTCCTTGTTGCATCCTGTTTAAGCACTTGCTATTTAGCTTAGCCTTAGTAAATGTAGAATTACTACTTAGGCTAAGAGATAGAGTATAAATTAGGTGGGTACTTTGAGATAGATTTGTTTGAGTTTCATAAGCCTTATATGTATCAACTATTGATGTTTTTATTTTGAATATTACTCACAAGCTAGATTTCAAGTTCTTCTGCAATATTCATTTCACTTGCAACTACTCAAAATTTCGTAATTTAAGAACTATATTTCTTTATAAATAATTCTTTAAGTTAATATATCTATGAATCAAATGTAACAATTAAAATTAGGTTATTACTTAAGCTAGCTTGTCACTAGCACATTCTTATAGTAGAAAGCCAACTCGTTGCTAAGCCTTATTAGGCTATCTTTAATCTTAACGAATCAATTTTAAGTCCTTAAATACTATGTTGACATTTTAAGATTTCCAACTTGTAGGGAATTTTATACTTTATCTCTAAGGTTCTTGAAAGCAACTTCTTAAAAATGTTATATAACTTGGTGGACCCATAATATTAGATTTTCCTAAAATAATAAAATAATTAGCTATTGGATTACTTTTACTAATGGTCAAAATTTTTGACTTTTAGTTAGAATGTGAAAAAAAATACAAAATAAATAAGCTACGGTACTCTAATAAGCACCATTTCTACTAAAAGAAATGTTCACTAACCACCTTCCTTTAGCTCCTTATGTATTAAAAATTGTGTTAAGGACTTAACAATAATGATGGCCTTAGAGTGAGCTGTAATATCCCTTATATGTTAGGTGAAGGAACTCTAATCATTGAGGTATCTTTTGGTGTAGTGGTATAGAGCACGTCGAAACTCTATAATTAAGTGCGTTCATGGTGGGTCAATCCTAGCATGGTTAACTTATTGGGAAGCAGCTGTACTAAGGGACAAAACTGTACGGCGTCTAATGCTAAAGCAGACAATACTTCAGTGGGATGAATTCTGATTGGGTCATTACAGGTGGTATCAGAGTAATCCACCAGCTAAAAGGGTGGAAGTCGTGCCTGGTGCTAATCTTGAACCTACGTAACAAAACCATTGAGCTTGAATTTTTTTGATTTTTAACGTTTTCCTTAATCCGATTAGTATTAAATCCTAACCTGTTTAATATCAACCCTCTACTAAGAGTTGAGAAAAACTTAGTTTTCCTTTCTGAAAACTGTTTGGAGTTACCACTCGATCGAAGTCGGAAAAAAGAGTTAAGTTATAACTAATTTGATAGATTAGTTATAGTTTAGCTATTGGTCTTTTTATAAAACTGATTTTTGAAAAAGGTTTTGCAACCAGATATTTAGATTCGAAGGCTATCTTATTAAACTCTAAACAAGTATCACTTTCAACTTTTCGAATTTAAATTTATCTCTTAAAATACCAATGAAAGAATAACTCTAAATTTATAAATAAATAAAATCGTAAAAACAAGAAAAATAAAAATTATTTACAAAAGGGAAAAAATAAAAAATTTTCTTTATTTCAAGTCACTCAGTAGGTACCTACGAATCCTTTATTATGGATAAGACTTTTTGTAGTTCATTTCTGAAAACGTTAATGGGATGTTTCGTTTAAATTTCGAAAAATAGTTGGATTTACGTTTTTAACCCTGTTTGAGTTATTTAAGGAAAATTTCTAAAGGGTCCTTAATTTTGTTTGTTTTTATTTTTTGAAAATTCTAAGAAAATTCATAATTTTGAAAAGGTTAATTTGATTTTGTTTTTGTTGAAAAAGATGATTTTCTAAGTTATAAAATGTTTTTTCACCTTTTTTATTATTCACTTATTTATTTTTGTTATTTTTATTTATTATTTATTTTTTTATAGAAGAAAAATAAAAAAGAACTAAACTTCCATTTTTTTCTTTCTTCCATTTTTTTTTATTTTTCTTTTTTGAATTTTTTGTATAATTACAAATTATGGTTATAACAGATAAATAAATAAATAAAAAACAACAACACAACATGAATCAAAGCAAAGGCCGGACCAGGGAAGACATGTATAAGGGTTGGTCAGTAGGAGTGGACTTGAGAGCAGGGTTAAGTCATGGGTCACTGCAAGGAAGAAGATGGAGGTTGTTGGAGGGGCGATGTACAGGTCGTTCTAAGGTGTTTTCCAAAGTGGAGATGGCATTTCCATGTGTATCCGATTGGGAATAGGGTGGTTAGGACAAACACCTTAGCCATTTAGGTGGTTTTTGGATTGGCCGCTAGTGGTAGTAGTTGAGTAGCAACTGCGGTGGTGACTGGGTATGAATGAGGGTTGAGATCTTAGGTTTTTAGATACCACGAACTCAACCGTGGCATTAGTTTCAACTAAGGAGGCATGGAGGTGGTGGTGTGAATGGTGGTTGCGATTTTACAGTGGTGCTTAGGGCTTGGTTTGCTGTCACATGTTGAGTCGTGGTAGAGATGAATGGGGAGGCATTTAAGAGCCTAAAGAGAGAGGAACACCAATGTGGTGGTTATTGTAAGCCCTAAAACTAGCCACTCAAGGTTTCGATCAGTTGAAAGACCCAATCGAGCCTAAATTATAAAGTAAAGCTAGAAAAATTAGAAAAATGAATCTGTAAGTTTGAATTTAAGAAAATAAGCAATAAAATAAAAGAATATAAAAACTCCAAATTTTAAGTATATAACTTGTCATTTATTGAAAATGCGTAAAATGCATTTCGATAATTAACGAATTGCTAGAGATAAATTATATATATACTAAAAATCATAAAATGACATAAATAATATTTAGGAATATTTATTTATACTATATATGAATTTACATGTATGTAGAAATACACGTAATTACTTAAAACACGTGAAATGTACTAAAATAATAAGAAATAATTAAAGAAAATTCATAATTAATTAAGAAAAAATAAAGAAAAATAAGAAATGATCCAAAATTGGGTCGTGGCAGCTGGGAAAAATAAAATAAAAAATCAGCCAATTAAATTAAGACAATACAAAAGCTAAAAATTAAGGGACAAGGCAATTGTCTTGTTCAATTTAATGCACAATAAATTCCCTAAAGCTCTATAAATAGGAAAAAAAATTCAAAAACTCATTTGGACTGTTAGAAATCAGAAAAAATTAGCGAGAGGTGAAAATTGAGAGAAAAACCAAAGAAAAAAAAAAGAAAAGGAAAACTGTGCAGTTAGGGCCACAAAGGAGAACCCATGCTCGACGGGCAGCTGGGAGTGGACGGCCACCACCACCACACGGTAGTAGCAGCGCCTAGGTGGGCCGACACACCCATGGCCATCGACGATGGTCGGAGCCACCCAAATCGGTGAGTTCGATTTCTAGTCCGATTTTGTGTAATTTTGTAAAAATAGTAAATATCATTAGAAAATTATGAATTTTGTTATTCTGAAATACTTTTATATGTAGTTTTTATAAAAAAATATTATTTTGATGAAAATATGTCTCGTGATATAGGGTCCTTAAGAAATCGTGCAAAACTGAGCATGTTTCGGTTTAGAAATAAATGACCTTAGGAGTGTAGTTTTGAATCCAAAAATTTTTTGTAGATTACTTAGATGATATAGAATAGTGCTATGAATCCCATTTTCAAAAATTAATTTTCAAAAATTTTAGATAATTTGTAAACCCTAAAATGAGGCATAAAATGGGTAATTTAGGGTTAATTAAGTAATTAAATGGTTAATTACTGATTTGGTGATTAAGTATGTGTTTTAGGATGTTGAAATATGATGGAGTATGATACTTGTAGCATTTAGGGTGTTAGATGTAATTATTAGGTTAATTATGTAGTAAATAAGTAATATGGAAAAATAGTACATTTTAAGTTAATTTTGTAAATTAGGGTAATTAGGTGAAAAATCTGATTTAGAATGAATTCAGACATTTTGAAATGATAATTGATGTTGGGAGATAGTAATTAGAGTAATAAAAATATTAGATGTGTATTATGTACATAATATGTAATAATACATAATACATAATTATTAGAAATATAATAAATAGAAAATATTAGCATAAAAATTGATATTATGATAAGAATAAAAATATACAATAAATCTGATAGGAAACTTAAATTTATGTAATTATATGAAAAATGTAAAAAATTTCTCACATCAAGAGTGAATTCGGTACACTAATACGAATTTAAGTGTATCGGGTGAAATAAAATACTGACTAGGGGTAATGATAATATTTAGGAGATCGGGAAGTAATGCGATTAATTTTACATCATGAGTTGAAACAAATTTTTAGGATTCGAGTATAAAACAATACTCAGAAATCGAATTAGAATCTAATTTAGAAATCGATGCAGAAATCGAACCCGAACCTAACCCCAAACCTAGAATAATTGTAAAAGACTTAAGACCTAGATAATTAGGCATAAACCCTAAACAATACATAACAATAAGCGTTATAGGATAAAATGAACCTATAATAGTTATATAAAAAACTGAAACCACGTTTGTGTTATAGGGATGATTGGCGATGGCTTGAGTAAGTCGGACCTCAAGTGAGTGAGCGAGGAGTTGAGGTAAGTTGGGATTAATACGTTGCTGTATTTTGGAGGCTTAAGATTTTGCTTGGTTGTGCTTGTTAGATAGTTGGATAGTTGGATGTGTGCATGTGCTTGATTATGAATGATGCTATGATTCTGTCTGTTGTCCTGGCTTGTATTGTATGGTTTGTATGAAATGATTAATTACCCTAAATTGGACTTAATCAAATATACGATCTATAATCATAATCGGATCTATATGGCAACCCATTAGGGGAACTTAGGACTCTCCGGCCAAATACCGACCCCTTCGAAAGGGATAGCGCAGGATTACAAAATGGTCCCTTCTTCATCCTTAGTCGAACTAGGTGACAGGAGAGGAGGTCGCAGCGAGGGTGAAGTCAATGGTTTGAAGGTAGTTGTAGGAGAAGCGAGGTCTCTATTGCACAAGCTTGGGTTTGGTCATGAGCTATTACATTAATGGCAACTCCTCAACCCGAATTAGAGCGGGCGCAATTTCTCTAATCTCACGACCGGCCGGATAACGTCGTGCGATGGCATTTGCTTGAACATGCATTGCACTCAATAAGTTGATTGATAACCTTATTGTGTTTGTGGTATAGTTTTAAGTCCTCTATCCTAATTTACTGAGCTGTGGTTGCTCACATCCCTATAGACATCGTGCAGGTGCTAGCTAAGAAGCGACAAACAACTACTCTGAAGCTAGCAATTGCTGGATCCTGGGGAGTGAGAAAAAACATTTGAAGAACAGACATATATTTTTAAGGTATAAGCTATTATCGTTGAAAACCCTAATTGTAATAACTGAATTCTATTATATATATATATAATTTTCTCACTTTCTTATGTAAATGATTTATTTAAATTACAACTGTTTACTTCAAAGCGGGTTAGTCGTGGACGCCTTGTGTAGATTAGGTCTAGGATAGCGTTTGTATGGACAACTTCTATCTTAGGATGGTTTATACGGCGAGGCTGTTACGACTCTACTGCTTTGGGGCGTGACAGTTATTTACCTTGAAAGCTGTTAGGGTGGTTATAGTATTAGAAAGAGAGGGTATTGTGCGTATGAGGGGTTTAATGAGAGAAAGTTCAAACTCGAACTTATATAGAGGATGTGGAGTAATTCTTGATGATCTAAGAGCTCCCTCGTCATCTTATTTATAGTTTTCTGGCTCGAAACAAACATGGGAAGCTTTAAATCGCATTAAAATCAAGAAATTCGAATTAATGAGTACCTAATACGTTTGATTCGGAATTAATGATATTTGATGCGATTTTGACAAAATAAAAGCTCAAAATCTATGTTTGAATTGAACCCTCATTTTTCCATAAAACATCATTTGGAAGCTTTGATTTTCATTAAATGGTTCAAATTAAGTAATTTTACATTGAAGCAAAGTTCACATTCTTGAAGTTTTTTTTTAGACTTTTAATTTGCTTTTTAACCCATTAAATGAATGAATCAAGAAAGAATTTGGGTTTGACTTGAAGTAGGCTGTGTGGACTTTGTAATTACCTCATTAATCTTGTTAAATTGCAAAGGAAAAGGCATTAAAAAAAGCTCAAAAGTGGGTTGTACAGTAAGGAAACAACGAGAAAATTAGAGAAAGTATGGGAAAGAGACGAAAAAGGAATGTATCAGCTAATGATAGGTCAACACATGGCACCTATGAAAGACAAAAAAGAAAAGATGTTGGAGTGCCTATAGTGAGTTTCAAACTTAGGTCGTTCATTTCACTCTCCTTTCAAGTCTAAGTGCAATACCGTATGACCCGTTAGCCGATGCCCTAAAAAACTATACAACTAAATTGTATTTAAGTCAGAAAGCAACCTAAATATCTTATAAAATAAGAGCTATCTAAATAGAAAATCTAAACTCAACACCACTCTAAATCTTTACTTTTCTTAAAAACTATTTTTCTAAAAACCTATTTTACTTAAAATGTTCTAGAGATCTATCTTTCCATTTTCTTTTCTAAAATTTCTATTTTTTTTTTATTTTCTAAATTTTCTATTTTTTTTTTACTTTTCTAAATTTTCTATTTTTTTTTATTTTTTCTAAATTATGACCCTTTTCCTTATTTTAAAAATTCTAAAAAAATATAAGAGGGCAAAAATAGGGTATCTACAAAACTTGATGAGGACGTCAGTTCTATAAGGAGGGTGGATTGTAATATCCCTTACATATTAGGTAACAAAACTCTAATCATCGATGCACTTTTTGGTGTAGTGGCATGCTTAAGGTAGGTTGATCCTAGGATGGGGTGACTTGTTGGAATGTTACTGCACCAAGAGATAAAACTGTGCGGCATCTAACGCCAAAATAGACAATACTTCGGTGAGAGGAGTTTTGCCCAGGTCATTACATTAGCCATTCTTTACAAGGGATTCAAGGGAAAAGATTTGCTAACCTACCTTTAAAACAATCAAGGTTGCTACTAAAAGGGTATTACTTACAAGATTTAGCCTTTCTAAACAAGATATCGTTGTTATAACTTAGTTATCATAATGTCTCCAACATTCTATAAGCACCTATTGACGGTGTTTTCTTGTCAGGCTAGGCTCATATCTCAATGGGCTTATCCGAGATCTTAGTGAGCTTACAACTAGAGAATACAACTAGGGTGACTGTCGAAGTATACTCTGGTATGACCACTTTGATGCTTAATTCAATAACAGAGGGAGATAATGTAAAGTTAAAGAGGCATATTAGAAGCGAAACCTGGTGTATTTGGGTGGAATATCTATAGATGGATTTAGTTAGGCTCTCGTTGGCTAATAGTTGTCTCTATAGGATATAGATTCATCATCATTTGCTGATATGGTCGAGCTAAGATGTTGGTCCCAATGAACAATCAAGAAGGAGGGGTTGAATTGATTGTTGTGAGATTTCAAAACTTAACTAATTTTTACTTCTTGATGAACTTATATTAAGGTAGTTCTTAATTTTTGATGTATTAGAAATATCAACAAATTTAGATCAGAGATTCGCATGCAGAAGCCAATCTAATACTTAGTTTTCCAATCTTCCAAATACGTTAACAATTTTATAAATTATTTGTGCTTCTATTTATAAACTTAATCACATGCAGATGATTTTGATAAATCATGTAATGGACAAAACTCAAACAAGTAAGCACTATATCACATAAATAGTAAATACGTTGCAAGTAAATAAAACAAGGTAGGGGTGAAAAAATCAAGCATGCATATATTGTGGTTTTGTCTTATACGTTAATATACTCTTCTAGCCTACAGCTAGGGATACAATTATCCTCAATGTACTTCCATTATTTGAAAAAACATTACATAAAGGTTAATAGTTCCTACAATCTTGCCTTGCCTCTAAATAGCAAGTCTACAGAATCTTTCTACTAAGTTTTCTCAAATAGTCACACACTACTTTTAAAAAGATTAGTAACTCCTTTGAGGATTATAATGGATTTCTTCATACTTTTGACAGTTGCTCGGTAATGTAATATCTTTAGCTTGTGATCTTTTATTTTAGATGAGATAAAATGTATAAGCTTTGCTTAAACAATAATACCAAGAAAAACTTATGTAGCTCTTAAACTTTTCTTTTCCTTTTTATTTTGCTTTGCTCTCTCTTGTTTTGTTGGTCATTTTATCCTTAAATGGTCATGGCTCTAATGTTTAAGTGTTCTCTATAACTCTTACTTTTTCAAATCTTTGTGATCTTCTTGCTTTGATGTTAAGGTTGATATGCTCATATGTCATGCGATACTTTTCTTGTGGTTGCTTCATATACTTAGAAACTTTCATTGGTCCATTATATCATACGCTTCTATAATCTCCATAAGTATTGCTTTTTTATCCCTTGGCTTGACTACATATATTACTCAAATTCATTTCCACGATATTGGGTCTTAACTTGTTCTTTTTCTTTAACATGATTCTAATCACGTTCTATTTTTGGTACTTCTCTTGCACTTCTGAATATGTTTTTGTTCAATCTTATGCTTTTGGTCAATCTTTTCTTCCAGTTGGTATTTTTCTTTTCTTCTTTCATCTTTAAAATAATGTAGCCATGTTTTGTGCTTCTAATTCCTGCTATGAAGTCATACATTAATTCTTTTCTTTTGATAAGCTTCTAATGATAGTTGATTCTGATTCTTTGTCCATTGTTGATACTTGTTTCATAGATTTTGGTTCTTTAAGTCATTTCTAATCTTGTCAACTTTTCATCATTAAGCTCTTATTCTTCTTAAGTAGCTTTAAAAACATAATTCTTGTACCACACATTAGGTAGCTTGATTAGCAATAATATAATACCTTTCATTCATAGTAATATATATATATTGTTATCATCAAAATATCTTTTAGTTGAGGTTTACATAAAAAATACTTTTCATTCGAGTTCTTACTCTAAAATAAGATAGCTTCAACTGTCTTTGGATACGCAGAAGTCTTTCCCGCTCATTAATTTAGCATGGACCTTGTTATGTTGTAGCTATCATATAGTTTGGCTTAATGATATACGAACCTATAACATAACATTTAGGGATAAGGGGTCAGCTTGGTTGAGTTGTCGTCGGGACATGTTTAGCCCTCTTGATTTTTCATGCCCATATCTATAATTTGCCATCAAAATGTTCCCCTCACTCTTCCGATTGAATGATGTGGTAGGGAGAGCAAGTGATTTTGGTTGTTCATGCAAGTATGCTTGGCCTATGGAGCTTTGTCTTTGCATTGACATGGGGTAGCATGTGTTGCTGGCGAAGGTTTAGGACCGTGTTGTGACATGAACTTAAGGAGGTTAAGTAGAGTCAAACTTGTGGTGGCATTCTTCCCTTTGATGAAAACCAAGTTGAGGTTAATGTTGCTCGTCTAGTGCTTGTTAGCTCGCTTTAAGTTGCCCTGACCAAAAGCTTAACCATTTGGGTTCTCATCTAGTTAGAGGCCCGTTTGGATGGAGGGGGCTACCCAAGTCTTGTTTACTTGAGGAATTTTTTTGGAGTGACTTGTAACATTTCATCAATATATTATGTGTTATCTTTAGTGTATCATTTACTCCTCTTTGAAGAGCCTTGTTACCAATTTGTGAAGATGACGTCCAATGCTAACCGTAATCAAGAACAGACAAGGTAGGTTGTTGAATGGGTCCAAGCTTGCAGAAAGCTTGAAATGAAAGCGGTGGGGAACATGTGGAATGATAATTGTGAATGAAGAAGTAAGCAAAACCTATAAACAGCTCTAGAGGATATGATGTACCAATGGAACTTCTGAAGACTCATGACACAATTCGATATGATGTACATATCAGTCCGGTGAGGTTACTTGCCACCTAGCCTTGCTCAAGGATTAGAATAAGAGTGATGCCGAGAGTAAATAGAGTGTCTATGCAAGGAAGAAAACACAAAAGTGTATTAATGTTAATCCAAGTTTTGTTTGTAGCTATAAGTACAAGGGTATTTATACCCATAAGTTAGGGCAACTTGCCCAAAAAGGGTATCTCTTAAGGAAGTAATGAATAAGGTACAAAAGGGTAAAAATGAATATACAAAGAAAACAATAATTGGTGCAACGGATTTTACACATGATACTGTACACGTGGCGATGCCATATTAGCGAGGCTGTTGGAAGATGTGAACAAAAAGTATGGATAGCTTGCTTGTCCAAGCTTAGTCAGCCTGAAGTTTCTCTATTTCTGCTTCTTGGCAAAACGTAGATGCTGAGTCATTGGATGGCTCAGATGCGAGTGAGTATTCTTCAATTTGGCATGCTATAGAGAGATGGGCAGTCATTCGACTTAGCATGAAGGGTGACTTGATAAGGAAGTACTTGACTTCGGCAGGGATTGGTTGGAATAAGAGGATTCGTCTTGTTAGTCCTTTTAGTCCTCTATTGTGGTTGTGAGTTAGTGGTTTAGTAGCCTGATTCCTACCATTCCCTCTAGGTTGTTTTGGATTTGGGATCAAATTTGAATGGTCTTAGTTCAATTTTCTATCAGGGTGATACGGATTGAGGTTGGCAATGTTAAAGGCGTTAGAAACTCTGTAATCCTCAGATAATTTCAATTTGTTGCCATTGTCATTGATTTTTTGAAGGATTTTGAAAGGTCCTTCAGCTCTTGCAAATAATTTGTTCCTCTTCCTATTCGAGAATCGTTCCTTCCTAAGGTATAACCATACTAAGTCTCCTAGCCGGAATTGTCTAGCCATCTTACCCTTTTTCTTCTATTGTATCTTACTAGTTGCTTGGTCGATGTGTTGAGTAACTTTGTCATAGATGTACTGAAGGGATTATGCGGAAGGGATTGTGCTTTAGCCTTCGCATCAGGGTCCTCTTGCACGAGTATAAGAACAGGGGTATGATCGGTGAGTAACTCGAGATTGAAATCATAGACCACTTCAAAGGGAGTCTGCTTAGTGTTTTCATGCACTGTCCGGTTGTAGGCAAACTCGACCATTGGTAAGCAAGTATCCTAATCAACTAAGTTCTTTCATATTATAACTTAGAGTAACATTCTCAAAGTGTGATTAACCACCTCTGTTTGGCTATCAGTTTGGGGGTGACAAGAAGTACTGAATAGTAGTTTAGTCCCCATCTAATGCCACAAGGTCCTCCAGAAGTGGCTCAAGAACTTTGGATCTTTGTCGAAGACTACACTTCTTGACATGTTGTATAACTACACAATCTCTTGCAAGAAGAGAGAAGCAACAGTAGAAGCACCATTAGTTTTTGCGTAGGGTATGAAGTGTACCATTTTACTGAATTGATCCATGACAATTATTATAGAATCTTTGCCTCAGGTAGTTCATAGTAGTCTAAGAACAAAGTCCATGCTCAATTCAGTCCACAGCTTCGTCGGAACAGGTAAAGGCATTGCTTTCCTTTGCTCAGCTCGGCACTTAGCCCTCTTGCATACAATACAACTTTCGATAACTCGATGCACATATCTCCTCATTCTTAGCCAGAAGAAGCGACCATTCAATTGTTTACAAGTCCTTCTTTCTCCAAAATGTCTAGAGAGTCCTCCACTTTGGGCTTCCCTGATCAATAGTTCCTACAGTGAATAGGTTGGCATGTACAGTTTTTTTCCTCGGAATAAGTAACCATCCTCTACATGATACTCATCCACTGTCCTTCCATCAGCGCATCGCATGATTATAGGTCTAAAATGTAGATCCTTAGAATACTGCTCTTTGATACTTATAAAACCAAACAACTTGGTCTGCAATTCGGTTAAAAGCACATGTCTCCTTGAAGGAGCATCTACAACTATGTTGCTCTTTCTACGCTTGTATTTAATTACAAAATTGAATCTTTCAAGGAATTTAACCCATCTCGCTTGCCGCTTTGATAATTTAGTCTGACTTTGAAGGTATCTTAGCGACTCATGGTCAATATGTATGACAAATTCTCTTGATAGTAAATAATGTTGCCATACTTGCAATGCTTTGATTAATGCTAAGAGCTCTGTCATACATAGAGTAATTCAACTGTGGTCCTCTAAGCTTCTCACTATGGAAGGCAATTAGTCGGGCCTCCTGCATTCGAATAGCACTTATTCCGATGCTTAACGTGTCACATTCCAGCTCAAATATTTTCTCGAAGTCAGGTAGAACCAACACCAGGGCGAAGGTCAACCTTTCTTTTATCTCGATAAAGCTCTTTTCCTCCTTTTCTCTCAATCAAAAGTCGGTGTTTTTCTTTGTTAGCTTGGTAAGTGGTGTGACGAGGGTGCTGAAATTCTTGATGAATCGCCTATAGAACGAAGCTAGTCCATGGAAACTTCTTACATTGGTATAAGTAGCAGGAGTTGGCTACTCTATAATTGCTCAAATCTTCTCATCATTTACTCATAAGCCTCCTCCATTGACTACATAGCCTAAGAATACCACTTCCTCCTGACAAAAGCAACACTTCTTCAAGTTGTTGAATAATCTCTCAGCATGGAGGATATTTAATATGATTTGGAGATGCTCGCGGCATGTTGGCACTGTAAATTAGGATGTTGTTAAAGTACAGCATGACATACTTTCCTATTAGATGTCTCAACACATGGTTCATCAACCTCATGAAAGTGCTCGGGGCATTCGACAAGCCAAATAGCATGACCATCCATTCATAAAGTTTATGTCGGGTTTTAAATGCAATTTTCCACTTGTTTCTTGGCCTTATGTGAATCTGATGATAGCTAGACTTCGGGTTAATCTTGTTGAAGGTCTTAGCTTTACTCAGTTCATCCAACATGTCTTCCAGTTTAGGAATGGGATACTGATATTTGATTGTGATCTTGTTCATTGCTCAGCTATTCACATATATCTGCTAGGTCCCATCCTTTTTTGGCACAAGAAGCATCAGCATAATACAAGGGTTGAGACTTTCTCTGACATACCCTTTCTCTAGCAATTCATTGACTTGACATTGGAGCTCAAAAGCATACTTGGGATTCATTTGATAAGTTAGCTTATTCGACAACGTGGCGCCGGGTACTAAGTCAAGGCAATGCTTTATGCCTCGAGTTGGTGGTAACCCCTTAGGTAACTATTCTAGGAACAGGTTAGTATACTCGTTTAGTAACTTTTTGATTTCTCGGAGTAATTTACCCTGCTCCTTTATCTCTAATAGGCCCCTGACCAACATAAGGGTCGGCTAGTCAGCTTTGATGGCCTCTTAGAGCTTGGCTTTACTTATTGCTAGAGCCTTCTTCGATTTGCGAACAAGGTTTGTTAACAATTTATTAACTTTTCTTGGCGGCATTGAGTTTAGTGTGATCTTCTAGTCATTTTTCTTGAACATATATGTATTCTTATATTCGTCATGGATGACCTTCTTATCAAACAACCACGGTCTTCCTAGCAACATATGGGAGGAGCACATTGCTAGTACGTCGCAGAGAATCTAGTCTGAGTGATTTCCTATAATGATTGGCAGTATTATTTGTCGAGTGATATGTAATGCTCCTTCTTTTTCACTTAACCAGTGCAACTTATATGTCCTCGAATGTGCAAGAGTCGGTAACTTCAATTTTGAAACAAGATGGGTTGATGTGACATTGGTGTAGCTTCTACTATCTATGATGAGGGTGCACACCTGATCATTTACCTTACAGGTGGTATGGAACAAATTCTCTCTTTACTCCTCTTTTCGTGAGGGTTCCATGTTCATAGTGTATCGAACAACCATGAGTAACTTATCTAAGTCCTCAGTAAATACGTCCTCCTTAATCAGCTCTTTCTTAGCATTTTCTTTCTTGGTAGAGACCTCCTCCTCCTCGGGTTCCTTATTTGTATAGTCTATTTCTAGCTTCGAGACGTCTCCCTTGATGACCATTGTCCTGCAGTTTGGGTATTGAGCAGCCATATGTTCGAACCCTTGGCACTTGAAGTACTTGATCTGGCTTGTATTCTTGCTAAACCCTTGGCCCTTCTCATAAGTTTGGGTTGGCACTTCGCTATTACGTCAACCTTTTTGCTTAGCTTGAACATCAATCTTTTGGCTTGGCTTGGTACTTGACTAAGCTCGGTGACTTGCCTATTTGGGTTGACTAGTCGGCATCCTAGTTGTTAGTCGGCTCTTCCTTTACCCTTCTACTCACTGGGCAATTCTAACAGCTTCATCCATTATGTCAAATTGTCAGAACTCCACAATGTCTCGAATGTCTCCTCTCAACCTAGTAATGAATCTTGAGACTGTTCGAGTTAGTGGTTCCTCTACTTCGCAACAGATTATAAGCATTTAAATTCTTGAATATAATTGTCAACAATCCGGCTTCCTTATCTCAGCTTCTAAAGCTAAGTGAAAGTATCTTGAAAGTAAGATTCTAGCATGAATTTGTTTTCGAGTACTCTCTTCTTTGAAACGCTCTTTTTCGTCCTCTTCATCAAGCTCTCTCAAGTCTATCCTTTGCTTTACTTGTCTACCTACTCCTTCACCTCGAACTAGCCGAGCTAGGTTCTAACCTTTAATAAGTTGAGTAGCTTATGGGGTATTTTGCGTGGCCTCAGTAGGTCGGTAGGCTAGCACTTAAACAGCTTGAGTCAGATCTCCTAAAAGCCTAGTCACCTCATCAAGTCTCTTATCAGTACTTCTAAGCGTTCCTTAAGATTGTCATCTATAATGGACAACTATACTGTTGTCGTCTTCAACACCAACATTCACACTTATATCCGTCATTTTCTTCACTGATTCAAAGCTTACACAAACACTTTAGGAAATCAATAGTTAACAACATAGCACTCAAATGAACACAGTAACTTACTCTGTTTTACACACGCAAAACAGAGTATAAATAGAACTTTAGAAAAACCAACAACTCAAACAAAACCTCCGCTTTGATACCAAGATGATGCAAACCATGACTAAGAACAGATAAGGCTGGTCGCTAAATGGGTTTAAGCTTGTGGAAAGCTCAAAATGAAAGTGGTGGGGAACTTGTGGAATGATAATTGTAAATGAGGAAGTAAACAAAATCTACGAATAGCGCTAGAGGATATGACGTACTAATGGAACTTCTGATAACTTACGGTATAATTTGATATGACGCATGAATCGGTCTGGTGAGGTTACTCGCTACCTAGCTTTTCTCAAGGGTTAAGATAAGAGTGATGCCGAGAGTAAACAGAGTGTCTACACAAGGAAGAAAACATAAAAGTGTATTAATGTTAATCTGAGTTCTGATTCTAGCTACAAGTATAAGGGTATTTATACCTATAAGATAAGACAACTTGCCTAAAAAGGGAAAAGACAAAAGGCCATTTCCTAAGGAAGTAATATACATGGTACAAAAGGGTAAAAATAAATATGCAATGAAAACAATTATTAGTGCAACGGATTCTCTACATGATACTGTACATGTGGCGATACCACATTGGTGAGGTTGTTAGAAGATGCGAATAAAAAGTACAAACAGCTTGCTTATCTAAGTAAGGGTAGCTTGGTTAGCCTAGAGTCTCTTTGTTTTGGCTTCTCAACAAGGTAGATGCCGAGTTATTGGACGGCTTGGGCGCGAGTGGGTATTCCTCAATTTGGCGCACTATAGAGAGATGAACAATCATTCAGTTCGACATGAAGGGTGACTCGGCCTTGGTAGGGGTCGGCTGGAACAGAAGGATTCGTTTTGCCAATCCTTCTAGTCCTTGGGCGTGGTTATGGGTCAGTAGTCCAATAGCTTGATTCTCATCAACGTTTGATGTGATGATTTTTTGGGGTCAGGTGCCACCGTAATTAGCAGGTGTTAGGCTGATCTATCTATTGATTTAATAGAGAGGCCATGTGTGTAACGAGGATCGTTTTGATGTTTGTCATGCTTCTTTGTGGTAGGGGATTCTTTTGCTCCTTCATAAATGCTAGTTTATTGCTATACATTTTTCTAATATCCTCCTTTGGCCTTATATATAAGAACTGTTGTTACCGAGATTTTGATGCACATGCATCTCATTTTCTCTTTAGATGGTGTTTAGGATTTCATCCCTTGCTTTTTCAACTTTATCTTATTGCATTTGATTTGATAGGTGGAGTAGGAAATTGGAGCCTTTTGCCTCTCATGTTTTTAAGGCTCACTTGATGGAGCCTCCTTTTGAGTTCTCTCTTGGGAGTTTTGGCTTCTCATTCTAGCTTTGGTAAATGACTTGATGGTAGCTGCTCTTAGCATCCTTACTTCGGATTCTATGTGAGGAACTGGCTTGGTGGGCCAATGTATACTCTTATGGTGATTGGAATTAGACAAATAGACCCTTAAGCTTAGCTTGAGCTTAAGGGCTTGAAGGACTAACAAAATACATTCTCTTGTTTTACTTAACTCCAAATGAGGTTGAGCTGATCCTCACTGTCGAACAACTTTACATGTTGAGCCTAGCTACTTCAGTTCTATTAACCATTGTATGCCAACCTAATTCATATTTCCCTAACTGCTCGGCTAACCTTGCTTTCTACTCTTCTTTACCTGTGTTGACCATTGGCTTAATAGTACTTGTGCCAAGAACCCCAGAATTCATTCAAGCCAACACCTCCTTAGAAGAATCCTCAGGTTTACTCGGTAACCTCTAGCTTAACCATACTACTTTGTTTGGTTCTACCAAAAGCACCCCAATAGCTAACCATTACGTATTTAGCCCCCATATAAAGAGATTTGCTACACTAATCACTAATTTTTTTATTTATTTTTCATTTGTACCCTTAATTATTCCTTGTACATTACTTCTTTTAGACAATACCTTTTTGTCTTTCCTATTTTAGGTATGTTGCCCTAACATTTTAGGTATAAATACCCTTGTAATATGCAGTTGCGAGAAAGAGAATCCAAATATCAAATATACTATACGGTTCTTTTCTGTGCTTACTCCTTTCCTTGCTCTTATCTTAACCTTTAAGTAAGGCTAGGTGGTGAATGACCTCATTAAGCTGCTTATGTGTCATATTAAGCTAGTTTTATGAGTCTATAGAATTTCCTCGGTGTGTCATATCCTTGGAAAGTGTTGATGGGTTTTTCTTATTCTCTTGCATTTCTTTACCTTCCACTTCAAGCTTTCTACAAGCTTGGACTCACCTTAATGCGGTCATCCTTATCTGCTCTTAGTACGGCCTATCATTTTGGTATCAAAGTGGAGGTTCATTTGGGTGAGTTGTACTTGAGCATATTGTTACTATGTTGCGAGTGGTATTGACTGTAGTAGTGTATAGTAGTTATTAGCTATGAATGTTTGATTAAGTAGGAGATGTATTGGTTTGTTGTTGTTTGTGTGTGCTTTATTGTACTCTATTTTGAGCTATGAAAACAGAGCCATTAGTAGTTGTGAGAAGCAATGGTGTTGAGTAAAGGATAATTGATTCAAGTGTGAATGCGGGGATTGGAGATGATAACGGTGGTGTTGTCCATAATGGCTAACAACCATAAAATGCTTTGAGAAGCATAGATGAATGAATTGAAGAAATGGTTAATTTAATAGCCAACCTAACCAAAGCTATTCATGCATTAGCCTTTCGGCCTTTTGATGTTGTTCAAAACACTCCTTAAGTTGCCTAGCCCAGGAGATGACAAAGCCCAACTCGACAAAATCGAGGTAGAAGAGTAGGAGAATGTGTACTGAGGAGGATTGATTCAGGTGAAGTAGATGAGAAGGATGAAAAAGAAGAGTAGGTTGAAGTGGAAGAATGAGCTCTAGTACACCAAGTTATCGACCTTGTGAAGCTTTAAATTCGGAGCTTTAATGGTTCTTGAAATGCTGATGATTATCTTGATTAGGAAAAAGAAAGTAGAATGAGTCTTTGACTATTACCAGTATAAGGACTATGAGAAAATGAGAGCTGCTGTTATAGAGTTCTCAAGATATATTGCGATGTAGTGGAGAAACTTCCAGGCCATGAGAATGAGAGAAGGGTACAGAAAGGTAAGCACTTGGCCTGAGATGAAAAGAGTATTTAGAAATAGATTTGTGCTAGATACTTATTTATAGGACACCTTTGCTCGACTTTAAGAGCTGAGACATGAAAGCCAAATTGTTGATGAGTATGTTTGAGAGTTTTAAGTGCTCATGATTCGATGTGAGGTTGATGAGCCTTCAGCTTGGATAGTATTTGAGTTCCTTATTTGGTTGAGGAATGACATTCAAGACATAGTGGAACTTCAACGGTTCACTGAATTGGATGAAGTTATAAGAATCGCTTAGTGTATGGAAAGATAGAAGAGGAATAAACTGAGCTAACATCAAATGAGTTAACTTATCTAATCTAACCGACTTGTTTAAAGCAATCATCGAACCTAATACAATACTGAGGTAAACAGGAGGACAAACATCAGCGCCCAATAGAGGAGTCAACCAGATGATAGTGAAGTGGCATCGAAAACTTTTGATAAAGGATAAGGCATAAGACAAAAGACAAGCTTAATCAAATGTTTCAAGCGCTAGGGGTTTGGGCATATGGCCGCCCAATGTTTGAACAAAAGAACCATGATCATTATGGGCGATGCTTCGAAAATTGAAGTAAACAGCACATATGAGGAGCCTAAGGAAAAGGGAGGATTGGAGGAAGAAACTGAGGCTAATAATGAGATAGTTGAAGAGGATGTGTTTGCCAAGGACCTAGATAAGATGACCTTAATTTTTAGATGAGCAATGAGCATTGAACTATCAATTGAGGAAGAGCAATCCTAGAACTTGTTTCACATCACCTACAAGGTAAATGAGCAAGTATGTGCACTTATCATAGATAGTGAGAGTTGCACTAACATAACATTCGTCAAACTAGTCAAGAAGCTTAAGCTGCCGACCATTTCACATTCGAAGCTGTATAAGTTGCATTAGCTAAATGAGATGGCGGCACTCTATCACTTAGCAAGTATTGCTACCTATCTCAATAGGAAATTATTTTTATGAAATTTTTTGTGATATGTTGCCTATGTGTGTGTCCCATGTGTTATTAGGATGACCATAGTTATTTGATTATAAGCCATCCACGATAGTTTTAGAAACACATACATGTTTGAGAAAGATAGAAGGAAGATTATCCTGAACCCTATGACACCGAGCTAAGTTAGCAAGTTGCAAGCTAAACTATCTTGAGGGTCAAAGAAGGCCTTGATTCTGAGTTGTGTCAAGCTTTAAGAAGCTAATAAAGTTGACATGCTAACCTTTCTATTAATTAAATAACTATTAGAGCTGAAGGAGTAAGTTGTGTTACCCTTAGAGATCAAAGAGATGTTGGATGAGTATGCAGACCTGTTTCCCAAACAGTTCCGAGGGGTTACTCCCTTTCTAAGGTATTAAACATTACATTGACTTGATACTAAGCACTACATTGATGAACAAGCTTGCTTATAGATTGAATCCTGAGTAAGTTGCAACCATTATAGAAGGGATATATGAGAGAAAGTCTTAACCCTTGTGCTATGTCTACGCTTTTTGTATAGAAAAAGGATGATACTTGGCATATGTGTATAGATAGTAAATTTGTAAACAAAATTATAATCAAATACAGATTCCCCACCTGAGGTTGGATGACATGCTTGACTAATTAAATGGAGTTAGAGTCTTTAACAAGATTGATCTGAAATCTGGCTATCATTAGATTCGGATAAGACAAGTAGATGAATGGAAAACTGTGTTTAAGACTTGTGATGGTCTTTGTGAATGGATGGTAATGCCTTTTGGTTTATCAAATTCCCTAAGAACTTTTATGCAATTAATGAATCATGTGTTGAGAGATTTGATTAGAAAGTATGTTGTGGTATACTTTGACAACATCTTTGTATACAGTGCCGACCTATCAAGCCACTTAGATCATCTCTGAGTTGTATTTGGTGTACTCCGACTTGAGTGACTTTTCGGTAGCATGAAGAAGTATTGTTTTTGCTAAGAGGAAGTGGTTTTTCTAGGATATATAGTTGGTAGATGAGGCTTGCGAGTTGATGATGAGAAGATTTGAGCAATTTTCGAATGGTCGACCCCAACCACTTGTGCTAAGGTGAGAAGTTTCCATAGAGTGGCACCATTGTTGCTCCTCTTACCAAGCTGATAAAGAAGAACATTGACTATAAGTGAAGAGAGAATTTTTCTCAAGGTAAAGGAGAGATCCTCTTCACCAGTGTTAGTCTTACTTGACTTTGAGAAAATATTTGAGCTTGAATGTGACACATCGGGTGTTGGCATTGGAGTTGTGCTAATACAATAAGGTTAAATTATTGCCTACCTTAGTGAGAAGCTACCAGGACCTTAGTTGAATTATTCTGTATTTGACAAAGAAGTCCTGGCACTTATCCAAGTACTCTAAGTATGGCAACATTATCTATTGCTAAGAGGGTTTGTCATTTATATATATCATGATTCTCTAAGGCATTTCAGAAATCAGACCAAGCTATCCAAGAGACAAGCACAATGGGTTGAATTCTTAGAAGGTTTCAATTTTATGATTAAATATAAGCAAGGAAAAACTAATGTAGTTGCTAATGCCTTATTAAGGCAACATTCTCTTTTTATTGAGCTACGGATGAGATTCTTGGGATTTGTGATCATTAAGGAGCCTCAAGACCCCCATTTTGGTCTAAAAGTTGGATAATGTGTAGAGGGAAGAATAGTAGACAACTATCATATGGAGGATGGATAACTGTTTCGAAGAGGTAAATTATGTGTGTTGACCTGTTATATGAGGGAGTTGTTAGTGAGAGAAGCTCATTCTAGTAGGCTCTCTAGACATTTTGGAGAGAAGAGGCTATATGAGTTATTGAATAGGAGATTCTTTTGGCCTAAGATGAGTCGAGATGCACATCAAGTTGATGAGAATTGCACTACCTGTATGAGGGCTAAATGTCGAGTTGAGAAAGGGAAAGCAATGTCTTTACCTATCTCGACCTAGTCTTGGTCTGAGTTGAGCATAGACTTTATCTTTGGATTATTGCAAACCACACGAGGCAAAGATGTAGTAATGGTCGTTGTGGATAGATTTAGTAAGATGGAATACTTTGTACCCTACTCTAAAACTAATGATGCTTTGGCTATTACTTTTTTGTTTTTGCAGGAAATTGTCCGTTTGCATGGCGTGTTGAGAAGTATGGTATCAAATCAGGATCTAAAGTTTTAGAGCCATTTCTGGAGAACTTGTTGGCATTGTATGTAGACTAAACTACTCTTTAGTACTTCCTTTCATCCTCAAACCTATGGCTAAATGGAGGTAATCAATTATACTTTAAGATCACTGCTCTGAGTTGTAGTGGGGAAGAACTTAACTAATTAGGATGCCTATTGCCCATGGTGGAATTTTCTTACAATCACATGGTACATAGCACCACTAAATAAATACCCTTTGAAGTTGTCTATGGCTTCAATCCAGAGCTACCCCTTGATTATACTTTAGTACCCATGCTCGAGCAAGTGGACCCTGAAGCAAGAACCTGAGCACAGTCTATTCAGTAGATTTATCAGAAGGTTGCTTAGTAGATTGACCAAGCTGCTAAGAAGTTGAGGGAGAAGAGTAAAGGAAGGAAAACGGTACAGTTGCAACTCGGTGAATTAGTATGGCTACATATGAACAAGGAGAGCTTTCTAAGCAAGAGAAAAAGAAAATTGTTTGCTTGAGTTGAAGGTTGTTTTAGAGTACTCCATAAGATCAATGATAAAGCTGATCAACTGGAATTACCCAAAAACTATGGAGTTTTAAAAAGTTTCAATATTACCAACCTCAGCCCTTATCGACGTAAAGGAGAATTGAGCAAAAAACCAGCTGCATTTGATCCAAAATCTAAATAAACTTAGAAGGGATGATGGGAATCAGACAACTGGATCCTTGACTTAGGTCTAAGCTTGAGGGCTTAAAGGATTAATGAAGTGGATTCTCTCATTTTAGTTAACTCCAACTGAAGTTAAGTTGATCTTTACTGCTGAACAACTTCACATGCTAAGCAGAGTTGCTATAATTCTGTCAACCATTGTATGCCGACCTGATTCGTATTCCCTTGACTACGTGGCCAACCCTATTATCTACTCTGCTCCACCAATGTTGACCACTGGTTTGGTAGTTCTTGTACTGAGAACCCCAGAACGCATTTAAGTTAACATCTCCTCGAAAAATCCACCAAGTTTGCTCAATACCTCTACTCTGCAACCTCTAGCTTGACCATACAACTTTTTCTATTTTTGCTAGAAGCGCCCTAATGGTAAACTGCCATGTGTCCAGCCCCCCACGTAAAGAGATTTGCCGCACCAATAACTAATTTCTTTTATTTTTCATTTGTACTCTTTATTATTCCTTGTATATTGCCTTTTTTAGACAATACTCTTTTTGTCTTTCCCATTTTAGGTATGTTGCCTTAACATTTTAGTTATAAATACCCTTGTAATATGTAGCCACAAAAAAGGAGAATCTAGATATCAAATATACTACACTAGTCTTTTCATTAGCTACTGTGCTTACTCATTTCCCTACCTCTATCCTAATCCTAAAGTAAGGTTAGGTGGCGAGTGATCTCACCGAGCTGCTTATGAGTCATATCAAGTTAGTTTTGCAAGTCTACGGAGTTTCCTTGGCGCATCATATCCTTGGAAAGCGTTTGTAGGTTTTGCTTATTCTCTTACATTTCTTCACCTTCCACTTCAAGCTTTCTACATGCTTGGACCTATCCCGACATTGTTGCCTTTGTTTGCTCTTAACCCAACTTATCACGAGGGCTAAGTGAGTCTCCATCTTGAGGCCTATTTACTAAGCTAGACACCTTCATAAACAATTCGGGAGGCATTCTCTAATCTAAGGTAAGTTTGAAAGGTTATCTAATGGCTTTTTTTCTTAGGATGTTCTGCTTAATTTTTCCCTTCTCAATAGTAGGCTAGTGCCAATAGCCTGATGTTATTACGGATTTAGCTTAGCTTGTTCCCACTCGAATTTGTAGAGCTAATTCAAAAGTAGCTAGCCAAGGCTTGGCAGAGGCTCTCTACCAACTAGGGGGGCTAGTGAAATTTTGGATTGCACTTTAGGTTTAGAATTTTCTCGTTCTATAAAGGCGGGTCATTGAAATGTACCTAGGAAGTTTTGGTTCCCCATTTCATGTCGAGGAGCTTCCCCTTTGTGTTTATTGGTAAGGAGTAGTCATTAAGGCATCGTAGGATGAGGGCGACCCTTGAAGTGATGGAGATAAAGGTTGCCACGTTGGGATGACGAGTTCTGCAAAACCCTATCTTCGAAGTACCTTTGGTTGTTATCTAACTGCCTTGACTATTTCAAGTTTGCAAATCTTCAAGGTGGTTGACTATTCTATTGGTTCATCCTTTCGAGCCCTTGTAAGGATTACAATGAGGTCAAATAAACCCTTTTTTTTATTTGTAGCAATAATGCTATGGGTAAGAGAGGCTACAAGTTAACTTAGGCTTCACAAGTGTGTGGGATGACCTTTGGAGAAGACCTCGCTTCTTATGCAGCTTACTTGCACGTGGGTTGTAGTATATTTTCCTTAGTTGTTGTAGTATGATAGGTACAAACACCAACGTTGCTTTGTAAGTGTGGTTGGGTATCCTTAAATTAATGAATTGGTATGTTCCCGAAGGTTTATGCTTTGTAGTATGGTCTCTTTCCTCTTCTCTCCCTTTGCCTTTTGACTCCTTTTCGTTCTCTTTTTCTTTGGAAATACCTCTTCTTTGCAGTTGTTAGAATCTAGTCTTTAGTGGGGTTTATTGGATCAATGCTCATTTCGATAGGCTGTTTTGGTTTAAGCCCCTCTAAGAGTTGTTAGTTTAAGGGTAGTTTGGCTTAAGAGGATGATCAATATCCTGAGAAGTTGGTTTAAAAATTTCACTTCAAAGCTTTGTTTTGTATGCATTAGCTATGATTGGTTATCATTTTGACAACGTGTAAGGAAAGGGTTGTCCTGCCCTTTTTAGTGTGACTGTACAACATTATGAGCAATCATTTTGCATTTTTTTGTCGTGACACATGTTACCATCTAATGGCATCATTAATCATGTCCTCATCCTCATATATATGAATGCAGGGGTATTCATTCTTTTACTTCTGTTTCCTTTCAAGAGTCTCGCTTTAGAGTGTTATTTTTTATTTTTTAAACTTACTTGCACTCTTCAAGTTTTTCTTTTGAAGGTAAGAATAAAATCTGCTTCTTTTATCTCCTTGGAAGTTAAGTGAAGAGCTTATAGGGGCTACCGCCAAGCCCCTGCCTCCCTTAAAGAACCATGGTAGCGGGAGCAATAATGTTGGTTATTTTACGATATGATGTAGGTAGAGGATTAAGAAGGTAAAGAGAATGAAGATCATGTTCGCTTGGAGGAGTAGGATGATTTAGTGGCCAAAGTGGTAAGTATCTTAACCAAGGTAGAATTAGTACGATTGTGCCAGTCTACCGGCTGTTTGCCTTTGAGATGGGATCTTAAGCTATTGAGTGGGCATACTCGAGTATGTTCCCATCTGAGAAGGAGTTCTATTTGTATATCGCATATTTCATAGTAAGGTCAAGGTTGCCATTTTCTTGTTTTTTGGTGGACTTTTTCAATTATCATGAAGTCTACCTTAGGATGTTAGTGCTGAATGCCTATGTAATATTAGTGGCATTTGAGCACTTGTACAGAGATTTGAAGGTTGAGCCTTTCCCTCCACTTCTCTAACTTTTTTACCAATTAAAGACAAACTCGTTGAATAGGTGGTACTATTTATCATCTTGGGAAGGGTATAGGAGGATCTTTCATGGTACTCCTATTACTTAGAAAAGGTGGACTGAGAAGTTTTTCATCATACATTATGAAAGGGGTTTTGGCTTCTGTACCCATTAAGTCAAGTTGATTAACATGGCGATAGGAATCAACTCCTTGGAACCATCACCCAAAGCTAAGTTAGAAGCCTACAAGGACTTGCTCAATGTGTACTAACTTGAGAACCATTCAAGGATGAGGATTCATCACTAACCTAAGATTATGTCATCTTATTTGACTTGAGTGTTGAGCTACAATCATAATTAAGGCCATTCCTAAACTATCAAACACCAGGTTTCTACCTTAGTCGAGTTGGCTAAATGCTCGATCTGAAGAGGCTTTAATTAGCACCCTGCATCTGAGCTTTGACCTAACCTAGAACAGGTTCGCTAAGACTTCTGCTCCCCTCCTAAACTCCTCTAAGTTGATTCCATCAAGTGTTAAGTTGATAGAGAACTTGCATTTGTAGGATTAGCTACACATCGAACCACTAATCCTAGATCAACACATATCATTTGATACGATATTCAAGAATGTTTCTTTCTTTCGTACATTGTACAAAATTGATCCCTTTTACTCTTTTTAATATGACTTAGATATTAAATGTGTAATTTACCCTTTTGTCTTTTGCTTATATGCATGTAACCCTAGTGGGGTTAGTATGTAAACCCCATTTACTTTGTACGCAGACATCATACTTGAATATTGAATACAATTATCCCCTTTTGAGAGTGCTAAGCTATGTCTTCTCTTTTCTCAACCCTTATCTATTCTCTTTAATAAGGAGTAGTGGTGAATGACCTTAATCCTCACTTATGCATCATATCAAGTGGAGCTTAGGCTGAGTAGGATTAGTTGGTGTATCATATTCAACTGGTAGCTACTTGAGTTTTGTTAAATGTGTTTTGGTTTTTCTTTTTATTTTTTATTTTTTATTTTAGGTTGTTGTGGTGCTTCTACGTGTATGTACGGCCTTGGAGACATATCGGCTTCGCTGGTACTAGAGCACGGTTCCGTAGGGCAGTGTGAAGTTGTAGTGAAGTTCTGTTCATGTTGTTGTTAGTAGTTGCTATGTTTTTCTATAGTTATTGTAGTGTGTGTTCGAAGAGTGAAGTGTAAAGTGTGTATGGGTGGTTATAGTGAGTTTCGAAATTTTGAGTTGAAGAGTATTCATTTACAAGAGGTAAGTGTAGTAATCTGTACTACTTTATCCTACTCTATTTTTCGACTACGAAAATAGAGTAAGCTATAATCTCAGTAGTAAGTTGCATAGTGTTAGGTAACGAAGTGTTAAGAGTATAATAGAGTGATTCTGAATAGTAAGAAGTAGTTGACTTTGTGAGTGGTGATTCTAAAGTGCTATTGAAGTAATACTAAGTAATAGGGTTTTATAAAGTGGGTGTTATTGGAGTTGTTCTTGTTGAAGAAAGTTGTGAAGGAAAGTGTTGTGTAATGTTAGACTCGAGTATACGAGACACCATTGGAGACCAAGATAGTGGCACTCGTATTGGTTATGGTCAACATGGAAGTAACACATCAAGATTGATTGATGATAAGCTTGATAGGCTCACTAACCTTGTTAAGAGCCTAGTCAAAGCTATGTAAGCAAATAGACAACAAACCCAAGGTATGCTCATCATAGTCAAGTAAAAGAATTACGAGAGAGGAGATATGGCCATACTAGCTGAGCTAATTACCCAGGCTATCCTCAATGAGTTAGAAGAGTGGTGAACCATCTTGCTTGATGAAAACTTGAGGTAGAAGAGATTGAAGAAGAAGACGGGGAAGTTGAAGAGGTTGTTGATGGAGAGGAAGGAGAATACGAAGAATATGATGAAATAGAGGAACGGGGATGTCGACCTCCTTAAGGACTTGAAAATGTTAAGTCCAGATTTCAACCTTCACTGGAAGTGGAAATGCTGATGAGTACTTGGAGTGGGAGGAGAAGATGTTTAATTGCTATAGGTATACTGAGGTAGTGAAGGTTCGACTTGCTGCTCTAAAGTTCTTTGGATGTGTTGTCATGTGGCGGAAGAACTTGAATGTAGCCAAAGAAAGAGATGAAAGATGAGGTGTGCGGACTTAGGAAGATATGAAGGGGTTATTTAGCGGAAGATTCGTACTTAAGAAATATTTGCAAGATACATTTGCTAGGTTGCAGGAGCTTTACTAAGGGGGCTGAATTGTCGATGATTATCTTAGGGAGTTCCAGATGTTGATAATCTAAGATGATGTGGATAAGCCCAGAACCAACACTATATCAAGGTTCATTGCAGGACTCCAATACGAGATTCAGAACATTGTTGAAGTCTAGAGGTTTCACATACTGGAGGAAGCTATTAAAATAGCATAAAGGGTTGGGACGTAGAGGAGAAATACCCTGATTTGACCTAACCTGAGCTTTGCAAGAACTCCTATTCCGTATCGACCTGCTTACCCTGAGCCAAGAAGACCCATCCAAGTAGAAGAGAAGAATGACTACTTGATGATAGTCGAGCTAGCTTGAAGAGGTGAGATGATGATAGAGCAGCTTGGAAGATACATAAGAGAGGACAAACTTTAAGTTGTAAGACAAGTGAGATAAAATGCTTCATGTTCTTAGATTATGGACATATAACTGCTGAGTGTCATAACCGACGTGTTATGGTCCTCCAAGGCGATGATGTGGATAGTACGGATGATAGTGAGCTTGAGAGAGGAGAAAAGGATGTTGGAAGAACTGAAGTGGAGGATGAGGAAGAGACTCGTGTCTATGTCAACTAAGAGAAGTGGTGACCTTGGTATTGAAATGAGTGTTGAACTCAATGACGAGCTATAAGGAAGAGTAAAGAGAAAACTTGTTTCACACTAAGTATACCATTAAGGGGCAAGTGTGCATGATTACAACAGATGGAGGCAGTTGTACCAATGTTACTACCTAGTACCTTGTACAGGGTTAGGTATGCCTATCTCTAAATACCATCGACCTTAAAAGCTACATTGGTTGCATAACAAGGATGCTTTATACTTGACTAAACAAGTAGCTGTACCATTTTGTGTAGGGAATGCACATAGAGTTGAAGTAGTGTATAGTGTTGTCCCTATGGTAGCTTCACATTTGCTATTAGAAGACCTTGGTTATTTGACTGACATGTCATGTATGATGGATACAAGAACACCTATGCCTTTACAAAAGATAGGAAGAAGATTGTACTGCAGCCTATGACTCTTAGTCAAGTGAGCGAGACTCATAATTAGCTCACCCAAGCTAGTAAAAAGAAGACCTTTGTGATCAATCGAAGAGAACTCCGAGATGTTGAGAAGGTTGAAGAACTTATTTTTTTATTGATCCGAAGGTTATTGAAGTCAAAAGGCTTAGATGATATACCGGAAGAGGTCCGAAAGTTAATAGTTGAGTTTTCTAACCTATTTCTTAACGAGCTTCCTAAAGAACTACCCTTAGTTTGAGTCATTAAACATTACATTGACTTACAGCTAGGCACAGCCTTACTAAACAGACTTACTTATAAAATGAAACTTGAACAGGTTGTCAAACTAAAGAAACAAGTAGACAAGCTTATTGAGTAAGGTTATGTCAGAGAAAGCATGAGCTCTTGTGACGTGCCTACTTTGCTTGTTGTAAAAAAAGATGGTTTATGGTGCATGTGAATCAATAGCCAAGCTATCAATAGAAAAACTATCAAATATAGGTATCTTATTCCTAGGCATGATGACATGTTGGATGAGCTTCATGGCGCTAAGATATTTTCGAAGAACGACTTATATGAGCTTCATGGTGCTAAGATATTTTCGGAGAACGACTTACTAAGTGGCTACCACCAGATTCGCACGAGACTCGGAGATGAGTGGAAAACCACATTCAACACGTAGCATTGTCTCTATGAATGGTTGGTCATGCCATTTGGACTTACTAATGTGCTAAGTACTTTCATGAGGCTTATGAATATAGGTATCTTATTCCTAGGCATGATGACATGTTGGACAAGCTTCATGGCGCTAAGATATTTTCGAGGAACAACTTGCTAAGTGGCTATCACTAGATTCGCATGAGACTTAGAGATGAGGGGAAAACCACATTCAACACGTAGCATGGTCTCTATGAATGGTTGGTCATGCCATTTGGACTTACTAATGTGCCAAGTACTTTCATGAGACTCATGAACCATGTAATACGCCCTTTGATTGGAAGATGTGGGGTCATGTACGTTGATGATATCCTAGTATACACTAACGACTTACCCGATCATCTAGAGCATCTTTGAGCTGTTTTTAACATACTTCGTGCTAAGAAATTGTTACAAAACTTGAAGAAATGCACATTTTACCAACATGAAATTGTCTTTCTAAGATATGTGGTGTTTGGAGAAGGAATTTGAGCCGATGAGGAAAAGATCTAAGTTATCTTGGAGTGGCTTACACCCAAGAATATTATTGGAGTTAGAATTTTTCATGGTTTTGGTTCCTTTTACAAAAGATTCATTAAAGAATTTCAGTACCATTGTAGACTCCTTGGTCGAACTAACAAAGAAAGGTGATGGATTCTAGTAGATTAGCCATGAGAGAAGAGTTTTAAGGAAAAACTTACCATTGCACCTATCTAAGCCTTGCACGACTTTGATAAGCCATTTGAGTTAAAGTGTAATACATCAGGTATTGGCATTGAAGCGGAGTTGATGTAAAAACGTCGACCTATTACTTACTGCCTTGAGAATTTGTCATTTATGGGGACCATTAGTCCTTGAAACACCTAGTAAGTCAGAACAAATGATGTGTACAATTTCTCTTAAAAATAATTTTTCAATAAAAACACTTTGGCAAGTGAATTGAGTCGTACACTGTAGTAGAAATAATTAGTGAAACTAGGTCATTCTCAGGGATTGAAAATTAAGTATTAAATTATTTCAATTCTTTTCTTAGCTAGACGATTGAAACGGAATGATGAAACTAATTAAAATAAAAGAAACTAATTGACTACGATTGTGAATGAACTAAAAATAAAATACTAACATCATAAAGAAAGAATGCACCAATAATAGCATAAAATCTCAACAAAGCCATCATTTGACGAACCAACACATATCCGTAAAATATGATAAAATTTATTAATTGGTCTTTAATTAGATTCACAAGAGCTCCGTTCCCTTTCGAGTTGATATTGCCCTAATTATAGCAAAAACATCCATTTCGAGTGGTTTATCTATAATCCCCTATTATGTAGTAAATTTCCTCTAACAAAATTTACTACCCTAATTAATATTAAGATTTATGCATATTTCTATGTCATAAAAATTAATATTAATTGCATTACGAACGTGAATCCTAAAACTAATTCCAAGTGCATGTTTCCATGTCAACAATTAAATCAATTCTATTCCAATTTCATATAAACTATCCATTTCCTTTCAAGTTTTTCAAGCTTTATTCGCGAAAATATTATTGGCCATACAATAGAATCATGAATCATGAAATCAAATAATTAAAAATTCATTCAATTAAATACTAACATATAATAAAGTTATCCATTGATTAAATCATCAAGTCATGTCAAAATCCTGTTAAATCTAATTTAGTTCATAACAAAAATAAAGATCATACAAAAGAATTCAAGAAATATAATAAATCTTGAAAACAAAACGGACTAAAAAACCCAATTGTGATTCCTGGAGTATAAATTTGATTTCTAATCCGGTCTTTCTTGAATTTTTTGTGTCCTCGTGATGAACCCTAGAAATTTGTCTTCAATCCTCTCCCTGCTAGCTATGGAAATTAAATCTTTCCCCTTCATCTTTCTCGTGTGGTTATGGAAATTGGAAAAATAATGTGTTCTCAACTATTAAATTTGAAGAAAAATTAATGATTATTCAATTCTTCTCCTCATGGCCATGATCGGAAAGGATATATATTTCCTTCTCTTGGCTTGTGGTGTGAATGTTTGGAAATATATCCTCTTTGTGCCGACTTTCCTATTCAATTTTTACTTTCCTAAACTAAGGCATATTTTAATTGTGCTTGAACATTGGCTTCGATGGACATGTGGCTTTGAAAACAAATTGGACTCTAATTTGCAATTGGAATGAATAGGAATGCGTCGACCATCATTCACATGGAATTATGGGCTTCAGGTTTGAATTGTGATCCAATTGTCCCTATTTTCCATATAATCTTTTCACTTAAATTGTCTTCATGTGTATTTCTCAAATCTGCACATTTTCTTATAAAAATATAAAAATAAATATATTACTGTAACCACCTAGCTTGTCTTTTCGAAAGCTTGTTCTAACTCTCAAGATGCTTCAATGATTCGTGGTCAATATAGATAACAAATTCTCATAGTAGTAGGTAGTGTTACTAAATAGTAAGGGCTCAGAAAAGGGAGTACAACTCTTCATATATAGAATAGTTAAGGGTTAAGCCACTAACTTTCTCATTGTGGTAAGCGATAGGCTGTAGTTCTTGCATCAAGATAGCACCAATTCTGATTCTCGATGCATCACATTCTAATTTGAAGGGTTTATCAAAATCTGGCAGTGACAGGATAGGTGTCAAGGTGAGTTTTTCTTTGATTTCTCTGAAGCTCTGTTCAACTCGGTTGTTCCACCTGAATCCTTCACTCTTCATCGTCAACTCAATCAATGGGGCTGCTATTGTACTGTTGTCCTTAATAAATTTCCTATAGAAAGAAGCTAAGCCATGGAAATTTCGGACTTCAGTGACATTCTTTGGCATTGGCCATTCTAGAACAGCTCCGATCTTCTGCCTGTTTGCTCTGATTCCTTCTCTTGGTACTACAAACCTTAGAAAAACCACCTTACTCTGGCAGATCGTACACTTCTTCATTTTCCCATATAACTATTCAATTAACAAAATGTCAAATACTTTACGAAGATGTTGAACATGGTCATTTAGGTCGGCACTGTATACTAATATGTCATCAAAGTACACAATAACACATCTTCTAAGTAGAGGGCGCATCACATGGTTCATTAACCTTATGAATATGCTCGGTGCATTCGTAAGTTTGAATGGCATAACCAACCATTCTTAAAGTCCGTGATTAGTCTTAAAGGCAGTCTTCCATTCATAGCCCGGCCTCATGCAAATTTGGTAATAGCTACTTCGCAGATCTATCTTTTAAAATATTCTTGCACCATGAAGCTCATCTAACATGTCATTAAGCCTTGGTATTGGGTATCTGTACTTGATAGTAATTCGATTAATTACTCAGCTATTAATGCACATATGCTATGAACCATCCTTCTTTGAAACGAGTAAAGCTAGTACAACATAAGGGCTTATGCTCTCCTTCACATATCCTTGTTCAACGAGTTCGTCCACTTGCTTTTTTAGATCAATAGCCTGCTCAGGGTTCATCCTATATGTAGGTCGGTTAGTTAGGGTGACACCTGGTTGTAAATCAATACAGTGCTCTATGCCTCGGACTCGTGGCAGTCCTTTGGGTAGTTCTTTAAGAAATAGGTTGGAAAACTCATTTAGCAAGCGTCGGATTTCTTTCGGGACTTCCTACAATTCCCTCATCTCTATTAATCATCTAACCAACAAGAACATCAATTCATCATTCTTGGCAACAGATCAAAGCTCCCTATGACTCATCACTAGGGCATTTTTCTTGTTAGCTCAGGTGAAATGATTATGAGTTTCATTTACTTAGGACGGGGTTAGGTGTTGCAACACTATCTTCCTTCCATTCTTAGCAAAGGCATTGGTGTTCTTATATCCATCGTGTATAAAACGTCAATTGAATAACCAAGGTAGTCCAAGCAATAGGTGTAAAGCTCTTATTGGGATGATATCGCACACTACTTCATCCCTGTACACATTCCTAACACTAAACAGTACGGCCACTTATTTAGTCAAGTGCAAAGTACCCTTATCATGAAGCCAATGTAGCTTCTAAGGTTAGTGGTGCTTTGAGGTCGATAAACCTAACCTCTTCACAAAGGATTGTGTGACTATGTTAGTACAGCTTCCTCCATCCACTATGATTGTGTACAACCGGACTTTGATGGTACACTTAGTATGGAATAGATTTTCCTTCTGGTCCTCCTTAGAGTTTGGCAAGGAACTCAGTACTCGTCAAGGACTAGGGTTATCACTTTTCCCGGGTCAGCATAGATGCAAGTCTCCTCTTCCTCTTCCTCTTCAATCTTGGGATTTCTAACATCTTCTTCTTCGGGTTCACTCCTGTTGGTGCTATCCATTATATCTCTTCGCAACACTATGATGTGTTGGTTCGGACACTTAACAGCCATGCTTCTGAAGCCTAAGCACTTGAAGCATTTCACCTTGCCAATCTTTCATCCGGAGGTTTGTCCCTTTCATATGTTCTTGGGGTTAGCCTAGTCTTAGATCAACTCTGCTGACCGGTTCAGCCCTACTCGCTAGCCCATCTATCATCAAGTCTGTCACTCTTGTCCTCGGCTCGGTACGACATCTTTGGCTCAACTTGAACAGGTTGGTGTGGTACTGAGGCTTGGGAGAATGTCAGCCTAGGTTGGCTCAAAACATTTCTCTTCTGTTTCTCGACTCTCTACGTGATCTTGATCGCCTCTTCTAAGGTATAAAACCTCTGTACTTCAACGATATTGCGAATCTCGTACTTAAACCTAAAAATGAATCTTGATATTGTACGTGCCTTTGGTTCTTTCATGTCAGCTTTAATAATGAGCATTTAAAATTCTCTGACATAGTTATCAATAGATTGGCTTCCTTAGCAAAACTTTTACAACTTGGCAAACGTATCTTGTAGGTATATTTAAGGAACAAATCTACCCTTCAACAACCTTTTCATCTTGTCTCAAGTTTTGACACCTTGCCTTCCATCCCTTGCTTGTGCTGCATTCAAATTTTTCCACTACATTGTTGCATGCCTAGTAAATTCCAATGCAGTGAGTTGGACCTTGATAGTATCTGTATACCCATAACAGTTAAACACCTTCTCGACCTTCTTTTCCTACTCTAAGTATTCATCAGCATCTCCACTTCTATTGAAGAGCGGGATTTGAACCTTGACATTATCTAGCCCTCAAGAAACTCGGCATCTTTGTCCTTTTAATGGGTAATAACCAGCTTCCTCTTTTTCCTCCCTAAATTCTTCAACATCCAGCTCCTCATCTTTTTCCTCAAACTCCTTTAACTCTAATCTTTGTCTAGCAGGTTGGCCTACTACTCCTCTAGCTTGCTGTGGTCAAGCTGGGTGATTGATTCGGTTACCTTGGCCATGGGATCTCTTAAGGGCATTCTCTTGTAGGTTAGGTGGCTATATACCTTAAGGTTATTGCTTGTTTACTTGCATTACTATGACTAGACTCTCAACAAGATTTGTGAGCCTATCAAGTCTATCGTCCATAGATCTTAGGGTGTTATTACCATTACGACCATGACTATGTTAGGTGTTATTACTCTAGTCACCAATAATACCCTGAACGCTCGAATCTGACATAGTAAAACACTTTCCTGAACAGATTAATGACTTACTAACAACCTTAATACCCAATAGTTACTAAACCTAATACAAATAAACTTGCTTTGTTTTCGTGATGAAAAGCAGAGTAAGACAAAATAACAACGAAGCCACAGTTACAAACACACAAGCACATTGCAATAGCTATGGAAGGAACACAATAGCCACAAACAATAAGGCGAAAAAAAAAAACTACATTGCAACTTCACACACTTCCTTGTGGAATTATGCTCTAATACCAGTGAAGCTGATACGTTTCCGGAGTCAGATACATGAATAAGCATCATAACGAATGAACCGAAAAAGGAAACAAAAAAGAAACTAGCAAAGCCCGAGCAGCTACTGAATGGATATGACTCACTCCTGGATCGGACTCACTACTGGATCCTACTTGACCTACAATTTGCTCGATATGACATATCGGTTCAAACTGAAAGGTCACTCGTTACTACTCTTACTAAGGAGAATAGATAAGAGTTAAGAGATAACGAGAATACTAAGATTTCTTAAAATGAATAATTTTGTATTAGAAGCTGAATGATTGTGTACAAGGAAAGTGATTATATACCCGTTCATTAGGGTTGCTCTACATGTATGAAAAAACACAAGGGCATTCTACATTAGGTTATATAAGACATACTAAAAGGGGTAAAAGAGATAAAGAATATTCAGTACGGAAGAGAAAGAATCATTCTAGAACATTGTGTTAGAAGACATGTATCGCTTGGTGGCTGAACATCAGGGATATGATACAACGTAGGCGGAAGCAAGAATGCATTATAGTCAGGGGCCAACCTGATCTGGATTAGGTCGGGAGCCAATCAGGTTAGCAAAAGGTCAGTTGTCTTGAAGTCAGACGTTAGTAGGTCAGGTTGGTAGCTCGGCTGGGCTAGTTTTGGGCTGTCTTCAAGATTAGGACTTCATTGTTAGGCAGGAGTATGTTGGACATACGTGAGGGTCTGAGAGACAGGTCGGCAGGAGGTCAAATCAAGATAGGAGTCTCTATCTTGGCTATGGCTTAGAGCTAGTATTTCCTTGAAGTCCTCTAGCTTAGCTTCTTGTGATTGGTTCAGGGGGTTCATTCCTATTAGGTTGCCTTAGACATCCAAAGGGAAGGACTTGATCCTTGTAGTGGTGGATTGATTTAGTAATATGGAACACTATCTCATGCCATCGAACTAATAATACTTTATATATTGCTATTTTGTTTTTGTAGGAAATCGTCCGCTTATATAGAAGACCTTATGGAAGAAACTTACTACTAGGCTTGTGTTCAATTTGACTTGCCACCTACAGACTAATGGCTAAATTAAAGTGGTGAACAGGACATTAGACACCTTACGCTGACCTATAGTGGGAAAGAACCTAAAGGATTGGGATTTATGCTTACCTATTATGGAGTTTGCTTACAATCGAACTATCTTACTATTAGAAAGACTTCTTTGGAGGTCTTCTATGGCCTCAACCTAACTATCCCACTAGACATGATCAATACCCATGCAACTCCTGAAGAAAGCCAGTCTAGAGTTGATCGAGTTCACAAACTGCACAAATTGCACCAATAGGTAACTAAGAAGATCACTAAGTTCAATGAATGACAACATGAGTTTAGTAGCTAAGGTCGTCAAGTTGTTTCTTTCAACTTAGGTGACTTAGATTGGATCTACCTCAATCAAGAGAGATTTCCTTATCTCAAGAAGAGTAAATTATCACCTAAAGCTGATGGTCCATACAAGGTCCTAAAGAAGATTAACGACAATGCCTACTAGATCGAGTTACCTAAAGACTATAGTGTTTCTTCCACTTTCAACGTACCTAATCTGATTCCCTACCATCTAGATGTTACCGAAGCTAGCCCAACTAGTGAAGACCCTACAGATTTGAGGCCAAATCTTTCCTACCTATAGAAAGATGATAGGAATCAACTCTTTAGACCCATCACTTGAAGCTGAGCTAAAGGCTTACAAGGACTTCCTCGATTAGTACTAGCTCGAGAACCATTCAAGGATGATGATTCAATCACTAACCTAGGATTACTTCATCTTATTCGACTTGAGTGTCGAGCTTTAACCATGATCAAGGCCATTCCCAAACTAACGAACACCAAGTTTCTACCTAAGTTGAGGTATCTAAATGCTCGATTTAAAGAGGCTCTAGTCAACACCCTGCATCCAAGCTCTAACTTGACCTATAACAAGTTAGCCATGTCTTCTGCTCTACTCCTAACCTCCTTCAAGTTAATTCTAGCAAGTGCTGAGCTAATAGAAAACTTACATCTGTAGGAGCAGCTATGCATTAAACTACTAAGCCTAAATTGATACATGTCCTTTGACACGATATTCTAGAATGTTTCTTTCTCCTATACATTATACATCATTTTTTCTTTTTACCCTTGTTAGTATGACTTAGATATTACATATGTAATTTACCCTTTTGTCTTTTCCTTGTATGCATGTAAACTTAGTGGGGCTAGTAACTCAAATTGACATGTGTACTTGAATATTGAAAATAGTTATTCCCTTTTGAGAGCACTAAGTTATGTCTTCTCTTTCCCTAACTCTTATCTATTCCCTTAAGTAAGGAATAATGGCTAGTGACCTTAATCTTTACTTATGCGCCATATTAAATGGAGATTAGATTGACTAAGATCAGTTGGTATGTCATATCTAACTAATAGTTGCTTGATTTTTTGCTAAACGCCTCTTGGTTTTCTTTGTTTCAATTAATTATAGTGCTTCTCCATGTGTATAACCTTAGAGACGCATCACATCCATGACTTAGATCTGGGCTTAAGTCGTTCAAAGGGCTATAGGAAGATTATGAATCGATTAGAGGCTGGTTATGCTCATGTTAGTGCACAGATGAAGTTGTATTGAGGTTTAGTTGTTGTTGAGAGGAAGCATGGTAGAGGTTAGAAGATAGCGAAGGTAGTTGCTGATATTGTTGGCCATATTGAGGGTTTCTTTGTTTTTAGGGGGAAGGAGCTAAGTGTCTGTTATTAAGTATTGGAGGGAGAGGTCTCCCCCTGGAGGGTCTAGTTTGGGGAAGTATGTATCTCAATAATTTTGTTGGTTTGTTTTTCTTTGACATTTGCCTTGTCTTTTTTTTTAGTCAAAAGATGGTACCCTTCGGGAACAGTGTTGTTGCTTTATTGAGGGCTCGAGCTTAATGAAATAGAGTGTGGCTATGAAGAGGAAACCTTTTGCTTTGAGGACGAGGAAGGTTGAGGTTTCCTTCAAGATGAAAGTAAAGCGTATAGAAGACTTTAAGGTGGCTAAGCATGTAGATGAAAGGGTTTAGGATTAGGGAAGTTAGTTGAGGTTTTATGTAAGGTAAATTAAAAGTTATGCTAGTAGCTGCTCAGGGACTAGTTTAAGCATCCATTGATGGGGTCTCCCTACATAAGGCTTTTGAGGTTTGTCCTTTGGAGCTCTTTAAACTAACAAGTTGTTGGTAGGTGTTGATGCGGGGTAGGGGTAGAGTACCTTCATACCTCAATGAGGAATTGTGGTAGGGGATTTTGTTGTGGAGAATCCCTCTAAATGTGTCAAGATCTTTATACACGGTCTTATGCTAAAGGACGTAGACCTTATTGGAATTGGTTGAGTTGGAGTTTATAGATGTGCTAAGCAGAAGTTACTTAGATTAGATATTTGATGAATGCAAGCTTTTTGCGCTTCAGATGTATCTTGTAGACCATTTAGTGCATGTAGTCAAGCTATAGTATTGCTTTGTAGGTTAGGGTGTTAGTAGAGAACTTGAGTATGATGGAGGAAATTTGTGCCAGCATAGGTGGATGTTTGAGTTAAATTATGGGCTGCTATTGCCCGGGGATGGGAATTTGAGGGCCAAGGCTAAAGTTGTACATTCTAATGCTCATGTTACTTGGTTATGTGTTGATAGTTTGTAATAAGAGTTAGAGGATGTGAGGGAGAAGGTGGCAATGATAGAGGGATGGTTTCATGATGAGGCCAAGAAGGAAGTGCTGAAGGTATATTTTAGTTTGAATTTGTCTTACCTTGAGGTAGGTAGTGATGATGATGAGGAGGCTAAAGCGAAAGGCGATGGTGAACATTAAACGGATCTTCTTATTGGTAGGTTAGCTATTGATTTCGTACTTAGGGATGCGGTGGTGAAGTTGACTGGTGGTGAGACTACTACGTCTCTATTTGGTCGAGATCTTGATGGTAGCCATTATTGAATTCATATTCTTTTTCTTCTTAGTTTTTAATGTTTTGATTGGGTCGAAATGACGACTTTGTTTATGTATTAGCCCTTTTATGAATAACATTTGATTGGTTGATGTATTCTTTCTTACTTTCTATTCCTTCCTTTCATGTTGCAATTCAAACTAAGTATGAGGGACCTTTGGGACGGCTGCTTTTAGTAGTATGCGTTGTTTATAAGATCGATGGTTTGTTTTGCTTGCTTTGCTTTAGTTTTGTTGGTTTGAAGAGGTTAGAGCTTTTGTGCTGTCGAGTCTGTTGTCTTTGAGGCTTATTACTCTTGAAGAAGCTAAGCCTTTCGTAAAGGGTAGATCTACCTTCCTAACGGGGTAAAGTTCTTTAAAGGCTTAAGGGCCAAAAGGGGCCAAGTCTTTGAAGATTAGATCTTATTGATCTATAAAGGTTGGGTTTTCCTTGAGAGATTAGGCTTTTTCTTTCTTTCTTTTTGAAGACTTATAGGCTTGAAGAGGGCAAGTCTTTTAAAAATGGAGTATGTCAATCTTAAGATGTTAAGCTTTGCTTGCATACCTAGAGGCTTAAGAATCCAGGTCCTTTAATTATAGAGCCTATCAACTTAAAAAGGTTAGACTTTGCTTAGAGACCTATATGCCTAAAAAGACCCCATTTTTCAAGTATGAAGCCTATTAACTTGAAAAGGTTAGGCTTTGCTTAGAGACCTATAAGCTTGAAGAGGTCGGGCCTTTTAAGTATAGAGCTTATCAACTTGAAAACGTTAGGCTTTTCTTGGATACCTATAGGTTTAAAGAGGCCAGGTCTTTTTTAAGTATAAAGCTTGCTAACTAGAATAGGTTAGGCTTTACTTGGGTACCTATAGGCTTGAAGAGGCTGGGCCTTTTAAGTATAGAGCTATTAGCTTAAAAAGGTTAGGCTTTGCTTGAAGACCTGTAACCTTAAAGAGCTATAGCCTTTTAAGTATAAAGCCCGTTGATTTGAAAAGGTCAGACTTTGCTTGGAGACTTATAAGCTTGAAGAGGTTATATCTTTTAAGTACAAAGCCCATCGACCTGAAAAAGGTTAGGCTTTTTTGAGCTTGTCAATCTAAAAAGGTCATGCTTTGAATGAAGAACTATAGGCCTAAAGAGGCTAAGTCCTTTAAGTGTAGAGCCTGTTAACTTAATAAAGTTAAGCTTTGCTTAAAGACCTATAAGCTGAAAGAGGCTAGGGATTTTAAGTATGGAGATCATTGATTTGAGAAGGTTAAGTTTTGGTTAGAGACTTGTAGGCTTAAAGAGGCTAAGTCTTTTAAGTATAGAGCCTATCGACCTGAAAAGGTTAGGTTTTGCTTAGAGAGATGGGTTGACCATCTTATGCAATAAGAGATGCTAGGTGAACTATCATCTTACTTAGTTGGGGCTTAGTAGGTGCTAAAATGTTGATTGATGTTTTCTAGTCAAGATAGGCTTCAAACTTCTATAGGCTTATCCTAGATCTTAGTGGGCCTGCAAAGAGAACACAACTAAGGTGTGTGTTGTAACATACTCAAGCGTAGCTACTTTAATACTTAGGTTAGTCATAGGTAGAGATGATGTACGTAAGCCAAAGAACAGTATTAGAAGCTAGACCTAGTCTACTCAAGTGGGATTGATATTTATAAGTGGAATTAGCTAGGCTCTCATTGACTAGTAGCTGTCTCCAAAGGATATAGATCATTATGGTCTCCTAACATGGTTGGGCTAGGATAAGCTCAACTGTCTTTGGTTGTACAGAGGTCTTTTCACCTCACTATTGCAATACGAACCTTGTCATGTCCCAGCTATTATATTGTTTGACTTAACGATGTACAAACCCATAATGTAGCTTCTATGGACGGGGTCGGTTTAGTTGAGCTTTGGTTGAGACTCAAGACATATTTGGCTCTCTTAATTAGGCTAGAATTTCCTATTGATTCCATCAATAGTAAGTTTACAATGATTCATAATTTCTCTATGATAATATGAAAGTTGATCCTATAATCAAGCAATATTTACACTATTCGGAATCTACTCAAAATTTATTGTAAGTTATAATTCTACTTTATAATTTTAATTAGATACAAAATCTCATATCACAAAAATTTCATGAATGTCATAGCAAAATTACGAAGTAATTACGTTTAAAAAATTTTAATTACACTTTCCCCATCATTTGTCCTTTTTTTCTTTTCTTCTTTTTCTTACTATGGTCAATATCTCATAGTAGTGCTTAATAATTGCGAGGAAAAGTTCAAGGCACTATCTTAAGTGGACTCTGAAAATTGTTAAATTCTCTTTACTAATCTAGTATACATTTATATTTTCTTTTCTCTTTGTTAAATCAGCTGGAAAATTGTAATAAGGATAATTACAAATCTCTCCTAAACTATTAGTTATTTACTAATAAACCACCTAAAATTTCAAAATGTGATTTCACCGCTTTATAACTTAACTTTTAAAACTATGCAAACAACTAGTTACTGGAACAAAAAAAAAAAAAAAAAAAACCATTATCGAAAGACCATAAATAGTGATGGTTTTGGAACTGCAATGCGAATTTGAGGTGTACGTATATATTTTCAAAATATTGTAGAGGTGAAATCACAATTTAGAAATTCATTGAATCCAAGCAGGGGGCATATTTGCAAATTATCTTTATCTTAATTACCACTAAAATTTCTACCAGGAGAACGTGTAATAGTACAACGAACAGGGAAGATAAACCGAATATGTTATTTGGAACAGAGTTAATCTCGTTTTAGGTTTTAAAAATATTGTGTTGTGATCATAAGTTGTTTATCTAAGTCATGATTCGAAGTTGGGTTTGGGTATACCGTTCTAGGGGGTTGTCTATTTACTTAGTGCCGAGTCTTTCGGAAATTAAGACGAAGCTAGAGGCGCCCGTCAAACATGATGGATCAAGGTCAACACTTAATTACGATGTTACATTAGTGGATAGACCTTGTTAACTATACAAGACCAAATTTGTTACGCACTTCATTTGCTTTCTCATTTTAGCTGTATGCATTTATGGTTAACGTCATCGATGAGGGAATGGGACAATCAATGTATATGCTTTCTTCTTCGAACCTCAAACAACTAGTCAGACTTTGGGGAGTCACAACGTAAGAGATGGTGATAATATAAGAGATGGTAGTTATGACGACTTAAAAGTGATAATGTAGTATAGTAACGTCTGTTTATAGTAAAAGTGAAACTAACCAGGATAAAAGTATAATTTTCATGAAAGCTATTAATAACTTTCTTTTTACAATACCTTAGATTATTTATTGAACTCAATATTGAATATATTATACGGTCACTCAAAAGTAATTATAACTTAAAATTTTCCTTATACATATTAAGCTATAAGATACATACATTAGCTTAATCGACTTGGTTTGAACCATGGAGAGGTTATTGAAAAGTAATATTGGTGAAATTGAAAAAGGATCATAGGCCATTTTATGAAAAAAAAAAAAAATATCATTATATGTTATTTGTCTGTCTTGATTGTAAAATTAGATACATATATATCCCATTGTTATCTATTAATAACAATGATAGGGAGTAGTATTCCTTTATTTATATATATATATATATATATATTTTGTAGGAATAGACATTATGTATTTTCAGAGGTTGGGTACACATCCTCTTTCACTTTTTAATCCTTTTATTTTATAAATAAAATTTGAGGCTGCCTTTTCCTTCCTGTATACGGCATTTGCCAATAATAAAAAGAAAAAAGAAAAACAATAACAAAATAAATATGTAGATTCGGAAATACAGGAGGCTACCTAATAATTTTCTTGATTAGGAAATTACAGTCCATCTAATAAATTCTCTAGAAAGTAGGTCTTCTAAAATGCAAAAATATGGCTATATGTTATTAGATTCAAAGGGGAAAATGATTTAACAAATATGAAACCTAATATGTGAAACCCATGTTATATTGCGTATTGTCTTTTTCTAGGTAGTCGCAGTTTTGCCGAAAGTAAGGGACAGGACGATCTCAACAACACCTCATAGAATATTATGTCTCAATATAAGTACAAAAATGTACGTAATAATACAGCGAGACCCTCTCTATCACACCCGAACTACCCGAGGAGGGGACGGTGCATTAGTATTAATGCTTGGGGGACAAATAATTGCATGGCAGCTAGCATTTGCAATCACATTAGGCTTGATGTTTTATTGTAATCTATTCGAATATTTATATTTGATAAAAATAACATAATAAAATGATAAAAATATACTCTTAAAAAATATTAATTAAAATAATCATTTTCAACATATAAAAAATATTTTTTCAAAAATTTTCTTCTAAAAATATATAAATTTTTATTTTTCAATTGTGATATTTTATTCACTATTTTTATCGTAATTAATGAAACAGAAATAAATAGAATACAAATAAAATAGTTTTTAAAACATTAAATTTTAAATAAATATAAATAAAATATAAATAAAAAAAAATCCAAACAAAGCCTAAATAAGATTTAGTATTTATTTATTTTTTCCCCCTTTCTCAACATTTGAGGGTCCTTGCATGTCATTCTTTTCTATCGGAACACCATGTGCATTAATATAGATAGCATATAAGTATAAGTAATATTTTGACATACATAGTGATAGCAAATAATTTTAAAATATTACTATTTATTACTATTCATATTTTATAAAAACTGTAATTTGCTAAAATCAGACAACTAATTATAGCCCAAATCAATTCACATTAGTACTTTTGACGACATATTCATCACCAATTCACCACCTAATAGGCGGACAAATAGTCGGTAGTGATGCCCAAGTAATCAAAATCAGATCTGGTCCAATTAATAAGACCCAGAAATTGACTCACATTATAATACAAAGACAACGAGAGCATATTTAAAGAAAATAACTAGGGTATGAAACCCCAGGTGAAACTTGAAAAAGAAATCCTCACAAAATCTATAAGTCTGCGGGGATCGGGTTGATTTTATTCATCTTAAATCTTTTCGTTTATAGAAAACAAATAATTATATTATGATGTAGCTTAAGGAAAAGAGTTTTTTTCTTTTTCTTTTTTTCCTTTTTAACATAGTCATTAAAATTACGATTCTATCTTTACGATTTTATAAGTTTACAATTTTGTAAGGTTCTTTTAATTAACTTGTATATAAGATTGTGTTTTTTTTTAATAAAAAATTATATTTTTAACTGATTTTACATGTCAAACTCGGTATAAAGTTATATTTTTAATTTAATTTAGGATATTATATATATTAGTTAAATGGGCAAAAAATAAAATGTTATAACTACGTTTCTAATATCCTATTGACTATTAAGGCATGAAATTATCTTTTTTATTTTATTGTGGTTTTTTTTTTCTCTCTCTCTTTCTCCCTCTCCTACTCCCTTTTTTAATATTCATAACTTTCATCTAGGTTCCAGCTTCAATACAAAAACCTATAAAAAAAATCAGATATTTAATTTTATGCCATTAACAACTCAAAATCACTTGAAATATTTAGTTTTCTTCAATCCATTGTTTTTTTAAAGAAAATAATGAAAAAAAAAAATTTTGAACATTCTTATCCACATTCCATAAATGTTAAATTATAGATTAAGAATTTTTATATAAAAAAAAAACTAAATTTCTTTATTTCTTTGTTTCCATGATATATTTTAAGTTTTTTTTTTTATAATTATATTATAAGCATATCTATAGTTTTTTTAAAACTATTTTACGTAGGTTATAGAAATTCACGTTTCTATGTTTCAATTTTATATTTTCATTTTATAGACCTTCTAATAATTTTACATGGAACTGCAAATATGAAAATATAAGTATATATATATATATATATATATATATATACCTTTGACAAAATCAACTACCTAAGATATCTCTCAATACTTGGTTTTATTTACTATTTACTTTTTCTTTTTGTTTTTGCAAGATATCAATTAAATTTTCTTTTTTCAATCATAAAAAATATATAATTTAAACCTTTTCTCTCTTGCTGGCAAAAGTGGGGAAAAAAAAACCTTTACCATAATTATAAAATAAAAATAGATATACAAATATTTTTTTCTCAAAAAATATATTTTAAATAGATATAGATAAAAGATAGTAGAGATAAATAAAAAAAAAATAAACGAAGAATTTTAGAAGGCTTGAACCAATGTCCTCGTCTATTCTCCGTACGCAAGATACAGATATCCTTCTCTTCTTTTCTCGTAGAAGATACCCCATCTGACACCATAAAAAAGTTATCTCAAGATAATCTCGTTAAAATCTAATAAGTAATCCTTTAAAAACCATCACACAACAAAATACTAGCTCTTCTCGTCAGATTGGGAGACTTCAAACTTATAAGTTCTTGCTCTTTAGAGCGTTTTGGGCAAGCATGTGCGTTTTGTACAAATGATTAACACTTTCATCTCAGACTTTATTATCGAAAATGTATTTATATTATGTATGTCTATATCTCTTCATGTCTTTTGACTAGGTATTTTAATGCCATCATATATTATCAGGTATTCCTAATCTCTAATAATACATCATGAATAGTAAAAAATAAAACTCTCTAAAATTTCAATAATAGCCTTTAAATATACTTGTAAATTTAATTCTTCAAAATTAAGTCAAAACAACTGAATAAAAATAATTGATTCTTAAAAAGTAATTGATGGCTAAGACCAAAAATACCATAACTTTCAATCTCTTAAGTTCTTTTAATAACAAACATAATCAACGATCTTTCCAACCCCAACTTAGTAACAAGTATCTCCATATATTTAGTTCTTTTGTGCATAACTACTTTGTGCCTTTGAAAAAAAAAAAAGAAAAAAAAAAGGAGAAAGCCGAAACCCAATACATAATACGGAAACACATAGCATAAACATGCAATGGCAAATTATTTGCAAGATAAATGCAAAACAATTAAAACACAAATTTTTTTGTTTATCTTTACTTACAGATAGTCACACAACAAATAATGGAGGTCCTTATAACACCATCCATCACAACTTATAACAAAACCTAGCGTTGTATGTATCTCTTTGGGCCTCTTTGCAACCTAATGTTGGTCGAGCCTCTTTAGGCCTTTTTACAACAACCTAAATCTACTTAAATAATTTTCATGTAAGGTTCTACCGGGAACAACATGTTATATAGATCATCCGGGCTGCTTCTTAAGGATTTGTCACTTCGAGCTTGTAGAATGAGCTAAGCATAAGTAATAAATAATAATTTAAGCCAAATATTTACTACTCCATTTTTTATAATCTAACTTAACAACCACATGCAACAAACAAGTGCTACGCATCTAGATTAATTGAAGCAGCTTGATCACAACTAACTTTACTAGAATAATCTAAAGGGAAATGAAAGATAAAACTATTTTAGTAAGATTTACAATTTCTTATAAGTTTTTTAAGAGCCCTAATTAAGAATTCTACGTTGGAAATAACTAAACTAAAGTTAAGAGAATGAAAGGAAACAATTGAAGGGATCACACTTGTGATTCTTTATTAATACAAAGCAATAAGTTCACACCCTAAAATCATAGCTATGAACCTTGGTTGTGACGCTCCTTCTTTACTTAACAACATGATCATGCCTTAAATTTTAACTGTAAACCTTGATTATGATCCTATCAATCACTTAATTCCTTTAAATCCATGTATACCCTTACTCCTAACACATTAGTAAAGATCACGATCACTATTACATCCATGATTCTCGACCATGATCTTAATACTTTGCAGTCCTTCTACCTTTTCCACCAAGAATGCTTCATGTAATCCTTAATTCGAATTCCTAAACTCAACCTCACTTTAACAACACCATCATCCCTTGTTTACTTATCAAATTTCGCATCAAAACATCTCTAAATATACTCAAGTACATGAATCTTACAAAAGATAAAAGATTACAATTGAATGAACATGTTACCTTAAAACTTAAAGAAACACTAGAGTGATTTTTAGAAAATCAATTGCCGAAACTTTGAAAATTGAAATCGCTTTCTTTAAATCTAAATCAATACTAATAACCCACAATCGATATGATACTTACTAATAAATCCTCATAGGGTTATGGCTAGTCTTATGGTTTTACCTTTTATTAACACTTTCTTCTTGTACTACCAATAGAATTAGACTTAGACTTGTGATCTTCAATGAGAAAACCAATGGAACCATGGAAAATTCCATCCTTGCATTTAAGGTTTGCTAACAAGGAGCCTAGAGCTTTTACCATAAGAGGGAAAACCCTAAATAAGTATAAGAATGGGATTAGGGTTTCGATACTTATGAGGCCTTTTAAAGAGTGGTTTCCCAAAAATGTCCTCACTTATTAATTAACTAAAACCTAATGTGCCCCTTGCTTAATATTTAACCTTTTTTTTATTCTATACCTTTATTTTTTGGAGTATACATTCTCCACTAACCCCCTCCCCCTTCTTTCATCCTTGAAAGCTGCTTAAACCCTAAGGTGACTTTTCATGCTTATTTCAACAATATTTTTTACATCCATGTAAAATGCTTATTTGTGTCTTAACTTACTTGACTATTGTCTTTTCTTATTTGATTATCTGTCTTATTGTAGAATCATTTATGAAACTGTTATATGTTATCTTCAAATCGCCTATTGTTATTCGTGAGTCTTTAGTTACTTGAGATTCTCCCTTTACCACATCTTTTATTGCTTTACTTTAACTCAATTCTTTTATCTTAGGGACTCCAATTTGAATACATTTCTCCCTAGTCTTACTACTTTACAACAACTATAATATTCTAGAATTTATGGTTATGCTTCTTTACAACTTCTATTTACAAATTTCATGTATTTGGCAATCCTCTTATACTTCTTCTAATTTTTTATGGTAATCATCTTGAAGTTTCCCTTAGCGTTTACTTTCTACTTATGTTGCCAATCTACCTTATTCTCCCTTTGTTACTTCATTAACTTCCCACTTATCCTTAAGATCAACACTTACTGTCTTAAATCTTTTAACTTTTACCTCTCCAATTGCTACCTATTTCATTTCATCTTCATTTTCAATCCACACCATACTTCAGCTACTTGAGTAATGCATTTCCGATTTTCTTTCTCTTAATCTTGATGTCAACTCTTTCTTTTGAACATCTCTTTAAGATTATTCTTTCTTTCTAAATTACTCAGGTTTTTTTGGATTCATCATATGCTTTCTTATCTAGTGTTTCCATAAAATTTTCCTTCATTGTATGTTGCTTTTTGGGACCTCAACAACCCTATTCACTTCTACTCTCGAAATTTATCCTTTTTGTCTCTAAGTACATGTCTATAAAATCTTACCTAAGTTTGTTATTAGTATCTTAATGAAATAGTTTTATGTTATAGACAGTCTTCGCATTAGTGTTCATAAGTCTCTAATAATTTAAAGTTTCTCATTTACTTTGTTTTTCCCTACACTACTTTGATAAAGTTTTGATCATCTTACCTATAGTTATTCTACTTTTTATACTGACATTTCTGCCATCTTGGTCCCTATATATATTTTATCTAAAGGTTTCAAATTTACTTAGGTTACTTTTTTAATTTCACCAAATTATAACTAGTATTTCTCCTAAAATTAACATTTTTAAGTTATTATCCTCTCAACTTCCATCTATGAGATTTTCTTTATCTCCTCGTTCCATATACTTAGCAAATCCTTTCATTAATACTAGAGTCTCCACATTCCTTCCCTATTTAGACTTCATATCTCCACTTATGATTCTTAATTTTTTCCTCCAAATTATTCTCAAGTCTCTTTGAGAATCTATCGCTTAGCTATTAATCTTCTTTCTTACTTATATACTTTTAAACTCTAAATTCGTTTACTTTTTAGTAAACTCCTAATCATGATCTTTTAATTTGGTGCTAATAGAACTTTTCTTTTGATATCACTCTAGAGTTATATGGTATATCTTATACAGTAATTTATTATTCAACTATTTAGATAGAAGGGAAATGTTACACTTATTATCTTTATTTTATAGATATAATTATTTAAGTCTTATCTTTAAGTTTCTTATTTTACAATTCAATACATTATTTTACAATTTAAACAATTTTGTCACTATTATAATCGTTACTTCCTTTTGTAAGGTTTGTTATGGTAGATATTGAAAACATGTATAGTAGTCTAGAATTTTGTTTCATTTATAATTGATATTCTCTTACTTATTTTTTTAGTTATACATTAACCAATTTGTTTGGTTTCTAATTTATTTTGTTCAATAGTTATTTTCTTTACCTTTTACTTTAATGTTATGGAACTAATATTTAATACTATTTAGCACAATTACTTGCATGAATAGAATTAGAGAATCCTACCTTTACTGAACTAAACATAACTGGAATATAAGTAGACCGACTTGATATGACACCACAGGATGAGATACGACCATTAACAAGACTTAACAAAGTTGAGAAGATATAGAGCAAATAAGAATAAAACATGGAATCACCTTTCCATTTCGCACATATATATATACATACATACATACATGTATATATATATATATATTCTAAAATGGATATTAAATATCTAATTCTCTTCTTTTCCCTTTTAATTAAGTATTTTAGTTCATTGTATTTTTTCCTTTTTTTCCCCATCCCATGTTTATTGGGACTTTTGTGACAAGCTTTGCTTATTGTTGGTTGTGAGTATAGAAATATAGGAGTTTTAGTGGAATGATTTTATGTTATGAGACCTTTCTATTATTATTGATATTTTTATACTAGTTCTTGTCGTAGTTTTTTATGCTATTGTTATTACTTTTACAATATTATTGTATTATTTTTTTGCTATAATTATTGTTGTTCAATTATTAATTTTATTCTTGCATTTCTTCCCTCTATAAGGGTATAGTAAGACAATATTTTCTTTTTAGAATGTTCATGGATTGATATTGATGGTGTTAGTATCATTTTAATGACTATTTATGGTCATTAGTTAATTAGGATAGCCTTGACATTTATTAAAAAGCTAGTGTAAACGAAGTTTTACTTGTGTTGTTGAAATTTAAAATATATATGATTATTTTGTTCATGTTCTATTTTAATGATCTTAAATGAATTAATAAGTAATTTTGGATGTCATGACTGGCCATGGAGATATTATGGTCAACATTTCTTATATTTATTGTTCAAGTTGGACTACTATTTGTTCTCTCTTTTTTTTTATTATTTTAATTTGTATTCCATTACTTTCTTCCTATTTCTTATTCGCCATGTTTTAATTTTGGGTATTGTTATTTTGTTAATGAAACTTTTATGGAGGATTACAAATGTATATATTTATTAAGTTATTTTATTACTCATAAATATACTTTTTACTATTCTTGTAATCAACTGTGTTTATTATGCAATCCTAATTATTTAATAATTACTTAGTCTTTATAAATATTCTTATCCTATATTTATTATTTTTCATCATTTTGATTCTTACTTTATCGATTCTTACTTACTAAAGGTTTTGCAAGTATCTATGGATAGGTATCTATAATCTTAGGCTCATAAATGTAATGATACCTAATGTGTTATAAGTTTTATAAGGAAATTAATATGCTACAATATTTAGATATATTCTAACTCGTATAAACCTAATCTTTTTTTAAGTGATTTAAGCCTATTAGCTTTTTGTACACTTATTATTTCCAAAACATGAGTATAATAAAAGAAAAGTCTTTAAGGTGATTTAAAATATCCAATAATAACCACTAGATAAAATTACTAACAATCCATATATATATATATATATATAACATGAACTTTAAAAGGGGAAACACTTAACCCTTATTTACCCATTCTTGCCATCTCATAATCTTTTAGATTATTTTCTTAATTTCCCTATAGATCTTAAGCTTAACTTTGATACCACTTAATCCATAACGTTCTAGAATCCAAGATGCCACGGATCATCATATATCCTAGCCTTTAATGATATGTGAGGCGTAATAAACAACTAAAATCTCCAAAAGCTTTTGTAATAACTTCCAAATATTCTCATAAATTTAATTCTTCCAAATTAAGTTAGAACAACTTCTAAATAAAAACAATTTATTCTCAAACAATAATTGGTAGCCAAATAAGACTAAAAATATCATAATTTTCAATCTCTTAAGTTTTTCTTTTAATAACAAACATAGTCGACACTCTTTTCATCCCTAAGATAGTAGCAAGTATCTCCATAAATTTAATCATTTTTTGTATTAACACTTCATATATATATATATATATATATAAAGAGTGATTCAAATCCCAGTACATAACAAGTAAACACATGCACAAAAACAAGTAATGACAAATCACATGTGATAAATGTAAGATAATTAAAACACATAATCATTTATTTATCTTTACTTATAGCTAGTCACACAACGATATTGGAGGTCCTCATAATCCATCACATCACAATTCATAACAAAACCTAGTGTTGAACGTATTTCTTTGCCCCCCTCTACAACTTAACTTTAGGCATGCCTCTTTGAGCCCTTCTATAGCACCCTATATCTATTCTAGATTATTTTTATGTAAGACTCCATTAAGGACAATACCTCACATGGACTATCGGGGTTGTCCCTTAGGAATTTGCTATTCCAGCTCCTAAGAAGAGTCAAGCACGAGCAACAAGTAATAACTTAAGCAAAATATTTATTAGTTTATTTTAGAGAATGTAACCTAACAACCAAATGCAACAAACAAGTGCTATGTACTTAGAATAGTTGAAGCAACTTGATCATAAGTAACTTTACTAGAATAATCTGCAAGGGGAACAAAAAAATAAAACTATCTTAGTAAGATTTACAGCTTCTTATAGGTTTTCAAAGAGTCCTAGTTAATAATTGTAGACCAGAAACAACTAAACTAAGGTTAGGAAAAGGAAAAGAAACAACTACAGCAATTATGATTAAGAATCTTGCCTGTGACTCTTTGTTAAACAAAGCAACAAGTTTACGCTTTGGAATCACAACTGTAAACCTTAGCTATGATTATCCTTCTTTGTAGAACAACACGACCTTGGCTACGATCCTTTTAGCTACTTAATTCTTTCAAATCCATGCTTACCCTAATTCCCAACACATCCATAAGGATTAGGCTCATGATTCTCGACAATGATCTTATTACTTTGTAGTTCTTCCTCCTTTTTCACTAAGAATGCTTCATCTAACCCTGGATCCAAATTTCCAAATTCAACCTCACTTTAACAACACCATAATCCTTTGCTTGCATCAAAACATCTCCATATATACTCATGGTCATGAATCTTACAAAATATAACTTAAAGAAACCTTAGAGCGATCCTTTGTGTTCTCCTAATTCAATCAATTACCAAAACCTTGAAAATTGAAATTGTACTCTTTTGATTCAAACCAATACTAATAACTCACAATTGACATGACACTTACCAACAAATTCTTAGGTTATAAGTGGTCATACGATTTTACCATTTATCAATACCTTCTTCTTACACTACTAATATAATCACACTTAAACCTATGATCTCCAACGAGAAAACCAACAAAATCATGGCAAATTCCATAGTTACACTGAGGGTTTGTTGATGAGGAATCCAAAGCTTCTACCAGATGAGAGAAAACCCTAGATAAGAATAAGAATGGGATTAGGATTTTACTACTTATGAGATCTTTTAAAGAGTGATGGGCTTTCTTGAAATGTCCTCACTTATTAATTATATAAAGTTTGATATGTTGCTGACTTAATATTCAACCTCTTTCTATTCTATGCCTTTGTTTTCCTAGACCATTATAGGTATTGATACTTTACTTACATACTCAATGGCTAACAACTATGTATAACAATAATAAGAACTGTAAGAGCAAAATTTGAAATACATTGGTTTATTTGTGGTTTGTTTTCAAAGAGTTTCCAATAAGACACATATTTTTTAGTTTTTCTTTTTAAATGGATGCCTAAACTAAAATTTACCATTCCATAAGAAAGAATGTCATTAATTTTTTTTAAAAGGATGCTTTCCTTAACTATATATATTTGAAGTAAGATAAATTCTTTTTTAATAAGGAAATTATCTTAAGAAAGTTATTTTCACTTTGAACCAAAATTCTTAGTATCCTTTTAGTAAAGGTCACTTAGAAATAGATTTAAAATTATTTAATTTTGTATAATCAAATAGGGACATTAAGATTTCAACAACTCAAACTTCTAGATTTTTTATTTTTCTTTTAATAACCATAGAACTTTTGTGTATAACTTTTAATAAGCTTTATTGTAGAACTTGTAGTATAAGATTTCTATATTATGTGCAGTTTATTTTCCAATTGGTACAAGCAAGTCCTAATGGATAGGGTATTTGTGGTTTGGTTCAAGCCATACTTAAAACAATTTGATTTAAATTCTTATTGAACTAAACTACTTCTAGTGGTTTAAGGTTTTGAACCAAACTACCTTAAATGCAGTTTGGTTTGATTCAATTTAGTTTCAACCACTTTTCGAAAGCATAATTTTCTTCTTTGATGATAATAATAGTCATTGGAGTTTTCGATCAATATTGATGTCCGAATTGAGGAATATTATACATGAATTAATATCACATAACATTTTACGACAACATTTCATCTTAATGATAGTGAAAGTGTATGGATCAACTAGAGATAAGAGACAACTGTGAAGGAAAATGAATAAATTGTAAAGGCTAAGAGCAAAATGAGAAATGACAAAAAGAAAAGAAAAATGAGAAATGACAAAAAGAAAAAAAAAAGGTGAATTGAGTTGTATTGAAATATTAACAGGAAATAAGATTAAAAATATCACTTATTTTTTATTTTTTTAATAATAAGTAGTTTGATTTGGGTTTAAGCAGTTTGGTTTACTTCAACCCTTCCAACCGAATTGCGAACTGTTTAGGTACTCCTAAAATATAATCATGAACCAAATAAAAAAACACACAAAAAAGAAAAACTCATTTTGGGGTTTAGTATGGTTTGGTTTGGTTCTCGATTCCATTTGGTTTGGTTTAGTGAACAACCTTACTAGGGGATTCAATTGTTATCTCGTTCTAATTCTTAACAATTTATGCTTCTACTCTAAATGTTTATAAATATGTAAAAGCTCGCATTATACATAGGTTGAAACTTATACTAATCGATCAAATATTAAGTTTATTTATAAGATTATTATGATTAACATAATAGTGATATAGTTTTCTCATTGTATTTTTTCATTAGTAATGCATTTTGGCCATTTATGCTTGTTATAAAATATATATGAATGGATTGTTTAAGTATTATGGAAAAAAAAGTAAAAAAGAAAAAAAAAATATTGAGAAAGGTTTAGACCCTTTATTTCTTTTATACATACTTTGTAGTCCTTTAATGTTTGCCATAAAATGTACGAAATAATTATGTGGAATCTTAACAAAAAATTATATCAAAATCAACTAAATATTTAATGTTAGAATACTATATTAAAGGGAATGTAGTGGTTCTTATGTCTTATATATCTAAAAATATTATAATAATATAACAAAAAAGAAATCAAGTTGAAACTTCAATTATATACTATAGAGAGAAGTAATTTCAGGCAGTTTTATAGTCACAAGACGAGAGGTTTACTTTCCTAGATTACCCAGGCGTTTGACCATCCTTTAACTTCTCATTTTCACTCATATTCTAAGTAGGGAGCCAACAATCTCTTTTTCTTTACTCAGAATTATTTTGAGCCCATCATTCTTATAAGGAATGCCTTGCTGGCTTCTTCACTTGCCCTGTATGCTTGGGAGACTTAACTTATTAAACTAGTTTCGGCCTACAATAACTTCATTAGGAAAGCGGTATTAACTTCTAACTAGTTTGCTCATAGAAAGCCAAACCCATATTTAAAGTAAACCTATTGCCTAAATAAATTACCTTATCGATACCTTTTACTTATTTATAAGCCCGAGTTGAGCCCCCTCAATTAACTCCAAACTCTTAGTCCATAACATTTTCATCTACTTGAATTAATGATGCCCTTGTCATGAAGCCAACACCTCTGTCACTATACACTTAAAAGATCAACAACTCTAGTCCCCTGTTGTCTAACTCTAATATAAGACTATCTTACTAGGACTTCCGTCTTATACAAGCTCCTCTTGACCTCACCTTTTCTTCTGGTCTTTGAGATTTCCTCTTACTCAGTAGCCAAACGATAGAGTTTACTCATTGAAGTACATTTATAAATACTGTAGGTAGATTCTTGTTACAAATTGACTTATGCATAGCTTCTTTTCTTATAACGATGTGCCCCTTCAACTGGTTGCCCGAACTTTATCTACACGAGTCCACTTGCCAATCAAAACTATCCACTCATTAAGTATGTTAGGTAATATTTAGGTGGCTTGATCATGAGATTGGTACTTTAACTTTGACACCACTTATCATGGGATAGGAGATTATCCCCTTATGGAGTGCCATGCAACACTTAACCATTCTTGGTTTCTCATTATGATGAGCTAACCTTCTCTTTTAGTTTACTTAAGACTGTATTAGACCTATCATTTCCATAAGGACCACCTTCTTGGTTTTGCCACTAGTCCCCATATGTTTGGAAGGCTTAGTTCCTCTAATTGGTTTCTGACTACTATAACCTCGTTAGGAGAGTTGCATCAGCTCTTAGTAAACTCACTTCATGAATAAACTAGTTACTCACTTTGTTATAAGCTCGAGTTAAGCTTTGAACTCTTGAACCATAATACGTATCAATTGTTCCTCATGAATGATAGCTATCAATTAAGAAAACAACACTTTTCAAATAATCCTATTAGTTATTAGTTACTTAATTATCTATTACTCTTTTAACATGTTATAATATTAGTCATATATTGTATATTTCTCAGAATGAATTTTTTTAAATTAAAATTTCAAAATATCTTTTCAAAAAAGATATGAAAATTTTCTTTAATTTTGCCAAATAGTTTATCTAAGTAGATTGGCTTTAGTATAAACTAAAATAAGGAAAAAAAATTGAATATGGGCTTAATAATAGGAAAATAAAAGAGCTAAAATATGGTTACATTTTGGAAAAGTGAATAATTATAAGTTTAATAATTGCCCTAAGTTGCAAGGAAAATGTAATTGTTGTGGTTGGCCAAGGCATATAGTAAAGAACTACCAATAAACAAAAAATGTGTGGCATTATCGTTGTGGCCAACAAGGCCATAGTTTATCCAACTATCAAGCTAGGACATAAATGAATCAGGCTTTGGCTTCAGAAACAAGACAACATCGTGACAATGATAATTGCAATCCTAAACATGAAATTAAGGACTCAATCACAAGCTAAGATATATATGATTCAATAGGATGAGGGTAGAGGTGATTAAGGTGTTGTCGTAGGTGAGTAAGCTAATGAAACTATTAGATCCTTACTTGACAAACAGTTTGTTATTTCATCTTCAAATTGAGGATAAGGCTTACTTGTAACTGAGCATTTAATTAAACTTCACAGAATAATGATACCACTTGAACTTCTATCATTAATACAAAATTACAATGGATTCGTACAAACCATAACTTTCATTTATAACATCACTAGACTATTTATATTTTCAATAGACTTTACTAATAGTGCTTGTAATTTAGATTATATTACATCTAACACAGCACAATGAACTCCCAATTACATCTAACATAGCACAATGAACTCCCATCAAGCTATATCTAAAATCTTTATTGAAGAGCATATATCTAATCGCACGTAGAGTCTAACTAAGCTTAAAGTCCTAACACATTCTATCTGCAATCCCGAGGTTAGACAACTAATCCTTAACTCGTATTTAAGCTAAGTGAACATAAATTATAAATATAATAATGGCAATAGAAACAATATAGGCATAATTGAGAAACCGACATGGAACAAACATTTATGTAATAATCATATGTTATGTCAATGCACATGACATGAACTGCTACTAGATCACAAGCAAATGAGACTCGATGGGTCAATATAAAGTTAAAGAATTTTAGCCAAAAAATTAAATGTCAACGCTTGAAAAGAGTTATGTGCACAAATCAAGAAAACCTAAAACAAAGAACTCCAAAGACCTCTTGTTAGACTTGAGGCTTTTTTTTTAAAAAAATTTTTGGGCTTTAGGTTTAGAAATAAAGGAAGCAATATAGAATATCTAATCAGGCATTTCATGAGAGTATATATGTGATCTAGGGTTTCTTTTGACGAAACCTAAAAATATGATAAAACATTTAACGATTGCAAAATGAAAAATAACATAGGTCATAAGTTTGATGAAGGAAAAAAAATATAAATCATTAAGTGTTTAATCGAATATTAGAGGGAATATTAGTGGAATTTTTCTTATTCTTTATATATATATATATTGTAAAAGGCTAAATTTAATTCATGGTCTTTATGCCTAATAATTAAAATAGATTTAACTCTTTAGGCTAAAGTGATAAAGCCTAAAGAGTCCTATATATCTTCAAGATGATCAAGAGAGTTTTGATATGATAAACTTGGAATAAGACCCATTGAATTAGCTCACTCAATCCAACCTTTATCAGTTTGGTTTTACACTTAAAAAAATAAGGTCACTATTGGGCGTAAACATATTAAGAGAAAGCAATCAATTCTAGCCATTGATTACCATCACGTTCTGATGGGATCAAATGACCAACTTTTATAAATATCTCATCCATTTACAGACTTAGATCTTGGACATAAGAAAATTTTGACTAATATTGCCAGACTAACCACTCAAATAATTCAAATACTTAACTTTTCCTCAAGGATACACACCTTACTAATCACAAAATAGTGGAGTTTAATACTATTCCGCTCTTTCACCTATCACATCTTGTGTTTAAGCCTTAGTGAGACTCTTTTCCTCCATATCATATATTGCTTCATTGTCCCACTAGTATTACGTAAATTAAGTCATTTCTCTTAGTCACATATAGTGCATTTGTCACATAGTATGCACGTGATTCTTACATCTAAACTCCTATACCCATATACATATATATATATATATATGTATTAATTACATGTTAATTGACTTATATTGCATATTCTTGTATAGCCTATTCTATTTTTCTCACGCACCACCATATTCACATCGTAGATCTCTGGTAAAAATCATAGTATTTAACCATATCATGTTACATAATGTGTAATCAAACTACAAACAGCATATTATTATTATTACTACTTTTATTGTCATTTCTACAATATAACCATAAGAACTAGGTAATGAATAGTTTAGTCATTCTTCATTTTGTACTCCAGTAGCCAAATAACGATGTGACTTAATTAAACTTTTCTGGATCTCTTTCATAACCTAATCTGAATATGAACGTTTTGCAAAGAGATAAAGAAACTAAACAATCATCTATGTAGATTTGTCATAGATCTTGTGGATCTGGAGAAGTATCTTTTTTGTGTTGACAACTTATTCCCTACATTTTCTAATAGATCTGAAGCTCTAATTATCCATCCGAAATTCGCCATGCCACAATAACCAACCTTTCTTATTCTTTTTTATTCTCCAAACAAACATAGGGTTAGACTAACTAAAAATGAAAATTATGAATGTACAGGCTAATCAATGGTTAATGTCATACCATTATTCGAGAAATTATTCGAGAGATATACATAGATCCTATTTAGATGATTTTATATAATTATGTATACAAAATATTGATCTAGTTCACGTGTATTCTTGTCAATGGTTTGAAAAATATTTTTTATTTTTTATTTTTTTTTTTACGTTTTCCAATACTATAGTGAATCGACAAACAGCTATATTAATTTTTTTTTTTTAAGAAAAAGCATAATCGTACGTGATTCACCAGTGTCACAAGAATTCTGATTATTAAAAAGCGGCACCGGCCACTTAGCCCAAAAGTTGTGGAGCCAAGCTGGAGAGATTACGTATGTGAAGGACAACGTGGGATTCTCAGAACTATCCACAATCCAGCAAATGTCAACGTTGTCAAACGTTGACAATGGTATAAAAAAAAGCTAGTGATGTTGACCTTTTTCTTATTCATTGTTTCCTTTGTTTTCGTCCTTGCTAATATCTATAATTTCATTGAGCAAATAGCCAAAAAACATTGGCTAATAATAATAATAATAATGCGTCGGTGCTTCCACAACCGCGTTTTAGGTTGTGGGATTTTCTGTGCATAAGAAAACGGCAAACTGAAGTAAGGAGCCAACGCTCAGCGCCCATTTGTCATTATTGTGACGAGTGTAATCGTGTTGCTTTCCAGCTATTTTCATAGTTATTACAATGGCAACAGACATTTAATGAATTTCGTGGTATTATATTATTGTGCGTAAATCAGTCCGGGGATTAGTTCTGTGGATGTAGCTAGGCATCTACTCAAGGTATATCTAATCTGTCCAACTCGTTAAATATCTTATAACTTACTATTTTATAGAGTTTTTATTGAGTTTTGAGATTTTTTTTTAATTTTTGTAGGGTTTAAATAAGGTTTTAGAACAAGTGGCTCACTAATTGGGAAACCTAAACTTGATTAAATATAATGATAGTATTTAAAATTAATTAACAATAATGATAAACAATTAAAAACAAAAACTAAAAAGCAAACTCTAACGGCATCTAATCTACCTCTTTCTATTGATTGCTCTCTTCCCTCATTCTCTCAAGTTTCAATCTCTTTTCTCTCTTAACGATTGTGACCATCCACCTACTACCATTATCTCTGATGTTATAATAAAAGTATGATATTTCAAAGTGTAGAGAATTATTGAGATATTAAGGAACTAAAACGATAATATATATATATATATAAAAGATGTTAGCAAAGATATGTAATTTTGATAAGAGGAATTAAATAATTTAAATTGAAACAAAAGTTCATGATTTAAATTAACTTACAATAATAAAATGTTAAGGAATCAAAAAGTAAAAAAAAAAAAAAAAGATAGCACTCAAGAACTAGGTTTGCCATTGGGTTTGTCAAGCAAGTTTTCAGTAATCTTTCTAAAACCTTATAGAGTTTTGGTTAGGATTTGAGTAACCTTACAAGGTAACAAAATGGATATTGGAAATACTAAACCCATCCGATTGCATCCTAGTGAAAGCCTTAGATCATTTTCATTGAATGAAGAGACATCAACCTAAAAAAGCCTACGAGAGCCTTATTAGTTATGGTGCAATTAAGACACAACTCTATTCTCCCTCTCTTTTTTACCTATCAATACCCCCAAACTTTGATTTTGATGCTTAATATCCTTTAAATTTTCTAATGTTATGAATAATCTCTTTAAATTTTTATAAATTGCTAAAATAAAAGATGTTTACTTTTATAATTAAAAAATGCACTAAGGTGAAAATATAAATTAAGGCGTATTAAGTATACTTTGAAGAGGTATTTTTACACTGAAGTCAAAGTTTACAAGGTAGTTTATAATATTTAAAAGTTTAAAAAATAATTGTACTGAAGTCTAAATTTAGAGCCATTTGCATTTTCCAACTTCTATTAAAAAAAAAGGTTAATCTTGCATGATCACTCAATACTTATTAGAAAGCTTGAATCATATAATTAAAAAAATGGAAAAATTACACTTAAGAGAATCAACATTAAGAGTAAATTTAAATAGGGAATCGAACTCTTGGCTAGTTGAAACATGGATTAATATTGCACAAAGTGATTCAACAAAAGAATTTTGTTACTACGCTACTATAACAACGTTAGAATAGCTTATGTACTATGTTATCTGATGTTGCATTAGCATAGGTATTTAATTAAAAATAAAAAAAGGGAAAGGCAAATAAAATTATTAATGCATCAAAAACAAAAAAAATAAAAAAAAAAAGAAAAGAAATCTACATAAAGATTAAAACAATTGAAATATAAAGAGAAAAAAAAAACACTAAAAGTATAAGGGAAAGAAAAGCAACTAAAAATAAAAAAAGCTATGGCGACCTTAAGGTTGGGGATGTTTGGCAACCACTTAAGGAGGGGTCATATGACCTTCCATAATCGTAGCTACCTACTCTCTACCCTTAAGTAATTAGAGTAGCCTTAAGTTCAATAGTAGGTCATGACCCGCAACATAAAATCAATTATGAGGGACTCACAGCTAGTGGTGGGTAGCCATCACCTTAATTTAAAATAAAAAAAATAACATAAAATAAGATGAGAAACCCTATCAAGATGTGCACTAAACCCATAAAGCTCATTAGTTGTCTACCACTACCTTTATATTCTCTCTCTTTTTCTATTTTTAATATCAAAGTGGTGAGAGGTTGCTCACCACTAGTAATGGATTGCTTTAAGTCATAGGTTGTGACCTACCATTAAACTCATGGTTACTCCAGCTACCTTAAGGCTAAAGGGTAGCTTACAACCACTTATGAAGGTGTCGTGTAATACAACTATCCCTCCTCCTTTTCCCCCTTTGACTATAAATAAGCCATAATTTTTAAAATATTTACATTTCAATGATTATTTAAAATTATATCAATTTTGTTCTTATATCATATTTTGTAATGTAATATGATTTTTAATATAATATATTAGTTAACTAGCTTGTTCATTAGCCTATTTAGGAAAGAGCTCATTAACAATATAAATATGCTGGCTCATAAACCTAAATAAGAGCTTCAGTTTAATTTGTTTAAATAAACAAGTTTGACTAATTTATAAATCGAGTCGAGTTTGATTAACTCATGAGCGATTTAGTTCATTTATAGCCCTACTCTCACTTAGGTTGCCATTAGCCAACTGTTGGCTTTAGCGTAGTTAGAGCCTTTATCTTTTTTTTTTCTTTTTTAATTTTCAATTTTATGTCTTTTTTTTTAATATTATGATTTTTCCCCATTTCTTTGCATTTTATTTTTTATAATTTTTTTATCTTTTACATTTTATTAATTTTGTTGGTTTCCTCTTTTTGAATTTTTTTGTCTTTAAATGTATTTATAATTTCATTTATTTTTGGTACTTTTTATTTGAAATTAATGGCCATGTTGACATCACATTAGCTAATGTGCCACATTAGTTCATTTTGACAATGTCATAATGGCGGGAGAGCATAATATCTTCAAATTACTTTAGGTAATGTTGATCTTCTTTATTAATAGTTGAAAGTTCAATTTATTATTTGAATTTACCTATAAATTTTGATCTCTTTCGATATACTTTTTTACTTATTCCTATTGTTTCTTAGGGAAAGGGAAAAAAGTTCCCTATTGAAAATAGGGAAAAGGAAAAAAAAAATGCAAGAAAGAAAAAACAAAAATGCGAAATTTGAGAAAATTATCCTAGAAATACCGCACTTGAAATAGCCTCCTAAAGAGGCAAGTTCAAAAATTAAATTTGTCTCTTCAAGAGGCGATTTTACTACAAATTTTATTTACATAACATCTGATTTCAGTACAAATTATTTTAATACACTCACATTTTACATTTTCATATACTTTTCTATTTTAAATTTAGTCGAGCCTATATACGATTGCAATTTTCAACTGTATTACCTTAAATTTAGTAGAGCCCATGTAGGATTTTAGTTGAAATGTATTTGGAACATGATGTTTAGTAGACAGTTAATTTATTTTAGTCAATTAGTGAAATTGTATCATGTTATTTATTTATGGGGTATTCGGTTATGTCTAAGTTCAATACTATACGGATAAGCGTTTTGAATCTATATTAAAAACTATAAATAACTTGAAATTATGAATAAATGAAATTATTGAACGAAATGTAAATAATCTGTTGAAATAGCTAAATAGTGTTTCAAAAATAAAGAAAGTAAATCAAAAGTGAAATATATAAAGCTAATGACGTTAACATTGTCATCGAGGCAATAGTTAAGCATCTTAAGGTTTTGTATTATCTTGTGACCGAACCATGTGAGCCGCATTCAATTGTGTAATTTGTCCATTGTCTTGGCTGTAAGCACCCAAGAACAATCTATGCATGGGGATCGGAGAAGGATGTATCTACGTGACTCCTTCGCCTATGTTATACTGAATATCTCTAATCGGCCTCCTCAATGATGCCAAAGGGGTATGAAATTGACTAGTAGAGGCCTCTTCAATGATAAGGGTGTGACACATAGGATTGCCATAGCTCTTCTCAAGGAATAGCCTGTAGAACTTAAATCTAGGTGGTATAAGAGATGCTGGTAGTGAGAAGTGTGGAGGAGAAGCATTGTCATGAATCTCTACGTGAAGCTGTCTACATCCCCGGCCCTCAACTTAACGATGACCATGTACCCCATGACCCTTACATCTCTATGGTTCGTTTGGTGGAGAGTTATTTTCGTTGACATTTAGATCAAGTGGAGTTAAGTCACTCAGATGGACCCCAATAATCTCCTGGATGAGGTCATTTACTTAATGCTGTTCAGATAATATGTTCTCATATGGCATGTGCAGCACTTTATATATGAAGTTTGCCTGTATTCCAAATGTAAAAGTTTGAGTTGCATAAAAATGGAAAATAAAAGTGTAAATGAAATTGCAACTATATATACCATATACATCTAAGAAGCCCTAGACTGGTTGATATATTTATGGGTAACTTGCTGGTACTAAAGGACGTAGTCAAAATATACACTAGGCGATGGTCAAACTTAAAGCTATTTGGTTTCAATGATCCTCTCATTGTGTCATCCAAGATGCATGGTGGGTCACCCAATTTATATTTGTCCTGCTTCTCAAGTCGATATCATGTAAGGCACATCCCATATCAGGGTGAGTTGAGATCTCTTACATCTCGCCAAATTATCGAGTGACACGGTTGGGATAATGCATCTCCACAATGTGGAAGTATATGAATGGTACATAGGTTGGTCATACGTCACTCTCATACTGACAATAAGCTGACAATTTGGCTACATCGTCGTGCTTGCATGGAATCCAAACTTCCTAAATTGATGATCAACAATAGAGATAAAAAAAGTAACGGTTACTAAATGAATAAGGAGAACGGTTTCGGGAAATACGTACCTACTCCTGACATTAGCTATCAAATGCATCTTCAAACTGTTTAACTACATGTGTGGGCAGCTCAGTTAAGTCAAAGTCCACCCCCTACTGACTCATAAGTGGTCAACCATCGATAGCTGTTGTAATCTGGTGACGTAAGGAAGTGATGTGTGGGAAATGTTCGCATGTCCACACCTGCATAATAACCAATGGACCAGTAATCTCTCTTACGTTAGCCTTAAAAGCCAGGCAAAACTAGTAGTATAGTTACACCAAGTAAATTATTCCCCATGCATATCGCCTAGTCATGGTAAGGTTTAATAGGAGATGAAGGAATATCAGGTGTACGATATTATTAAACTTGTTTGAGAATGGAATATCCCTAATCAATTGCATGACATGTGCCCTTGTGAAGTGCTACACTATCTCCCCATTCGCATCAAAAGGAAAATTGATAAAGTTGTCCTTCAACCACGACAACTTTAATATAGCACCCTTTAAGGCATTCTTTAGTGGGTGAATTTCTAATAAGCGGTGATATATCTCGACTTACCCAATAGAAGCTGTAAGCCCCACAATCAATCACTCAGGGTTATTTAGTAAAATGATCCGATCGAACCTAAATTATAAGTAAAGTTAAAAATATTAGTAAATGATCTTGTAAGTTTGAATTTAAGAAAATAAGCAATAAAATAAAAGAATATAAAAATTTCAAATTTTAAGTATATAACTCGTTATTAATTGAAAATGAGTAAAATGCATTCCAATAATTAACGAATTGCTAGAGATAAATTATATGTATATTAAAAATTATAAAATAACCTAAATAATATTTAGGAATATTTATTTGTACTATATACGAATTTACTTGTATGTAGAAATATGCATAATTACTTAAAATATGCGTAATGTGCTAAAATAATACTAAATAATTAAAAAAAATTCATAATTAATTAAGAAAAAATAAAGAAAAATCAGAAAAAATAAGGAATGATCCAGATATAGGTCGTGGCAGTTGGGGAAAATAAGAAAAAAATTAGTCAATTAAATTAGAACAACACAAAAGTCAGATTGGAAGAAAATAAGGCAATTGTCTAATCAAATTAATGCATAATAATTTCCCTAAAACTTTATAAATAACAAGGAAAATTTGAAATCTCATTTAGTCAGTTTGGAGAGTGAGAAAAATAAAGAAAGACAAAATTCAGAGAAAAATTAGGGTTAGGAAAAATAATAAGAAAAACTATGCAGTTAGGGCCATAAAAGGGAATTAACATCAGATGAGTAGCTAGGAGTGGACGACGGCCACCACCACCATACGGTGGTGGCAGCGCCTGGATCGGTTGACAAGGCTACGATGGTCGGAGCCACCTAGATCGATGAGTCTGATTTTCAACCTGATTTTGTATAATTTTGTAAAAATAGTAAATATTCTTAAAAAATTATGAAACTTGTTATTCCAGAATATTTTTGTATGTAGTTTTTAGGAAAAATATTATTTTAATGAAAATATGTTCCGTGATATATGTTTTTTAAGAAATTAAGCAAAACCGAACATGATTGAGATTAGAAATAAATAGGCTTAGGAGTGTAGTTTGGAGCTCAAATTTTTTTTTTCTGTAGAATGTTTAGGTGATATAGAATAGTGCTATGAAGTCATTTTTTTAAATTTAATTTTCAAAATTTTTAGGTAAATTTTTAGCCCTAAAATGATAGAAAAATTGGGTAATTTTGGGTTAATTAGGTGATTAAGATATTAATTACTAATTTAGATAGTAATTAGAAGGTTAAAGATGTTAATCTCTAATGTGGAAACCTAATCCTAGCCTTTGGAGTGTTAAGTGTAATTAATAAAGGAATTATGTGATAATTGTAAAAAATTAGGAAAATGTAGAATTGGAAAATTAATAAATATGAAAAATTAGGTTTAATTAGCTAATATAATAATAAAAATCAGAATCTAATAAATCTTAAACAAAAATTTAATTTTAGGTAATTGTATAAAAAATATAAGATTTTCTCATAACGGGGGTAAATTCGGTGTTTAAACTAGGATCTGAGTGTACTGTACGGACTAAAACACTAGTTAGAGACTAAAAACGATATTTAAGATATCCGAAGATAATGCAATTAATTTCACATTATGGGTTGGAATGATTTCTTAGGGTATACATATAAATCTTTAACGAAAAAAAAAAAATTGAGTTAAAAACCTAATTTAGAAATCGATGCGAAAACTGAACCTGAACCTAACCCCAAACCTAGAATAACTGTAAAAGATTTGAAAATCTAGATAATTGGACATATTAAACCCTACATAAAAGATAACAATAAACGCTATAGGATAAAACAAACCTATAATAGTTATATGAAAAATATTAAAATCACGTTTGTGTTATAGGGATGATCGGCGATGGCTGGAGCGGGTTGGATCTCGAGTGAGTGAGCAAGGAGTCGAGATAAGTTGGGATTAATACGTTGTTGTATTTTGGAGGCTTGACATTATGCTTAGTTGTGCTTGTTAGATAATTGGTTGTATGCATGTACTTGATTATGAGTGATGCTATGATTTTATCTGCTGTTTTGACTTGTATTGTATGATTTGTATGAAATGATTGATTACCCTAAACTGGACCTAATCTAATATACGACTTATAATCACAATCGGACCTACATAGCAACCTATTAGGGGAACTTAGGACTCTTCGGCCAAATACCGACCCTTTCGAAAGGGATAGCACAGGATTGCATAATGGTCCTTTCTTCATCTTTAGTCGAACTAAGTGATAGGAGAGGAGGTCGCGGCGAGGGTGAAGTCAATGGTTCAAAAGTAGTTGCGGGAGGAGCGAGGTCTCCATTGCACAAGCCTAGGTTTGGTCATGAGTTGTTGTATTAATGGTAACTCCTCAACCTGGATTAGAGCGAGCGAAATTTCTCTAATCTTACAACAGGCCGGACAACGTCGTGTGATGACATTTGCTTGAACATGTATTGCACCTAATAAGCTGATTGATAACCTTGTTGTGTTTATAGTATAGTCTTAAGTTCTCCATCCTAACTTACTGAACTGTGATTACTCATATTCCTATAGACGTCTTGCAGATGCTGGTTAAGAAGGGGCATAAAACTACTCTAAAGGGGCATACAACTACTTTGAAGCTAGCAACTGCTGAATCCTAGGGAGTGAGGAAAAATATTTGAAGAACAAACATATATTCTTAAGGTCTAAGGTTTTATTTTAGAATTTTTCATTTTTGAATAATGTAATAATTGAATTATAGTGTATATATATATATATATATTTTACTTTCTTAGGTAAATAATTTATTTAAATTATAAACTGTTTATTTCAAAGCGAGTTAGTCGTAGACATCTTATGTAGATCAGGTTTAAGATAGCGATTGTAAGGTCAATTTTTATCTTAAAATAGTTTACACGGCGGGACTGTTACAACTTTGTCGCTTCGGGGTATGATAGGGATGGTACAGAACATACCCCCAGTCCTACCTATGAGGGGGTATCTATGAATTATCTCGATTCGGTGTATTATTATGTCAACCAAAAACCGATTACATATCATTTCAACTACTTAGTCATACGTGACCCCAAATGGAACTTCGATTACTGTTTTCAGGTGCTTGTTATCCTATACCCCATTATTTTCTTTCACAATATTTCTACTAACATAACAAACTATCCTCATATTATCTATTGTACACCTGCTTACTACATCGGTTACATAAACTTCAGCATACACGTATACAACTACTACCTTATGTTAGTGGATACTAATTTCTTTTCATAGTTAATATTATGAAAGTTAATGAGTTTTATGACATAAAATATTAGTAAATAATAATATTTATATTATTTGTTGTACTACTTTTTTTTTTCACAATTAATATTATGGAAGCTAATGGGTATAATTTACAATTAATTTTTTAGTAATATTATTATATATACATTATAATTTACAACGATTAGTATAATTTTTTTTTAAAATAAGATATCACATGCTTAACTCGAATCAAAACAACTATAAAATTATATATATACAATAATATATCATCATGTATTAAGTTATAACATTATTTCTTCAAAAAATATATACTTAAAATGAATTAAAACAAGTAAAAATTATATCTTTTGTAGTAAAGTTTAAAATAACATATCACATACAAATGTATACACTTATCTTATAATTTATTATTATCCAATAATGTACCATTATGTATTAAGTTATAACACTATTTTTTCATAAAATATATACTTAAAATGAATTAAAATGAGTAAAAATAATATATTTTTTTATTTTAATGTCTAAAGTGAGAAAGTGATGATAGTGTACTGATTGCCCATTTCCAAAAAAATTCCTATGATATCGATTTATACCATATAACTATTATGATTTTATAATTGATTTGTAAAAAAATAATCTAAATTGCTGATTTAGTAAAGTGTTTCCTTGAATTATTAAAGAGTGAGGGGGAGTATTAAAGAAATTGGGCATGTAAAACGAGGAAGGAGATCGTGGAATCTAACACATAACAGTACTTCAATGGATTAATTTGGCTTCATTCAATTGACTGACCTAACTTTTTTGTTTTGTGAAAGTCATTGTCTAGGACGTGGGGTTCGTGATTTAGTCTGGTTTTGTCAGGTCCGGTTGATCTGAACCATCAATACAGTGCAAGGCTTCGTGGTTCAAGATAACTCTGACACGTGATGCAAGTTTAGAGCATGGATCGTACGTACGGTGGAAAGTACCATCCCAGGACAGACACATCGCTCTGGTTGCATGGAGATCCGAGATTGACAGATGGAAGTGACGATGTTATGTCTGATTTTGTAAAGTGTGAAGATTCATATTTTAATGTTAATAATTGACTGAGCACACCGAACATGAACCGCGGAGTCGGAAGGGAATGGTTCCCTGGGTTTGACTTTGATTTAGCCATAAAATGGGCGAAAAAAAAAAAGTGTATATTGTTCAGATGCATAGACAAGGTTTTTGTGAACCGACATGAAAGGCACATGTTCATAAAGACAATCCACAAAATCACGCTTGGAAACAAAAAATTTTGGATATTTTATTAACGGTTGTCTTTCTTACAGAAAAGATGTAAATTTTTGGTTTATGTTCTATTAAGAAATGCATTTGCCTACTTTAGAATAACCTTAAAATTATTTAATTTCACAACATTATTAATTATGTGATCGCATAAAAAGGCAAATTTGATTGCCTCTTAAAAAGCAAAAACAATTCTTTTTTTTTTTTAAATTTACAGAATCGATATTAAGCATTTTATAATTAGTGTTGGTATTTAAAAAAAAAAAAAGCAAGTTCTCATTTTCTAAGATATTTGCTTATAGTGGGCACCATTGTAAAATAAAGTTTGTGTTTCAATCCATATTTAATTTCTTTTATTGGAGTAACATCATTGTGCTCTCTCTCTTTTTATATATATATATATATATACATATATTATAAATAGTTATTGGAATCTGATAACTATTTTTTGGTTTTTGCAAACAAATGTTCATCTATGGAAGTACATAAAAGAACAAAATTTCTTCAACCTTTTATAGTTGATAGCTAGGGGAAGTTATTCTCCTTAAAAAATAAATAGTAGTGTGTCTGCCAACACTTAGATTTATGTAAGAGGTTTCCTTTCTCTAACTAAATTAATTTAAATCATGGCTTACGCTATATGTATGCTTTAAACTACAACTCGATCGATTCTCGAACTTACTAATCATGCCATATGATTTCCTTCAATAAAGTGCATAAACAAACGCACAATATTTGGACACGAGCATAGGTTGTCTCCATGACAGCTCGATATTTTCTCTTGATAATTGTAAAAGTCAGTTTTGAGTTTAGCGAAATCCAATCAAATGCAAAAATCGAGCACTGAGTTTGTTAGTTTTAATCATGTGATTATGAGTTTAAACAGCTCATAACAGCTTGAATTTTGTTGAGAACAGACCTCGAGAAGAACTATATTTTAAACATCATAAATTTAGCATACTAAGTTCTACTTTCCTTAAACAAAAGAAAAATTATCTTAGGTATAACATAAAAATGTACTGCTGTAATTTTAACTTCGAGATGTCATTTCAATTTTCTAAGATTATGCGGTTGAATCTTTAAAATTGATGATTTTGTCACGATTTTTTTTATATAATTTAAACTGGGTTTTCTCAATTCTATATTTTATCTAAAATGTCCCAAAAAAAAAAATCAAGTTAAAAAGAGGGTAATAAAATAATTTATTCTTTAGTCTATAATTGATGAATTAGATAATTAATTACAAATCAAGAATTAAAAAAAAAAAATTTGTTTGTGGTCCGCTCATCCACTCCAATTATAGTAAGCCTTTACAAAACGCTAAATCACTGTATAAAATGGAAAAAAAAAAACCACTAATAGAAGTTGTAGATATTATGGAAATTTATAATAGCGAAGTCATTGTATTGGATTACGAGAAATCTAGTGAAAAGATTTAAGTTGGGCTTTAGAAAGCGGTACTGTGGTAGTAAGTAGTCAAATAATGGATGGTATTATGATTTTATGACTAGTTATTTAATTATGGAGCAAGAATGAAGTTTATCTGATAAAGTATCGATCCTTAGTTCGTATTTGTTATAAAAGGTGTTTGGAGTGAAGTTAGGTTTTATCGGAAAGCTGTTTTAGCAACGAGAAATTAGAGAATTTAATTGACTGACACGTGTCTGGAAAAAATTTGACATTTATGAATTATTGATTTGGGTTGAGGATATAAAAGAAACATGAAATCGTTAGTGGATGTTTATTAAAAAATGTTGTTAGCAAATGGTTTTTGTTTGCTAAAAGTGAAAGTTAATATTGAAAAGATGTTTTTGTGAAAACCACATTTCATTTTGGAGTTTTGAGAAATAATTAATAAATTAATTATAAGGTAATCAGAAAATAGTTAGTATTAGTGAATAGTTAGTTAGTAATAGATAAGATAATCTTATTAAGTATAACCTATGACATGTGTTGTGTTGTATTAAGAAGTGGCCACATTCCTAATTTAAGAATTTCCAATGTTAGATATCTTGGTTTGTGCTTACTTGGTTACTGTGTGTATTTATTAGGGTTAGAAATCAAACAACCTAATGAAAAGTGACACCCTTGTATTGCTTGTGCTTAGTAAAGGACCTAAAGAGACTCGCAGAGGTTGGTGATTTTGGAAATCAACCCGCTAGCCAACTGACATTGCCCTCAAGATGGCACGATTTTTTGTTTCAATTTGACTTCGGTTCTGTCATACTAAGTGTTAAGCATATTATGTTAGAGTCGGAGTCATTAATTACTTGGGGGCAATTAAGGTGTGTGCATTAGAATGGGTTGGATATATGTAATTACGATTCGTATGTTTATGTCCATGTGTGTGTGTAACTATATATTGAGTGTTACCTTACTCCCTTCCGAAAATAATCTTTTCAAGTATAAGAGGAGTTTAAGTGTTATGCTCTGAATCATAAAACTTGGGATTTAGCTCGACGCTAGAGTATCGGATAAATTATAAGTTAGGTTGTTACGGTTCATAGTTAATTATATTAGATTAGCTTACGAATTACTTAAAAGTGTTGGTATTATAATATATTTAACATAGGAACTCTTAATGTAAGACATTGTGGTATATGATAAATTTTATAAATTGTGATTATTAGTTGTTCTGAATCTATGCATGTTCATATTGCGACTTAGTTACAACAAATGAAAAAAGAAACATATAAATTTAGTTGTTAATGTTTAATTACCTTTTTATTTTAATTCTTACCATTTTTTTAATTTTTATTTGCATCCTTAATATTTGCTAAGTTTATAAAAAATGAGACTTTGTTCAAGTCCATAAAAAATTTCGTTCACCCTTTAGTACATGTCAATTTTCTATTAACCCAAGGTAATTAATTTAATAAAATTCCAAAATGAATTAGCATAATTTAGTCGAATAATAGATAGTGTTCTACAAATGAATTTTTCGGAGACATCCTTCGTTGTTTGGGACGCGGGGAAGGAAAAGAAAAGAAAAGAAAAGAAAAGAAAGAAAGAGTCATCCTTGGTTGCACCATTTGAATTTGGCTAAATTTCAGAGAGTTTGAAGTATTCTGTATCGAAAAGAGCAATTCCGTCTGAGTGGTTGTTTAGACCAACTCCATCGTACAACCTTTTAGACCGTGACCGCATTTTCTACTTTTACTTTCCTAAATTACGTCACCCAATCCAATTCGTATTCAAACATTTAAGACACTTAAAACTCTTTTTACACTATGCTATATATTCTAATAATTTCCGACACATTTACTATATTTCCTGAAAAACACGCAAAATAATAAATGCTATATTTAGGTATGTGCACAAGATGGCCACTGGATTATGGTTGTTAGGAATACTTTGTTGTTTTATACATAAAAAGCTAATGTGAAAATATCTAGCTGTAAATGTTAGTCAAACGGGAGATATGTTCATGGTCGTCGTAGATTTTGTCAATCATAGTGCTTATTGGTAGTATTAGCTAGCCATGGTTGTGGGTACTTGAAGCTAAGCAACGTTTCCTACTATGTACAGAACGCGGATTTTTTATTTATTTATTTTTTTTTTACGTGTTTCGGTTTAGTACTCTCAGTACCGTCCCTTCAATTACATGATGATTATTAGGGAAAATTGCACTATAAATATATTTACTTTCAATATTTAACAATTTAGTAGTCTCTGTACATTTGATTTGATTGGCATTTCGATTTTTAAATCTATATTAGCTTGCAGTAGAATTAAAAGTACATATAGTGAATTACAAGATACGAAACATTATATGTTAGTTTATTTATTTGTTTATTTTTACCAATTACATCATACGATAACTTTGGAGATGATGAATTGAATATCATCTATTCAATGGAATATTACTATTGGTACTGTTAAATTATAACGATCAAATTATCTTAAAACTAAAATACATATGTTTATGTTACAATTTTCCGTGATTATTCAACGTATTCATAAATATTCTCAATATATTTTTATCATAATGTCTTCCGAATTTGACAAAATGTCATTGAATGGAATAATTCAAAAAGCGACCGGAAGTCCTACATTTGGTAGAATTCAATTGTTAAGATAGGAGAAAATAAAAAAAGTATCCTAATGCTGTCGACATGGATTACCGTACTCGAAATATATATATGATGTGAGAATAATTAGAATAAAAAGATTTGGCTCTTCTTTTGTTTTGTTCAAACTATATGACCGAGAATAGAATCCCATATTTATGGATTTTACTTTTTCCTAATTTTATATATTTTGTTCATTTTTTTTTGAAAAATAATGTGTAACTACGTTTAATTGGAACGATAAGATGGAAATATCTTTGGTCTTACCAGCAACTTTTTCAATAGTCCTTTTTTTTTTTTCTTTCAACTATATATCTTAGGAGTGGATGAATAGTAAAAGTGGCTATATGGTGTGTCTAAAAATTTAGTTATCATTAGGATTTACTGTGGTAAATTTAATTGAAATAAGTCTTCCGAAATATCGAAAAAAATTAGCGAAGAATAGTCATAAACGAATAAGAATAACTGATGTGAAACTGCTCAAAGGATATGACTCACCAATGAACACAATACGATTTGACATCTCACTTGGTATGACACACAAGTTAATATTAAGTTCTACTCGATATTAATCTCAAAATACTTAACAAGATCAGATAAGAGTGTATGAAAAATATACTTAAAGAGAGTTGTCTCGTAAGAATAGAATATTAGGTATTAAAATGCAAGTTATTTTTTTCTTATAAGAGAAGGTGACTATTTATAGTAAGTCTTTAGAGCAGTATTACAAATAAAAAAATTATAAAAAAGTATATATAAAAAGAGAATTCCTAGTATATATGAAAAAGGATAAAAAGGACAAAGACCAAAAATGGAAAAGTAGTATAATATCAAACGAGGTAGACAGGTGGTAGTACAACATTGGTCCCATAGGAATATTCTCTGAGCACAATAGGCAAGAAAAGTCAAAATGTTGCGACAATTAAGGAGCCTAAACGAGAGAGATGGTGTCATGTTGAGAGAAAATTATTCGACTGTTTAATTGTATCTCTTGTCACTCGATAGGAACTTCTCGGCAGTGGTTGGTCGGATTACTCAACACAGGGTTCTTGGTAAGGGAACGGTCGGCATCATTACTACCGAGTGTATAGATTAATGTATGACAATTCGGGGAGCTTAAGGAGTTCAACCACATTCCTTTAGTGTAAACTTTCTCGTCATCAGTAGGTTACTGAGAGAGAATTCGTTAGGTGAGGGATTAGAGTCCTCAGAGCCATGCGCGAGTAATGGGACTATTGGTCGGCAGTTCATCAGTTCCCCAAGGTTGTTGAAGATTTGCCCTTAAATTTTAGTCTGTGTCATGTTTGGGCACATATGGAGTTAATCTGGCGATATTGAATATGGTAGACAGGTTAAAACTTTTGGGTAACTCAATCTCGTAGGCATTATCATTAATGCACCTCAAGATCTTGTAGGGTCCATCCACTCTTGAAGATAGTTTGTTCGTCTTCTTGTTTGGAAAATGTTCTTTGTTAAGATGGATCCAGATAAGGTCTCTAAGGGCATAAACATTTCATTTCCTTCCGTGGCTTCCCATTTCCTTCTACCAAGCCACAGTTTTGGCTAATTGTTCGGCAATCCTTTGATGCAACCTGTGAAATTCCTTAGCATGCTGCAGGTTGGATAGACTCTCCTCTTGTGTAGTCGAATTGTTAACTAAGTCTAAGGATATGTTCGGGTTAATTCCATAAATAACCTCAAATGGTGATGTTCTAGTGGAGCTGTGAGTTGAGCAATTGTAGGCAAATTTAATAATGGGCAGGCATAAATCCTAGTCATGAAGGTTCTTTCCAATAGTGGCACGCAGGAGATTATCGACGGTTTTGTTAATTACTTCAGTTTGGCCGTTTGTCTAGGGTAGCAAGAGGTACTAAATAGGAGCTTAGTGTCGAGTTTCCTCCATAAGGTTTTTCAAAAGAAGCTTGTAAATTTAGAATCACGGTCGGACACAATATTCCTTGGCACTCTATGCAGTCGCACAATTTCTTTCAAAAAGAGGTTAGTAATAAATAAAGTATCATCAGTCTTATGGTAAGGGATAAAGTAGCCCATTTTGCTGAATCGATCGATCAGCACCATGATTGAATCGTGTCTTCTTGCTGTATAGGGAAGGTCGAGCATGAAATCCATGCTTAGATTAGTCCATGGCTACTCGGGAATTGGTAGGAGTGTATATTCTCCATAGGGTTCTCTTCTCCCTTTTGTATACTTACATGTTTTGCACCTCTCAAGTATTCAGTGTACATCCTTCATCATTCCAGGTCAGTAAAAGTGCTCCTTCAATATCTCAATCGTCATCTTTTCCCCAAAATGGCTAGCTAAACCCCTAGCATGAGTTTCTTGAATCAGTAACTCCTTTACAGAACCACTTAGCATGCAAATTTGCTTGCCCTTCATTAAGAACCCTTCACTTAAGTAAAATCTATCCACAACTCCTCTAGTACTGCACTTAGCTACTAAAGGCCTAAAATGTAGGTCATGCTCATATTGATAAGGTAAAGTGTCAAATCCAAGCACTTTAGCTTGCAACATCGTGATAAGGGTAAGACGGTGAGAAAGTGCATTAGTTATTGTGTTAGTGCTTCCCTTCTTATACTTAATGACATAACAAAATGTCTCCAAGAACTCAACCTATTTGGCGTAATAACGAGAAAGCTTCTACTGCCTGCAAAGATGCTTGAGAAATTCATGATTCGAATAAATGATGAATTTTCTTGGTAACAGATAATGCTACCAGTTTTGAAGTGTATGGATAAGGGCATAGAACTCCTTATCGTAGGTTGAGTAATTCAAAGCAGTATTTTTGAGTTTTTCGCTGAAGTAGGCAATAGGTCGACGCTCCTGCATAAGGACAGCATCAATGCCAACACCAAACGCATCACATTCAAACCCAAAAACCTTCTTGAAATCTGGTAGGGCAAGTAATGGAGCAGGCATCAACTTAAACTTCACATCTTCAAAACTTCGTCGAGTCTTTTGTGTCCATTTAAACTCAACGTTCTTCTTGGTCAATTTAATCAACAACGTAGTTATGGAGCTGAAGTTCTGAAAAAACCTTCGATAAAATGAAGCTAGGTCATGGAAGCTCTTGACCTCGGCAGTACTAGTCAACGTAGGCTACTCATTAATAGCTCTGACCTTTTCCTCATTAACTCAAACTCTATTCCCTGAAACGATATATCCAAGGAGTATAACATTGCTTTGACAGAATGCACATTTCTTTAGGTTCCCAAATAATTTCTTGATGTGAGGTATGTTAAACATCAATCTCAAATGCTAGACATGAACGAGAAGGTTAGCACTGTAGATCAGAATATCGTTAAAATAAACCACAATGCATTTACCTATCAATGTTCTGAGCATATGATTCATGAGCCGCATGAATGTATTTAGTACATTAGTTAAACCAAACGGCATAACCATTTACTTAAGTAGACCATCTCGAGTCTTAAAAGATGTTTTCCATTCATCTCTTGGTTTCGTTTGTATTTGATGATAGCTACTCTTTAGATCTATCTTTGAAAAGATATGTACACCATGTAACTCATCGAGCATGTTATCCAACCATGGGATTAGGTATCGGTACTTAATAGTAATCTTATTAATGGTACGGTTGTCAATGCACATCCTCTATGATCCATCTTTCTTTAGTACTAGCATGGCTGGGACGACACATGGGTTCATGTTCTCACGGACATATCCAAGATCTACTACTCATCAACTTTCCTTTTCAGCTTGGTTACCTGTTTAGGAGTGAGTCTATAGGCGGGTTGATTTGGTAGGGCTGCTCCAGGTTGAAGATTGATACAATACTTAATTCCTCTTAAGGGAGGTAATCCTTTTGGTATCTCGGTAGGGAAGAGGTTAATATATTCTTGAAGTAGCTGCTGTACTCCAACAGGTAAGTTTTTAGCCTCTTTGACCTTTAAGAATCTCCTGACCAAGAGGAGTACATACTTCTCGGCCTTGACCTCTCGTGCAAATTGAACTCAGGAAATCACCAAGGACTTTCGTTGTAGAGACTTAGCAACCCTTTCCTAGGCTTCTTGCACTTCCTTAGGACTCATAGATGTCAACATAACTTTCTTCCCGTCCTTTTGAAACATGTAGGTGTTTTTATACTCATCTTATAATACTCTCAAGTCAAATAGCCATGGTTGGCTGAGTAATACGTGGGATGCACACATGGGAAGGACATCACACATCACCTCCTCCTTGTGCCAATTACTATTATCACTAATAGTAATTGGCACTTTGACTTAGAAAGGACATCACACATCACCTCGTTCATGTACCTATTACCAATAGTAATTGGCACTTTGACTTGCTCGAAAATGTGTAATCTCCTTTTTTCGTTCAGCTAGTGAATCTTATACGGCTTAGAGTGTGGGAGAGTTGGCAATTTCATAGCCATAACTACCCTTTACGCGATGATGTTAGTATAGCTCCCTCCATCAATGATCATGGCGCATAGTTTGTTATTTACCTGGCAATACGTATGAAAGAGGTTTTCTTTTTGTACATTCTCATTAGTCTCAAAAGTACAGAGAGATTGCTGAACAATAAAGCAATACTCGACTCCGCTCTCAGGGGGCATCTTTGCCTTCTAATCTTCCTCAAATTCTTTTAACATTCGATCGGTTGCCACTTCTTTCTCTCCTTTACTCACACTTTCTACTTCAAACTAGGGCTTATCTCCTTTTATGGTCATGACTTAGCAGTTTGGACTTTGACTAGCCACGTGTCCATAACTAAGGTATTTAAAACATTTGATTTTTCAAGTTTTCCTCCCTGAACTCTAACTCTAGTCTCTTCAGATCTTAGGTTCCTTTGTCTTGATCTTACCTCGGCCCTTATCTAGTCGGCTCGGCATGTAACCTCAACGTTCTACCATAGAACTGTTTGAAACCCCGTAATTCCCTGGTCTATTCTGTAAGCCATTCCTATTTAGCATCAGTGTTCAGTTGCTCGACATTTGACTAGCTTGGTTCTGCCGTTGCCTTTCAACTCTCTAGGCTATATGGATGGTTTCATCTAGAGTTATAAGGCTTTATAGTTCCACGACGTGACCAATCTTAGCTTGGAGTTTCGAGATGAATTGTACTATAGTTTGAGCCTCAAGCTCGTCAATATCATATCTTATTATGAGCAACTGAAACTCTAAGACATAGTTGTCTACGGATCTATTACTTTGCCTCAAGTTTTAGAGTCGTCAGAAAGTATCTTATTCGTAGTGTTCAGGAATGAACCTACTTTTCAAAACTCTCTTCATCTCATTCCATGTTTAGACTTTGCGTCAGGTCCTCAGGCGAACATTCTGTAGCTTCTTCTACTACATTGTTACATATTCAAAAAATTCTAACATGGTCATTCTATTTATAGTAAGTTCTTAAGGCGGCATTATAAATAAAGAAATTATAAGAAAATATATAAAAAAGGAGATTCCTAGTATATACAAAAAATAGTAAAAAGGATAAAGACCAAAAATGAAAAAGTAGTACATTATCAAACGAGGTAAATAGGTGGCAGTGCATTATTGGTTCCGTACGAATATTCTCTGAGCATAGCAGGTAAGAAGAGTCAAAATGTTGTGACAATAAAGTGATCGGGACGAAAGAGATGGTGTCATATCAAGAGAAAACTATTTGGCCGTTTAAATGAGTTTCTTGTTATTCGGTAGGAATTTCTTGGTAGTAATTAGTCGGATTACTCAGTATAGGTTCCTCGATAAAGAAACGGTTAGCATTATTACTACCGAGTGTATAGATTAACGTATGATAATTCGGGGAGCTTAAGGAGTTCAACCACATTCCTTTAGCGTAAACTTTTTTCTCATTAAAAGATTGCCTAAAGAAAATTCGTTGAGTAAGAGATTGGAGTCCTCGGAGCCATGCGCGAGTAATAAGACTGTTGATTGGGAGTTCATCACTATATCTCAACAAAAAAAGAGTATTCATATCATACAAGTTATAACAACCTATTGGCTTTTTTCTCAATTTTTTGTTGACCATTTCTTTTTTTTTTTTACTTTTTTTAAACTTTTAAAATTGTAAAATTACTCATTTAGCTAATGAGATGAAAATACATCCAAATAACAAGCTACATTTCAAATAGGACAAGTAATTGCTAATACGATAAGAGAAAACAAATATGATATATGATTAGATTATAGATAAAACACAACACACAACACAATATGTGACATAAAGACACGATTATAACACAAATAAATATGATTATATTTTAACTTAATTATTTCTTATCATTTTCAATTTTATGAATTTTTAGCACGGATACAAATTTAACATGAGATAGACATGTTTCCAACATGAGTTGCAGCTCTAATTTTAGAATAAATGTGAAGTTTTGAAACGTCCTAGTTATTTAAAATGGTCAATCTTGCAGGTTCTATAACCTTTTTAGCATTTTGGTATGGCATGACTATTGCATTATCTACAACCCTAAAAAATTCAAGAAGACAATGTTGAATTACCTTTTGACACAATTTTGCTTAATATTTTGGGACGTATTCTCGATTAATCGTGATTCTGATGTTCGATGTAATCAATTTGGTTTCTTTTAGCGTCATTATTAATATAATATTTATCTTATTGCTAACAGTTACAAAAAAGTTGCGCGGGTCTTGATGACCCATCTATATAATAGCATGATTAATGCAATCACAAATATTAGATTTAATATGTTTAAATATTCACATTATTCAAGATGATTCAGAATAAACATTTAATCAAGATTAACAAGGTGAATGAAACCAAGCCATAAGCACATCTTACTCCAAAGTTTGATAACCAGCTGCCGTCTAGAGACGAATTGATAACGTGACACGAGCTGCACGAACAAGTTCGACAGCCTACTGCTTGATTGTGTTGCTTCTGATGTTCACGTGTAATTGCTGGTTAGATAGCTGCTTATTTATCAAACATGTGCCTGAGTTTCAATTTCATATTTTCGTCTAAATTCACACTTTTATGTCTAAATTGTAATTTCAAGCCCTCCACGCGCCGCATCTCTCACATCATACAAGAGACAAGTATGAAATTAGACGTTACTTTTCACATCAGGTGTTGAGGCTTTTGATTTGGGGACTAGGGTTTCGATTTAGGATTAACGCTCTTCCTGTTCGTGATATTCAATTTTGAGTGGGTTTCTAATTTTATTTATTTATTTTGGAGCATCCCGATTTTAGGGTTTGATTTTAGAGTCTAATCATTTTTGTTTATATAGGGTGAGCGTTGCTTTTATTACTACATATTCACAATTCGCATTTTACGATTTTTATTAGCTACATTTATTATTTTATCAGCTAAATACAGTAATGTTAATTTAATGACATTCAACTAAACATGATAATATGCATTTAGGATTTATTATAACTTTATTCTATTCCTCGTTTTTTTTTATGTGGATATGATAAATTAGATAGTTCTTTTTGTTGCATTTTGAACGAGTATAACTTTTGATTTAGGAATAATTTTTCTTTTCTTATTATTATATGTTTCCAAAGATTGATTTTCCAATACTACGGCAAGATAATTAGAGTAAGCTTGACTAATGCCATTTTAAGCTTGGAAAATACACTTTAAGACCTATTATAGACCCTTTTATTTTTAAACGATATTTTAGATTTCTTTTATATATAAATAATTTCTTTACGTTTTTTCTTATTTCTTTACTAATAATTATTCAAGAAATAATAGAATTTTAAATTTCTTTCTTATATTTTCTACATTACTTTTACATTACAACCTTATTCCATTCAGTTTAGTAAAATTAACGTGTAGTAAGCGATGACATAGCACACTATAAGATAGCTACAACATATATCTCATAGTTGAAACTATACATATCTATCCAATGAATGTCTAACCTAGACTCCACCTATACTAGATATCTTCAACTTCTAGCCATCACCCATTTGTATAGAGCTACTCATCATAAGCTTATAGTTATGAGGCCAACCTATCCAAAAACACATAGAAAGTACTCTTTTAAGTCTAAAGCCTAATCTGTAGATTTTCCATTACCATTAGATGTTATTAATAGCACACCATTCTTAGACTCCAAAAATACTACACGATTAACATCTTTACCTCTATCATCCCTTTAATGGCTCAATTCTACTTCTCAAGACACTAATTCTCACATGGCCCTTTTGTTTGCGGCAATAACATGTAGCACTCCATCTTTTAAATTACCACTATCGAACTGTCAATATCTAGTAATTGGATCGCATGAAACCACATTACTTTGTGAATCCCATCTTGCAATTTAAGCGGTCCTTACTTGGTACACTTTTCTTGACTTCTTCTATCAATAAGATGTGCTTGTCATAAATCCTGGTCTTATGGAATGCATGGAAGGCAACGAAAGCATAATAGGATCATCACCTTGGCTTCAATATTAACCTCAACATCAATATTTTTTAAAGTAATTAATCAGTGATATGAAATCCAAAATATGCTACTTTACTGAAAGTCCATCACTCATTGAGAGCAATTACAATCTCTGTTCATATTAATCCCAATTAAGCAATCAAGAATTATGGTTGAATTGATTGCTTTTCAAAATTTTCAGAAAAAAAAAAAAGAAAAAAAGAAACCATTCATAATTATTTGTACTAGTTAATGATGCAAAGCAAATTATGATAGGATTATTCACAAAAACTAAATTGCAATTAGTTAAAAAGAAATTGGGAATCCGATTGTTTTATCGTATCAAATGATATTGAGGATACAAAATCTTTCCAAATCGGCTTCCATCACTCACTACTATATCTCCTAGTTCTCTTCGGTGATTCCAACCGTCAATTACAAGCAAACCAGCTCAAGAAAATGAATTATATAACACATATATGTTCCTCTCAGTAATTCGCGCAGAAGGAAATTCAAGAAACAATAATAGAGCCAAACTAAATTTGCTTTTTGAAATAATATGATAGCTTCGGATTATTTTTCTTTCTTCTTGCTCCTCATTCTTGTAATCTTATTTTCGAATTTCTTGAATATATCCAGAGATGTGCAATGGCTGACATGAAGAAAAACATATATTTGCATTATAAGATCTTATTCCTCATAAATTATTACTGGTTGATTGACTGCTAGCAAAGCTAAAGGTTTGATATATTCATTATGCATCCAACATAATGTTTTGAAGGAAGATTAAAAATAAATAAATAAATAAGTTCAATAGGTATAGAGCATACGATGATTTTAAGGTACCATAAAGTAGATTTCAAATACTAAAATTTGAGAACCTATAGCGATTGGAGTGGGACAAGTAAGGTTTAATAATTTACTTTTTCTATACCCACTCATCCTAGTAACAAAAGTCTTAAAAAAAAAAAATTCTGTAAAATTTTTTTTTAATTTTTTTTTATTGAAATACAAGCACCTAATAGGTGGATACTTTTGAAGGTTTAATGCTATGCACATTACTGATAAATATTCAATTTTTACTTTAAAAGAAAAACTTACCATTTATTCCATAACATTGAACCCTCATATCCAAATCCCTATATTTTTGAGTTAAATATATATCGAGTAAAATGATATCATATTGTAAGATTAATAAAATTCCTACTAGTTCTTACATTGAACCTACCTTTCCATCACTTTTTCTAGTATCAGTATAAATGTAGCCTTAATATAACATTAATCGAAATTGTTACTATCACTTGAAATGAAACCACTAAAAGAGATTTGGGAACCAAAAAAAAAAAAAAATCAATGCAAATACTAATATAATTATTCCCACTGTATTTGTTCTCCTATAGGAAATGATTAAAGGGTTAGATAACCATAATTTTGAGAGCTACAAAGGGATAAGGTTACAGATATACCTCTTAAACCATTAATTAGGTTCTTTTATGTATTAAAAAATAATAGGGGAGTAAAGTTAAAATTTGAAAAATTAGGTGGACCATCCACACCTAATCGGTTTGTTGTTGTCCGTTTTATTCTTACACCCCACACTAATATTATTCCCTACACATTGTTAGTGAAATATTATGGATTGCTCCTACTTCGGTAAATTTCTCCTAACAAAATTGTAAACAAAGGAATTTCGAAGGTGTACGGTTGATTGAACTGTAAGCTTGAGATCAAAACCGAAAGCAAGAGCGATCAAATTAATATATATGTTTGTGTATGTACCTAGTGGAAACACTTCACGAGCGTGAACCTATTATTGAGTTTACTGAATACTGTTCAGTATGGCAAAAAAAAAAAAAAAAAAAAAAAACTAGCAAAATATTTTTACCCCCATTTTAACATTATCTATATGGTGTTACCCAAAAAAAAAGAAAAAAACATTTTCTATGAGGTGACTTCTCTGGCCAAATACAACGTGCCATGTATTTAAAGCTTATTAATATTATATTATTCTTTTAATTTTAGTTGCAGATACTTAAATAAACCTTATGCAGATTTAATAGCTCACCATCAAAATGAAAGTATAATAAATAAATTAGTTTCTGGTGAAACTTCACGTATAACATCATGTAGCAAATTGAAATTATAATCAATAATTCAAAATTTATTATAGCTTTTACATAACAAAGACAGCACTAAATTATTTCGAAAAAACGCAAGTATTAAAATTCGATGTTGTATCAAATTTTGAAGCCTTTAATAAATAGAAACACTATTAAAATTGACCTAAAAAAAGTGTCGAAATGATGATGATTTTTCCTTGGAAAGCTACCTCGTAGGTCCTATTATTGGTGGATAATATATTCTTCAAGCTTTAGAGTCGTTGTAGGAGCCCAGTAAACCACTTGTATTACGAATTTTATCTTTTTGGATTACGATGGTCATATGTATAAGCTAGACCAAGCTGGGTAAGCTTTTAAGTTTTCTCTCTCACTCTCTTTTTTTCCCAAACCCCCAACCCCCACCCCCCACCCCCCTTCCCCCTTTTTTATTTTTTATTTTTCTAATTTCGCTGTATGATAGTCAGCTAGCCGTGGCTTGTGGGTCACTGCCCTTTATTTTCATGGAATTTTAAATGCTTCGGGCATTATATTCTATCATTAATTTATAATATTCAACTACCTCTACATCTATTCAAGCCCCCACGCGTGCATATACATCATCATCCCCAACTAAACTCATATACATATACACATACATATACATATACATATACATATACATATACATATTTTGTTGAAAGAGTGTTTCAATATATTTTTCCAAAATACTATGCCATCAAGAAAAAAATAAAATGTAACAAGGAGTTTTTTAAAATTATATTATGAATAAATTGCAAATACATCATCTCATGTTTGTTACATATACATTAGCTCATTATCTTTGTTTAAATGATCAAATTTAAATAAAAAAAAAAAAATGTTCTTAGATCGTGATGTAACCGTATTCATTGATTTTATATAAAATAAGATTTAAAAGCATGTCTTTTTGGAGATTTATAAACTAAAACTTTCAATTATAAAAATAAAAGGAAAACACACATGAAGCAAATATCAAGAGATAAAATTTCAATTTATCCTTAAATTGTCACACCTAGCAATATCTATGTCAATTGGGTGATGGAATTATGGATATAGATGTACAATAAAACTTTAACAATAGTGAATGTGGAAAAACCAACAAAACAATGGAGGTAAAAAAGTATTTTTGCCCAGTAATCGGTTGGAATCATCGATATTTTGGTGAGTTAATTCAGCATAAAATAGAAAGTTAAATAACAACCGCAAACTTGTGAGATAAGCTAAAGGGTAAAAATCTCGAGGCCCAAGGACGAAACCTGAATCACGGGATGACATAAGTGATTGCGATAATGGGAAGTCAATTGCTCTTCTTTTGAACAAAACAATGACGATTTGAGTGAATATAAGACTATGACTCCGTGACGGTAGGAAAATTTCTATGTGGTTATTCAGATTCAGATGTCTCTTCTGTTACGTAGAGGATAAGCTTTTATAGTGGATGAATAACAGAACAGAGCAGTACGGACGCAAAACATAATTTTGATATGTTTGAAATGTGGAGCATAAACGGGACAAGCCTATTTATATATCACTTAATTTGTATTCGATTTAGCCAGAGATCTAATTTGAGCTATTTAAATATCTTATTAAGTTGAATATGAGTTTAATAAAGTGTTATTTAGACTAAATTAATTATATATTTTTTAAATTTATCAAGTACCGTATTCAATCGAATTCGAACTTAAAATTATATGCTCATCAAGTTTAGGTTGATACTTAAACTTAAGCTTTGAAATTCCCAATCAAACTTGAGTTAAGCTCGGCATTATATCTTCTTAACTTGATTCATTTATAATTTTACCTAAAAATTCTAAACCTTAATAATTCTAATTATAATTTTTTAAAGATTTATAGAAAGTTTCTATATACTTAATCATCTTAAGCTGATTGTATGCATCTTAATGTTATTCTGAGTAAATTTTTCGAAGTCAATTATCAATCTAATGGATATAGCTGGATAGCACTGCCAACAATAGTCACATGATATATAATTTATATAATCTATCATTAGGTTGTTAGCATTCTAGGATAAAATTGGCGAATAATACTATTTAGATTAACGATAGGCATGACGCAATTTAGTTGACTTCTATACAGTCTCTGCTCATGCTCCCGCCATTAGACGTGTAAAACTTGTTGAAAAGCAAAAATGTAATTAACTATTGCATCTAGATTAAGAGTATATATAAGGTCTACCAAATGGGATAAATTTATCTTGTTTTATCTATGAGGAAAAAAAGATTAATTTATTAGTCAAAATTAAATAATCCGTTAATTATATTCAAGATTTGAAGTTGAAAACATTAAAATATTATTAAATAAATATTATACATATAAGACGACAAAATTAGCTAGAGATGAATCCAAGTATAGTTGCATGAAAATTTTAGGGTGATAGAAAAAACACAGAAATGTAAGATAGATAAAGGAAAAGAAAGAACCGAGAGCATTGTTATGAATATTAGTTTTTTTATATGATAGATTAAGTTCGATTGCTTGTTTTTATAAGCGTAATACTACAGTTGGAAGAAAGAAAGAAAAAATAAGGGGCAAAAATAAAATGAAAAAAAAAAGGAAAAAAGAAAAAAAAAAAAAGCAAATTGCCTTGGGGCTCAAGGTCTAAGCTTCTGAATTACGCTGCAACTGCATTGAATAAACTAAAAAACTAAACAAACTTGCTCTTCACCCCTTCCCGTTCCCATTGTGTACACCATAGTCCTCTCCACGTGGGACGTGGTTTGACAACATCTTCCCCTTTTCCCTCTCTCTCTCTTTCTCTCTCTACCCGAACTCTCCATTTTCCGACATGTTCCTATATATATATTCTTCCCCAGTTAGAAACATACGACGTTACCATACCATAACAGATTTAACGTTACACTTCTAAGAGAAAACAAAACGAACACAAAAAGCCGCCTCTCTCTCCCCTCTTGCTCTCCTCACCCGTCGTTGAATTCTTCGTATTTCTTCACTTCCACTGTACCATTTCTTTCGCTGGGTCTGTCAGGTACTTCCCTAATGGTTTTTCATATCGTTTTTAGTTTTGTTATGTAAAGCTCTAACCTTTATAGGTATTAGACTCTGCTTTCATGGATATTTGTGTATTTTGGTTTCTGGGTAATGGTTGTTTTAATACATTAAGCTTCTTGCTATGGGTTGATAATGCAAAAAGTAATGATTCACTGGAGGAAGGATAATCGTATCGTATCGTATGAGACTAATGGAATAATGCGTATTAGATAGATTTGATGAATGAAAAAGGGAAAATAAAAAATATCACTGGGGATTGCAATATTCAATTTCGTCTTTTAAAGGTCGGTCTAGATTGAAAGGATTGTGATAATTCTGTCATGGCATTGGTTTTGTCCATTGGAATTTATTTATGATACATTGCTTACGTCTAGTATAATTGCCAAACAGGAATCTTTGTTCCATGCACAAATGGTGGAATATAAAGACCGGCCGTCGCTTGTTGTGAAATCCATAAGTTTGGGAAATGGTGAAACCAAAACCCCGGCTCGATCGATTAATTTCAACATTAAGGATTCGGAAACTGGAAAATTCACCTTAGAAGGAACTATTAATATCGAAAGAAGAGATTCAGACGCGGTAATATCAATTAAGACCACTTCTCCGACTTTCGGGGAAGAGAAGAAGGCGCCGGTTGCGTCTTTAGCAGAATGCTTGGATAATCAGTCTCCAAGATCTGAGGAGGTGACCCTGGATACCATGATTTTCGATACGAGCCATCCGAGGAATGAGGCTGCGGTCAAGCTGCAGAAAGTCTACAAGAGCTTTCGCACAAGAAGAAAGCTAGCTGATTGTGCTGTACTCGTCGAGCAGCGCTGGTGTGTAAAAAGAAATTTTTGGTGCCTTAAATGTGGTTTTGTGGTGCCCATAATTATCTAACTAGTTTTAATGATTTCAGGTGGAAGTTGTTAGATTTCGCCGAGCTCAAGCATAGTTCTATATCTTTCTTCGATGGAGAGAAGCACGAAACTGCCATCTCCCGGTGGTCTAGAGCAAGGACTAGAGCTGCCAAGGTCGGGAAAGGTTTATCAAAGAACGATAAGGCTCAAAAACTTGCATTGCAGCACTGGCTTGAAGCTGTAAGTATGCGATTAGAGAAAACCAAATGCACCCAATCTTCATTGTGTTTCATTGCTTTGGCTAATGTTACTATGCTTTTTTTTTTTTTTTCCTCTTACAGATTGATCCACGGCACCGTTATGGACATAATCTTCATTTTTATTATGTTAAGTGGCTTGAGAGCCAGAGCAGTGAACCCTTCTTTTACTGGTAATGAATCCAAAGCATGGTTCTTAAATTTTTACCTCTAATGATTGAAGTTCTTTGTTTAGAAATTAAGTTCTAATAGAATTTGATAAATTTCAGGCTGGATATTGGTGAAGGGAAAGAAATAAATCTTGAAAAATGCCCCAGATTCAAACTTCAGCAGCAGTGCATAAAGTACCTTGGTCCGGTAAGCTTAATACATCCATAAGTTAATGTGCTGAAAATGAGATATAGTTAACAAGATGTGTTTGCTAATTAGATATTTTACTTTTGTTCTTTTTTTTTTTTTTTTTATTACCTAAAGATGGAAAGGAAAGCATATGAAGTCGCTATAGAAGATGGAAAGTTCTTTTACAAGCAGAGTGGAGAGTTACTTGACACCACAGGAGATGCGAAGTGGATTTTTGTACTAAGTACTTCTAAAGTGATGTATGTTGGCAAAAAGAAAAAAGGTTCATTTCAGCATTCTAGCTTTTTGGCTGGAGGAGCTGCATTGGCTGCTGGAAGATTGGTGGTGGAACATGGCGTCTTAAAGGTACGGTCAGCAGCCACCATAGAGCACTAGGACTTTTTCTATTTTTTCCCAACCATGAGTCTTAGTGGATGCTTTTTTTTTTTCTAAAGGTATTAACATTGATTTTGTCTCTTATTGTTGACAGGCAGTTTGGCCTCACAGTGGCCATTACCGGCCCACAGAAGAAAATTTCAAGGACTTCATTTCATTTCTCCAAGACAACAATGTAGATCTCACCGACCTTAAGGTATGGTGGATGTTTTTGATCGTTTTTTAACTATAGATCATAAACGAACTTGACCTTTCTAGTTATCCTACTAGCCATTCTTATGCTGATTTGTTCTATTTTGCTTCTTTCATAGCTGACTCCAATGGACGACAATGGAATGTCTCTTGGGAGCAGGCAAAGTAGTAGCGGTTATCTCAACTTCAATTTATCTGAATTGGACTTGACACAGAAGATAAATGACTCGGAACCTGGAATTCAGAACTCAAGTCAAGAGAAAACCAATTCAACGGAATCGGAATCGCCGAAACTAAGGCGTCTTGAAAGCTTTAGTAGAAAGCTTACAAATCTACAAATACCAAAACAGAATGAATTATTCGAAGAATTAGAGGGTCAAAACAGACTGGTTGAGCCCGACAACCTTAGCCCTCCTGAGTCTCCTGTAGGTGATTATGAAAACGCAGAAGAACCTTTTGCTTTGGAGGATAACTGCACCACCTCAGCACCTGATGTATCCAATGAAGAACATGAAGAGAGCAAAGTAAGAATCCCATATAAAGAACCAAAGACGTGTCAAATGGGGAAGCAGGTAACTCGGAAATGGACATCGGGTGCAGGAGCTCGCATTGGCTATGTGAGGGACCATCCCACAGAGCTACAAGTCCGTGCTCTAGAACAATTGAACCTGTCTCCAAGATGCGCTAGCCTTCTGAGATCATCCTTCTCTTTACGCTCTAGCGCACTAAGCTCAGGATCGTCACAGCCGGCTTCCCAAGACGAAAGTTGCCATACCAAAATCTGTTCCACTGTGGAGAGAAACATCAGGACTAGTTCCTAGTTTATAAGGGTCGATAAATTCCTCATTGACTTCATTTCCGTGTCAATAGATAGTTTGACAAAACACTTTTTTGCCACTGAAAGATGCAGGTAGTAGGCAGAGATTGTTGAGAAAGTATAGGAATTGTTGACATGTAGGAATTCTTGTCAATTCTTTCAATTTTGTTTTTGTTCATCTTTTGTACATACACAAATGTAGAATACTGTGGCTTTCAAGCCATTTCAAAATACAGAAGAAAATTTTTTTTCCCAAATTGTGCAAGCATATGATCCTTCTTCATTCAAATTTTGAGTAGAAGTAGAACGCAAACAAAGAGGGGTTGCTTCCTTCTGCATCATGGGATGACATCGAGCGGAGATTTCAGTTAAGGATTATTGTTATAGGGCGAGGGCCAATGAGCAAAATCCTAGTACTATACATGAGTACCTGTATTTCGTTACATGGTACATTAAGGACGGGACTGTATTACAATTTCCCCCCAACTATTTGCTATTATGAATGATGTTTCTATTGTGTTTGTATATATATATATATATAGTTTTATACTTAATGTCTACTTCCTAATATTCTGAATTCAACAATTAGCTTCTTTTTAGGAATTAAATAAAAATATGGTGAATGTGTTAGAAATAGGATAATATACAATAGTATAATGCTCTCTGTCACCACGAATATGAAAAGTTTGGGATAAATATATAGTAAGTATATGCATACTTTCAATTTTTGGCAATTTGGTGCTTGAAATTTCATTTTTTGTGATTTAGTATCTATGTTTTATATTTGAATAGCAATTTAGAGTCTAAATTTTCATAGAATTGCAATCTAATTGAAGGTATACTGATTAAATCGTAAAAATATAGGTTTGAGACACTAAAATGCTAAAAATTAAAAATACATGCGTATAATATAGTACATTTATCTGAAAGTTTTTACTATCATTGTCTCATGAACCAAGTGGTGCACTTTTTTAAATACAGTATAATAATCAATTAGATGAGCATGAATCAGGAATCTGGTTGCAGCGGCAAGCACCAAATCTGCTCCAGGTATTAAAGATCCTATAAACTTAAGGCCAAAGGAAAAAAGAGATGCTATAGAGAAGCAGAAAGATGACGCCAAAATTTAAAGCATTAATATGGCATTAGTCAACTCAACCCAATGCATCGAAAGAAGCAAGTTTCAAAACCTATTCCTCAAGAAACCGCGTCTTGTTAGAAGTGAGTTTGCTCGGTCAGCGATTGGTCCTACTCTTTGAATGTTACCTAGTAAAAACCTCCAACATTCTATCTTGTCTGTCCTGGTATTTAAGAAAGCTGTAATGATTCTTATAATTACATATATTAATAATATACGTAATTATTGATAAAATTATAATACGTAAGATTATAAATAATCATTTTTTAAAAAAAGAAACAGTATTATTAATACTTACATATCATTAATCAATGTAAGTATTATATTATTATCATTAAATCGATTTTTCTTATTGGTTGATATACTTGGGAGTTGGACAGGTCATTTTCCATCAAAAGTGTTGGTGCTCCTTCTCTTCTTTTATAGTGCCGGTAGTTCAGTGATATATGTGCTCTCTTTCTCTTTTACCTTTTTAGTTGGATTTTTACATGGACCAATTCAACATATCATTCACAACCTAAAATGTTTTCTAACCATAACATTTTCTACTTGGTTTCAGCACCGTAGTTCGAAACCGTGTGGATTTGGTCCAAGACGATACATATAAGCTGTTGAATTATGCTTCGTTACGATTGCAAAAAGCCTAAATTAAGGGTATGATACTTTGGAATGGTTCAGCTAGCACCATTTCGGAATATACTATAGTAAGGGATGGAAAATTAGAATTATGAATAAACTTTACTAAGAGCTCACGTAATGCACAGGTATCAATTTAAGGTATGGATGTGTTGTCAGGACAAACTAATAATATTAACAAAATGACTCAAAATAGTATTATATCTAATCAATAAATTATTAATTTATTGGAATATGCGTTGTTTTAAAAATATTGTCTCATATATATAGTCATATAATTTATAAATATGATTATATGCTGAATATATAATATTTATGACCATATAGATGGGCCATAATCATGATATAGTGATACAGATTGCATTAGCTAAAAAATTACGTTACAATATGAAGCTCCTTTTTAGTAAAAATATTGTGTTGTTTAAAGAATATATGTCCGAAATAATGAATACAATAAACTTTTCTAACAATAAGAATGTTATTCCATGATGATATAAAATAAGAGAAGAAATATCATTAAGATATACTCTAGAAAAGAAGAGAAATAATATCCTTAAATATATATATATATATATACAAAAATAAATAATAAAAAGACTGTAAAATGAAAAAAATAAAAAAAAGGAAAAAACTTGAAAATCGAAAGAAAATTATAATACGGCTATCCTAATTCTAGGGTAGCTAGATTTGTCATAGATTAGTGCTTGTAGGTTGCAACTCGTAAATAAAATTGGATAATTTGAACTACCTATGATGATAGATGGTGACGATCCACTACCAAAAATTAAATAGAAAAGAAGAAAAATAAGGTGAAAAAACTCAATTGGATCATTTTTCTTTTTATCTTTCTTAAAAATCACAATGTTAATTTGTTACTTTTAGGATGATGGGCTCTCACTCATCATTATAAGTGAGTTGAATAATTCACTTTTACTTACATGTCTTGATCTACGAGCTTTTCATGGTGGTGGGACCTAACACACTAAAGGTGGCCACTAAAATTTAACGACAAAATCAAAATAGATTGTTAGTAACTAATGTACCTTTAAACCATGAAAAAAGACATTTACACATCATAAATTTCAAAAAGGAATATATCATTTACCTTTCTTAGATAACAAGGTATAATAGTAGGAATTTTAATAATTATTTAGTTTTATGGAAAAGTATAAATCATGGAAAATAATTCAACATATTAAAGAAGGCATAGAGGGCTAAATTTGTAATATTAAAATTTTGAATTAAAAAGATTTAGCCTGATAAGCTCTAAATATGGATTGTTAAACCTGTTTATTTGCTCTCAACCTTTTTTAGGTAAGCTTATATACTCAATAAAGTAGGCTATAAAATTAGGCCCATCAATTGCTCATGAGGATAACTCCCGCATGAGTGAGCTTAATCTCATCCATAGATCATTGATATGATCTAATAGATGCCATCAAACCTAAGTGTCCATCAATACTTAGTTATGCCTTTCCTCTTCAAACTTTAAAAGCTCTAGAGATCAAGTAACAATGTTATCCTCTAAAATCTCTGCCACCAAAGATCAATTCAATGTTTAAACGAAGAATGAATCAATATTAGACCAATAATAGTGAGGCTGATGTTTTATATCGTAACTTTGTTTGAGCTACTGAGATTGTCTGTTTCTCCTGGTAGCTATTTTTTTCTAAGTCCTCTCTATAAATATCCTTCATGTGTTGCTCTTTTAAAGTTATGTATAGCATGGCATTCACGTTGCTTCCATGTGGAACATTAGGGATGTAATTTAGTTGACTTAGACTAGTATGGCATTAAGCTCGAACTTAAGCTAGAGCTAAGCTTAATAACTTAAACTTAAGCTTGAGCTTGAGCTTGAGCTTGAGCTTATCTAAAGCTCGACTTATCTCTAAATTTATAACTTAAGCTTAACTCTAATATATTTATAGTAAACTTAAATTTGGCTCGATTAAATTCGAATTTTTGTATAAATTTTCATAAATATCCTTGATTTATATTTGAAAAATTATATATAAATAAACAAATAGTTATACCAAACTTAATTAGGCTCTTAGTATTTTAATACTTAAGCTAAACTTAATTTATTACTTGAATAGCTTAAGCTTAAGCTTGAGCTTAAGTCAACTATCACTTAATTGAATTTAAGTAAAACTTGAATCGAATTAGAGCAATTTGCAAATCAACTTAGTTTATTTACAGCCCTATGAAACATTATATAGAACCTCACATCTATAGAAGGTAAATGTCAATTGAAAATGTTAACAATGATTTTATATGGTTAGAAATTAATGTTAGTGTCAAAACCCCTCAAATTTTTTCTTTTTAAATAATAAGTTCCTTAAATTGGCTTCTAATTAAATGTATATCTCGTACCTTACAAACAATTGAAAGTTAATTCCAATATATGAATAGATTTTCTTTTTATAGATTTTACTTTTTTATACAACATCTTGTCCGTTTCAAGTAAGAAGAATAAATTCTAGCAAATCACATTACCAACTCCTATGGTAATTTCTTTTTTTCTTTTTCCATAATACTATCAAATTATGATTTTTGCCGAGGGGGAATCAAAGTTTTTCATTTTAGGAGACTATTGTTTACTTTACTAAATTATAATGGCTTTTATGCTAGTTTATATTTTAAACATACACTATAACTGATTTTTATTTTTTTTTATTTTTAATTTTTAATATACGCATTATAAGTGTGTCCATCTAATAGGAAAAAATTCTTAATTGATTCTTCTCCTACAAAATGGCCAAGGTTAGAACAAGGGCAACTAGCAATATAAATTATTCTTTTCGTTAAACTTTTTTTCTTTTTAATGATGTAGTAATTAAGATCATTAATGAAAGCCTTTTTTTTTTTTGGGCAAGTGCATCAAATAATGACAATTATCACACACTTAAAAATGATATTAAGAAATTAAAAATCATGCAAAAATTTTTACTTTCTCATATTCTTACATTTGTTTGTAGTATCATTATGTTTGTCATTAATTTCCATCCATTACATTTAAATGATTCATTTCAATTCCTATCAATATTACTAAAGAGAAAACTTGCACCGCTCAATTATTCACTGCGAATGCTTCTTATTTTGTTGTAGGCTCTGAGATCCAGCCGGACCAAATACTTCAAAGTTTGACTTCTCTTAGTGTCAAATGATTGTATAAATAACTATTTTATGAAATTATTATTTTTACAAAAAATGATGGATTATAATTCCTTTATAAAACTAAGGGAATAACTATTGATGACCTTCTTTTAGTATAATTCCATTCTATATCCACTCAAGAAACCTAAAAAAAATATATAAGAATTAGCTATCACTTGTCTATTGTATTTCTTGAGAATTGTAATACTATACATATTTTCTTCCATTCCATAAACTAAATGTGCCATAAAATAAAAGCCAAACTACAAACAATTCATAAGTCATTGCAAAAATAAGAAAAAAAGTAAATGTTTTTTTATTCATTATGGAACCATTATAGAAAATTTAGATAAAAGAAAAGTTAACAACGAATAATATATTTGATAAAAGAAAATCAAAGTGGAGCAAAAGGAAATCGAATAATATTTTGTCCAAACAAGTTTAGAGCCCATCATAATACTCCAAAATATGTCGTAAAACAAGATGGTTTTACTAACGTTAACAGCAAATAAAAGTCTTTCTTAATTACTGAAGATCTCATCTAATAATCCTAACTATCTATTATAAACGACACGCCATTTACCGGCCTTATTGAACCGCTAAAGCTAAAACCTAAAGAAAACAACACTAAAAGCCATATAAAAAGTGCTTCAGCTTGAATATAAGATGAAGCCCCTTTAGCCGCGTATTATAATCCTCATGTTCCCAAGTCTATGATAATACTAGAGATGAAACTTTTTGACTTTGTAATGTACTCCAATTGAAACTTGGGCTAGGCTCATTGTCCAGCGACCCAATGGGTACAAGTCAATCACATGGCCTCATTCAACGTGAAAAACTTGTGCGCCAAATGACAAATAAGAAAGCAGAAATTAGAATTCGTTCTAATTCTACTCAATTTTCTTTTTCTACACTTGCCATTTCTTCCCTTTCAAAAAGTAGTCCAACGCTGGATGCACTTGACATAAGCCACTTTTATATGGTATTTAACAGAAACTATACTATTACCAAAACACAAAATTGGTCCATAGAGTCGTATATTACCACTTTTACCAAGGTACATTAAAAAGTTAATTGCAATTTAATATTAAGGGGCCTTTGGAAGAGAAATCTTCTAGCGAATTCCTTCCTACGCTTATTTTCTGGGAATGACTTTAGGCAAAAGGTTTTCTGGTGTATTCTGTACGTTAGACAGACCCCACCCAGGGCCCTAGATATCATACAAATTTTTATGCCTAGGAGTAGAAACACGTTTTTTCATTTTCTTTTCGGGTAACCTTTTTTTTTTTTTTTTTTTTTTAACATGTTAAATCTCCTAAGACCATCCTATAACCATAAAATTATGAAGAATTTTACTTGTTTACTATTACATGTAATAAATATTACGTATTTATCAATTATATACAAATATTATCAATTTATCAGGTTTATTTTGTATATTTAAAATGCCACGTAGGTATTTATATTTATATCGTATTTTAAAGATGCGATATATATTTAATTATATTAATGTCGAATCTTTGAAATACGAAATGGCTATTATAAATAAAGTATTAAATTGTATTTATGAAATGTGACACTTTTGTTATTTTTCAAATATGATTTAAGGTTTGGATTGATGTAATATTTTTTGTTTAATTTATATTTATATAATTGTTTTTTTTTAAATAAAATAAAAAAGACACGTGCTTCACCCCAAAATTAGGACCCATATACTAATGTAAGGAAGAGAGGTAACACTATGGTCAGCTCACGGCTTCTTGAGTCCCTATGTCGAGAACACCACCTTACTGGCGCCAACGATGATTGTGTTAGTGAAAATAAGACTACGGATCGTAGAGGGAATGGGTAGGGTTATAGCCAATTCATCGAAAAAATGTGAATGAACAAATATGATTATTAATGTAATGACGAACAAAGAGTATTGTAAATAAGAAAGAGGAAAATCAAATGTTTGAAGCTTAACATACAGTTTACCCGTTCATACTCAGTCTCCACCATCACAAAATGCGCCTTTAATGCTTTTCTAGGTTGCAAATTAAACCTGATTTAAGCACTAGACTACTCACTCAAGAAATTGTAGCAATTTTAGTGAATAAAATAACAAAGAGAACAGTGAGTGTAAAGACAAGTTGGCTACAATAATTTGATCATTATTTAGTGCTTATGATGGCACCTGGAAGTGTATTTATAAAGACCTGAAAGTTTCTTCCATGGGAGTAGGTGTGGCAAGCATTAAATGTTATTCAAAAACTTACAACGACTATTTTTAGAAAATTCATTCGCCATTTGAATGTCAGGGGTTGATTGAATGTCTGGTGAGGCTATTCAAATTAATTGTTTGAGTTCGCCTCCAGGCTTCCTTTAGCATGGGTGTCATTCAAATACCTTCAAACCTTGCAAAGACAAAGTTTCTTAGAAGCATTAAGATATTGTAGCCATTGGAATGATGTCCTTATTGCACTCATGAAAACACTTCTAGCACAACATACAAGTATTCAAACTCTTTTTTTTTTTTTTTGAGGGCCAGAAGAACTGAAATTCTGGAAAATTTTGCTACTAAGAAAAAACAATCACCAAATATAGATATGGGAGTTATAAAAATCTTATCCACAATGGACACATCTCCATTACAAAATGAAACATCCCTTAAAAAAAAAAAAAAAAACTTCATTGAAAATGAAAAACCAATTATTTCATTGGGAAATAAACCCACCTACGAGTGAAAAAAAAAAAAGAAAACCCTCTACAGTGGTAGAGATGAAATAGACACCTTTCCATTCTGTGCTACTCCACAACAAACCTAAGAACTTGCAACAATGAAGGATGATGGAGACAATAGAAGGTGAAGGCAACGGAAGGAGGCAGCAGAAAAGGGATGATGGAGGTGGAAGGGTGATGGAAACAATAAAGATGGAGTTGGTGAAAAAAAAAAAACCAAAGGATTTTAGTGAAGAAAAAAAGAAGGATTTTATTACAGTTATTATAGTTAAAAGAGAGAAAAAGAGGGGTGCAGAGACTAACAAGGGATATATAGGGATGCAAATGGATAAGTAATTATTGGGTACCTAACCTAATTGAACCTCTCAATCTGCTAAATACCCTATGCTGTACTATACATTAAGTTTGGACGGATTCTACGATATTTTAAAAAGCCCAATAAGGTTTTGGTTGAATTTTGAGACAAATCTCAAACTTATTTGGAAACCCGAACTTAATTAAATATATTAATATTATTGTATTAAATATTTCAATTAATAATTCAGTAAGTGGCTATGATGTTGTGTTTTAATTTATGGGTACAAAAAGTTGTAAAGGATTTGTGATTTAGTTGAGATCATGAATTGTTGAATATTAGGTCCTACTATGATTTGAATTGTTTATATTTGCATTGGTTTGGTGCATTTTTAATTTGGTGGAGCAATGGAAAAATTTAATTTTTTGAGTTTTGGAATTAGCTTGGCTTTGTGTTCTTCATTTTTCTAGCTTTGAAAGGGCAAATGTCCATAATATTGGGAATATCTCCACCATTTAAAGGGGCTTAGATGAATTAGATTGATCATGATGGAAAGTTTCTTTCGTGGATCAACTCAAATTTTGCTTTTGAGGTTATCACAATTTCTTATGTTATTTTGCTCTCTCCATCATCCAGGAAATCGTTAAGGTGGCCAGCTAAGGTACTGCGCCAAGCTCTCCACAATACAATTGCCCAAGTATCAAACCAAAATATTGCCGACCGGAATTGTGCTAAGATCAAGTTGACAACTCTTTGGAGCCGACCTAATAATGAGCCATTGCCTAAACCAACCATTTCCTTGTCTCGAATATTCGAGCTTTTGAGTTGCAGAACTACCGACGCCGACTTGACCTATTCAAAACCTACTTTGCTTAGCCTATAGTATCATTAGGACCACATAATGAACAGTTGACATCCACACTGTCTTTTTCTAACATCCATACTATCCTTTTTATGTTGTTGGGTATTCTTTTTGCTTGTTTACAACATTACTCTTGTAAATTATTCCTTTTTCTTTATTAGTAGGAATCTTTTTTTTTTTTGTAATTTACCCTAACCTAGGATTTACCTTCATTGGGTTCTATAAATACTTGTGTATTGTAATAGCCGTAACAGTTAATAGAATCAACATTTTTGTTTAGACATTTTTCTTCTTACATAAGCTAAGTGTATCTTGCTTACTCTCAACTATTTTTATGTAAACCATTGAGCATGGCCTAATACTGAGTGATCTTCAGCTACACTTGTGCATCATATTAAGTATTACCAAAGCTCATGTAAGGCATTAGTATATCATATCTACCATTAGTACACGAGGACCCTTGCTTAACCTTCAACTATCATTTATTCTTTGGATTGTCTTAAGGTTTGAACCTACCCCCTTAGTTCATGCGATGCCAAATGTCATGTGTTCATCTATGTTGGACCGTATCGATAACCTTAAACTCTAATACCAGAATATATGATCTGCTTTGGAGCTAAGTGATCACAAGGTCTTACCGTAGTGGGTAAAGATAGGTCCTTTGAGCTATAGAAGAAAACACAAAATGGGTGGTTCAAAAGTTCTAGTAGCTTTGTGAAGCTGTTTATTAGATATGATACATTGAGGAACATTGCATGAGTTAGCCTCTACCTAATATTACGTACATGTAAAGAACTAAGGTCTACCTGCCACTAACCTTGAGTTACTAGTAAGATTAGATAAGAGTGTAAGGAATATACTTGAAGAGGGTTTCTCACAAGAACATAAGAGAATATTCATTAACAGTAAGAGTCGGATTGATTTTAGCTAAGTGATAAGAGACTATTTATAGTAAGCTCCTAGGGCAACAAGACAATGATTGAAAAAGACACTTAGTAGAAGCTAAAAAGGGTAAATATGACAATTAGACAAAAGGGAATATAGTATAATGTTAGAAAAGTAATGATAGGTGGTACGTTGCTATTGCTTTTGTACTTAAGGCAGTGAGGTACTAGAACTAAAGCTATTCAGATGTGGAAATAAGTTGGTAGAGAAGGGCTTAGAGGTCATAATTAGGGACTTTGGTATTGGATAGGTTAGGCATGATAGAAGAGGTTATGAGCTCGACATCTAGGCTTAAGGTAGAGTAGATTAGAGTACATTCGAGCTGGGCACGAAAGGAGTTTAATAGCAAGTCTTTTAATAGTAGAGCTCATCTTAAGCAAGTTGAGAAGATTGAATTCTTCTTACAAGACCTTATAGGCCCATGAGAAGAACTTAAGTGAGAGGTCTTGAGCTTGACAGTTTATCATCTTCTTCTCATTGGGCTTTTCATTTGCCCTTAGTATTAGATCTCAATGGCCTCTTGAGTTCAATTCATGTGTTACCAATTAATTCTCAGCTCCAAAATGAGTGACAATTAAGCTTAGGCTTAAACTAGCTTGCATAAAAGCAAATTTCAAGTACGAATCTCGTTGCTTATTAGCAATATCCCTTTTTTTCTTGAGAACTTTTCTCCTTTTTTTTTCTTAGAACTTTTTTCTAACAATTTTTTTTTTTAAAAAACCCCTATAAATGAAAGTCAAAAGATAACTTATGTTACAATCAAAAGGGCAACCAACATCTTTTGAAGAATAAAAGAAATTTATTGCAAAGGTAACATATCAAAGATAATGGTGGCAAGAATGATGAAATTGATTACCTAAGCAATAAATAAGGATGAAAAAAAGGTAATTATGTTACAAAAATAGAATTAGAAAGAGAACAACCTAATAATAGGTATAACCTTTCTTTTATTTATTTATTTTATTGAAAATCCCTTTTTGTTAGTGGAAGGTAAAGAGACACTTATATTATAGATTATTGAATTTCTGACATTTCCTAAAGAATTGAGGAAGTTTAATTAGAAGGGTAAGATGATGAAGTCAAAGAAATGAAGGTTTTAGGAATGATAAGACCTATTACGAAGATGATGACTTAGGAAAGATAGGTAATCATTTTATACGAAAAGGTGATAACAACTTGAAAAGAGTTAGATTGGGATGATTAGAATGAGTCATTATTTTGCAAGGGCAACATTATGTTCGGAGAGGTGATAATTTAATTCTATGATAACATGGAAGATAACAACCTAAGGAAGATAGCAATTTACAACGTAAGGTTGACAAATTATTTTTAATTCCAAGAGTCTTTTTTGTCCTTTTTTCTCCAATTATCTTTTTTTTTTTTGTTTTATTCCCTTATCTTTTTTCTTATTTATTTTATATACAAACTACTGTAATAATGTAACGAAAAACAAATGACTAGGTATTGTATTGTACATAACACAAATACATGGATGTAGATATAAAGAATGACAATTGAATAAGTATGTGATGATTTTGTATTTTTCATTTTTCTACTTTTTTTGTTTTTACATTTTTCCATAAACTTAGTGAAAATAAAATAAACGTGAGAAAAATTGAGGTTTCTACAAGTGCATAAAAATTATCATCTAGGAATTGAATTTCACTTACAAGGGCATATCCAACAACCAACATAGCATCCATATCAAATTGCAAAATCATGGAAACTATGTTTATGTTATTGATCATGGCTATTGCTTAGGATGTTATTGATATCATGGTGGTGTTATTGACTTTCCTAATATTACTAAATGTTGCCAACCATAACTTGAGAATAGTTGATTCTTGATGACTTTCTTGAAGCCAATCTGTTGCAATATCATGTTTATTTTCTTTCTCCAACATTCATTAGGTCTATACTTCCATGCCAATATTTTCTTGGACATTCTTTACAATAATCTTGCTTAACACTCTTTACATCATTGTGTTGGAGGAATTGCCTAATACGTAGTTACTAGCAAGGATGATTAAAGCAACCATTGCTTTATGAAAAGAATCCTCTTAATAAGAATTAACATCTGTCATATGTTAATAAGTGTTTCTAGAGTTTTATGGAAAAGAGGAACGGGATTGGTGAAAGTGAAATTTGATGTAGATGGAAAAAGTATGAAGGAAACATAGAATAAGAGGATGGTTTGCCGACTATATAAAATTGATCTAAAATAAAGTGATTTGAGAAGGCCCTAAGTGGATTATGACTTTGTTTACAAATGCATTCTATATGGAAAATTCATTGTTTGTGCATCTATGCATAACATTGTGAAGCATTTTCCCTCATAGCAAATTTGGAAAAAGGTTTTGAGAAGATTCCAAAGATATCTAGATTCAATGTATAATAGTAGGTAGGGTAGGTAGATATGATTCAATTGTAACCGTTAGATTAAATAAATCTTAGCTATCTATTGTAAGGGGCTATTTGTATATATATGGGGTCTCCCCTCATTTGTAATTATCCAGAAATTGAGTAGAATTTAGTTGATAATCATAGTTTCTCTCTCTATTTTCTCTTTCTAAACTTTGTGTATGTGGTTTTCGGGTTGAACTTAGCTTTTCTTAATAGGGTTAAGAGCGTTAAGTATTGTATGGGAGCATTGAGGGAAATCCGCCTATGACACTCGAATGATTGGGTTAGAATCTTCCTCAAGTCCAATCTTGGGCCTAGGCTTTTCTCTTCTAATAAGCTATGAGAACCTTTTACATATATCTCCTTTGTCTTGTATCTTACACTCCAAATCATGTTGGCTATATCTTAAGAGCCCTAAAAAATTAGTCAATGACATAAGCACATACCTTTTCTTCTATTAGCCGTTATCCGGTTGGCTACTTTATTAACATCTCCTAAAAAAGATAATAAAATAAAGGAATGTTTCTAAATCAAAAATATGATATGAGAAATAATTGGGTGCGGTTGCCAAGAAACTTCCACGTTTGAAGATGTAATGCTATGATACATATTAAGCGCATCCATTTCTACTATAAAATCTCTCCAATCCTTTTTAAAAGCTCATTTTATAACTCAAAGAACTATTAACTTCAGCCATCTCTAAGTCTACAACATATTCTATAAAAACTGGTCCATCGACTAAATTTCTACTATAGTCCCTTGCCATAATCGCTACTATTGCCTCACCCCTAAAACTATCCATATATCTATCCACATTTATCTTTATCTATTCATTCGAAGGAGCTCTCTAAAAAAGATTTAAATTGACTAATCTTTCTTCTCGAAAAGAATTTGTGCACATTACATCTCAGTGTTCCCCCCAAACAAAGGGTTTTTATACAAGTATGCATCACTTACAATAAGTATGCCACCTTTGTTAAAATCTTCAATGAATAATGGGTTGAGAAAAGCTGATAAAAATATGCCTCCAGTAGAACCTAATTCAACTACATCAACCCTTCCAATGTGTGCATCTATTTGCTATTTCCAGGGCCTAATATTCTTACTTAACAAAGGGTGCCTTTTCCATTTCCAACATGTATACATGAAGTCATCAATGGACTATTGAGTGATTCTAATTTCTTTGTAGACTTACTCAATTCTTGGTTGCATAGCATTAGATTGAGCAGCAAATCTCATTTTACTTTTCAAGATTCAATCTTTTTCTTTCCTTTTCTACTTTGCAAATTAGTATAATAAAGGAAGACATTCTTAAATTTATAATTAATTAGGATGGATGCTTACAAAACTTTTCTTCAATTTTCATCACATTAGAAATTAGTGGTTATAGGAAATAGTATGTTACCATTTGGTGATTGGAAGATGTATGCATTCATCCAACTTAGAAATGAAATTTATAAGGGTTTCTTTTAGGAATCCTCTTTAAGAGTTTATCTTTGATTTGAATTAAAGATTATTTCCTTTCCTTTTCTTTTCTTTTGAATTTATTCAAAAGATCAAGCTACATGAGATCTTAACATTTCGTACGCGCATTTCTCCGCACTATATGGATCGAAGGGTACCTTTCCCTTTTTTTCATTTGGCCACTTAATCAATGTATAGATTCATTAAACAAAGTCATAACAGTTATAACAAAAATTCCCTTCAATTAAGTACTTATTCATAAAAAATTTTCCATCAAAGTTTATGAGTTGGTACTTAATTTTTTAAGTGATCTTGTTGAGGTTTTCTAGAAAACTTTTGCTATTAAAATTGTCAAGTTATATAAAGATATTTCTAAAGAAATGTTTCTAGCATATTTTAGTTCCTCTTATAACTTAATTTTTCTCTTTGTTTAGCTTTATCAAAATAATGAGTAGAATGCCATGAAATTTATTAAGAAAAGAAGAGAAGAAAAGGTGACATTACTAAGTGTAAACTTAGTGAGCCAAAACAAAATAAAACAACTTGACAAGAAATACCACGTAACCAAATCGACTATTTAGGTGTCTTAAGGGTCAAATACTACACATGCACCAAAAAAATGTGGATGCAATTTCATAAGTGCCAAGCATAATACATTTTACCCATAAACATAAACTTTCCATAGTTATTAATATAATCATACTCATAGTTGCGAAATCAATCACCAACACAGCTTCCTATTTATGTTTATACCAATACAACCATAATCCCTTTTACTAACACAAACTCAACAACCACTAACATTCTAGAGACTACAACAAGCAAAACCAGAATCTTCAATACAAAAATAAGATATAAATATGTATCAAAATCAATATTGATATGCAATGGATAGTATATCCTCATGAAAAATGGATTGGTTCAATTTCATTGTCTATAAGGTGAGTCATTATAATAGTAAAAATGTTAATTCAGTATAAGAGAAAAAAAAAAAGAAATTATTAACATGAAGCTACTTTAAACCCATATTATTTTATTTAGGAAAAGGAGAAGATGGAGGTGGATAGAAATGGGGAAGTGAATGGAAACATTCAAGAGCACTAATCTCTAAAATCTATTTGCCCACCTTCAACCAACCACATATAATTCAAGGTAAATTTCTCATGATTTTTAGATCAAGAATCTCTAGAATCTAGTTTCCCACCTTTTGTGATATTTCTAATCAATTGCATACCCCCTAAGGTAAGTTTCTTATGATTTCTAAATCAAGAACGATAATTGTGTGCAACTAGAAGATGCAAATACCTAACCATGAACTTTAAGTTCATTTACTACACATCGAGTAACTTCTTCTTCCCATCTTCTTAAATAACATATCCCAAACATTTTGGCACTTGTGTACGTACATATTCCATTAAAATCATTTTTACATAAACTACAATGCAAAATAAGATAACTTTATTCAATTCTTCTTTATCATAGTCATTTTCATTTTTAAACTCTACACAGATTGATCCTTTTAAACATTTTTCCATAATTTTCGATGCTAAGCTTCAATAAGTACTTTCATTCTTTATCTCCAAAAATTATAATAGTAGCCAACTAATGAAGGAGGTTTGTCGATTGCGTGTCTCATTTCAAACCTTAGTCCATTTAAACCCATTTTTTCTAACTCTAAGTGGGAATGGAGGAAGAGTTTAGTGATATGTTTGAAGAGTATGGATATGTGTGGAAGCCTAGTTGATGTCTTATTGAAGCATACGCATTGACTCACTTAAACTATGGTAGATTCAAGCTAAAGCAAGATTCCATTAAATTGAACCACGGAAGTGGCCCATTAGTTAAGCTCATAGATTGCAAAAGTATTATTCTTCTTATTTTGCTAATGTATCTAGTAGTAAAATAGCTATATATGTGTCCTTATCATATGCACCTGACATGGTTAGTTATAAAGGAGAGTCTACAATGCTATTTATGTATAGATGCACCCCATAGTATTCGTAAAAGGAAGAATTATATGGAAATTTAAAAATATTTTCACTCCCATCCATGTCTGTATTCATGTACGTGACATATCTATACAAAACACTAATCAAATACCTTTTGTTGCAGTTTCACATTGAATTTCTATGTTTTTTTATAACTTGGAATTTTCATTAAAAATAAAGTCAAAGTACAATCAAGGAGAAATATTTACATAAAAAATCTACTTGTATAAGGCTTAATCTAGAGAACCCAAAAGATAGTACGAGGAGCATGACTCTAACTTGTTCTAAGACGACGAACATTTTAATGTCCAAGCAAGTCATTATACACAGGCATTTGTAGAGCATTCAAAGGAACTTCATCTATTAATTAATATCAGATCAACAATCTAATATTAATCAAATTGTTGCTGGTCAAATCCTGCCATCCAATTCACAACATGATTAATCTCTTGAGATATTGCTCTAATTTTCATTTTTTCTAAGAGTTCGATTTCTCTCCTGTAAACAACGATAATATGTTTATATTTCAATTTAGCTTAATTATGCAAGATTTGTAAATGCTTTGGAATTCTTAAATCTATTTCTATTTCAATTTCAATTTTTAGAAACACTCTTTGTCTACAATATAGAGTACCCCATTGAATTGCCTATAATTCTATTGCCATGATATTGAAATTTCCTAGTTTATGTGTATAACCAAATACTTAATTTCCTTAATGATCTCTAATCACACTCCCTACATAAACTTGGTTTGTTAGATTATTTACAGAACTATCCATGTTCAATTTAAACCACTGTGGCGAGGGAGTGGACCAACTTAAAGTCATATAATCCGCTTTAAAGAATTTTTTTTTTTTCCCTTTCTCAGTAAGATCCAATGCTCATGGCATAGTTTTCTAATGACTTGTTGAGAATCATAATTAACTAGAATCGATTGAAATAAGCTTTGATTATATTCAAACCAAGAGATTCATAACATGAAGCCGATGGTAAAAGCTTTTGGTGGATTTACCTCATCCTAATGAAGTAGTTGTACTTGACCCACACTAGAAGATCCCCCATTTGTATTTGGACTAGTGATTTCTTTTAATTGCCATAGCTTAGCTGTTGCATAACATAAAAGTACGAATCAAAGTTTTTTTTTTTTTTTTTTCTCTCTCTCTCTCTCCATATATTGGGCAACTTACATTTTCCATAAATTGTCTCTTTCTTAGAGTTACCACCGTAGGTAAACAGTCGTGTTGTACTCTCCATAGAAGCAATTTAATTTTTGGTGGAAACATAAATTTCTAGATCCATGCCCAAACCTCAGTTTAGTGGGAAAAGATGGGAGGCAATCAAGCTATACGGCAGTTAATATGAGGACCAATACGCTCTCATGCAATCGATCTAACCGTCTTGGACTGCCGGGTAAATCCACACAAATGAGATGATGAAAAAATTTGGCTTTCAATTTTGGCATAATTACAAATATCGTAGGTCGAAAAGATGTAATGAATACTGCTAAAGAGACTATCAGGCATTTACAAAATCTACTACACTTTCTGGCTAATAACAGTAGGCTATAAAAGCATCATAGAACCATTCGTATAGCTACTGCTAGACAAAGGAATCTTTCTTCCATCATGCTAGCTTTTCTGGAAAATCGTTAAAGCGCCAACTACATTCAAATGCCTACAAACTCCTACTAAAATGTAATTTTGGCTTCAGTAACTAATGATACGTAAAAAAATCGATCGTTGATGAGCATTGCATGCTAAATCGAAGATTTTTGTAGGTTTGAGGAATAAAATCCTCAACAATTGACGATGTAAAGTCATTTGTAATTATCTTAATTTTTTAGTCTATGTTATAACATTTTATATTTATTAAAACATTACAAAATATGCCAAAACTTCTATAGCTAAATATTATGAATATTGATATTTTAATATAATAAATTAAGTTCGATTTTTTTTTTTATAATTATTATAATAGTATTTGAATAAAAATATATATGTATACATATATATATCATTAATATATGTATCATCAAAAACAAAATATTAGATATATATATATATATATGTATTTATATGCACGATTATTTATGTAATTTTAAAGGTAATTTAAAAGGGGAAAGAAAAATGAATATGTAAAAAAGGATGACTTTAAAAACAAGCCAAAAAAAACCGACCTCTCACAGAAGCAACGGTGTGACTGGACACAACTGAGTGTCGGAGAAATCGGGAATACGATTACGTGCTCTAACGCAAGGAATCGGCGAAACTCTCGCTCACTCAATCAGAGCTCCCATCCCATCTCTCATCGTCTTCTACTAATCCTCCAATGTAAGTCAAACTTCACTGGAACTTAAACCCTAATTTTCGATTGATCTGTTTATCCATTACTCAATTACTCTTAAATCTTTACTCTAGAACAAATTTTGACCTAAACCCATGAAATTCCATACTCCAAATCCAAACCCTATCTCAGAACCCTTAGGCCAAAACCTAATCAAATTGATAGGAAATCTTTGTTTTTCACTTTTTGTATTCTCTGTCCTTGTATTCACCGTCATTGCAATCACTTACCAACCCCCAGATCCATGGCTCCAATCTGCTCCTGCCCTAACCAAACTCTTCACTCAAACTGAAAACCCCACTTTCAAAATTGACAATACGGTTTCCCAAACCGGTGAAGATTTGACCCTGGCTCCTTCATCTAGTAATGACTCCTCATCATCGATCACCGAGGCTGTGATCGATCAAGCGGTAAAGGATATTGCCATTGCCAATTCCTCCCAGACATTGCTGAATTCAGGGTGTGATGAGTCCATCAATTGCTCAGATCCGCGTGTTTTGATTGCGATTGAGAGGTTCAATCTGAGGAATTTCAAGTCAATTGTGTTCTTGGAGTATCAGACTCCAGTTCCTGGGTTAAGGGCGGGTGAGTGTGATGTTGCTTGGAGGTTTAGGAATAGAAAGGAGAAGTCTTGGAGGAAGTACAGGGATTTTAGAAGATTTAGGATTGTGGTTCGGGATAACTGTACCTATAAGGTTGAGTATGCATTTGGTTGGCATTCAGGGACTAATGCACGTAGGTCAAGGATAGTTGGTGCTAGGAGTGGGAAGGATGTGAAAGTTTTAAATGCACCAATTAAGGATGATGAGATTAATGATACCGTCCCAAGCTTGGGATCAGAAATGAATTTTAGGAAAGGGAAGTATTTGTATTATTCTCGGGGTGGTGATTATTGTAAGGGGATGAATCATTATTTGTGGAGTTTCTTGTGTGGGTTGGCTGAGGCTATGTACTTGAACAGGACATTTGTGATGGACTTGAGCATTTGCTTGGCAGCAAGTTATAATCCAAGTAATAAGGATGAGGAGGGAAAGGATTTCCGATATTATTTTGATTTTGAGCACATTAAGGAGGTGGCCTCAATTGTGGAGGAGGGTGAGTTTTTGAGGGATTGGAAAAGATGGGATAAGTCTCATAAGAAAAAGCTCCCAGCTAGAAGGGTTAAAATGCATAAGGTGACACCAATGCAGCTCAGGAATGACAAGAGTACGATCATATGGAGACAATTTGATGCTCCTGAGCCTGAGAATTACTGGTACAGAGTATGTGAAGGACAAGCTGCTAAATATATACAGAGGCCCTGGCATGCAATATGGAAATCAAAGAGATTGATGAATATAGTTTCAGAGATTAGTGGGCGTATGAACTGGGATTTTGATGCTGTTCATGTGGTTCGTGGAGAGAAAGCACGAAACAAGGAGCTCTGGCCTCATCTCGATTCTGATACATCACCTGATGCTCTTCTTGCAAAGATTACAGGAATGATCACTCCTTGGAGGGATCTGTACATTGCCACCAATGAGCCTTTTTACAACTACTTCGATAAGTTGAGATCACAATACAAGGTACACTTGCTTGATGATTATAAGGAATTATGGGGAAATACAAGTGAATGGTACAATGAAACAAGAATGCTGAATGATGGGAAACCGGTTGAATTTGATGGGTACATGAGGGTTGCAGTGGATACCGAGGTCCTATATAGAGCTAAGATGCGTGTTGAGACTTTCTATAATCTGACGAAAGATTGCAAGGATGGAGTTAATACTTGCTGAACAGGTTGAATACAATTTTTACTTCGTTTTTGTATTGGTTTTAGACATTGTTGTAAGGCTTTCCCTGTGGCCACTGAGTCTTTGGGTTGAGAATGTTTGAGCTCGTTTGGCTCATTGCATATGTATGCTATCCTGTATCATATTACTATATGAAAAATGGTTGAACATGAGTTTTACAATTATATCCTTCTTAAGGGTTTTGGCAGCTCTTTTTGTTCTTGTATATTGTCATGGCTGAGGATTTTCTCTGTAAGTTGTTGTTTGAATGGCTCTTCTAGAATATCTAGTATGTGGAAGAATACCCGGAATAGATTTCTTCTTTGATAACTCTGCCATAAACTTGAAAGATGCAATTTTCCTCCGGCCAGAGAACTCATGACCTGTTAGACTATAATAAACTTAACTAACATTCATGGTTGAGCGCAATGCTGGAACATTTACTCAGGGTCTTTTGTTTCCGTTTATAGATCCCGCTTGATCGACCTTCAGATAATCATATTTTAGTGTTTTATTTTCCAACATGTATGTAATCCAAGAAATAGTGGTCTACACATAACCAAGATAAGAGTATCCCCGTCGGGCCAATGTTGCAAAGCACGAGGGAGGAGGTGGAAAAAATAACAAATTCTCCAGTGCCGCATTGATTTTACAAACTATTAACTAGGGATGGGATGTGAATTCTACCTTGTAATTTTTCATTGTTGCAGGTTTCTCTTTCGCCATACTTAACTAAGGACTCTTTACCTGACAAATGTTCTTAATCTAAAACTATTCTGGCTTCTTCCTGGGAGTAAGAGTATCTAATGAGGGGCACTGATTCCATGGTTCCGCACTGCATTAACAAAAGGAATCCTGTCAAGGGGGTGGCTGTCATCATCCATTAGCGGTCATAAAGGTAAGTACCAAATTGAGGGTAGCTATCTGTATTGTATACTAACACCGTTGATATCCAGAGAAAGAAGAGAAAGTTTGGACGATTTATTTGAGGAGATATCGAGTCTCAAAATGAAGATAATGGACAAACTCCTGTTCTAAGAAAGGATAGGAATTGGCTGGCACGAGCCACGACTAAGCAGATTAGGCAGGCATCGAGCTATCTGTTGAACCTTTCCTTAGAGAAGGTGATTACGAAGCTGAGATTGCTTGCATCCACTTAATGGCAGAAACAAATACACTGGTATCGTGATCCTTTCAAAAATTTTAATGTTGTTAAAAGTGAAAATATACACGACATTAGGTGACACATGCTTGCTCGAAAATAAACTGAAAATTAAGATGATTATAGACAACTTATTCTTACATTGCATAGGGTGATGAGGGATGTAACTGGAGCGAGTTCAGAACAAGTCTTATAAGACTTGAATATAAGGTTTGAGCATCTTTTAGAACCTTATAAAAATTGTTTAAGAGTTTTATTCCTGATTATCTAAACCCACTCTTATAGGGTCAAGAGGAGGGTTTTTAATGGGTTAAGACAACTCTATAGGAGTAAGGTTTTTATATGGTTCAAACGAGATGGAGAGAGTAGAGTGAAAAATGATTGGGTAGTGTTACGGTTATATCTACTAGTTACAAATGAAATTTGAAAATTAAATATATTATATATTGTAAAACTAGTGTAAGACATATTGATGTGTAAGTTAAGAGTAAATATTTTATTTAATGTATTCTCTTTTAAAAGGTGAGTCTTACATCGATTGTCTTTGTAGTTTCAAAATCCATCTTTTAACATTATAGGGTTTTAAATCTTGTCTCAAAACCTTAACTTAGGTAGGTTGAAAATCTTATAACACCTCATTCGGATGCATCCTTAGGTGTAATATAATAATATATTTTAATATAATATACTTCAATTTCTTAAATGAGGAAAGAGAAATTACATTAAGTGTGTGGTTACACGTTTGCAAAACTTCGTTTTAATATTACTGATAAGATTTTTTAGTTATGAGTCCTTTAATTCCATGTGAACCTTTTCAGGCCTGGGGCTAACTTTTTTAAGCCAAAGACTGAGGTGATCTTTCCATGATCAACCTGAATAAGGGGTCTTAAGGCATAGATCAGATACTATTTGGCCTATGACTTCACATCAGGACGGTCGTGAAAGGCATATGTTGATATTTTAGGACCCAAAACTCAACCAATAATAAAATCCATTCATCTTAATAAGACGATGGTTAACACGGTCTCCATTCCCAAACTTAGTAGATATGTGGTGCATATATGCTTTTAAATTCTTGCTAGCTTTACTCTATTAATAGGCACAATTCATCAACGATAAAGGCACCTTGACTCCCTTACACATATTGTTTAGAAGCACTCTTACGCTCTTACACTCTTACTCTCTTTCTCTAAGTCTCATTGACTTAATCATGAGAGTAGTTACGCTGAACAATATCCAAGTGCTCCTCATTGTGTACTGTTTTGAAGGCCTACTTGGTACTCTTTTTAGGCCCAATCCAACATAACTTTACCAGCAGAATCCTATTGATGATATTTGGCTGCGTTTGTAGGAAACAAACTTATGTTTCCATTCAAACTCCCTAACATTTGATCCTTTTCGAATATAGCCTTTACTTAGCTTAGCATGTTGAGAGTCAAAAACCCAGTTGACGACTAGCCCATTGTTGACTTGTTAGAGCTGGAGCATCTTGAGAAGATCCTTGAGATGGTCTTGGCAAAGAATATTGAATTTCAGGTCTAAAATAAGGAGATGAGGGATATACTAGCTAAGTTTGAAACGTAGAGCAAGATTGCTTTCCTTACAAAAGTTTTGAATGCCAGAGATAACCTGAATCGTGAACCCCATTAGGAGGAGAATAGAGTACCTCCATCATCCCCTGCTACACAAAATCAATAAGCGTGATTGGCGGTTATTTATAACCTTACCTTTGTTGGCAATGAGTAGGTGGTTAAGTTCTTAGGGGTGTTGCCCAATCTACTACTCGTGGTCACCATTTGGTAGAGAATGCTGACTTGAATAAGTTCTGCCAAATGGTGAAGAGGCTCTTCAAGAAGCAGAAGAGTAAGGCTGTTGATGGTATTGGCCAAGTTGCTAGCAACAACACCTCTTTCATTGAAGGGGTTTAAGATAATGTTTTTTCTCTTAAGTCTAAGCTCTTTACCTTAGACTAGTACAATAGAGCAGTTCAACAAAGCTAATGATCTAGATGACTACTTATTTCGCTTCCGTACCTTGATGAACCTTCATGATCATGAGGGTGTGATTGTCATAGGACATAAGGTTTACCTCCTCCTTATTTGCCTGTATGGCGCTTGATCATTCTTTATTTTATTTTATTTGCTTATATTACGAATGGTGAGCTAGTGTTTTATCTTCTATCTTCCCAAGACTGTTCAAAGCCCTTTTACCTTTAGGAGTGCCAATAAGCATTGTTACCATCCTTTATATGATTGGGTAGGCCCAACTTTTATACTAGTTTCAACTTGTCATGGCCATCATTAGAAGAGTGGCATCATCTACTAATCAATTTGTTGATGGGTAGTTAACCCTACCTCTAGAGACTACTCTACCCTATGAACAAACTGGTTATTAACTCTGTGTACTTCACATTAAGCCCCAAGTTGAATACTCTCACTTTCCTTCCAAAACACGGACCATGACATAATCATGTATAAGGCCTTTTCAAGCACCTTGAGGAAAGCAGCTCAAACATAATTTAATTACCTTCCCGAGAGTTCCATTATATCCTTTGACGAGCTTACTTATCACTTCAATCTTCATTTCCTAGCTAAAAAACCCCCATCTAATGACACGTTGTCCTTATACTTAATTTAGTAGAAGGAAGGGGAGACCTTTGAGCAACTTATAGCTTGGTTCAACAACATCGTAGTTAAAATCCTTCAATTAGATGAAGGATTAGTTGTTTACATAGCTCAGCTCAGGATCTTGTTGTTTGGTAACTTCTTTTGATTTGTTTACAAGAGCAAGTCAAAGACCTTAGCTGAAATCTAGTAGAAGGCTTAAAAGTACATAGATCGGGAAGACAACATCCGTGTTAGGCGTATGGCTAACCTAAAAAGGTTGAGACGAAAAAAGGAGAAGTATAAGGGTCTATCAAGGACTGCCTTAGCGGTAAGATATCTAGTCGCCATGATGAGGGTGGCTTTATGGATAAAAAACGTTTGCTACCCATTTTCGATGTATGCCTAAACTAGACCTTTGAATTGGACTCTTGAGTAAGTTTACATGTAAATTTGTGAGAGGGGATTGCTTTAAAAACCCACCAAAATGAGGGGTAATCTTAATCAAAGGAACTCTGCTAAGTAGTATCAGTTCCATGAGACTATGGCTATACCCCGGATAGATGCTTTCAGTTGAAGAATGTTATGGAGAATGCAATCCAATAATACTACTTTAGAGAGTACGTTGTCGATGCTAATGATTGCTACGAGCAACCTCTTTAGAGGTGGTAGATTGAGGAGGCTCGTGATGAAGATAACAATGATTGTTGTGATAATTAGACCCTTGATGACATCATCAATAACATAATGGGGGACCTTAAGGACTCAATTGATGTCTTATGTAAAGTGATGTCGATAAGGGATAAGAGATAGAGGCGAGACACCTCTATCTCTTTCCTTTATAAAGACCTTAAGGGAGCAAAGAATTCTTATCAAGACGCTGTGGTCATTTGGGTAAGTATCTCAAATTTCGAGATCATAAAAATAATGGTGGATACTGGCAACTTTACTGACATCTTCTTTAAGCATATGTACGACATGATATAGAAGAAGTTGCCTGTTCAAATAAAGCTGTACCACTAAAACTTAATTGGCTTTGATGGGAGGACTATCCAACTTATGGGCATCATCACTTTTTGATATTGAGCTCAGTGACATCGATAATGTTGCCAACCACCCTAGTAAGTTTGTGGTGGTGAATTGCCATCCCCCTATAATGCTATATTGGGACGATTAAGCCTTTAGGGTATCACTTCGTCTCTTCATCTTAAGGCCAAATTCTTGACTCTAATCGAGGTGGGAATTTATAGATGTGATCAAAAGCTTTCAAAGAACTCTATTTGAAGGCAGCTAAAAGAGGCAATTTCTTGACACTTGAGATCTAACCATAGGAGAAATTGATTGAGAGATGTGAGTTACGTTAAAAGATTGAGAAGGTGCAAATAGGCAGTGGACCAGATCAAACCACCTAGGTAAGGATTTCAACACCTCTTGAATTAAAAGAGGCCATTACTCATCCCTTTCAGTCTAATGCAGATCAATTTTCCTAATCACCATCGAACATGCTTGGCATATCAACCAACTTGATAACTCATAACTTCAAAATTGATGAAAACAATTGGCCTATCAAGCAAAAGAGGCATTTTGCTCTAGAACGATAGGCAGTTATCGAAGAAGAAATACAAAAGTTGCTTAAGGTTGGCTTTGTTAGAGAAGAGAAGTACTTGACTTGGTTGGCCAACATTGTGCAAGTCAAGAAAAAGGATGGGAAGTGGCGGATGTGAAGTATAAAAGCTACTCAAGGTCTGCTTCATTAAGGAGGAGAAGTATCTAACCTGGCTAGCCAATATTGTGCTAGTTAAGAAAAAGAATTGGAAGTGGTAGATGTCTGTCGATTACACCGGCCTTAATAAAGTATGCCTAGAAGATTACTCCTCCTTTCCCTAAAATCTATCAACTAGTGGACTCTATGTCGAGCTATGTGCTACTAAGCTTTATGAATGTCTTCTCGAGTTACAATCAAATTAAGGTAGACCCAAAAAAATCCACTCCTTATCCATCATAGATTTTTGCATCTACTATTATACAATGATGCCCTTAATTAGAAAAATGTTGAGACAATCGACCAACGTATAGTAATTAACCTATTTTAAGCTCTAGCTCAGGCGCAACATGGTGGTATACATTGACAACATAATTGTCAAAAGCAAGTGGCCTAACAACTACATCTAGGACTTATAGGAAGCTTACAATTGGATGCGGAAGTATGACATGGAGCTTGACTCCCAAAAGTGTCTTCACAATGGCTTCTAGTAAGTTCCTCAACTTTATGGTTATCTAATGTGGTGTAGAAGCCAACGTGGAGAAGATTGGTTGTATATAGAGCATAAAGCCCTCTAACATTGTGAAGGGAGTGCAAAAGCTCACTGGTATGATAACTACGCTGAGTAGAGATTTAACCCTTGAAATGTAGACCAATGTGCGAAGTTCTTTAATATTTTGAAGAATCCTAAAGGGTTTGAACGAACTTCACAGTATCAGGTTGCCTTTGCTAAAGTACTAGCATTTTTAGAGCACTTATCTATCCTGTTAAAGCCTATCCCAAGTGAAGATCTGTAGCTTTACCTTGCCATTAGCAATTTAACACTCTCTTCAGTGTTGGTTAGAGCTAAAGGAGGAGAGTACGGTTCTATGTACGATGCCAAATATTCCCTTTAAGGGCCTAAGGTCAAGTATTCAAAGATTGAGAAGTTCATCTTGGCCATTGTGATTACGATAAGGCATCTTTGCTTGTACTTCCAGGCTTAACAAATAACTGTGTTAACTAATTAGCTATTGCGTTCCATACTCAAGAAACCCAAGGCGTTGGGACGGATGGTGAAGTACATGCTTAAGCTTGGCATGTAAGAAATCTTGTATAAGTTACACGAAGCCTATAAGGCTTAGGTCCTTGTTGACTTCATTCTCGAATACACGAGAGACGAAGCAACATTAATGGAAGATGACAAAGTGGTGTGGACTCTTCATGTCGACGGGTCATCTACCTTAGGTTGAGGAGGTATAGTACTAATACTCATAGGGTCGTATAAGACTGCGATTTGTTATGCCTTTAAGTTTGGATTCAATATAAGCAATAATGAATACAAATATGAAGCCTTGATCGCTAGTCTTAAGTTAGCAAAAGAGTTCAGTGTAGACTGGTTGGAGATATTTTCGGACTTTATACTAGTTGTCTAGCAAGTCTGAAGCAAATATAAGGCTAAGGAGGAGTCTATGGTAAAATAACTGGAGAAAGTAAAGGCCCCCCTAGTTGAGTTACCCTCATGGATTATCACCATGATCCTCTAAATAGAGAACTTAATAGTCGACTGTTTGTTCAGACTTACCTCTATGGAAATCTAAAAGCCTAAGGTGAAGGATAAGAAAATTTTCATTGAATACTTATTAGATGAGAGCATTAGCCCAGACAAACTTGAGGTTATGGAGCTCAACGTGGTCTTTACTGATGGACTCGATAAAGGAATACCTGGAGCACACTACTGTATCAGTTGACAAAAAGGAGGCTAAGTAGTTATGGAATCATGCCGCTAACTACACGTTAGTGGATGGCATCCTCTACTAAAGAGGTTAGCCTCTCGCTCATTAAGTACCTTTGTCTTGAAGAGGGCCTTCATGTGATGGAAGAGCTGCACATAGGTATATTGAGTAATCACATCCAATTATAAGCCTTCTATATTTAAACTCTTCAGCTTAGATATTACTAACCAATAATGAGGTAGGACGTAAAGACCATTACCTAGAAGTACATGCATTGTTGGAAGCATGCACCGCTCTCTCTCGTCCCTAGTAACAGTTTCTAACTACTAACTAGCCCGTGGCCATTTGCTTAATGGGGCATTGACATCTTGGGTACCTTCTCCAAGGTTTTAGGTGGATGAGAGTTCATAATTGTAGTCGTCGACTACTTTACCAAGTGAGTTGAGGTTGAAGCCATAGCTAAGATCACAGAAAAGAGCATAGTCATTTGTTTGCAACATCCTTTTCAGGTTTGGGGTTTTGTATGTGCTCATTATAGATAATAGGCGATAGTTCGATAAATCCAAGTTCAATGAATTTTGTGTTAGGCATCACTCTAATGCCTACTTCACCTCAATCACATACTTGTAGTTCAATGGGCAGGTCGAAGCAACTAATAGGATTATCCTCGAAAGCATCAAGAAGAGGGTAGACCAAGCTCAAGGTAGATGGGTAGAGTTCCCAAGCATCCTATGCATGTAGTTGACTACACATCGGACATTAATAAATGTGTAAAATTATATATTTATCTTTACCAAAAAGGTACACATTCATACATGTATTAGCACATTTATTACAAATTGTGCTTAAAAATTAATAAATATGTATTTTTGGTCAATTATTCAAAAATCTTAACTAAAGGATAAAAAATGGAGCTTAAGCAGTTTATATGTTTTACTGGTTTTGAGTTCAAATTGTAAAACACCTTTTGGAATGAAAATGGCAGTTGATTTCCATGCTTCCAATATCTAGGACTATCATCTTTTTAAGAACTATTTTCAAAGTGTCATTTACAGTGGCTTTTATTAAGCAACTCCAAATATTCAATCATGTTGAGAACTCCACGTATGTAGCAGGTTTACTCAAATTAATAGTAATGCATTTGACCAGGCCATAGGCTTCAATTTGTGCAGTTCTAATCATTTTAACCAAGCCATACAACAGTAATTAGAGCTTCATATTGAGCTCCACAAGGCTTGAGCCAATCTAATTGAGTTGAGCAACTACACTCAATTGAATATTCCTAATTGCAACATGTTATAGCAACCTCTTGAAGGAGATGAAGACTACATGTACAAAAGGGAACAGCTAAGCTTCATCCTAGACTCTACTCTAGCTGAGTGCCAAACAAGCCTAACAACTCACGTATGAAGTCTAAAAAGGAGCAAACAATAGTAGTAGCAGCTAGATGTGGCCTAACTTGTTGAACGCTAGCTACAAGTTGATGAAGTCCTCAACTAATTAAGTAAAGAGTAGCAATCCAAAATAGATCGACCCCTGTTACAACTAGACCTGAGCTACTCATTGAAGAATTAAGCTTCTAATTTAATTGCAATATTAACTCTTGAAATATGATTGGTAGCTACCTGAGTTCTTTCTAAAGCAAATCTAGCATATCACAAACCAAGCTCCTAACTCAGGCTACTCTAGCAAAATTGCAATTGAATAACAACAGCAGCTTGTAGTTAAGTTCTTAACTTAGGACAGCAACAAACCATAATCCCAATTAAGACCATGGTTGTGTTAGTAGGCTCATCTCTTTGGAACTAATTGTGAAGTTGATTTGCAAATAAAGAGCTAAATAGAGCACTGGTCTCACAATTTCTATTCCTAACCAAAGTAGAATAGCAAGCTCCTAGCTTAATCATCACTATAGTTGGAGTCTAGCATGAACCCTATTCATTTTTCTTTATTGAGCTGAGTTAGAAGAACTTCATTGTCACATTTTTTTTTTATTACAGGTTGTGTACTTTGGTTTTCAGTAGCTGGACTTAGTTGAATAAGAGCAGAATATAGTCTTAAATAGAGTAGTTCCCTATGTGTGACAGTAGTTGTAAACTCTAAGACCGAGAGCTACTTGAATGTAACAGTAACTAACGAGAACTTAAACTCCAATTGAGAAAATTTTACAGTAGTTTCGTAGATATGTACTACATAAAATTTTAGCAGCTGTCATCAATTGAACAACGCTAAGTCATGACCCAGAATAGCAAGGATGGCTTCACTCAATCACCAATAGTAGCTATGCCTTTGTTTGAAGGATAAATTACAGCTACTAGTTTGAAAAATCAAAAGCAAGCCATAGGTTTTCCTTGATGATAAAGTGCAGCATACCTCTAATGTGAAAGGAGTAGACATAATTTTGAGGATGCCTAAAGTGATCTAAATTTATTGAGAAGAGTTGAATTACATCCGCTCAACTTTTAGGATAAAATAGACTACAATTATGGAAGAAAACATATATCATGTTATTCTTATTATTGAGTTAAGCGTCTAGAAGTTGATTTTAACTAATTTTATTTCAAGGCATAGAATTCCCTTGTAGTAGCTTATTCAAGTGGAACTAATAGCCTAAAGTGCAGTAGCTGTGTACCAAAGTGAGAAACATGCTGAGCTCCATACAAGCACTCTATGACATCTAAGCAACAATAGCTAGCTTAAACTTTAACTGAATCAAGAGTTAGGCCAACAAAGCTTGAATAAAGAAGTTATGAAGCCAGCAGAGAAGCAGCTGAATCTTGGCAAACAATAGCAGCTCGTGACAGCAGTTGCAAAGAGTAGAGAAGTGCAGCAATTGGTTGAGAGCTCCTTAATAGCAATAACCAAATAGCCCCTATGTCGAGCCATCTACACGCGTACTAGTGAGATCTCAGCAGCTATGGCACTTTAACATCGGCAGTAGTTCATGACAGCCATACAACTAGCATCAAGCCGAAACAGAGTAAATTCTACAGTACAGAGCCCAGCTTCACTTGTTGACAGCAGTAGCAAACTCCACGCAATAAGACATGGATAATAGTCTTTTACTAAATAGTAGCCGAAGATGAAAAAAGAAGAGAATACAGTAGCCAAATATAGAGAGAGTTGAGATAGTAACTTAGGGATAGTTTAATCTTAAAGAGCAGAATTTTAACTTTGTGTTTATTTTATTAATTTGATTATGTTTTGTTTCATTTCAAGACTTTAAATCATTTTATTCTAACTCACTAGGGTTCCAAATGAATCACAATATGTCGATTTTATATTGGGTGTTGAAATTGAATATACCAATTAAGTTGTTTTCTTTTCCTTATTATTTCAATTTTATATATATCTTGATTTATTTAGGGTTTGCAATGAGATATTGTACTTAGTTTTTTTGGGGTTTGAATTGATAGATTTAATGAGTTGATGTGTTTTATGTATTATTCCGATATCGATTTTGAGTATTTAGATATTTTTTTTATTATGTTTATTGTCTAACTATTTAGTACTTAGCCATTATTTTTTAGCTAAATAGAGTTATAGGATATCTGAGAGGGTTTTGATAACTTGTGGTGAACATTACTTGAATTTTTGAAAAAGCTTGTTATATAGATATGCAGGTTTTAATTAAATTTATGAACTCACATACTTAATGCAGTTGGAAATATGGTTTGGGTCATAAGGACATACTTAAACTATATTTCTAGTTAAAATAATAATTTCTGTGTAAGCGGATTATTATTTATCTGATAATTATAGATAAATTGCCTTAGCGGGTGAATTTATACTATAATTAGAATTTCTCCACTTCGGAAGGTAGGCAAGTTTTAGTGAGTTTAGTTAAATCCCTTTTAGTTAATTTCAAATATCAATTTAAGGCATTACATCAATTCAAATGAGAATAGATTTATAAATCTCAGTTTGATCTTTTTATCTTCTAAACCCAGGACCTTCATAGTGTAGTTATGACATTTGATTTAGTGTTTACCTTATTATTTAATTTTCACTCATTTTTAGTTTAATTATCGATAGTTTAGCTTAGGGAAAAACTCAAATAATTTAGTACTTAGCCCCTAGCTCCTAGCTCCTTACTCCTTGTAGATTATGATCTTGACTCACCGTTTGTACTACTACTATGATCTGATACACTTGTTGGTTTACACACTCATGTTTTCGGCGAGTCAAGTTTTTGGCATTGTTATTGGGGAGCTTCGACTTTGCTAATATTATATTAATAGTTAATCTCTTAGATTAGGCCTCTTTTTATTTTCATTTTTACATTTACTTGTATTAGTTTATCTTAGTAATAATCTCGTTATTTTATTTGATTTCATATTCCTTAGCTAGTGGCTTTATTCTTGATAGTTAATTTAGTGAAATTTTGGTGTATTTCTTTTAATTTTCATTGCTTACTAATTAGCTTCTTGTGCTAGTCATTTAGTTATTGTTTGTTGACTTCTCCTTTTGTTAGTTGCATTTTATATAGAAAAACCAAAAAATTTTGAGCTTCATTTCATTGTTGTGTTACTCATGTTATATATATCTTTATTAGTAGAATCATGCTTTGACTTGTTATTTTGCTCTTAGTGAGAATAGTAGTGTACTCTAGTTTGTAAAGGTTTTATCTTTCTAGCATTTTGGGATCTTTGTTTATGTTTATGATTTTGAGTATGATTGTTGTTGATTTGTGTTTTATGCATTTTTCGCATTGTAATTGTAATTGTTTACCATAGTTTGTTGCTCTAGATTTCAATTAAATTGGGTTAATTTAGCTTCTTGATAGCTTAGACCTTTAATTTTGTATTGATTTTGCTATTTCTGTGATTTTCTCCTTTTATATTTTGCAGAGAAAAACAAAAATTCTAACCTTGTTTTATCATCGTGTTTCTTATGTTTTATATATCTTTCTTGTACGTATTATGTTTTCACTTATCACTTTTGATATTAGAGTGGTGATAGTTTACTTTAGTGTGTAAAGTTTCAAACTTTCTACATTTTAGGAATCATCTTTTAGAGATTTTAGTCAGTTTAGTTTCTAAAGATCTGAAATTTTTGAAAAATCCATAAAAAGTTGAAAAATATTTGAGAAAAGCAAAAAGATTCTTCTCTTAGACCTTGCTAATATATGTTTGGTGAAAGGGTACTTGATTTGAATTTTCTATTTGATCTTGAGATTGAACAAACCTTTCATTGACGTTTGAGAGAAACAAGAGCAAATCTTAAGCAATTAAGAGTCATGGAAAGTAATGGGAATGGAGATGATTATAATATGGATGATAATAATGAGCAAAATGCGTAGATCGTAAGTGGAAATAAGAATGCAAGACCACTATAGGAGTACTTCATGCCTATCGTTAAGGGAGTCACATCGGTTATTACGTAGCCTACAATTCAAGTAAACAATTTTAAGTTAAAGCCCGTATTGATTCAAATGGTGCAGGTAAATCAATTTGGTGGGAGACCTTTGGAAGAATCATATGATCACTTGATGAATTTCTTGTAGATTTGTACTACACTTAAGAGTAATGGAGTCTCTGATTATGCCATTCACCTTTGCCTATTTCCTTTTTCTCTTAGGGATAAAGCGAGGAGTTGGTTGAATTCATTACTTACACAATTAGTGACTACTTGAGATCAATTGGCATAGTTCTTGGCAAAATTCTTTCCACTTAACAAGATCGCTCAATTTTGAAATGAGATCAATGCTTTTTGCCAATATGAAGGAGAAACATTTTATGAGGTTTGGGAGCAACTCAAGGAGTTGCTTAGGTGTTGTCCTTACCGTGGCATACACTTATCGTCTTTGGTTTACATTTTTTATAATTCATTGGGTGACCAGTTGAGGATTATTATTAATGTCGCTTTAAGAGGTTGTTTGATGAGAAAGAACAGTGAGTAAGTGTATGGACCCTTTGAAGAAATGGCTATGAACTCTTCAACTGGCATAGTGAAAGGATGAGACCAAGGCAAGTGGCTGCTATGAATGAATTAGAAACAGTTGCTAAGCTTCAAGCACAAATAGTGGCTCTTACAGCTTAGATGAGTAAGATGCAGCCTTTGAAAAGCCCAAGCCCATGTTTTGGTCCAGTTAAGGATGGTATATCTTATGGGGGTCCTCCTATGTGTTTTTTGGAGTCTTCGATGGGGAATTCCTTTGCTCCTTATGTAAGCTCAAGCATGGAACAAGTCAACTTTGTGAACAAGTTTGATTAGGGAGCAAGGAATTGAAATCCCTATTCAAACACTTACAATCCAGGATGAAGAGATCACCTAAATCTAGGTTAGAAAGATAGGAATGCTCATAAAGCACCTTAGTTGTTCAACAACAAACAATTCAACAAAAAGAGAAAGAAAAAAAGGATACCATAACTCTTTTTCTCTTGTCATTTACTCAAAGGCCGTTCTACCAATAAAATTGGAACTCTCCAACATCAGAATCCAGTCCTTCGACGCACTTGAGAATGAGTCTGATAAGTGTAAATTTTATATATTTCATCTCAACTTTATAGTACACTAATGTATATGTTTTTATACTTTTGATAAGAAATAGTGTAGATTTAGAAAATACACACAAATTATTTCAAGTTTATGCATGTTATGGAAAAGGGATAAAGAGCCTATTGTGAGATACAAGCATTGGATTGGATAGATGAAAATATAGCCCATATGTGAAATTTAGAATCAGGCCATATATCTCATTGGGAAATACAAATCATGCCGTACCGAATTGAAGGCCATCCAATGCCATGCAGTTTGTGGAATTAATGAATCGGAAGTCCACGTACCATAAATTGAAGTTGTGAAGCCTACATGTTGAGTCCATTGAAGCCATGTTCCAGCTCTATAAGATTCAAATTCTCATAATGGAATTTTCTAAGGCCAGCACATGAATTGAAGGTCCAGTTCATAATCCAACATCATGCAATTGGAAGTTCACAAAATTTAATAGATTGGAAATGCCTACAAGCAATTAATAATTGAATTTTGCTTGGCCCATTCCAACGTCCAAATTGAAGTCTATGATGTTGAAGGTTTGAACACAAAAGTAAAGTCGACCAAAAGGGAAAAGATATATTCACATTCATGCTTTTTTTTTTTTTTTTTTTACAGAGTTACAAGAGAGAGATGAAGGATTCTTTTAGTTTTTAGGTTTTATATTTTCTTTAGCTTCTATAGTCGCGAGGAGATTGAAAATTTTCTTTTTCTTCCAATTTTCCATAATCACAGAAGTTGAAGATAAATTTTAGGGTTGATCACAAGGGTACAAAAGATTCAAGGGAAGATCGAATTGGAAATTAGATTTGCAATCCAAGAATTATGACTGGGTTTTCTAATCCTTTTTGCTTTCAAGATTTATTATGTTTCTTGAATTTTTTGTGTAATTTTTATTTTTGCTATGAACTAAATTAGATTTAATGGGATTTTAACATTGTTTAATGATATAATTGAAGTATGATTTTATTATATGATAGTATTTAATTAATTGTGATTTTCATCATCCCGTTTTCATGATTCATGAGTTTATTGCTTGGCCAACGATATGCTTATGAATAGAACTCGAAAAACTTGAAAGGGAATTGATGATTCATATGAATTCAAATTAAAATTGATTTAATTGTTGTTATGGACACATGTGCTTTAGGTTAATTTTAGGATTCACATGCTTAGTGCAATTGATATTAAATATGCATAACTTTTGATATCAATTAAAGTAGTAATATTTGTGAGAGGAATTTATTACTTGATAATTATAGATAAACCATTTGAAAGGGGCATTTCTACTATAATTATGATAATATCAACTTGAAGGGGAAGTAAATCTTTGTGAATTTGATGAAAAGCTAATTAATTAATGCTAATATATCTTAAAAGCATATGTTAATTAATCAGATGATTGCATAGTTAGAATCTCGTACTATTAGTGAATTCTTTCCTTGTGATGTTGATAGTTTATTTTTATTAGATAATTTGTGTTTGTAGTCAATTAGTTCTTTTTATTTTAATTTGTTTTGTTATTGTGTTTTGATTGCCTAGATAAGAAAAGAATGGAAATAATTTAATACTTAGCTTTCAGTCCCTGAAAATGACTTGGTTTCACCAGTTATTTTTACTATAGTGTATAGCCCAATTCACTTGCCTGAGTGCTTTTATTAGAAAAATATATCTTTTAAAAGAAATTCTACACATCATAGTCCATCTTATTGGCCAGCATAGACGTTATAGAAGAGATGCGAGACCTCACAGTCGCCTATGTAGCTACTTATCAGTACAAGGCGGCTCAATATTATGACAAAAGGGTCAAGCATAAATAATTCAATGTAGGGGACTTAGTCTGTAGAAGGTTGCAAGCTACTGGTTCATGTGAAGGCTAAGGAAAGCTAGCTCCTAATTGAGAAGACTCAGTTAGGATCGGAGAGAAATTAGGGAACGAAGTAAGTTGGCAGATGGCTCACCAATGAGCTCATATCTCAGACGTGGAATGCTAACAATCATAGGTTATATTCTAAGTAGGCTTATGCACTTTGTTCTTGTATATTTTCAAAAGGTTAATGAAAGGATGATCATGATCTAAGCTTTTATCCCTTTTATTTGAGTATTTCATTTTATTTTTTTAGTCTTAGCCTATGATGGGTGAACAGACAACTTACTAGTCAAATCATTCCAAAGAATTTTGATCTCTATGCCTTTGATATAAACAAGGCAAGTCTAGGACAGGTCATAAGAACCCATAACTTATCTTGTTCCCTAAATAGGATCCTCAGACCTGTCCCAAAACTCTAAGGTTTTTAGCTTCATACCTAAAATCTGTCTTGCTATTCTAATTGGGTACCCGTTTTTCGACCTGTGACACCCATTTATTTATTATTATTTTTCTTTCAAAGAACTATTTTTCACTTCATTATTTATTACATAAGAAATTGATTTGCATTATTTATATTTATAAAAATTTGGGTAATATAATAATGACATATTAAAGGAGAAGCCATAAAAACATACCATACTTCATCTACAATATATTTATAGAATACCAAAACACGAAACACCATGTAAACATACTAATTACATTGTCAATAAAGTAAAAAAACAATCCAACATACAAGAAGACATAAATTGTCAAAGAGCACTACAACAACAACAATAGCAACAACAACATACATGATAATAATAATTGAAAATTTGTAGAATAAAATAAAGTCTTTCATTACATAATTCTTCCAACTCTTTGCAACCTTAGTATTTTTAGACTTCACATATCGTCTTTTGTCTCAAATTCCATTATCTCCATATCAACAAAGAAGGAAAGTTCTATGAAATACATTAGGAAATAGGTAATAGAAATTGTTTTCATAAATAAAGAAAGTTAATATTATGTAATAAAAACAGTTACCTCCTTGATCTTTTGATAACCAACTTTACACATTAATGTCTCAATTGTATTTGGATTGAGTCAACTTCTCTACAAGCTAATTACTCGTGTACTAATACTAAATGCAGATTCAGAAGCAACTATTGATACATAAATAGCTAAAAAATCCTTAGCTATTTCTTGCAATGTAGAATATTTAATTCTATTTAATTTCCATAAAGGATATCGAAATCATCACTCCAAGGCAATATAAGTTTTTCTAAGTAATGGTCCAACCCTGACTTTCACCTAGCCATCCTTATTGTATTTGGCGCTTAAGTGTTGCAATAGGCTTGCTTTCATCGAATTATTGGAAGTACTATTGCCACTTGCTAAAGGAGTTAAATAAGAACTACTTTCTACACTCCTATTAAGGTGAGATTTATGTTTTCATTGGTACTCTTGAAGCAAGTTATAACAAGTGTTCTTAATACATTATATCTTTATAAGTATTCCCTCCATACATAGTGGGAAGCATAAAGTCCATACCCTTCATCTTCAAATGTGGATCTAAAATAATATAAATAGCCATAATAATATATACATTGCCCTAGTACTTTTCAAACTTCTCAAACATCCTGTCAGCCATTATACTAATATTAACATAAAAAGAATTCTTCCATACAATCAATGCTTCCCTAATTTCGAATACCTTCACAAAGTAATAATTTGTAATTGGATATTTAGTACCAAAGAAAAGATTAGTTACCTTATAAAAGATAACAAATTTCTCGTAAATCTCTTTTGCCATCTCTTAATCATCATTTGTTAGAAGGCATTTATAGTATCTATTCATATAATGAAATTTGTAAAACACTTCTTTATATCCACTTGCTATCATGAGCATATTATAAGTGAAATTTCATCGAGTTTTACAATCTAAATATAACTTTCTTCCATATGAAACATCTAACTACCTATATGCCTCTTCAAACTTCTTTACTAGGGATGATGTCATTGACCAAAATGCAACAATATTACATATCTGCCCTATTACTTTTTCTATGATAGCTACGCCCTCCTTAATAATCAAATTCAAAATATGTGCACATTACATATAAAGTACCTTACATTTAAGTTGTGGTAATGGCATCATTAGTTGAACAATTATCTACCGTCATTGTAGATAATTTTCTATCTAAATTCCAAGACAACAGAGAATTGAACAAGCAATCAACAAGAACCTCATTTGTGTACAGGTTTAGAACATATAAAAAATTGCATAAAAATATAAATATGGTTCAATAAAAGTGTAAATTCCACAAATAAAATTAGAAGAAGTAAAGAAACTTACTTTAAAAGTCTACTTTAGAGCATCCAATTACTGTCAATAAATTGTGCTACCATAGTCATGTATCCTTTTGTCTAACAAGATATCCACATATAAATTATTATTGCAACTCGAGAATTAATTCCTTTCAACAATGCACTCAATTTTCCTTTTCCCCATGGTAGTTGCTCATAATCTCTTTTCTCAAGGTATTGCAACTCATGTGGTTGAAAAGAGATTGAATACGATTAAGAAAATCCTTAAAACACTCATGCTCAACCATGGAAATAGGATTCTTGTGGACAACTATTGCCATGAAAATTTTTTCCTCACAATTTCTTGGTGAAAGAAATAATTTTCTATTGATAAACCATTGAGTCCAATCTTACTCTCACCTTGTTTTTTTCTTAATTGACAAAAGACATTTCTTTATGTCTTATTTTTTTGCATTGCAAGCACTTTGCAAATGGTAATGCAAATGTATTCCATTTGCACTAACTGCTTTCAATTTTTTATTACAATGATTATATATTGTGACTTCCTCCCCAATGATTATTTTATCATTCTATACAATAGAAGTCAACCTACACTTATTCGTATGTTTGCTTTACCCAACATTGCTTGCTACTTAAGAATTTGATATACTTGTTGATTTTCTTAATGATACTTCCTTTTTAGATTTGGATATTAAAATTGGACTTTCTTTATGATCATTGGCATTTATACCCATGTTCATCTCAATCTTAGTTTATCATCTATATTTATATTCCCTACGTTGCATAAAAGAGAGTGTTCAGAATATATAATGCTAAAAAGATTGTTAACAAGACAAGAAGATACAAATTTATAGGCTATAACAATCTTGGACGATAGGATTTTCATGCTTATATATAATAAGGAGAGTTAAGGCTACACCAAAATTACTTAATGATTTTTCAACCAAGAGAAAGTCAAAATTACTCAATTGTTTTTTTTTTTTTTTCTTGAAGAGGTTAACATTAGTCTAAGCTACATAATCACACATATTTATGCTTTCAGTTGAAACAAATAAAATATATTATAAATATATTCAACCAAGCACAACCAATAGACCTTTGAATATGCACTAAGTCTAGTGCACTATGGATGTTGGTCATAAAACATAAGACCCTAAACTTAACTAAAAGCAGATTTGAGCTAATAAGGAGACATAAAACATAAGCAAACCTTGTATATGTAGGAGTAAATTGTAATAATTGAGACCTAAGTCATGTTACATAAGGACACCTAAGTAAGATAAAAGGTTAATTGGTTCATAGTGGCAATAATTCAAAACTACATCTCGATTACTAGTTTTATTTATTTTTTTTTTTTACACACTATAAAACCAACTGGACATGGCTTTAACTTGGAAAAAATATATATGTACAAAGTCAAAGAAGGTGTTGCGAATCGTGACAAAAAAAATAGATGAAGCCGGTTGCTGGTGGGTCCAAGCTTATCGAAAGCTCGAAAAAGGAAGTGATGGGGAATGTGCAAAAAGACAAGATGCAAATGAAAAGAGTAAGCAAAAAATTACGAATAGCTCTAAAGAAAATGATGCACAGCCGAAACTTCTAAGGACTCATAGCACAACTCGATATGACATATGAGATGGTTTGGTGAGGTTACTCACCACTTAGCCTTACTTAAGGGTTAGGATAAGAGTGCAATGAGTGTAAACAAAATGGTGTTTACAAATGACAAAATGTTAAGTGTATTTGATGTTCAATTTGCCTCTACATCTATAGATACAAGGGTATTTATACTCATAAATTAAGGTAACTTGCCTAAAAGGGAAAAGATAAAAATGGCATTTCCTAAGGAAATAATGTACATGAGACAAAAGGATAACAATGAATATTCAAGAAAAACAATCATTAGTATAACGAATCCTACACATGATTCTATATATGTAGCTATGCTATATTAGTGAGACTATTGGAAGATGCGGACAAAAGTACAATCAACTTGTTTATTCAAGCAGGGGTGACTTAGTTAATCTGGCGTCTCTCTCTCAGCATCTCAACTAGGGTGATGCTGAATAAGTAATTGGCCAGGCATGAATTAGAATGGGGATTAGTTGTTCTCTTGGCCTTCTACTTCTTGGCATATTATCTGCGAGAAATAGGTAGTCATCTAGCTCAGCATACAGAACGTATTGGAGAGGACATACTCGGTCTCGATAGGAATCGGTTGGAATAGGAGAATCCATCTTGCCAGGCCTTCCAGTCTTCAGGCTTGGTTACTGGTCAAAGGCCCTATAGCCTAATTCCCATCATTCTTTCCAGGTTAATTTAGATTTAGGATAAAATCCAAATGATCTTTGGTTAGCTCTTTGTTAGGATGATAAGGATTGAGGTTGGCAATATTGTAAGTGTTATCATTGATTTTCTAGAGAATCCTGAAGGGTCCTTCAGCTCTTATAAATAATTTATTCCTCCTTTTGCTTGGAAACTATTTCTTGCTGAGGTGCAGCCATACCAGGTTTTCTTGTTAGAATCGTTTAGCCGCCCTACCCTTAGTCTTCTCTTGTATTCTTCTAGCAGCTTAGTCGATGTGCCAAGCGACTTTAATGTAAATGTGTTGAAGAAGTCATGCTTTAGCCTTCATGTCAGGGTCCTCTTATGCGAGTACAAGTATAAGGGTATGATGAAGGGGTAACTCGGGATTGAAACCACAGATCACTTTGAAGGGAGTTTGCTTAGTGGTGTCATGCATTATTCGGTTGTAAGCCAACTCAACTACTAGTAAGCAGGCGTCTCAATCAGCCAAGTTTTTACCCATTGTAGCTTAGAGCATGACCCTAAAAGGCGATTAACCACCTCTGTTTAGCCGTCAGTTTGGGGGTGACAAGAAGTACTGAACAGTAGTTTAGTCCCCATCTGATGCTACAAGGTCCTCCAGAAATGGCCTAAAAACTTTGGGTCCCTATCAGAGACTACACCCCTTAACATGCTATGTAACTGCACAATCTCCTATAAGAAAAGAGCAGCAATGGTCAAAGTATCGTTAATTTTAGAGTAGGGCACAAAGTGTGCCATTTTTCTTAACTGATCCATGACAACTATTTTAAAATCTTTGCCTTGGGTAGTTCGTGGTAGTCTAAAAATAAAGTTTATGCTCAATTCAATCCTTGGCTTTATCAAAACAGGAAAATGTATTGCTTTCTCTTACTCGGCTTAGCACTTAGCCCTTTTGCACACAGTATAGCTTTCGATAACTCAGTGCTCATCTCTCCTCATTCTCGGCTAGAAGAATCAACTATTCAACATTTTATAGGTCCTTTTTCTCAAAAATGTCTGGAGAGTCCTCCACTATGAGCTTCCCTAATCAATAACTCCCTCAGGGAATAAGTTGGCATGCATAATTTTTCACTTCGGAACAAGTAGCCACCTTCCACACGACATTCGTCCATCGTTCTTCTATTGACGCACCATGAAATTATGTATCCAAAATGTGGATTTTTAGAATACTATTATTTGATACTTACAAACCCAAATAACTTGTTCTACAGTTTAGTTAAAAGCATATGTCTCTTTGAAAAAGCATTTGCAACTACATTTCTCTTTACCTACTTATATTTTATCATAAAATTGAATCCTTCAAGGAATTCAACCTATCTCAGTTGCTGCTTCGATAACTTGGTTTAACTTTGGAAGTATGTTAGTGGCTCATGGTCAGTATATATGATAAATTTTCTTTATAGTAAGTAATGCTGCCATACTTATAGTGCTCGGATCAACACTGAGAGTTCCTTGTCATACACAAAGTAATTTAGTTGTGGTCCTCTAAGCTTCTCACTATAAAAGGCAATTGGTCGGCTTTCCTACAATAGGATAGTGCTTATTCTAATGCTTAATGCATCGTATTCCAGCTCAAACATTTTCTTGAAGTTAGGTAGAACTACTATCAGGGCGAAGGTTAATATTTCTTTTATCTCAATAAAGCTCCTCTCTTCCCTTTCTCCTCATCGGAAGTTGGTGTTTTTCTTTATTAGCTTAGTAAGTGGCATGGTGAGGGTGCTGAAATTCTTGATGAATCGTCTATAGAATGAAGCTAGTCCATCGAAAATTCTCATGTCGACGTAAGTAGTAAGAGTCGACTACTCTATAATTACTCGGATCTTCTCGCCATTTACTTGTAAGCTTCCTCCATTGATTACATAGCCCAAGAATATCACTTCCTTCTAGTAAAAGTAACACTTCTTGAGATTGTTGAATAATCTATCGACATGGAGGATATCCAATATGGCTTGGAGATGTTTACAGTAACTCGGCATGTCAGCACTATAGACAAGGATGTCGTCAAAATACACCACAACGTACTTCCCTATAAGATATCTCAACACATAGTTCATTAGTCTCATGAAAGTGCTCGGGGCATTCGATAAGGCGAACAGCATGGCCATCCACTCATAAAGTCTATGTCAAGATTTAAATGCGGTTTTTTACTCATCTCTTGGCCTCATGCGAATCTAATGGTCACCAAACTTTAGATCAATCTTGTTGAAGATCTTGGCTCCAATCAGCTCATCCAGCATGTCCTCTAATCTAGGGATGGAATACCTATATTTGACTGTGATCTTGTTTACTGCTTGGTTATCAATATATATCCTCCAAGTTTTATCTTTTTTCGGTACTAAAAGCATCAATACATCGCAAGGGCTGAGACTTTCTCTAACATATCCTTTCTCTAGTAACTCATTGACTTGATGTTGGAGTTTAGAAGCTTACTTGGGATTCATCTGATAGGCTGACTTATTCGATAGCACAGTACTGGTACAAAGTCAATACAGTGCTTTTTGCCTTGAATTAGGGGTAACCCCTCAGGTAATTGTTCTGGGAATAGGTCAGCATACTTATTGAGCAACTCTTTGATTTCTTAGGTTAGTTCACCTCACTCCTTTATCTCTAATAGGCACTTGACAAACATAAGGGTTGGCTCATCAACATTGATGGCCTCTCAAAGCTCAACTCTACTCATCATTAGAGCCTTCTTTAATCTGCGAGGAAGCTTTTTTTTACAATTTATTAACTTTTCTCGGTGGCATCGGGTTCAGTGTGGTCTTTTGGTTATCCTTCTCAAACATGTACATATTCTTGTAGCCGTCATGGATAACTATTCTATTAAATAGCCATGGCCTACCTAGTAACATGTGAGAAGCATACATGGGTAGTGCATCACAAAAAATCTAGTTAGAGTAATTACCTAGAGTGATCAATAGTAGTATTTTTCAAGTGATATGTAGTGCTCCTTTCTTACTTAACTGGTGTAATTTGTACAACTTTAGATGTACAACAATTGGGAACTTCAATTTTGAAATAAGATCGACCAATGCCACATTGGTGCAACTTCCACTACTCATAATGAGGGCATGTACTTGATTATTCACCTTACAGGTAATTTGAAACAAATTCTCTCTTTGCTCTTCCTCTCGTGAGGGTTCCATGTTCATTGTGTATCAAACAATTGTGATAAGCTGATCTAAGTCCTCAACAAATACGCCATCTTCAATCAGTTTTTCCTTAGCAGTGAGCTCCTCCTCAGGTTCCTCATCTGTACTGTCTACCTCTAGCTTCAGGATATCTCCCTTAATCACCATAGTTCTTCAGTTCGGGCACCGAGTGGCCATATGTCCAAACCCTAGCTTGTCTTCTTACTTGATCTAGCTCATCTTCCTACTTAATCCTTACCCCACATCATCATCGAGTTGGCTTTTCTACTTAGCTCGGACACCTTCGGTACTCGACTAAGCTTGATGACTCATCTATTCAGGTCAGCTAGTCAGCATCTTAGTTGATACTAGGCTTCTTCTTTACCTTTCTACTTGCTGGGATATTCTAATGGCTTCATCTATTGTGGTAAATTGTTGGAGTTTTACAATGTCTCAAATGTCACCTCTCAACCCAATAATGAATGTAGAGACTATTTGAGCTGGTGGTTCCTCTACTTCACAACAGGTCATAATTTTTTGAAATTCTTGAACATCCTTGTCAATAGTTCAGTCTTCTTGTCTCTACTCTTTAAGTTGAGTGAAAGTATCCTACAGGTAAGTTTCCGGCACAAATTTATTTCTACATATTCTCTTCATTTTGGGCTAAGTATTAATCTCTTTATAGCCTTTACGTCTCCTCATCATCTAAAAATTCTTCCACTACATGGCAGCATATCCGAAGAACTCAACAATAGTAGTTCTCACTTTCTTGAAATCCTCGTACTGGTAATGTTAAAAAATATGCTCTACTCTTTTTTCCCATTCCAAATACTCATCAATACTCCTAGATCCATTGAAGCTTGAAATTCGAAGTTTCACATGGTTAAATGCTCTAGGGACTCTAGTTTACTTTTCTTTAAAATACTCTTCCTTGTCCTCTTCATCCAGTACTCTTAGGTTTATCCTTCGTCTTACTTGTCTACTTACCCCTACCTCGAACTAGTTGAGCTAGGTTCTGACCTCTAACAAGTTGAGTAGCTTATGGAGTATTTTGTGTGGCCTTAGTGGGTTGGCAAACTAATACATGAACATCTTGAGTTAAATCTACTAAGAGATTGGCTACCTCATCTAGTCTCTTATCAGTGCTTCTAAGAGTTTTTTGAAACTATTGGCCATGATGGACAACTTTACTATTGTCATCTCCCATACCAACATTCACACTTGGGTCAGTTGTATTTATAGACTCAAAGCTCAAATAAACACTTCGAGAAAGTAACAGCTAGTAAACATAGTAGTTATGATTAATACAGTAACTTACTTTGTTTTACATACGTAAAATAGAGTATAAACAGAACTTCAAAGACAAATGTCAACTCAAACAAAACCTCCTCTTTGATATCAAGATATTGTGAACCATGACCAATAATAGAAAAGGCTAGTTGCTGGCGGGTCTAAGCTTGCCAAAAGCTCAAAAAAGGAAGTGATGGGAAATGTGCAAAAGGACAAGATGCGAATAAAAAAAGTAAGCAAAAACTTAGGGATAGCTCTAGAGGATATGACGTACAACTGAAACTTCTGAGAACTCATGGTATAACTCGATATGATGTACGAGATGGTTCGACGAGGTTACTCGCAACCTAGCCTTGCTCAAAGGTTAGGGTAAGAGTAGAATGAGTGTAAACAAAATATTGTTTACAAATGACAAAATGTCAAGTGTATTGATGGTCAATCTACCTCTACAACTACAGATACAAGGGTATTTGTACTTATAAGTTAGGGCAATTTGCCCAAAAGGGAAAAGATAGAAATGACATTTCCTAAGGAAGTAATGTACAAGATACAAAAGGGTAAAAATGAATATTCAAGAAAAATAATCATTAGTGTAATGAATCCTATACATGATTCTGTACACGTAGTAATGCTATATTGGCGAGGCCATTGGAAGATGCAAACAAAAGTATAGTAGCTTGCTTGTCTAAGTAATGGTGACTTAGTCAGTCTGAAGCCCCAGATAATGCCAAGTAAGTAATTAGTCTTGGGTGAGAATGAGGATTGGCTATTTTCTTGGCCTTCCACTTCTCGACACACTATTGTAAGAAATCAGCAGTCATCTGGCTTAGCATGTAGAATATGTTGGCAAAGAGATACTCAGTCTTAGCAAGAGTTGACTAGAATAGAAGAATTCACCTTACTAGGCCTTCCAATCCTTGGGTTCCGCTGCCGATTAAAGGCTTGTAGTCTAATTCTCATAAGAAGGTTTCACTGGCAAATTATAATAGTCCCTTAAGGATAGATTAGATTACATGGCTCTTACCAATTCTCTTCTCCATGGCACAACTCCATTCCTATCATCACAAAATCAACACTATAACTTAATAGGAATCACATGAGAATTAAGGCAAGCAACATAATGGAAGTCAAATATGCACATAGTGTTTATCACATGAAATAACTTATATTAGAAAGGAAAAACTAAATGGGGAAATAATTATGGGAAAATAAAATTGGTATAAAGTAAACAAATTAGATTGTTTGATGTTAAAGACATCGCATAGAAGATAGGGGAAAAGTGATTGATATCATTTTCTAACATTCTGCAATCATGAAATTGAATGACCTCTTACAATCAAACCTACAAGAAGTAGAAAGACATGTAGGTTTGAACAAATTTGAAATGTACAGTTCACCAATACCACTACGACCAACTACAATTCGGATAAAAATTGAATGGGTAAAATTTGTAATACCAAAAAATCACATCTTGTTTTTTTTTTTAAATAAAGGCACAAATAAGAAAATACAAAGAACTAACCGGTGAGTCAAAGGATGCTAAATGTATGCGTTGATCAAGAGTTGGGTTTCGTTTTTCAAAGAGATGTAAGCAAGTGAACTGGAAAAGTTACAAGTTTTTATTTTTAAAAGAAAAAGAAGAAGACAGTAGAGATGTGAAGATAAAAGAGGCTGATGGAGATTAAAGATGGAACTAGGGTTAGGGATGTTGGATAGAAATAAATACTTTGCTTTTCATTTGATTTTTATTTAGTTAATATTACATTATTAATATATTATTAAATTCCAAAATTTGTCCTAAAACTCTATCAGGTAGTACCTTATAAAGTTTTTAGCAGGTTAAGCGAGTTAGATATCTTATTACAACTTGCTTGTTTACACCCCTATCTTCAGGCATCAAATAAGTTAGAATACCACCAACTTGCCCTTATGGGTAATCTTAATGGCATAGGCAATTCTTTTTTGTGATCGAGGAAATTCCCTACGTACTAGTTGGAATACCACCAACCCGGCTTATTAATTAACCTAAGCTATTAACTGCTTAATGATCCATCCAGAAGTGTAACCTTGAGTCTTCACTAAGTGACATGACTTAGCTAACAACAACTGAATTGTTCCAAATTTTTCTTAAGTCAAACATATGACAACGTATGGCAAAAGCATATTGTGACAAGAATAAGCAAATAATAATTGATGGATAACTAGAGTAATCATGTTCATTCATTTCTTCTAAGCACAAGGCAATAGGTAGGCATACTGACCTAAGTGCAGCAACAAGCTTTACAAATGTTCTTTACATATAAAAAATGAAAGAGATGAAAAGTACAAAAAGAAGTAACATGATAAGTACTCTTTAGTCCAAATAAGCCCACTTTGCTATGTTGGAGAAATCCAGTGCATCGATCTATTGTTTGGTAAGCTAATTTGTCAAAGCCAGATGAGAGATAGCTTCAGGAGGGAGAGGAGGAGTGTCACGCCCCGAAGCGGCAGAGTCGTAACAGCCCCGCCGTGTAAACCATCCTGAGATAGAAGTTGGCCTTACAACCGCTATCTTAGACCTGATCTACAAAAGGCATCCACAACTAACCCGCTTTGAAGTAGACAGTTTGTAATTTAAATAAATCATTTACCTATAAAAGTAAGGAATTATATATATGTTATAATTCAGTTATTGCAGTTAAAGTTTACAATATTTCTCTATAGTATTTTTTTATATCATTACATCATTCGGAAATGAAAAATAATAAAAACTTAGACCTTAAAAATATGTGTTTATTCTTCAATATTTTTCCTCACTCCTCAGGATCCAGCAGTTGCTAGCTTTAAAATAGTTGTTTGCCGCTTCTTAGCTAGCACCTGCACGACGTCTATAGGGATGTGAGCAACCACAGCTCAGTAAGTAGGGACGGAGGACTTAAAACTATACCAGAAACACAACAAGGTTTTCAATTACTTATTAGATGCAATGCATGTGCAAGCAAATTCCATCGCACGACGTTGTCCGGCCCGTCGTAAGATTAGAGAAATTGCGCTCGCTCTAATCCGGGTTGAGGAGTTGCCGTTAATGCAATAGCTCACGACCAAACCCAGGCTTGTGTAATGGAGACCTTGCTCCTCCCGCGACTACCTTCGAACCACTGTCTTCACCCTCGCCGCTATCTCCTCTCCTGTCACTTAGTTCGACTGAGGATGAAGAAGGGACCATTTTGCAATCCTGCGCTATCCCTTTTGAAGGGGTCAGTATTTGGCCGGAGAGTCCTAAGTTCCCCTAACGGGTTGCCATGCATGTCCGATTATGATTATTGGTCGGATATTTGATTAAGTCCAGTTTAGGGTGATCAATCCTTTCATACAATTCATACAATATATGCCAAAACAATAAACATAATCATAACATCACCCATAATCAAGCACATGCACACATTCAACTATCTAACAACCACAACCAAGCATAATCTTAAGCCCCCAAAATACAACATCGTATTAATCCCAACTTACCTCGACTCCTCGCTCATTCACTCTTGGACCGATTTGATCAGGCTATTGCCGATCATCCCTATAACACAAACGTGGTTTCAGCTTTTCATATAACTATTATAGGTTCATTTTATCCTATAACACTTATCGTTACGTTTTGTTTAGGGTTTAATATGCTTAATTATCTAGGTCTTACGTCTTTTACAATTATTTAGGTTTGAGGTTAGGTTCGGGTTCGGTTTTCACATCGATTTCTAAATTAGGTTATAGTTCGATTTCTAAGTAGTGTTTTATACTCTAACCCTAGAAATTCGTTTCAACCCATAATGTGAAATTAATCAAATTATTTCCCGATCTCCTAAATACCATCATTACCTCTAGTCAGTATTGTATTTCACCTGGTACACTTATATCCTTATTAGTGTACCAAATTCACTCCTAATGTGAGAAATTTTTACATTTTTCATATAATTACATAAATTCAAATTTCCTATCAGATTTATTGTACATTTTTATTATTATCACAATATCAATTTTTATTATAATATTTCCTATTTATTATATTTCCAATAATTACTTATTATGTATTATTATCTTTTATGTATATATTACACTTCTAATATTTATATCACTCTAATTATCATCTCTAAACATCAATTATTATTTCAAAATGTCTAAATTCATCCTAAATCAGATTTTACTCCTAATTACCCTAATTTACAAAATTAATTTAAAATGTACTATTTTTCTATATTACTTATTTACTACATAATTAACCTAATAATTACATCTAACACCCTAAATGCTACAAGTATCATTCTCTATCAGATTTCAACATCCCTAAACATCTACTTATTCACTAAGTCAGTAATTAATAATTTAATTACTTAATTAACTCCAAATTACCCAATTTTTCCATCATTTTAGGGCTAAAAATTAACTTAAAAATTTCAAAAATTATTTTTAAAAAAATGACTTCATAGCACTATTCTATATCACATGAGCATCCTACAAAAAAAAATTAAGCTCCAAACTACACTCCTAAGGTCATTTATTTCTAAACCGAAATGTGCTCGGTTTTGCATAATTTCTTAAGGATCATATATTACGGGGCATTTTTTCATCAAAATAATATTTTTCCTACAAACTACATACAAAAATATCGCCGAATAACAAAATTCATAATTTTCTAATCATATTTACTATTTTTAAAAAATTATACAAAATCGGGCTAGAAATCGGACTCACCGATTTGGGTGGCTCCGGCCACCGCCGGCCGCCGTGGCCTTGTCGTCCGGCCTAGGCGTTGCCACCACCGTGTGGTGGTGGTGGCCGTCTACTCCCAGCTCCTCGTCTGGTGTGGGTTCCCTTTGAAAGCCTTAATTGCACAGTTTTTCTAATTTTTTTTCTAAACCGAATTTTTCTCTCAATTTTCATCTCTCCCTAATTTTTTCTGATTTCTAACTGTCCAAATGAGTTCCTAAATTTTGCCTGCTATTTATAGGGCTTTAGAGGATTTATTGTGCATTAAATGGGACAAGACAATTGCCTTATCCCTTGATTTTTGGCTTTTATGTTGGCTTATTCTAATTGGCCGAATTTTTTCTTATTTTTTCCAGCTGCCACGACCCAATTCTGGATCATTCATGATTTTTCCTTATTTAATTATGAATTTTCTTTAAGTATTTTGTATTATTTTAGCACATTTCGCATATTTTAAGAAATTACGCGTATTTATATTTACATGTAAATTCATATATAGTACAAATAAATATTCCTAAATATTATTTAGGTTATTTTATAATTTTTAGTAGACATATAATTTATCTTTAGCGATTTGTTAAGTATAGGAATGCCTTTTACGCATTTTCGATAAATAACGAGTTATATACTTAAAATTTGAAAATTTTGTAGTCTCTTATTTTATTACTTATTTTCTTAAATTCAAACTTACGGGATCGGTTTAATAATATTTCTAGCTTTACTTTATAATTTAGGCTCGATCGGATCATTCAACCGATCGAAACCTCGGATTGCTTAGTTGTGGGGCTTACAAGGAGGATGAGTTTTTCTTTAGTCATTGCCTTCAATAGCTGATGTCACACCCCGAAGTAACTGAGTTATAAAAGTCTCGCTACATAAATCATTTTGAGATAAAAACTAGCCTTACGGTTGCTATCTCAAACCTAATTTATACAAGGTATTTATGACTAACCCGCTTTGAAGTAAACAATTTATAATTTAAACATGTTATTTACTTATAAATTTAGGCAAAATACATACTTATATTAAAATAATTTAGTATATTTATAAGATTTACCAATCTAGTCACAATTTACTTAAGTAATTTATAAATTAGTGCTAAAAGCTTTAAAATAAATCTAACTAGAGAGTGTACTTAGTCTTCTATTTACATCTTCACTCCTTAGGATCCTACAATTGTTAGCTTTAAGGTAAATGTAATATGCTTCCTAGCTAGCACCTGCAATAAATGTCTATAGGGATGTGAGCAACTACAGCTCAATAAGTTGGGATAGAGACTTCAAACCATATAGCAAACACAAACAGGGTTATTAACTAAATTATTAAGTGCAATGCTTGTTTAAATAAATGCCGTCGCACAACATTGTCTGGCCCGTTGTAAGATTAGAGAAATTGCACCCACTCTAATTCAGGTTGAGAAGGTTCTGTTAATACAATAACTCATAACCAAACTCAGGCTTGTGCAATGGAAACACAACTTCTCCTATGATTACCTTCGAACCATTGAATTTACCCTTACTGTAACCTCCTCACCTATTAGTTAGTTTGACTAAGGATAAATAAGGGAAAAATTATGCCATCTAGCGCTATCCTTTTCGAAGGGGTCAATATTTGGTCGGAGAATCTTAATGCCCCCTAATAAGTGGCTATACATGTTTGATTTAGAATTTATAAGTCAAATATTTGGTTAAGTTTATTTTAGGGTGATCAATCGTTTGATACAACTCACATAATATAAGTCAAAGTAACACATCAACATCATATCATCAGCTCAAAATAAGCACATGTGCATAGTTAACTATCAAACAAGTACAATTTCAAGTCTCCAAGTACTACAAATTAGTACTTCGAAATAAAACAATATATTAATCTCAACTTACCTAGACTCTTTGCTTGCTTACTCGAGGTGAAACTAGTACTGGCTATCGCCAAAAATCTTTATAATACAATTATTGTTTCAGTTTTCTACATAATTGTTATAGATTGACTTTATTCTACAATGCTTATCGTTATTTTTAGTTTAGGGTTTAATGTACCTAATTATCTAGGTTTTTGAGTCTTTTACAATTATTTTTTATTTGGGGTTAAGTTTGGGTTCATTTTTTGCATCGATTTCTAAATTAGGTTCTAGTTATGTTTCTAAGTACGTTTTTATATATGAATCTTAGAAACTCATTTTGACCTATAATGTGAAAGTAATTACATTACTTTTAATTATCCTAAATATCATAATTACTTCTAGTTAGTATTTTATTCTACCTTGTATACTTAAATCCTTATTAATATACCAAATTTACTCCCTATATGAGAAAATTTTACATATTTCATATAAACACCTAAATTTAAGTTTCCTATAGGATTTATTATATATTTTTATTAATATTAAAATATCAATTTTAACCTAATATTTTCCTACTCATTTATTTCTTATATTTACATATTATACATTATTACCTATTATGTAAATAATATACATATTTAATGTCCTATTGCTTCAAATATCAACTCCTAACATAAATTAACATTTCATAATGTCTAAATTCAAAATATCCTAATAATTATATCTAACACCCTAAATGTTACAAGTGTCATAATTAATCAAATTTAAATATCCTAAAACATATAATTATGTACTAAATTAGTAATTAACAATTTAATTACTTAATTAACTCCAATTTACTTATTGTATGCATCATTTTAAGACCTAAAAATTATCTAAAAATTTATAAAATTAATTTTTGAAAAAGGGCTTCATAGCATTATTCTATACCCCTAAGTAGTCTACATAAAAATTTTGAGCTCAAAACTACACTTCTAAGGTCATTTATTTCTAATTAGAACAAAGCTCGAGTTTGTACGGTTTCTTAATGATAGTATATTTATAGACATGAATTGATTAAAATGAAAATTTTTCATAAATATACATGCTAAAATATCCTAGAATAATATGTTTTATAATTTTCCAAACATTTTTTATATTTTTAACAATTTAAGCAAAATCAGGGAGAAATCGAAACTTACCGGAGTTGGTTGCTTCGACCATCGTCGGCCACTAAGGCCTTGTCGGCTGGCCTAAGCGCTGCCATCATTGTGTGGTGGTGGTGGCTATCTACTCGTAAGTGCTCGTCGGGTGTGGGTTCTCCTCTAAGACTCTACTCGTACAAATTTTTGTAATTTTTTTTGTAAACCTTAATTTTCTCTCAAATTTCAACCCTCTCAATTTCCTACAACTGCAAACATCCCAAATGAGCTTCTATATATTTTTTGGATATTTATAGAGGTGTGGGGAATTGTTGTGCATTAATTTGATCAGGTATTTGCTTTATCTTCTTTCAAATTATCTTTTCTATTATGTTAATTTGATTTGTTAATTCTTTTTCTTTCTTTCCTTAGCTGCCACAACATTAATTTAGATTATTCCTGATTTTTCTTGATTTTTCCTTAATTTTTCATGCATTTTCTTTAATTAATTAACCTTATTTTAGCATATTTTAAGTATTTGCGCGTATTTCTATCTGTATATAAATACATATATAGTAAAAATAAATAATCCTAAGTATTATTTAAGTTATTTTACGATCTTCAGTGTGTATATAATTTATTTCTACTAATTCGTTAGTTATTGGAATACATTTTACGCATTTCTGATAAATAATGAGTAATATACTTAAAATTTAAAAATTTTATGTTCTCTTATTTTATTATTTATTTTTTTAAATTCAAACTTATGGGGTCACTTTTATTAATAATCCTATCTTCATTATAACATTTAGGTTATATTAGATAATTTATCTGATTGCCCTAAATTCTACAATTGGATGTGAGCTTCTTGGATTTTCTGGATGGCCCCTCCTATGTTGAAACAAAGAGAGCTACGCAGGTCGCAAAACCGACTGTCAATAGAAATGTTCCTTTGCCTCTTCCTTCTAAAGTGTCTCTATGACACCTCACTCCAACTAAAGATTAGGATGACAGTTAAGACCCATCTAGGTTAGAGAAATAGGTTGGTAGAAGAAGTTTACCAATAACTGCTTCTTCAATTTATCTTTCGTAACAAGAAGGATGACCTTTCTAATCTCTAAGTTGGTGATATATTCCATATCACCAACTTACTTCTCTAACTCTTTTATTTTCCTTTCCAACTCTCCCTTTTACCTGGCTAGGCTCATCAGCAATTCCCAAGTCACCTTGTAATGCTGTACCTTTAGCTTCAACTTAGCCTTCACCTTAGTTAACTTTAAATTAAGCTCTCGATTGTAGGAGTTGAGCTTAGTCTTGGGCTTTCATTTTGGCTCTAGTACTTAACGAGTTTGGTGCTTGAATTTTGCTCCACCTCCAATTGCTTTTGGAGCTCAACGTTCTTACAAACAACCTTCTTATAGGCTTCCCCTTCCTCTTTTAGAAGCTTCTTTAGGTCACTTTAGCTTCCTTGGCTTTTTGTAACAAAGATTTATATTGGTCTTCCTTACATAAACAACGAAACTCTACTCCCTTATAATGGGTGTTTTTTGCTTCAAACTTTCCTTTCAAGCCTTTTACCTTTTACACGTTATGGTAAAAGTGCTTGAACCATTTGAACAGGAGGCCATTATACTGCAGTAATAAAAACAATGTCAACCACAACCCATTTAGATGTGAAAGGGTAATTGATAAACCTTGAAGTACATTGCTTACTTAATGACCTAGATTGCATAAGTGGCCTACAAAATCCAATGTATTTGGAAACTTCTACCAATCATTCTCTAATGCTACCTAAATTTGCTAGGGTATAGGAACCCAACATGGCTTAGTAACTGAGGTCCCGGTGGGAGAGGGTTACGTTCTTGGCATAGATGTTCCACATTGGCCGTAATGACTTGCCTTGTAGTAGCCTAACTCTAGGTTCATCGTCCTCAGGGAGTGGAGTGTTTCGAGAAGTATACATCACTTTGAACTTCTCAAGCACCTCCTTCACTCGAAGACACTATTTCATTTTATCTCAAAGGGCATCCCTCATCTGATTGAACACCTTATAAGAATGCGCCCAAAGAAGTTCAGTGACCCTTACCCTTCAGGCTTCGTTGGTGCTCTATTCCACCTCTAGTAGGGTGTAAAACTCTTTACAAGCCTTCTTCAACGACTACTTGGTGACTTTACGCTCTTCAATAGCCTTCCGCTTTAGACTTACCTAAGCTTAGCCAGCTGTAAGGTGAGTCACATCAATAATAGTAGAGGATGTTAGTGGCTCACATAAGCCTGTAGACAGCGGTTAGGTTGCTCTATGATGGGGGGAACTAGGAGGATGGCATCCAAAATCACTTACTTTACCTAACTCATCATAATAGCAATTTCTTGCTTGGTAGTACGAACCATTTCTAACATTGCCTACCTTTGGGGCTTCATCATAGCCTCCCTCCTCTTAAGGAGGTTGAATCCATTCAAAGATAGCCTCTCATCAACAAAAGAAACACAATAGTGAATACAGTAGTAATAAAAGTAATCTCTTTTAGCTTAATTGTATCAAGTATGGGCAAATAAGAACCCTTTTTCCTCATCATCGATGGTTGCAATGTTCCACTTCAAGCCCTCGACACAACGAAGGACTCAAATACGACAAGATGTAAAGTCAACACTCCTCGCCATTTCTTCAACGTGGCCTTTTCCATCCTTAGGAATGACTTACTGACTAGCCTAGTGAAGTACTTCTAGACAATGTAATTAGAGTTTTTTAGCTTACTATGCCTCAATCCCATGAAGTTGTTGATTTCCATTTATGCCTCGGTATCGCTTGAACTTAGCCTTTTCATCGCGTCAGTATGAATCAGAGGGGTCCATTGCATCTAAAAGTTGGCATCCTCAAGCAACTCTACAACAATGAACTTATCCTTCTAGTGCTATACAAACAAGTCCAGGCCAATAAATAATTTCCTCCTAGGTTGGTTCTATAGACGTATCCGTTCCTCTTATGATAATGACTTTTGTAGAAAATAATGCCTGAATAACCACAGCATCACCTGCATTACCAAGTACACATGCCTTGGAATGCCTTGATAATCCTCTAACCATTGGGAGTAATTTGTGCAAAGAAAAATCTGTGATAATTAAATAAATCCTTCTCAAATTCGCTGAAGGGGAGTGTTGTGCTGAATTCGAAGCACTTCTCGTACACACAAAAGTGCCTCCCTACCATTAACGTTATGCTCTCCTTAACGGCAAGCATACATAACTCCATGCTATTAGAAACCCCAATAATGTAATTCTTCTTATAACTTACATCCCCTAGCTTAAGGGTATTGCGGCAGATATTAGGAGAGGCATCATTACTCAACCTTGTATGTGAATTCACTATCTCCTTGTCATCTTGCCCATCATCTGGATAGACATCTTAAGTAAGAGTAGTGATTATGGATACTTTATCTATTTCCTCTTCTAAATCCTTCAAGGCCTCATTTTCCTCTTGTGCTGGTGTTGATGAAGCTTTGCTTACTGTCGTTAAAGGGGAACCAAGTTCTCCTTGCATCTTAGACTCAGACGAAGTGAGTATGTATTTACCTAAGCTTAACATCGTAATATCAAAGTTTGAAAGGTAGTGGAGTTAGAAGATTATTGAGAGAGAGTTTGCAAGTATGGGATGAATGCTTTAAAGCTAGAGAGAATGCTGAAGGTTGCAAAAGTGTCAATAATGTCAATCGTAAGGGAACTTATAGGCTTCGCATTTTGGGAAAACTATTGATGATTATCGGAAACCAAATCGATGTGACTTCCTACCATTTAGATATGTAAATGTGGTATTTGTTTAAAATAAATGGTTGAGATCCCCTTGATAGAATAGCTTTAATTGCATAAGGAAACTGCAACGATGCGACAACTGTTGTCATGACCTTAAGGGGGACCTAATAGAATTATCTAAAATTTTCATATCACTTGTGCACCTATATACAAAAATCGTTTTATAAGTTAGAGATTCCAAGACTCTAAATAATTAGTCACTAAGATTTTCGATTTTAATTAATTGACTATGGATATATGATATTTTATAATCTATTAAGATTGTAGAGAATTGGTATCCCTTACTAAATAATAAGATAAGGTAAGATGACTTTATAACTTACAAGAAATGCTAAATTATACATAATTCTAATATATAAATATTTTCTATATAAAATGTTTCTGTACTAGCTTTACACTCCTCAATTAACTTTAATAATATCATACATATCTTCAATTTGCACTCTACATTTGAGGTTTATCCTAGCCTAACTTAAATGAACTTAGCAAAAAAAATTATAAGGAAATCAACAAACCATAGCTTAGTGAGTTCGTTTCTTACCACTATTGTTTAAGTAAGTTATCAAACATTATTAGCATACATGCAATCTATCTATAAGCGAAATGAATGTATACATAACGAATGTAAGCAACACAACTATAAGAGTCCATAACTATGGAAGATGTAGATTTACGTCATCTACACATTAATTATCCTCTATATTTACTTGTACAAAGTACTTTACCTTAATCGCATGAGGTTGCCTAGGGGTATTATCCTTTTAACGACACTTAACTATTACCCTAATTGAGAAACAGTAATCAATATAGGTAGACCCCAACTAGGACCATCCATCGAACATATCTAAGGTTCCTTCGGCATAAAAAGTAAGTCCTCTTGCAGTTAATTGGAGATACTATGCTGACTTTGCCTTAACGATAAAATATCACTTACAAACATTACGAGCCCTCATAGAAATCATACAAAATATATTTAAGATTATAAAAAACATTTTGCAAAAATACTTTTCTAAAAAATATGTAAAGCTAGCACTTTTCACCAATATACCAATTGGGTCGTAGACATGCGATAAATATAACTAGTTATTTTAGTCGAATAGTTATATTTATCAATTTAAGAAAGTGATCATACAGGTGATAACACACAAAGCAATCAGTTATTCAACAAATAAGTAGTATCAACCAACAAGCAGCATACAAACAACAAGCAGTAAACAAATAGTAGATTATTAGAACTCCCTTACCTAGGTTAATACTCATTCTTTAAGTCTTTGGGATTTTCACTCGATAATTGAATACCTAAAAATTAATAAAACATATAGGGATTCTGGAAAGCTAAGTTACTTGGTTAACTAAATATCCATCATCATTTGCCTAGTTTCTCACTATAACTTAAATATAGTATAAATATAATTTAATTTAAATCTTTTACCTATTTTTCTTGGTTTTGTCTTAAATTTTCAATCATGTATAATTTTTTGTTTTAATTTCAATTTTTATAAACTTATGGTCGATTTTTATTATTTTTGAATGTATTTTTACGTAGTAAGGTCCGTTTTGGATATTATAACTTGCATTTTTTATTATGGTATAAAAATATTACGAATTTTATTATTTTGATTCAAATAATTATAAACCATTATTTTAAGCTTTTATTTATATATTTATGATTTAATAAATATATAAATTATATATTTTTTTAATTTTTTTATTTTTAGGTATATTTTATAAAAATTTACTTATTTTGCTATTTTTAAGGTTAAATACTTATTTAATACACTTTTTATTACTTTAACAATTTCCTAATTAATTAATTATTTTATTCTTATTATTATTATTATTATTATTATTAATTACGAATTTAATTAAAATTATAGGGTCTTGATATGGTAGCTTATGGGGGTTCCATGTGTTACTTTCATGAATTTTCCATATTTTTCCTAACTTTACTTAATATATATATATATATCTATTATTATATTTTATTAAATTTTTAAAATTAACCTAATTCTCTTTTCTTAAAACTACGCATACATATATATACATATTATATCACTTTATTTAATAAATTAGTATTTTAATATGTTGTACATATACTATTTAGGCATATGCACATACTTACACTGTACCATACTATTAGTATACGTATTTTTGTACCTATACATTCACTTGCATACTTTTTTTTTCTTATCTTATATATATATATATATATATATACACACATATGTAACTTTATAAACCTATATATAACATTCGTATATACATATATACTAAATAATACAAATAAATAAATATAACTACTATATATGCATATATATATATATATACATAATCTCTTTATACCATATACTTACATAATCAATTATAACATATATGCATACATAAATATATACTTCAGTATTTATATACATATATGAACACATACACATGATAAAATACTAACTTTTCATATAATCTTATTACATGTAGAAATAATTTTAATACAAAGAAAAGAATTTACAACATTAACTATATTATATAATCTCTAAATACACGTGTTTCTATAACATTTACATATATAACAAGAGTACATATAAATTAACAAAATAAATACATTAAACACTACTTAATTACTTCTTTTGATGTCTTGAAAAATTGTTGATTCCAAAAGCTTTTCTTCTTCTTCTTATAATTTGTTGATAAATAAGAAGGAAATTTGAGAAGTAAAGTAAATAGAAGAAGGAAAAGAGAGAGGAATTTTTAGTGGAAAAGAAAAGTGAAACACTTCCAATGTGATAAGTTGTAGCTGCCTAAAGTAAGAAAAGAATGTTAAAGTAGAAGAAAATGAAAAGAAAAGAAGAGATAAGATCTAATTAATGAACTTGGCATGTGGCTTATCTTTAGTTTGGCTTTATCTTCTTAAATAAACACATGCAGAAAACAAACCAAACAAAAAGCAACCGAAACATGGTTTTGGAATTGCAACATAGAAGTGAAAAGAAAGGGAAGAAAAAGGGAAACCAAAAAAAAAGGAGAAGGAAAATTTAAGTTGATTTTTTCAAATATAAAATTATAGAATTAATAATAATTACGAAATAATATTCATAATTTTATAAATTTTGTTAATTAAATTATTATTTGTTACGTTTATGATATGTAGGAGTTATTTTTATTCATTCGTTAACAATTTTAAGCGATTATGTATATTAGTCGATAATCGTATTTTATTATTTTATTATGGCTTTAATACTTTTAAGATATATTTATATATTTTATAAGCTTAGGGTTATAGTTTTAGAGTTTTGATTAAGTTTAAGTTTAATTTCTGGTATTTACCCGTACATAAGGTTTAGGGTTTTTATATATGATTAAGGTTTTAATCAAGATTTTTAAGGTTTTTTTCTTTCTTATTTATATTATGTTTGAGTTTAAAATTTTAATCAGTTTTAAATTTATTAGCTCTGTTAATTTAGGAAAGTCATCTACAGTACTACAGTTTGATTTTATACATAGATAACTAAATTTGCAAGGTGTATGGTTATCAAGTCACCATTGAAATGTGCACCAATACTTGAAATTTGAAAAGTCTGACTCTTTTTGACAAGCTTAACACATAACTCATCGCCTCCCATGATGGTGAGGTTTTTTATGCATTGGTTAGCTTAAATAATAAAACCTCATTCAACTCGGGCATAACTGCACATCACCTCAGACATTCAACCCTATACTATGCTCAATCGAGACAATCCTCTTACTCCATTTAAAGAGCTTGGCACTTGATTACCACATCAGTTTAGAGAAAGTAATGTCTGAACAGCTTAGTACATATAGGTATCCCATTTAGAGCAGGTCCCAAACCAAATACAGTGGCTTCTCAATCATCCCCACTAAGACAATATTTGATCAATCTAGTTCAGTTACCTTATCTACTACAACTCGATGACTACTCCAACTACCTTGTCTTGACAACCATCTCTAACATGGTTATGGAGCTCTTATAAGTAAGGTTAGCTCCAACATATGCTTTTAAAGAACCCATTCGACTTCCAATTCCCCTTGCCATCCTCCGACCTGTAACTTCATATTAAGACAGTCATAATTGGTATATGTTGATGGATAATGATCTAATACTGAGTCAACAATAGGATCCCTATATCTTAAGAACATAACGGCCAATACAATCTCCATTTCCCAAACTTAATGGATGTGTTAACATATAGATGTACTCTTAGATTCTCGTCAGCTCTACTTTATAAATAAGCACAGCTCACCAATGGTAAAGGCACCTTAACTCCCTTATGCATAATGCTTATGAACACTCCTATGCTCTTACTCTCATTTTTCAACTTCTACCAATTTAAATATCGAAGTGACCATATCTAACAATAACCCAATACCCTTCACTGTGTACTATTTTGCAAGCTCACTTGCAACTCTGTGTAGGTCCAATCCAACATAACTCTACTGAAAAAATTTTAATGATGATGGCTATATATTTTATTAATCAAATATAGTTGTTAAATATTATTATAATAATAATGTTAGGCATTTACAAAGACAAATTGCTCAAAATGTTAAATGGTGGAAGGCAATGTGAATAGCAATCTCTAGAGGAATTAGACAACAATGATGGAAAATATTAATATAAAATGAATTTCTTTTTCTTTTTCTTTTTTTTTTGAAATGGAAATCACTCTTGCTGAGTTTATATTCGATGTTTTATTGACGGACAACTATTACTGTTACCCATTGGTTGGCATCTTTGACATTAGCCAGCATTTCACATTAAAAGGCATTGGTAACAGCAGCATTTGAAGATTATTGTGATTATATTTGAAAATTTTAAACTTTGATCATAACAAATTGAAAAAAGAAGAGGCTTGAAAACAATTTCAGAGAAAGGAGGAAAAATTAGAGAGATATCTCAAACACAAGATGATTTACAAATACATCGAATTGGACATGATACAGCACAGCCTTTACCCATATAATTATTCATTAGGGCAGAAATAATAAAATAAATCTATTATTTGAAAGAAAATATTAACGGATGGCCAGACCAGAAAAGAATTTTCTTTTTCACTTTCCAAATACTTCTATTTTTATAAGTGTGCAATCAATCTTGTTCATATTGCGACTTTAGTTCGTAATAATACTACAAGAAATGTAAAATGCATTTAAATAATAGAAAGCATCTGAAAAATCGTAATTTATCATATTGTTTCATGAACATTTTTTTTTTTGAATTATCCATAGAATGGCTTAGAATTCATAACACTATAGTAGTTTATAAATCAACATAAATTTCCATTATAATTCTTGAAGCTCGTAATTTCAATCAAAAGTTTAAAGAAAAAAACATAAATTTGTAATGACACTATAAGTTTATTACTTTCATCATTATTAGTAATTTTCATATAAACTTTCTAATCTCAATTAAATTCTTAGTTATTCTTATATTCGTAAAAAATAACTTTTTTATACATAAAATAACTTTAGATGTTGTGAATCTGCATCCAAAGATCTAGAATGATACAAATAATAAATAATAGTAATCTTATTGAGAAAAATATTAGTAATTAACAAGTGATTAAACAATAGCTCTTTGTGTGACGAATAAGACAACAACTTATAAAAGCAATTAAGAGCCTAAATAATAACCATAAATAATGTACAGAAACGAAAATCATAAAAATATGTAGTAAGATTTTTTTTGAATAAAATAAAATGCTATTTCAAAAATTAAATTTCGAAATTAAAATATATAACTCTTTAAAAAAAAAAAAAGGCCTAATGAACAAACAAGCACATCTAAAGCCGCAACACAATTTTGGAATATATTCACGTTTTTCAAAATATATTGAAGCTACCTATAATATTTCTCGTCTACCTCAAGAGGAGGTGAATTGAGTTTTTGCACAAATTTTAATTGTTCTTTAATTTAGTCAAGATTAGCAAATAAAAGATATTAAAATAAAATAATAAATAATAAATAAATAATGCAAATATAGGAGGGGTTTATTAAAATATAATCTAGTCTATCTTATTAAAATAATCTAACCTGTTACTAAAACAATACGTCAATAGGATAAGTTATTTTAATAGGATGAATGGTATAAATTATATTTTATTGAATTAATGGCTTACTTTAACTAATGTTAAGGTAACACTATATTGTTAGCGTTATTGTAGAAAAATCCTAAAATATCATGTCAACCTTTTATATTAGTATATAATTACAATAGCTTTTTAAAGTTCATTTATTATCTAAATTGATCCATATTGACTTGTGAAATATATATTATATTCATAAAACCCTCAAATTTGATGATAATTTTGCTTAAAAAAATAATTCTCAATAAATATTTATATAGAAAATTGATTTAGTAGTACATTGGAGGAAAATTTTTTTAGTATCGACATTTTTTAAGAGTGTAAGGGTAGTATTTTACAAATTCAAATCTTTCTATTTGATAGTTTTTAGGGATTATCATTGTCATTTACCCTTATCTTCTTTTCTTTATAGTTATAATAGAGATAGTGCTTATGTAAAATTAGACTATATGTACATGTACATAGCATATATCTACTTATAATCACTAGTAAAGATGATTTTTTTTAAAAAAAAGTTTAACTTTTTTCTTTGTTATAAAAAAAAGAAATAAAAAACAAAACAGCAAGCTAAAGAACTCAAATACGAGGCTCTTCCTTTGTGCTCATTGTAAAAATGGAAAATTATTTCTTTCCATATAATGATATTGGTTTATAGGTATAATAGTTTTCTAAAGTTCATTTATTATCATCAAGGTTGTAGGAGGATATTAACATACAAATATAAAAAAAAGCTCGCTCTCCACATGCTCTCTATTGAGCAACCTTCTTCTCGCAAATACAACCATATCCAAAATCCGTCTTCTTTTTTCCTTCCTCATATTAGGTAAAAAACGCTTGAAATCTATTGAAGATTTATAATATGAAGTTTCCAATGAAACCAATGATCTTACATTCCAAAAAGAAATTCATCAAAATAATGAAAGTACATTCAAGCAATCTTTGAGTTCAAAAGAGCAAACAAAGTCTATTGAAGAGAATGCTCAAAATGGAAAAATGCAGAGGCCGTCTTATAGAGATACAATGATAAACAACATCCCAAATGCATATGCTACAAACTTCAGTTTGCATGAGCAAATAGAAGAAGATAAATTGAATAATATGGGGGGAGTATTCTTCTTTGAGATGGTCCTTTGTTTGTAAATGGAAGCTTTTGAATTATTAGGAGATGGAACCCAAATTTCAAAACTTTCTTAGTAACATAATTCAGTTGTTGTATGGGTCCATATGCTTGAGTTACCCCTTCAATATTATGATCTAAAAATTTTAAGTTTGATTGTAAAACAATTGGGCCTATACTTAGACTAAATACTTATAAAGTAAATGCAGAAATAAGGAAATTTACAAGATTTGGTATCCAGGTAAACTTCAATGAACCCCTAGTTCATTTGATTATCTTGGATGGAATTACATATGGAATACAATATGAAGGAAGAAAAAGTTTATATATAAAATGCAAATGTATTGGTCATCCAACAATACACTATCCAAAAGTAAAGCTAGATGAAAATGAAGTATCTAGTAACAAGAACCAAAATCCAAAAGCTTCCAAAGCTAAGATATTAAGTGAAAATCCAAATGAGAGTAAAACATATGGCAAGGAGCAAAGTGAAGATGCTACACAGGTGGTAGAAGAACAACATATCATGGACATAGTAAATGAACAGTAGGGTAATAATGAGAGGAAATTAGAAGAAAGTGGTTGTTATGGTGAGTGGATTGTTGTACAGAGAAGGAAACCAATGAGAATTAAAAATAATCACACATATGTCAAAAAAATTCCATAAGGTCATTATGAGGAGAAGTCATCAAAATATGTTGCTGCACAAAAGGCAATTCAAGTAGGGAAAGAAAGCCGATTGCATTAAGAAATTCTTCATCACAAAGATGGGAAAAAGAAAATTAAAGGACTCAAATTAGAAATTATCACAATTGAAGATTTATGAAGATTCTTCTTCAAAGTAAAATGGATTACATCAATCAAAGTCATTGTCTCAAAGTATCAAAGAGAATACAAAAAATAATACTAAGAAATGTAAATTGAACTTCACATTTTAAACATTTGCTACGCAAGAGTTAAATCAAAATATTGCTAGAAGAAGGTTAACTAAAATAAAAAATTTAGCAAAAAGGCCACTTAATTTATGGAATAAGGGAGTACTTGCAATTCACATCCTTAAGAAAACTTTTCAAGAGATTCACATTGAAACTAAGGTCAGAAATTCTAACCTTACTTGGCTTTTTAAGCAATTTATGCCTTTACATATTGGCAAGAAAAGTTAGAATTATGGTAAAATTTAAAAAATCATGCACAATTAATTAATAACTGACCTAAGTGTATGGTAGGAGACTTTAATGATGTGATTAAAAGAAATGAATGTTGGGAGGTGGCCAATTTCCAAGAAGTAAAGCTTATAGATATATAAAAACTATTGTGGACTAATGGATATGGGTAAACATGATCAACGGGTTGAACTAACCCTGAATCATTAGTTCACGGACTAGCATAGAGGTAAACCAAGACCAAACTTTAAGGGCTATGGTCTTAGGCCAATTCACTTGAACTAGTGGTTAAGGGCCAATTCGGGGGATGGCCCATGAACCATTAGTTTTTTTTTTCTTCAGAATTTTATTTTATATTTCGATCTTTTGTGGACCTTTTGTCTTTTTTATTCAACCTTTTATGGGACTTTTCTAGTCAAGTTACCGCTTGCTTCCTTATTCCATTGTCTGTGAACTAAAAATTTTATTCTCCAAACAATTTCTTTTTAAATCTCAAAATAATTTGTTTGGTCTAAGTGATATTATATTACATAATTAAATAAGAATGGCTAATGTGATAAAAATTGTAAATTACAAAAATTTCATATTCGAAATACATTGTCAAAATAGAAAAATAAATTACAATGCAATTATAATTATAGATTACAAAATTTGGTTCCTTAGAGTATAGTTATTGAACAAAAATATAAATTGAAATTTCTTAATAATATAAAAGAACCATTTCACACGTGAAGAAATTAGTAGTAATAGGGATTTTTATTTTGTTTTTAAGGTTGCTTCAAAGATGCCTATATATCTGCTAGCCGGAATCAGACCGTTATAGATCGATATGATTTTTTAGAAAACTTTTAGTGTGTTGATCAATTTTAGATTAAGGTAAAATGCTAAGTTTATGTGATTATCCATTTAATTTTTTTTTTTTTAAAAAATTTCCTTAGGTACTGATTTAAAAAACTTAAAGGTGAATCTCTAATTTTCAAAAAACATACTATTATGCTTTTTTTTTTTCTGTAATTATGAAAACAATTTGTTTAGGTAACAAAACATTTTTAATTGAGATAGAAAAATAACTAATCAGTCCCACCTTACGTTATTGTGTGCTCGGGAGTGGAACCTGTACTCAAGCCTAATTGTCCATCCAATTTATTCTAGTTGTTGAGATATACAACTCTTCTATTGACAAGCCACATGGTTCCCGTTCTATATAGGTTGTCTTGTACCAATCTTTTATACATGTGCTTGTTTCAACACTGATGACGAAAAGGGAGGCTCATTAATCATCAAGGATGAGACCTACCATATTGAATGCTTGTTTAATGGCGACCATCAACATGGTAACAACAAGAACCTGATAGGCAATGCAAGATAAGATGGGGAAACTCTTTGTATGCATCTTTCACCACTCCAAAATATTGAAGTTTCTTATGGAGATATTATTAGGAAACTCGAGGTTAGTGGTCGTGTAATGTTGAAGCTCAGTTTGTGGCCCCCTGACCGTTATAGTTTCAATTTTTGAGCCAACAACTGTTCACTTACAAATGAGCAATAGTGTTCGATAAGGTGTGGCAAGGGAGAAATTGTTGTGTGGCCATCATATGCGTATTGGTAATACGTAAAGAGCTCTTCTTAGTCTATTGTGGCTCTTGTAACCGCCTCTTGTAGTTGTATACTATAAATCTCTTGGAAATCCATAAGTGAATCGATGTACTCATAATAAGTTTTCAGATATAGTTAATGTACATTAGTTTTACACTGAGGGTTTAAAATTGTATCTACAAGATGAATACAAGGAAGTTCCTTATAATAATGTAACAACTTGTATGCCATTTTAATTGCATAGTCATGGAAGTTTGAGTTTGCGTGTGTTTCTAATATAGCACCATGAATGCTAACAGATTTTATCACAAAGAAGTGCACACTAGGTTGTAAACTTAAGAAAAAAAAATTAAGAACCTTAAGCAACCGGATACATATATCCTAATCACTTTAGTGAATTTCAACTTTCGATAAGTTATATATCGCAAAGTTACACAAGAGTTTGTTGTAAGGAACAATGCTCTACAACAACTCATATGTTGAATTCCAATAGTGATCAACATTCATTTTAAATTTTTTAGGTCTCTTCCCATTTTCAATGCAGAAGTTCCTCCTTTTCTTGTTTAAAGACGACCTCTGGACTATTAGTTTTATTGTGGCCTTTATTAGGGAAATCTTATCTTATGAATCTACAATACTATCCTTGACATAGAAATTTGGAATATGACATGCATATCTAATGTAAAAAAATCACCTAACATTGGTTGACAAAGGTTTTTAGATCCCTAATCGAGGTGGTGTGTGAACTAGCATTATCAAGTCCGATGGAGAAATTTTTCTTAACTAAATTATACTCATGTAGAATAATACTTATAATTTTGTACATAGTTAGGGTTGTCCGGCGCTCATAAAAAACCTTTAACGTTGACAATCTTTCACACAATTGTTAATTATCATCGATCCAGTGACAAGTAATGCTAATATACGAAATGTTATGGAACTAATTATTCCACGTACCAGTACATATTGACATGAATTTATTTAAGGAAGCAAATTTACCTGTCAGCTCCTACTTACCTTTGTGGTAGAGCTCTTAGGTGGCCTTACTCAAAGTGTCATGGCTAATCTTGCATGCATTGGGATTGAATGTATCTTGTTCGTATCTACTATGCTACAAGAATGTACAATCGTTGAATGATAAGTACATATTCATAAGGTACTATGCGAGATAGTACTTATGCTTCTCCTTATCATATCGCATTAATGTTTATCTAGATGAACTATCATGCTAGGCAATTTATTGCTGTGTCTCATCGATCTTGATCTCTCCATGATGCTTTGATTTTAGATATTTGTTTAGAATATTGTAATTTTTGTTGGATTTCTACGCATAGTGTGCTTTGCAAAATTTATAGAATACCTATGAGTTCCTTTAATCATCTACACCTTTACAAAAATTTTTAGTGAGCATACCATATTTATCAGGTCTAGGGGACTTACTTGAACTGCTTATCTACTGACCCATCAGTTGCTCCTTCGTCTCCAAAATTATTTAAATATCTTCCTCTTTGTTGTCGAAGATGCTTATAGGGAAAGTCTTATGTAGAAGTTGGAATCTAGGTGGTGGTAAAGATGTAGGGTCAACATCTAGCATCATGTCGTGTAGTATCCCCTTGTTATAGTCATACTCTAAGTACGATGGTACATCCTTGAAGTCTTGTAGTGAAGACGACATAACTGCTTTCCCCTTTCGTTTCCTACTTGATGGGGAAACTTGCATTTTTTCAAAAGAGGAACCTTGAAAAAAAAAAAGATCCATGGTGATTTGTTGTTTTTTTTTCCCAAAAATAGAAAAATTTATGTATAAAAAAAAACCCTATCAAATGCATTGAAAAAGGGGAAAATATAAAAATTTCAAATATTATGTAAGTTATACTAAAAGAACAAATTATTTTTTTTAACAATAGAACCATATTTATTAAAACGAACTATAATTTTAAAAACGAAAAAAATTCAAATGAAGGTAGAGAGATTGAGAGAGTAGTATGTCTATAAGTATGAAGTAAGACCTAGATTGAGATTTTTATGCATAGGGAAGAAGTATGTTGTGTGTGCATGAATTATAGTAGAGAATGAACGAATTGAATTTTCTGCCTTCATTTCAAACGTTCATATTTAAACATTCACTACTTGTATTGTCTAATCTTCTATGTGAATTCATTTCGTTGTTGCTTTTATTACTAAAGTTTCTAATATTTCTACAAGGCTATAAACTGTAAATCTGCAAAGCAAATGGCCAAAGTTGGCCATGCGAAATTTTTGTATGTCCATCGATGCACACAATTTCAAATTGTGTGATGGAAATCGGAAATGGACAAAAGGAAAACGGGAAAAGCTAGAAAGCATGGTAGAGCATGAATGAATTTAAGGCTACCATATGCAATCGAATGACATGATGTCATTTATTTTTTTTTAAAAAAAAATGGTCAAACCCCGATTCAACAAGCAATTTGGCTTGTCGGTCTATGGGCTTGCCTAATTAGCAATTTTGCCTTATTGAACTATATGGGCCTTTAAGGCCCAAGTTAACTCATGATTCAGAACTAGCCTTTAGACAAGTCTAGATACGAAATATGTAGGAATCATTTTTACATAGTCAAATGAATAAAGCTTGATCTCACTTATACAAAGAAGACTAAATAAAGGATAGTGTTATACTATTGACTAAAGCAAATAGAAAAGGCTCTTTGGTAGTAAGAGAAGTCTTGGAGAAATTTTATGAAATTTCAGGTTTAAGAGCAAACTATCAAATATCTTCAATATCCTTTTCATAAAATACTAACAATACAATAAAGGAGGAAATATTCAATATTTTGCAAATGCAAAAGGTCAACTCCTTTGGAAATTACTTGCGATTTCCATTACATAATGGAGCAAGACCATTGACTAATCAATTAATCTGATAATAGAAAAAGTACAAAATAAGCTATTGGCTGCAAGGCAAGGTAATTGAGCATGAGTGGAAGAATCATATTCATAAGAATAGTCTTTGAATCTCTACCAACCTATTATATGAAGGTTTCAAAAATTCCAAAGAAAGTATTATAGAAGTTAATTGTAATTATTGGAAACATTTTTTGGAATGGAGTAAATGAAACAAACAAAACTCATTAGATAAGTTAGAGCAAGTTAACCATGCTAAAGGAAAAGGGAGGACTAAGACTTATAGACCTCTATAAAAGAAATGAAGCATGTGCTCTAAAAAGATTTAAGGAGTTCAAAAATAGGCATCTCTTATGGGTGGAACTAATAAAAGCAAAGCATAGAAAGATTAAAAAAGAAAACATGATTCTTAAATTAGTGAATACTTCATACTTTACCAAGGAATTACATGAAAGTTAAGATTGGTTTCTTAAAAATGAAATCAAGTGTGCTATTAATGGCAAGGGAAAAAAGTTTCTAATAGGACAGGTGGGGTGGAAACTACATTGTGAGGTAGTTATTCAACACCTCATACATATTTAAGCCCAAAATGTTAGCTTAGTAGACTGGTAGATAAGTCCTTATGATTGGGATGAGGACAAATTAGGTTTCAACATAATGGAAATTATTTTGAATAATATAGGATCTTTTGTATTGCAAGGAAAAGAAGATACAAGTTACATGCCAAGAAGTGAGAAGGATGGTATTCAATTGGCATACAAACATAAGTAAATTGTATCATCAAACGAGAGTGAGCAAGAAAATTGGTCTCAGTTATGGAGATCAATTTACCCTCCAAAAATAAAACTACTATTATGGAGAATTCAAAATGATTGCCTCTTAATGGTTACAAACCTAAGATGACGAAATATTAAACATGATGCTTGTCACCTTAGGTATGGAGAACCTTAGGAAGACTTGTTGCATACTTTATACTCATGTGAAGGAATAAAGCATATAGTAGAAGTATTTTAGGGTAAAGGATCTCAAAGTTACTATCAATGGCGATTTTCAAAAATGGGTAAAGTATAATACCCATATAAGAAAAAAGGAAGCCTCTCTAACACAACCACCAAATCATATACATATAGATTTATGTTTTGGTACATATGAATGAATCGTAATCAGGCTTTGCATCGGCTTGAGCCAATTGATACAAACTTCAATCATATTAAAAGGAAACTATGTCATGAGCATTAGGCTTTACTAAAAAAGAATCGAAAGTTTATTAAAGTAAACCTAAGGGAAATTGTTTAGATGACTCCTCATTATGATTGGGTAAAATTGAATGTAGATGGATTGATGGACAATTTATTAGGGCAAGTATATGCACGAGAAGTGATAAGAAGTCATGGAGGGAAATGGCTATTAGGGTTTACCTATAAATTAGGGAGAGATGACATTTATTACCGTGAAATTTTAGGGTATATACTAGGGGATTAACCATTACATATAAAAGGGATTCCTAAATGTCGAAATTGAAACTAATTCAATGATAGCAGCACAATTTATCTCATTTGTAGCAAACAAAATGAAATGTCAATATATCTTGAATATTTGTCAGGAAAAAGTTTACCAGTTGTGCAAGTGGATGGTTTGAATTACTAGTTATGGATTTTGATCATCCTCCTTCAATTTTTTTGCTCTTTGTAGTTGAAAATCATTTGGTAGACATTGGATATACAAAAATGTATAAGATTATAGTTGAAAAAGCCTAATCTAGGGCAACATTTGTGTGTAACCCTACTTAGGGGGCTTTTGGTTTAGATTCATGTTTTTTTAAATATGCCTTTTATTAATGAATGATTATCCTTATTTACTTAAAAAGAAAAAATCTTTGTAATCTAATAACATAAATATTGAATTGTAATGCCTCGCTTTCTAGGTGTTTTACTTAAAATTTTTTTCTTAAACTCTTGATACTTGAAGATGGTTCATTATTGCCATCTTTGAGTTAAGGATAAGGTAAAACTTATATTCAATCTGCTTTGTTGTTCTATAAACAATTCCTTTCAAATAATTCCTCATTTAATATGACTAACAACGGTAAAAGCTTTTACATTAGTGAACCGTACTCAAAGCATCATAGTTACATACTTCTATACAACATAGTAACTCTTTTACAAATACATGTTTTAGGACTACTACAACCATACTAAACCTTTGGTAAAGCAACAACTACTGCTTTTTTGAAAAGCTATCTTTGTGTACTCAAGTCATATCGTATAGTCAATAACTTCTCTTAAGATCCCATCTTTAGCTAAAGTTTTAAAGTCTCCTTATCACTCCAATACCTTCTTCTGTCTAGTCATCCATAACCTGAAAATAGGAGAAACTTATCCTTTAGCTACTGTAAGTTGAGTGAGAGTGGATACACACCCAACAACAAGTATAACAAAACTTGCATATCATTTAAGTAGTTAGTCTAATTACATTATCTTATAGTTTCCCAGCCAAATAATGCAAATGTGACAAGTGTATGCCATGTTCATGTACGTGACATGTATCGATACTGATATCTTAGCCCAGCCTAGCAACTCATCTAATTCAATTAACTCAAACCGAGCATCTAGAAAATATATCCAAGAACTTAATAAACATTTTAGCCCAGCAATAACTATATAGAGTAGTTGGAAAATCCAACATATAGTTGGCCCAGCAAATACAATGCAGTCTTTATATACTCAAAAACCTAACTTTTACAAATCAAGTAACTTACTTGATAAACCCAACTTTTCATATGGAAACTAACTTAGTAATATCTCGGTTTTTAGAAAACTTGACCCATAGGTCTTTTTCATATCATGTTATGAATACTTTAGATTGCACGCTAAGCAAAACCTTGTAAATCCAAACAGACTTATTCATCACTTGTTACTTAACTTATACTTCTTACTTGACTTAAGTGAACACTTTAAAAGATAGAGTTAATCCTTAAATTCTTTTCCAAGATAATACAAATCCTAGCAAATGTCATATAAGCATTCATTAACATCAACATAACAACTAAGTTTAATGTCAACAATTATAATAGGTAGCTCCATATGGTATATTAAACAGTACATTGACTTGTTATTAATGTTTAGCCAGGCCAAAACATCACAGAGCATACAAAGTTAGAAATAGACATAAGTCTACTCAAGTATACATAAATATTTACTTACTTGGCTAGTGATGTATTCTTAATATTACTTGTTAATGTAAGCTTCCTCTTCCATGAATTCACCTAGCAAGAGTAAGTACTTTTAAGATCAATTACAACTCATGAGTATGTATGTATGTATGTGTCTATATATATATATATATACATACATACATATACTAGTTAAATACTCGCTTGTTGGTAATTAGTTCGTTATAAACTGGTTCCAATTTAGTCTCTAACTTTGATTCTAAGTTAGCTTTTGAAACAACTTCTTATTATATTATCTTCTTTTACAAATCATAATTTTCTTAACCAATAAATGATTTTTATAAGTTACCTGAAACTACCAAATCCTCTGAGTTAGGTTCTAATCAATTTTATAATAATTTTCTTTAATAATAATAAAAAAACCCTTGAGTTACTGCCTAAGCTACTCAAGGTTCCATTGTTACACTGGTTTGTTCCTTTGAGCTTCTGAGCTTCTCTAAGTTAACCCTATTATTATAATATCCTTTGAGTTATCCTCTAACTTTGTTAACTATAAGATTTTTAATAAAATCATACTTAACCTTTTGCTTCTCTTGTTTTTACATTTTACTCATCATTTTTGCTTATGATCTACCCTTTAAGTATCAATCTAGTGAAAATTTCATGACTAGAATCATATGAATCATCCTTTACCTTTAATCAATGTCCTATAAGTAGCTATTTTACCAGCTTCCTTCCAAGTTACAATTGTGGAATTAAATTTAAGCATCAAAAAGCACTCCAAACCAACCTTCCTTAGTTTTATTACTTCTTAACACCTCATTCGTTACATCACAATTCATTGATTGTTTTAAGTTCACTAAATTAATCAAATACTAACGTCACTAATTAAGGTCAATTCATCATTTTTCTTAACTTCTTACTTAATCAATCAACTCAGCCACTCCAAAACAGTACATATACTTCAAGAACTAATCCAACTCAAAATCCAAGTAAGATTATTTAAGAAAATAAATTATTTTTCCACTAAAACATAATTCAATACCTAATTTAGGGCTCAAAAATCACATAAAAATTTAGAAATTTTTTTTGCAAGAAATCTCTTTATAGCAATTCAATATTAATATAGAGTAGTTTACAAAAAAATTTCAAAAGTGAAACTACGTCGTTAGTTTTACTTATTTCAATATCGAAAATTGTTTGATTTTTTTTAAGGACGTATATTATAACAACCACATTTATACAAAATGTTATTTTTCCTAAATTTTATACAAGAAAATATGCAGAAATAATTTTTTTCATAATATTTTGAGTACTTTTAAATTTTTAATAATTTAAGCAAAATTGAGTAAAATTTAGACCTTACTAGCGTTAATAGCTTAGGTAGTGAAGGGTTTTTCAACAACTCTAGGAACTGTCTCCTCTATCAAGTGATGGTGCTAGTGGTCAATTCCAAGTAATTCATTAAGTTATCGAGCACCTTAAAGCCTCGATTACACCTGCTTTTATATATATTTTTTCATTTGGTTCTTCGACCACTTCAACCCATTATAATTTTTCCTAGATCCTTACTTGTATGAATGAAATGTTGGAGAGTGTTTTTGGATTTTACAAAGATTACTTGACATGAAAATGATTTTTCCTTTTCTCTCTCTTCAATTTCTAAGCTTAAATACGAATTCTTTTGCATGCTAAACCTCTCTAATTTGTTTAACACCTCTTCCTAACAATTCCATATGCCCTAAAATCTTAATCCCAGTTGTTCGCATTATTTTTATATTCTTGTTATTAATTTTTATTGATTTTCCTATGTTATTTTAGTCTAAAATGTAAATATAAAGGTATTTTAACTAATTACAAGTATATATGTATACTTAAAAATTCCACACGATACTTAAACATATATTCTTTATGTTATTTTATGTCTCATAACAACTTTATTACATATATAATTTATCTGCAAGGTTTCTAATTATTCAGAATTCTAATTTCAAGTTTTCAATAATTACTAATTGTACCCTATAAAAATACTTTTTATTGAGATTAATATTATAAATACTTTATTTTGAGAAATAGATATTACTAAAATTATTTGTCTAAACTTTTATGAACTTAGTTTGGCTTAATATACTCGGTTGTGTTCATGGCTTAATGCTAGATTTATTATCTCATTTTAAACTCTAATAGGGGCGATGACTTCCGACGTCCTTACTGTAGATCCGTCCATGGGTACCTCAGTCCCTTTTATAACAGAATTTTGAAATATATTTTGTATAATATACGCAATCTAATCCACCGAGCTTTGGAAAAGACTATGGTCCCAAGTTGCCCCACCTAGAAAGCAGTTTGAACAGCTAGAAGGAGCTTGTTACTATATCTTCAAAATTTCTACATCCCCTACGGAAAAAATGCAAATAGATGAACGCCTGTTAGGGGGGAAATGATTCGGTAGAATTAATACGCCGTGTGAATCACTTACACCCCGTATATCGCTGCATCAAATAAAGTTTTAACATATTTGCTAAAGGATTAAATGACTCGATTTTGATCTCCGTGTCCTAATACCATTATTTTTGGCTCTTTGGAGTTACCTTCGCAAGCTTAAACCTAAAAACTTCACCGAGCTAATCAAATATTTAGCACACCAAATGATGGAACTTCTTTTTCTTTTTTTTTCCACCAACCACCAGATGATAAAACTTATTTTGGATATTTTAGTGCACAGTAAACGTTGCCATGCAGCCATTGCCATCTGAAACACCAGGAAAACTAAAACCAGATTGCTTTGAAGCTTTATGTATAATAAATGATATGTACACTTGTCTTTCTTACAGTCATGAAGAGCGATAACAGAAGAAGACAATGGATGTACGACTTAGAGGTGAAAAATCTTGGAGCGCTTGCTCCCATTTCATTAAGTGTTGTATACTCGATAATCACATGATTGATCGGAGCCGTTCAATCCAACATAAGGATTTATTGGAAACGTTGCATAAATATTTTATTGAGCTCCAAGAAGTAGAAAGGGCTTAGCTTTCAAATCCACTAGATGGTTTCACCTGGAGATGAAGTATGGCGGGCTACAAATGATTCAACAAGTGGGTTCACAAGGTGGGGTGCTTCGTCCTGTAAGCAAGAAGAATGATAATCATAAAAACTTGCTATCAACTTGAAACACCAGAAACACATTTTGCAATGTGAACTCTCCAGATCAGCAAAAATCATTTTTCTTTTTTTTCCATACATGATTACTACTTTACAAATCTTAAGGGAATTCTAACTTGTAGGATCGCACAAAAGGAGATCTAGGGCTTGAGATGTTCGACTGCTCATACACCTTTAGCCTGTCTCCATGGTGCGTATGCATGCATTATAAGCACGTTTGTATATATTTCTATTTCAGTGATCCTGTGCGTGTGTTTGTGTATGTGCATGCAGGAGAGGGAGAGAGGGAGAGAGAGAGAGAGACCTGGGGACAGTGACCAACGTTAGGGAGCACAATGAAGTCTTCAACAGAATCAAATTTTTCAAACGCTTGTCCAAGATGGATTGGTTCCCATGGGTCCTTGTCTCCCCATGCAATCAGAACAGGACACTGGAAAAAGAGAATAGCACCGATGTTCAACTACTGTAAACTCTGAAGTATTATCAACGTTTTAACTTCAAAGAAATCAACCTTCACTAAAGGAAGCAGCTCCTCAGGAAGAGGACCTCCTGAGTAACAGATAAATTCAAGAAACACATCTGCAGCACCAGGCTGGAGTCCCGGATGAAGTATCGTTTGAACTAATTCATCTGTGACTTGAGAGGTGTCATGGTAACACTGGAAGTGGAAAAAAAAAAGAAGAAGAAGAAAAATATAAAACAAAAAAGAAGAAGAGGAAATGAATAAGTTATTTCTTTTTATCTCCTGGTTCAGATCACAATCCTTCAGCAAATAATAGAGGATTAAACATAATTCAGTCTTAGAAAAATTCATGTAAATGTTATTATCAGTTCTGAGGGACACGGATGTAATGTGATATGGTTGAAGTGAACAGTTCCCTTGATGAAGTTTTATTGCATTAACATGCAACTATCATTAAATGCAATTCTCTTCCCACAATTATACATTCTTTAATTCCTCTAAATGGTTAGCACATCATTGGTTTTAATGAACATACAACCCTCATTGCCAGAATGCAATTTAAATTAAATGCAGAATGGTCTGATAATTACGAATTCCAATCTGCACCTTGCTAAATTTAGATCAATGGTTAATATATCCGAAAGCTTATACTTGTAGTCTAGATATAGATGCATATTTCAACACCTATCATCATGTATGGATGAGAGATTGACTAAAGCAGACGAGGTAGAACTAAATAAATGGAAAATAAAATGACAATATGGGGAATTGAATGAGGAACCTATCCTTATGATAACATGTCAGGTTTAGAACCACAGCAGATTGTTCCAACAACTTAGCACTATTGACATAGGTGCATTCTATATACATGAACATCTCAAGAGTTTTCAGAGAATACTTACTATATAATTGATTAATTCACATAAATTTCAGTCAAATACAATTCAACTTTACAATCAACGAAGAGCAATTATGCCACTGAGCGAAGAGGTCAAAGATTTCATAGAGGCTACCTGGCAAAGGATGCTTCTCACAGACTCAGGTGTGGCAATGGATTTAAAGAACACTTTCCCGACTGCAGTATTCCTGTCACAAGAACTTTTATCTCCAGCATATTCTTTCTTTTGAGTGTAACAGTCAAAAAAGGCTTTCCAGAAGGAACAGTGGTTTTACCTCAGCAAATTCTGGAATGACCTGATAAAAGGTTTTCCAAACCATGGCTGCTTAGTGATATGAAGCAAGCGTAAAGAAATATTTAGCAACATGATGCCTCTACAAATTTGTGGTGCCATGACAGCCGCTTGTAGGCCAACAACTCCTGCAAAGGGACAGAATGCATGTAATAAGATACAAACATGGATGTTTCATATGCAGACTAAAAATGAAAACTTAGTAAGATCGAGGGTGAGGAGGAATGATTTTTTCCTTGGGGCCTGTGGCATCTTGCAAACATTAAGAAGCAACTCAATCACAACTGTGAAGTCATTGATGGGCCAGAAAGATCAAATGTATGGTTCGTCTGATCAATTTTCCGATATGTTCTTCAGATAAAATTTTGAGGTAGAGAACAGCAATGATAAGATAGTTTAATTACTGTAGACAAGAGGCAAAATTATCTGATAAAACCTATGACATATGTCATCTGAGTGATTGTGCAGCATAAAGAAAATGCACACCATATAAAAGTTTAATTGACTAGCAATTTTCTGTCATTGCCAAATGACGCATTGTCCATCATGACGAGACTGGAAAGTTCACAAACTACACAACATGAAGAGGACTAAAATTTGTGAGGAAATTGTAGATTAATCCTTTAAAATTTCAAAGTATAATTTAAGATCCCTTAAACTTCCATCAATTAGTAACATAAAGGATATTTCTTTCGTTAGTAAAAAAAAGTCACACTATAACAAAAGTTTGAGTGGTCTTAAAGTATATTTTTATAAGTTTAGGGAGAGTATCCATATGAAAACCAAAATTTACGCGTGTTATTTTCAACCTATGGGGAGTATTTTCTAATTTAACAAAGCTTAGGAGGTTTTAAGGTACACTTTAAAAGTTTAGAAAATTAATTTGCACTAAAGTCAAAATTTAAGGGTGTTAGTTGCATTTTCCCCAAAATTTATTGATCATAAGTTGCTGGAACATACTGATTTCTTTCACAGAGAAGCAAGAATATAGTTCATGCCATCCTTGGATGCTATTCAGGTGCTTGCATACTCACATGTCAACTGGATGGAAAAGGTCAACATCAGCAAGTTAACAATTACAATGCAGTAACTTATTACCTCCAATAGAATTGCATATGAAAAATGCTTTGTCTTCAATTACTTCAGCACAAAAGTCGTTCATCTGGCTGGCCCATGTTTCAAAAGTGTAAAATGCGTCTCCTAAATCACGAGGATTTGGTTTGTCAGAGTATCCATATCCAATAAGATCAACTGAGTATACTCTGTGTGACTTTGCAAGAACTTGAATATTTTTCCGCCAGTGATCACTGGAAACAACAAAGTGCACATCAGCACTGCATATATGCAAATATAATCCATATACAAGAGACCAAGAATCAAAAGCTAAAAAGGAAAAGGAAAAACAACTTTGTCTAGGCTATTAAAAAAAAAAGAAAGAAAAAAGACTGTACACCGTGAAACATATATTCTCATTTATATATTTATTCATTTTTTTTAAAGCATAATCATAAAAGTGAAAGAGGAAAAGCTGCTATAACATGAAGCATAAAGGATCAGCATTCAATCATGATAGGGTGATGAACAAAAGACGTCTATTTCTCAATGACCAGAGATGGAAACACATTAGTGAGATGACAATTTCAAAAGAAAAAGGGAAAGTGAAACTATTTCCATCGGAGCAAGTGCTGGTCTTCAATAGGAATACTAAATAATAGATACATTACTGTGATAGAAATCAAGAAAGTTGAATTCAAACTAACACTATTCTCGACTTCTCTTTTCATGTAAGAGTAGATAGAATTCCAATCTAAATTTCAGGAATAAGTTATCTTATGTAGTTATGCACATTATACTCTACTCATCTGTCCACTTAACACATGGCACTTGGGTGCCAGTCAATAGTGAACAAGAAAAGAGAGACCAATTTTGTAAATGTTTGTACATATTACTCAACATAATAATTCACCATGAAATGTTTGATGTGCTCCTTTTTATGATCAAACATTAAAATTTTGTAAAAGATACAGTACATTATTAATAGGGAAAATTCATAAAAGAAATAGGGATAATGAAAGATATACGACACACTATGCTAAGTTATTGTACATTCAATACCTATGGAAAACAGTTGTCTGCTAATGATAATCAATATGTGAATGATGTAGACCTGTTGGCTCCAAAACCATGGATCAATACTAATGCAGGGCCGTTTTTTCCAGCATGCTGATAGCGAATAGAATAGCCCCTCCAGCTCCACTCTCTGCAAAGCCAATTTCACATATCACACCATTAATAGACAAAATCAACCATAAATGTACCATTATGAAAAACCATCATAGTAAATTCCTCAGCATGTTCAGCAAAGTGACAGAGGAAATTGCACAAACAATTATTAAGCTTGTATTTTTGTTTCTCAAATGGGATAAACAAAATATAAATAATCACACTCAAACAACTTTGTCCATTTCAATACATTATATATATGTTTTGATCTCAACAAATAGGATTTTTCATGAGTCCTTCTGGTTAAATTCGATAGTTCACATGTACTGACAAAAGTAAATATCATACTTTACATATTCAACTATTTTAATATGTCCTCTGTCCTGGCATCGTTGGTAATAGATTGGTAGAAAGCATCGAAATAGAACCTCTCAATTAGTCAAGACTCAAATGAATGCACACAGTTGAGAAACTAAAATGACAGGAAGTACAATTGTACAATCCTGAGCACCTATACTCATTCAGGGACACCATACCAATTCAAACATTATGTAATCTATGTTCAACCATCAAGGTAGTATGCTAGTAAAGCTTATTCACCACTCAATTACAAACCAACAGGGACTGGCATGCACGCCCGACTTTCCCAATAGCTGATGCACCATAACAGAGGAAACTATATATGCACACACTGATATGAACTGTCCTTTAAGGGGAAAAAGACAAGAACCTTCGCACTTCTCCTTTTAAATATGCACATAAGCAATAGGATTTCCTGGCAGTAGCATAAGCAAATAAGAATTTAACAAGTAGAAGTTATTGCATCCACAAATGGAAATATGGATACATGTCAAGTTCTTATTTACTCCTGCGCCTACACATAAAACATTGCACATGACATATTACATTTATAGAATTTCCTTCCCTGAAGACATTGCGTATTCAATGTCTCACGTTTCCTTCCACGTTAGACATATCAACAAGAGCACGTTCCATATCATTGTTATGTGCAAATAAAGTTGACCATCAATGAGCTACAGCTACTACAAGAACCAGGAAAGAAAAAAGGAAAAGTTTACTGCTTACGCGGTTTGAACTCTATCGTCTGGGTGACTATGTTCAACCCGGTCTTGGAGTGCATAATCATTCACTAGAGAATTCAACAAGAACCCATTTGTTTTCGACTCCGAAGAACCCAAAAGCCGATCACCAATTGCTAGTTGGTGCAAATGAGTAGTTGAAGTTGAGCCAAAACGAACCGATTTCGTTGAGTAACCTGCCTTCCGTTGATGGAAACAGTTGAACCCAAAATGGAGTTTCAGAGCCGGGAAAGTAGAAGTTGCCATACCAGCCTGCCTTTGCTCTGCGCGATTGAACGCAAAAGCATAAGGCCAGAAGGCTAGCCTGCTAGGACAAGTGAATTAAATGGGAAGCTGAAGAGGGTGGGTATAGAGGTGAGAGAGAGAGAGAGAGAGAGAGAGAGAGAGAGGAGGGTTCATTCAATGGCGTGCTGGGGATGATGTAGGAACGTTGTAGGAAATAACGGTTGATCTAACTGGCTTTGCTTTCTTGGCAAAAGATGGCCACTTGTAGTTCGATTACTCTCTCTTCGTGGTCGCCACACATCCGTAGAAACGTCTTCTTTGGCTCCTTCACTCAGCCATTTTTTTTTTCTTTTTTATATTAAAAAATTATGTAAACAAAAGGTGATATTTAATCTGAAAATTTACTTAGGAGCTAGGAAAGTGAAACCCCGATGGAATTAATAACAAAACCCATACTATCGTTCTTTGATTCCACAAAAGATAGCACAATCCATGTAAGGATGAAAATAAAAGAAAGAAAACGTTGTGGTCTTGCTAGTATATATTCTAATATGATCTTAAGAGATGGGCCTAAATTTTGTAAAAGAGAACAAAGTAGTGATTATAAGAAATTATTTAATATTGTTGCTCTAATATTTAAGTTAACAAATTGGTGAGCTTAGTAAAGAAATAAGAGTAAAAAATCTTGTGTGTGCCTAAAGTGTTTTACTTGTTGGATTTCCCCTTGTTTATATACTTAATGGAGAACATCTTATATAAATATGTATCTTGCCTATTTAGGCAAGTATATCTTCCAAAATAATATGTTCTCAAATAAGAAAATGATGAGGTTATCGTGTTCTTTGATACCTAGATATATGCCTATTGGGTAGACTATCGAGGTCCGTGATCACTTGTGGCATGGACTAATGGCCACCTTGAGTCTAATTGTAGTGTGAGGACCAAGGTCTCAACTCGACTAAAGAGAAGTCATGTAGTTGGCTGAGTTCGCTTGACTGTAACCAGTTTTCCTATGTCGCCTCAGATCAGTCACAAGTCGAGGTTAGGTGGCTTATGGTCCATGGAGATTAGAATAGACCTTGGGAGTTCATAGTTTAAAATTATCCATTAATAGAAAAGAACATAACAAATATATAAAAAAAATTATAAATATGATTGAAAAAATTATATCAATATTACCAATACCATCTATAAGTTATAGTAAGATTTGTAAAATTAAACTTATGGTGATGATAGTTCTATAATATTGAAAAAGGAAGAAAATCATATAATTAATAGTAGTGATATGTAGATATTGAAATTAATAGTAATGAATGTACAAATTTAATTTTAAACTACTAATGTCGATTTGGTCGTTTGTTACTCCATATTTGGGTTTGAGAATTTCTCTAAGGAATATATAATTACCAAAAGTACATATTTTCAATCATATGAAATAATTAAAAAGGAAAACATGCTCATTATATAGCTATTAACTATCATATAGATTCCCAATTATATAAGTTGATGATAGGGTGAAAATTTATGTAATGTAAAGAGGTGAATGTTTAGAATTGACAGTGAGATATACAAGCCTTAAACAATCGTATACTAAGCGTATTGATGAATACGTGAGGATTTAAGCCAACATGCTCATGTTAAAGTTTACAGGAAGACCTAAGAGATACATAACTCAAAAATATGCCTATGTTTCCAAATCTTCTTCTCTGGAAGAAAGATCTAAGAGATTCATGGTTTGAAAACAAGCTCAAGTTTTTGTTTCTTCGCATTCTTTTATGTTTTAAGTGAATAAGTGCAATGTGTTAAGCTCTAACAGTTGTGTTAGTTTGTTATGAACCTAAGATGATTTTGTAAGACTATAAGCTTATTATAATGGGAAAAAAACTAAGTGTTTTTTAATAATCATGTCTTTAGGAAGGATTGTAACTCTTAAGAATTGATGAATAGATATTTGAGTACACATTGCTATTTCTTAGTCAATTTTACACAAATTTTTGCACCCATTTTCTCTACTTTTGCTTTCACAAAAACATCATCACAAATAAAAAACAATCTAGGGCTCCATAAACTTATGTGGTAATCAAGAACAAAAGATTGCTAGTTTTGTTCTTGATACACACTTAGCTGTATCCTAAAAGAGTCAAACATATCCTTAGCAAACTTTATGCAAAACGTATAAGACTCCTTGAGGAAGTTGTCTTTTGCATGCCTCTTAGTATGCTTATCTTTCCTTACTTTTGAAGTTCTTTCTAAAAATTTTAAAGAGTCTTAATTATGGCAAGTGAAGCGAACATAATTTTAAGAGTGATGGATATTGATGAAACATATTATAGCAAATGGAAAAAGAAGATCATGTTTCTTCTATTAGTTCTCAACATAGCATATATCCTCGATCCAAATATTCCACCGATTGAAGATGCAAAAGGAACAAGTGCAAAAGAGAAGTCCAAAGTTAAAGCATTGAAGAAGCAAAAAAAGGATGAATTTATGTATCATGGGTATATATTAAATATATTATCAGATGGTTTATTATTTATATATGTCCATTAAATCACTGTTGAAGATATGGAGAGCACCTAAAGAAAAATATAACATCAAGTGACAAGGAGCATATAAGTCTTTAGTGATTCAGTATTTGGAATTCAAAAGATAGATAATGTTCTTATTATGAAACAAGTGCATGAATTGCAAGTTTAGGTAAATTGTCTTCGTGACTTATCTATTAGTGATTCCAAATTCCCTTTAAGTGGACCAATAATTGCCAAATTACCAATAGCTTAGAGTGACTACTAAAAGAAACTTCTCATATGGTAGAAATTTTACTGTTAAAAAGAATCTTAGACAATTTTGTATTAAAGAAGGGTCTAGAAAACATAATATGATTATGAACTATTAACTTTGTAGATAATGGTGGTAAAAACAAGCACAAAAGGAAGGCTTTAGCAAATGAATCCAAGAAGAAATCCTAAAAGTGCTACAATTGCAATAAGAAGGGTTATTAAGTACAATGAATGTAGGCTTCTAAAGGAACAAAAGAAAGAAAACGTAGACCATATTGCAAATGTTGAAAGAAAATGTAGACCACATTGCAAATGTTAAAGTTAATGATTTTGTGGCAACACTAATCTAGTCAATTGGTGGAATGTATATTGGAATGGTTATCAACACCACATGGCTACATCTATTATGCCTCATTTATGTTTTTAATAATGAGTGGATCAAATAGGTGCCTTTTAACTGAAAACTCGAAAATCACCAAATTACATATGCATATTTCATTTATAAAAAATTTTTTGGGCATGAAAAATTAATTTTAATTCTATAATCATACCTTTTAACTCCAATATATGCTTTTTTTCTACTTTCAAATCATTGATTTTTTTTTTATTTTTCAATTTTCTTAGATTTTTTGGATTTTTCAATTTCCTCATGTTTCAATCTTTTGAATCTACCAATTTTTTTCAATTATTTTTTACTAAAAAACTATTTTACTATTGTTGAGTCTAAATTTTTGCTACTTTTTGTTATTTTCCTTAACTTGATTAGTATAAAATCCTAACCCGTTTAATCCTAACCATGAACTAAGAGTTAAGAAAAAACTAACTTTTCTTTTTAGTTTTGAAAAAAAAAAAAATTATTCGAAGTTGCCACATGACTAAGGTTAGGAAAAAAAAAATGAGTTAGGTTAAATCAATTAAGTAGATTGATTTAACCTAGTTACTAGTTTACTACAAAACCAATTTTAAAAATGGTTTTTAAAATCAAATATTTGATCGATTTTAAATTTCCGAATTTAAATTTACTTTTCAATATACCTTTATAATTAGAATTACCATTTCTATTTTACAAGTAAAGAACACAATAAATCAAATCAAAAAATGGATAAATAGATAAACAAAAGAACTAATTTTTTTCAAAGGGGAAAAAATAAATTTTCCATATTTTAAGTCACCCTATAATTATGTGCGAGTACCTACATATCTGCTATTCAGAATTAAACTTGCATAGTTCATTTATAAAATTTTAATTTGTTGGTGGATTTTAATTTTGAAAAACTTGTTGGGTTTAAATTTTTAACAATTTAAATTTTATTTAAGAAAAATCTAGAACATGACCCTAATTTAAATGTTTTTATTTTTTTGAAAAATTTTAAAGGAAGTCCTAAATTTGAAAAGGATTTGATACGCTTTATTTATTTGAAAAATAAACTTTTCTAAGTGATAGACTTCTATTTATTATTTACTTGTTTTTTATTTTTCTTTTATTTTTTATCTAAGCATTAAAAAAATAAAATAAAAACAAAAATAAAAGAACTTTCCTTTCTTTCTTCATTTTCCTTCTCTTTTCTTTTTCTTCTTTTTTTCTGAAGAAGAAAAATGGTTTTTGCACATTATATGTATGTATCAAGTGTCAAACCTAGGCTCTCCTACTCATTACCCCTTATCAAGACCAAATGCTTAACTAGTTGGATTGTTGGCGCATACCTTGAAAAGTAATGCAGTTAAATTGTATTTAAGCTAACTTAATTAGGCTTAAATAAAAGAAAACAACTTAGCTTAACTCCTACAATAAAAACAAATAAATTAACAAATAAAAATTACTAAAATATTATTAATACTAGGGAAAAAAAAGCCTATTTCTATACAATGGATTTTTATTTTCTTTTATTTTCGATTTTTCTATTTTTATACACTTTTTCTAGACTTTCTATTTTTTTTTTTTTGTATTTTGCTAAATTAGGACCCCTTTTTTCATATTCTAAAAAAAATTCTAAAAATATAGAGGGATAAAAATGAGATATCTACAACTGTTATAGACCAAAGCTTTCTCTAGCATACAAATATACTATATAACTCATACTGTCCTACCTCTATAGTAGTAAGTAAGCCTAACTTGTATGCAACGTTAACTAATAAGGTTTAAACTTGTAAGCAACATGAATAAGATAGACAAATAATAGTAAATATAAAGGACATGGGCAAGAATTGTAAAATGAATAGTATAAGTCGTGTAACTTGAAGTTTAGATTCAATATGTAAGATTTAGAATAATCGGATAAAGTGTCCAATTGAGCTTAAAGTATACAATAGAGTTAGAAGTATTAGTAAAAATAATCCTGTAAATTTGAATTTAGGAAAATAAGTAATAAAATATTATAATCTCAATTATAAGTATGTTACCCGTTATTTATCGAAAATATATAAAATGAATTCTGATAACTAATGAGTCGTTAGAAATAAATTATACGTATGTTAAAGATCATAGTGTAACATAAATAATATTTAGGATTACTTACCTGTACTCCATATGTATTTATGTGTAGATAAAAATATGCGAACTTACTTAAAATGCCCGAAAAATACTAAAATAATGCCAAATAATTAAAGAAAAATAAAAAAAATGAAGAAAAAATCAGAAAAATAGGAAAAAGTAAGGATTTGTTTAGAATCAAGTTGTAGCATGGTAGGGTAGAAATAAAAAAAATAAACCAATTAGAATAAACCAATTAGAAAGCAAAATAAGAAGAAGATATGGCTAAATGTCAACTCAAAAGTTAATGAAAAATTTCCATGTAGTTTTATAAATACCCAAACTTCAAATAAAGCTCATTTGGTCTATTTGGAATTTAGGAAAAATTAAGAGAACATCAAAAGAGAGAGTTAGGACTTTTTTTTTTTTCAAAATTTGGAAAGAATTTGTGTAATTGGGACTTATAGAGCAAACCCACAACCTATAGCCACCTAAAAGTGAACCGCCATAACCACTATACTCTCACCAACACTGCCTAGATCAACCAACATCCTTGGGACCACCATTGGTGGCCAGAAGTCCATCGGTTAAGTGAGTCTGATTTCAACCAGATTTTGTTTAATTTATTAAAATTATTAATTTTATCTAGAAAATTATGAAATTTAGTATTATGATGTTTTTATGTATGTAGATTTAAGAAAAAATTTTATTTTCATTGAATTATGTGTGGAATTATATTATTTTTAAGAAATCTCACAAACCTAAGTTTTGTTCGATTTAAAAATTGATGACCTTAGCAACGTCATTTTAAGCTCAAAATTTTTTTATAGATTACTTAGAGAATGTAGAACAGTATTATGAAGCCCTTTTTGGGGAAATGAATTTTAAAAAATTTTAAGTAATTTTTAGGCCTTTAAAATATATAATAATTAGTGATTTTTTGTTTAATTAATGGTTAATTGAATAATTACTAATTTAGTATATAATTAGATGTTTTAAGATGTTCATATTTGATATGGTATGATAATTGTAGCAATTGGAGTATTAGATGTAATTATTATGAGTATTATGTAATAAATATATGTAATTTTAATAGTGTGTGGAATTGGAATTATAATAAATATAAAATATTAGGTTAAAATGGATAATATAATAATAATATTAATATATGCTGAATCTAGTAGGAAACATAAATTTAGGTAATTATATGAAAATATAAATTTTTCTCATATCAAAAGTAAATTCAGTATATAAACAAGGACTAAGGTGTACCGTACAAGTTAAAATATTGGTTAGGGACTAAAAGTAATATTTAGAATACTCAATGTGATTGATTCCAAATTATGCTTTAGAATGCATTCTTAAGATTTACTTATAATACATGTAGTTGGAACTGATTTAAAACTTAAATTGGAATCAAATTCAAAAACCGAATCTAAAATTAACCTAGAATGAATCGGTAATAAATAATAATAATAATAATATATATGAAAAATTGAGTTAAATCATAACCTAAAGCTTATATATAACATAAAGATATAAATACTAAAAGAATATTTATATTGTAGGACACGTGAAGGCGAGTGATGAGTCACTTGAGACCAGACAAGTGACTTCAGGTAAGTCGAATTCAATACTTTATCGTATTTTGAAGTACTATTTTAAAGTATCCGGAGGCTTATGATTATATAAGATTATGCTTATAGGTAATTATATGCATGTTTCTATATGTATTTGACTTCATGTTGAAATCTGTGTTATATTTAGTGTTTGTTGTGAATTGCATAGTGTTAAATTGTTTAATCACCTTAAACCGTACTTAATTATAACTTACCTAAATACCCTAATTAAACATGCATTGCAACCCTTTAGGTGACTACTAAGATTCTCCAATCAAACATTGATACATTCGAAAAAGATAGCTATAGATGGCATAATAGTCTTTTCTTCATGCTTATCCGAGCAAAATGATGGAAGAGGAGGTCGTGGTAAGGATGAGGGTAATGGTTCAAAGGATAGTCATAGACGAAGTGGTATCTCTATTACATAACCTTGGGTTTAGTTGTGAATTGTTGCATAAACATAAAAACTTCTTAACTTAGATTAGAGAGGGTGAAATTACTTTAATTTCACAACGGACCAGATCACGTTATGTGATGGCATTTTCTTGTTGCATGGCATATAATTAATTGTTTGATAACTCTGTTTGTATTTGTTATTCATTCATAAGTCTCCAACCTAACTTACTGAGTTATGGTTGCTTATACTCTTATAGATTTTCTTGCAGGTTTTGACTGGTATGCCATGATAATTATCCTAAGGACAGCTTCTTTTTTAAGCTACGGGGAGTGAGTATCAACCGGTTGTATGAATGAATCTTTTAATGTCTTGTTAGTACTTTTAGGTTTATGAGCTAGAATGGTGATATGTTCGTTAACAAACTACTGTAGTATGTTTAATTTCCTAGAATTATAAGACATTATGAATGTAATTAAGTACATATGACTTAAGGTTTTAGCTTTTATATAAATTTTAGCATAAACTTTAATTAAACTGTTTACTTTAAAGCGAGGAGTCGTAGACGCCATGTGTAAATTCTATCTACGATAGAAACTATGAGGTCAGTTACTATTATAGATTAGTTTACACGATAGGACTGTTACGACTCTGTGGCTTTATGGCATAACTAATAGCTCAGTTTTGTTAATTCCAATAGTATTACAAAGCTACAATATGTGTGCATGAATAACAAATTTCTATGCTACTCGTTTGATTTTATCAAAAATCTTAAAAGGTTTATTACATCACAAACTTAACCTTCCCTTTGTTCCAAACACTTTCACTCCCTTGAGTAAGGTCACTTTAAGATAGTCATAGTCCTTAAGTTAGAACTTCTTTTGCCTTTGTTTTAAGTTAGCCTAATGTTATGCTCCGAAGTCACAGAGTCGCAACAATCCTACCATATAAACCAACCTATGACAGTAACTAATCTTACAGTACCTATCATAGATATGATTCACATAAGGTGTCGATGACTCCTCGCTTTGAAGTAAACAGTTTAATTAAGAATTTAGCTAAAATTTATAGTAACGATTAAAACCTTAAGTCAATATATATAATTACATATATATTACTGTAGAATTTCTAGGAGATTCTATATCATAACATAACAGTAAGCTAATTTACATATCATATATCAATTCTTCATCCTAAAGATACTAGTAACACCTTAAATGAAACTTGATCATTAACCAATTGATTCTCACTCCCCAAAACTTCAAAAGAGAACTAACCTTCGAATAGTTATAATGCAGCATAATAATCATAATAATCAAAAGTCAGGACCTGCAATAGAATCTATGTGGTTATGAGCGATTATGGCTTAGTAAGTTAAATTGGAGACTCATGAATATTTACAAGCACAATCAAAGTTATTAAGCAATTATTTTCATGAAATACAACAAACAAGTGCCATTACACAATGCAGTCCAGTTCGTTGTGAAATCAAAATTATTTCACCTGCTCCAATTTAGGTTAAGGAGTTTTCATGTTATGCAACAGTTCACAATCAAACTTAGGTTTATACAATAGACACATTGCTTCTCCTAAAATTATCCTTCGAACCAATGCCCCCATCCTTACTACAACTTCCTCTTATCATTTAGTTTGGCTAATGATGAGGAAAACACCAATTTACTATCCAATGCTATCTTTTTCGAAGGTGTTGATGTTTGGCTAGAGAATCCTAATGATTCCCTATAGGGTTGTAATGCATGTCTTTGTAGGATATTTAGGTCAATTAGGATTAAGTTTGGTTTAGGGTGATTAAGCAACTTCACACCAATCCAATCACAACAGTCATAAAACAAAATACAGATTTCAGCACAAAATCATATATACAGGTACATGCATAAGACTACTTATAATCATAATCATACACAAACCTAAGTCTCCGAGTACTCTAAAATAGTACTCTAAAATAGTATTCTAAAATACAATAAAGTATTAAATCTAAGTTACTTGAAATTCTCGGTCCTCAGTCACTCAGTTGTAGGTTGGATCATCTCTGTATATCTTATAATATAAATTCACTTTTTAGTATTTATACTTTAATGATATATATTTTAGGTTATGATTTAACTCAATTCTCCTTATATACCTATTATTTACTAATGATTTATTCTACGTTAGCTCGAGATTTGGTTTCCGAATTTGATTTTGTTTTAGGCTTTAAATCAGTTCTAACTATGAGTAAATCCTAAAATACGTTTCAAACCCTAATTGGAAATCAATTACATCAAGCTCAAGTATTCTAATATCATCTTAAGTTTTAATTCAGTATTTTAATCCACTCGATATACTCTAATCCAAATTAGTGTACTAGATTTACGAGAAAATTTTACATTTTTGGTATAATTACCTAAAATTAATTTTTGTGCGAGATTTAATGTGTACTAATATTATTATATTATCCAATTTAACCTATTATTTTATATTTATTAAAATTCTAACTCCACATATTACTAAATTACTCACATTTACTACATAATTCCCATATTAATTGCAATTAATACTCAAAATGCTAGGATTATGTTACCTCATCAGAAATTAACATCCCTAAACATCTAATTACCTTCTAATAAGTAATTAGCTATTTAATCACTTAATTAGTCCAAAATTATTCATTTTTCTCATCATTTTAGGGAAAAATATTACATAAAATTTTCAAAAATTAATTTTTGAAAAAGAGTTTCTTGATACTATTCAATATCATTTAAGTAGTCTACAAAAAAAAAAAAAAATTGAGCTTAAAAGTACAGTCCTAAACCTATTGATTTTTAATTCTAAACATGTTCAATTTAGCTTAATTTCTTAAACATCCTATATTTATAGATATAATTAAACTTAATTAATATTTTTTCCTAAATCTACATATAATAAAACATCATAATAACAAATTTCATAATTTTCTAAGCAAAATTAATAATTTTAATAATTTTTGCAAAATCGAATGAAATTTCAAACTCATCTAATTCTTGAGTTTTCAACCACCAACACTAGTTCAGGGTGTGTCGGCCAATCCAGACACTTGGTTTGAAGTAGGGTGGTGGTGGTGGTTTGGTTCCAGGTGATAGTAATGTGTGGGTTTGGTTCCAGGTGATAGTAATGTGTGGGTTTGGTTCATTAGCTTCTATTGCATAGATTTGGATAATTTTTTTGTAACCTTAATTTTCTTCTTGTTTTCAACTCTTGCTAATTTTATGAAGTTGCAAACTAAACAACTTAGCTTTTGAAATTTTCTTGCTATTTATAGAGATATAAAGAAAATTCTATACATTAATTAGACAAGATAAGCCTATCTTCTCCCAATCTTTTTGCCTTTTTTATTGCTTGATTTTTATTAGTCAAATTTTTTTCTTATTCTCCTAGCTACCATGACTTGATTTGGATCATTCCCTATTTCCCTAATTTTTTTTTTTATTTTTCTTGAATCATTTTTATAATTTTCTTTAATCATTTAATAATTTTTCAACAAATTTCGGGCAATTTATGTAATTTTGCGTATTTCTACGTATACGTAAATATATATGGAGTATAAGTAAATATTTCTAAATATTATTTAGGTTATTCTATAATTTTTAGCATATATATAATTTATCTCTAGTGATTCATTAATTATTGGAATGCATTTTACGTATTTTTGATAAATAACAAGTAATATACTTAAAATTTGAAAATTTTATATTCTCTTATTTTATTACTTATTTTCTTAATTTCAAACTTACGGGGTTACTTTAGTTAATATTTTTAGTTTTGTTTTATAATTTAGGCTTAGTCAAATCATTTAGCTGATCGTTCCAAATCTTATGTACTAAGCCTGATCCTATAGTTATAAAGCTTACATTTAGGACTTACACCTAACTCTTTTCGTGTTCTTGCAATTCCTTCATTTTCTATTGAGTCATTTATGCTTTCTCTCTATTTCTTAGGTTGCATTAGGGCTTATAGGTAATTTCCTACATTGTCTTGTCATAAGGGTGATCTACACTTTTGTTTGTAGGGGGCTTCATTAGGCGGTATCTATATTAAGGAGTAGTAGCTAATATTGTAGGTAACTTTATCTAGTTGTAGATTAATATCCTAGCTTCCTTTAAATTCTAACACACATGATCTTAACATATCCCAAAGTGTATATTGTTTGTTAAGATTTCAATCTATGGTGTTATTGGTCATATTGAAGTGTAACTTGGTCTCTATTGAATCGTGTAGACATTTCCAAAACTTCAATACGAACCTCGGTTTATTTGGCACAATGCTAGTAGGATTTTCATGAAGTTTGAAATATCCTTAATGTATATCATTGCTAGCCTTTCCTATAAATTGGTTATGTTAATCGATAGAACTTGTGTACTTTCTGTCAATCTGTCCATTATTACCCTGTAGTATCATATGTACTACAAGTCTTCGGTAAAGGTATCATGAAATCCATCAAAGTGATCTCTTATTTCCATTATGGGTCTATTTAGGGTTGTAGTTGTTTTCCTACCATTGGATGTTCAACTTTAACCTTTTGAAAACCGAACATTTTAATATAAATAGAGTGATGTCACTTTATATCATCCCTCTAATATCTTCCCCTTAGGTCTTGATATATCTTTATCCTTTTTGGATAGACCAAATATAAATGGAATTATGTGCTCCATCTATTAATTCGTCTATTAGCTCCTTATTATTTAGGGACACATATCTGGCCTTTTGTTCTGAATGAGCAAACAAATAAAGTTCAAAACCTATAAAAACTCCTTCCTTCACTTTTTCCCTAATTTCCTTTAAGTGGCCATCCTCTTCCGATGCTTTATTAATTTTATAAAGATATGCAAACTCGACTCCAAAGTTTGTCAAATGTACTTCCTCTTCATGCCATATAAACATATGTTCCAATTTCCCAAATTCTTTTGATTAAATCTTGCTATTCTATGAGCATTAGGGCTATTTGGTTGCAAATGTCCTTTTTAAAGCATCAACTACCATATCGAGATTTTAGGATGGTAATTACGTTTAGATTATAGTCCTTAATCAGTTATAAGCACCTCCATTGTCTTTAGTTTAACTCATTTTGTGTAAAATTGTGCTTCAAGCTCTTATGATCTATAGACCTTATTGTGCTTTCTGCAAAGATGGTGTCACCAAATCATTATTGCAAGTACTAGTGTGACCAATTCCAAGCAATGAGTTAGTTAATTTTTTCACATAAATTTAGTTGTCTTGAAGTATATGTTAGAAAATTTCCTCCTTATATTAATACACATCTCTCTAAATTAAGATGGTCACATTTATGAGAGTTGAGTTTGTTAGATTCTCTAAAGCTCCTATAAATCTAGGATTTATCCATGATTAAACAAGGACAAGAACATATGAGCTAATGTATATCAAATCCAATATGTGTGAAATGCATTGTCTTGGTTAACTATAAAGATGAATAATTTAAGATTAACATATCCATTGCATCATCAAGTGAACCCGATACATCTTTACTAAGACAAGTTCAACTCCAAAAGACACTTCTCTTAAAGCATATTACACATATGTCTCTCATAGCTTGCATAGTAGCTAACATTTATATTTGTATCATTTGTGGGGTATACGTATTAGTTGTCGTTACTTGAAATTTCTACTCAAATATAGGGTATTATTGGTGTTACATGTGTGATTGAGAAGAAATTTCACATCTAGTAGAAAATTGTCGTTGTATTGCTTTATTATAGTACATTTTTATTACTTTAATAGGTTAGATTTCTCTTCTATATTTTCTGCATCTATTTTTCCAAGAACAATCATAAATTTTCATGAGTAATCATATAGAACTAGATATGACTCCTTGTGAAAAAGCTTTTCATGAAAGAATATGCCTTTCCAATAATAGTTATCGGTATTTTTATAAATATTGAAACTATTATATAGAAATGTTTTTTTTTTTTTTAATTTCAATTTTACAAATTTTGTGCACATCCATTCATTACTTTTAATAGGAAACATACTAAGTTCACAAAAACAAAATTTCTAGTGCTACAAACTTAGATAATGTTATCGTAGTCACTCAAACAACTGTAGAAGTATAAGCATTGAGCGTTAGGGGTACATTATGTTTCGAGGACATTGTTTTTGCAAGATTCTATTTTCCATCATCAAGTTTGTTTACTTCGTCTAATTTTCTGTTATATTTATAATCTTGTGTTATATATCTTATTATTTACATTTTGTTGTTTATTAATATAATCGTAATTGTAATTATGATCCATATTATGTTACCAACATAAAAAAATATTAATAGTTAAATAAGTATTGCAAATTGTTGCCATTCATTTTTGTGTTAGTTATTTTGTTATTTAGGCCAATTTATATATCTAAGACTTATAAACTAAAAAAGGCCAAAATTTGACCTAGATGTAATTTAGCCTTAAAATGGTTGATCCCAATTCCTTAATTTTAAAACCGTAAATTAACAGTTCTAGAACCATGCCTAGGTCTATAGCTATCAAATAAACTATCAAAAGTAGATTTCATTAGATGAATTAAATTTTGGAACCTTTATTTGAATTGCAAAGGCAACTCAATTTAAATTGACCTTAAACACCAAAGACTTAGTTGCATTCCTTTTTTTTTTTTTTTCTTATGAGTTAACAACCTCTACATGTGATATGGAAAAAAGATTCAATAGATATTGTGCGACCCGAAATTTTATGTAGTCATTTTGAGTGAGTAATTTAGAACGTATATGAAAATAGATCAATTAAGACGATACTTCACATGTGAGTCCTGGGAATTAGACAAGGATACCCTGTGGGTTTAGATTTGTGGAAATATAATAAAATAATAATATTATAGCTAATAATAGTTAATTTTACTAATTTATACAATATTATATTTTACATATTACAAACGCACAATTTAGGTAACAAAAATTTACAAAACCTTAGAGATAAAATATTTGAACTTAAGCAATTAGAATGATATAAAATAATATGTAAACATAGTATACACACTTTAGTTATAATTATTATATATAGATATATACACATAAATTCCAAAATACCCAAAATTATACAAAATTAACTAAAATAATTAGGGAAAATAAGTAAAAATCATTAAAAATAAACGAGGATAGAAAAATTTAGTGGGAAAAGGCATGAAAAGTTGGTAGACAAGTCTTAGAGCAAGGATACAAAATTAGGACACCTAAACTATGTAGGAATTGAGAGTATAAAAGATATTAAAGAGAGAAAATGGATCATTATGCATCATGCAACTTTAGAAACTCCACCATAGCTCTTTGTAGGATTCCTCAACATCTTAGGTTTCTAGGAAAAGTGAAGAAGGAAGAAGAAAATTGAAGGAAAACTTTCAGGAAAAATAGAAAATGAAACTATGCAAACCAAGCAACATCATAGAGTGAGGGTTTGAGGGCAATTTAGAGGCGAACAACCACTACAGGGTGGTAGTAGAAGTGGTGCCTAGTAGCAATGATAAGGAATTGGTGAAAGATAGTGGCTGGATAGTGGGTTTTCAATAAGTTTAAAATTTAACCTGATTTTCTTTATTTTCTAAAAATATCAAATTAACTCCAAAACTTATGAAAAAAATCTATTCTAAAATATTTTGACATGTACTTTTATAGAAAAATACTAGATTGTTAAATTTTTAAGTGGATCTATAACCTCTTTAAGAAATCTCATAAAACCCAACAATTTCCGAAGTTGTTTAAAATAACCCTATTGTTGTTGTTTCAAAACAAAATTTTTCATAAACTTTCCTATACTGCATGTATGAATCATATGAAAAGTTCTCACAAAAAATATTCTCTATGATTTTTTGTTATTTTTTAGCCTCTAAATTTGATAAAAATAATGTTTTTTTTTAGGGATATTTTCCTATGATAAATTCTAAAGAAACCTATTTGTACCAATTCTTGAGCTCATTAGTATTGTATATTATTATAGATAAAGATTTGGAATTAAGTGGATTAACTTCGAGTAGAGAGTACACAAATTGATAGTTATGGGCCTGAGTGCATTAGAATGTGAATATGGGTATATGGAAGTTTGGATGATATATTGTCAATTTGATATGATCAACCTATTGATTGGTCATGTGTTAACATATGTAACTAGAAACATAGCACTGGAGTGAGTCATTTAGAATAAAACTTGTAATTGGAATTTGTTTAGAGAGTTCTTTAGAGGGTTGACCTAGTAAAAGAATAACTTAAATTCTTAATTCAAATACACAATTAGAAAGCTAGTTGGTGCAAAGATCTTGATTATATCTAAGTTAGAGTCTTTTTTAGGATGTTATTAGGTAAAAGAAGTGTCGTTGTAATGGCTTCAAAGACTTTTTCAAACGGTTGGCTAACGAAAGGATTTTAACTATAAATATGTTGAAGCATCATTTAGGAAGTTATTTGGTAAAAGAAGTGTGATTGTAATGATTTTAGAAACTTAGCTAGAGGGTTGGTTGGTTTAAAAGGCTTAGATGAGTCACTTTAAAGACATCTTCAAAGGGTTGGTCTCTAAGAGGAGGATTTGATCTTTGATTGAGAGACTTGATCAAAAGGATGGGTAATGAAAGGGACTTAACTATACCCACATCATAGACTTGTTTAGAAAGTATTTGGTAAGAGAAAATATAATTGAAATGGCTTCGAGGACTTGATCCGAGAATTGAATTGTGTGGAATGCTTAGAGGAAATGACTTCAGAGGCTTATTTAGAAAGTTGATTAGAGTAAGGAGTATAGTTGGGATAACTTTAGAGACTTGGTCAAAAGGTTATTGAACTAAAGACACTCATTCAAAAACTTTATTAGAAGCTTCTGAGACTAAAACCTAATATTGAGCAAGCTTCTAGAACCTTGTTTAGAGACTGTAATAATAAGTAGGAACTTAATATAAAGCTTATAAAACTTACTATAGATAATTTATAAATACACTAAATTATTTAAATAAACTCATTCATTTTATATTTAGTAAAATTAAAGTCATTGTATTCAATATTTAAGGGAAAACTGAAGCGGATAAGACCCATATACAAGTTTATCAAGCTTCATTTGTCCAAGTAAGTAGGGTCAATGCTTCACTGTTCTTTAAAGTATTGTTTAAGAATACTTAGAGGCCTTAGTATGTATCTTGTTTATAATTGTAAGCTAGTTGCTTATGTATATATAGCATGCGTACTTAAATATTGATTGCTTTTGTAAAGTGCAAAAGTTTATGTATTACTTGATTTATGTTACTGTTTGACTAGATTATCTGAAATTGCTTTATTACCCTAAAAAGCAAATTAACTTAAAATCGACTTAACTTCTAACTAGACATACATTGCAAACCATTAGGGGAACCATTTGGATTCTTAGGCCAAACTTGAACCCTTTAATAAGGATAGCTGAAATAGTCATTTCTTTACCCTTAGTTGAGCTAAGTAACAAGAGAGGAGGTCGAGCAAGGTTAGGAACTGTAGTTTGAAGTGTAGTCTCAAGCAGAGCGTATTCTCCATTAGATAAGCCCCAATTAGGTTTCAATTCACATGTGACATGTCAAACTCCTCAATCTAGATTAAAGCGGGTGCAATTGCTATAATCTTATGACAGATCGGATAATATCATGCAATGGTATTTACTTATACATGCGTACCATCTAATTAAATTGCATGAAAATCCTAGTTATCTATGTTTGATGTTTACTATTGTCTCTATCCTAGTTATCTAACTTATGCTATCCTTATCTTCGGATTCTGAAATGTTGACTTATTTATGCTTAGTGATGATAATATATGGTGGAAAGCCTACAATTTGTAAGGTTTAATTATATAAAATGTCTTGAGAAGGACTAATTGGAGAATGTTTTATATTCTTGGTAAAATTATATAATATGCATATATGTATTGAGAGAATCATCTTGTAGATGTTAGATAATTAGAAACATTGAAAAATGATTGGAGATTTATACTATTATTGCTATTTGGAGGAAAGATACTTGTTGAATAAGGAGGTTATATTGTAATGGTATTAATGATGTAATTTTCCTAATTAAAGAGTCGAGAAGGAACTATTAGAGAAGTTATAATTGGGCGATAATAGAAGTATTCTATAATTTTATAATCTTCCTTCCCATATCATTGGTGTTCTTATAAACTATCATCTGGAAATTGTTGGCATAGAACTTTTGATTTAATAAACTTAAACCCTTAGTTGAATCATAAGGAACCCCCTTGTAATACAAGAAAATTTAGAGGCTATTGATTATAACTTAGACGAAGGTTTTTAAGAAGATTCTAACCATGCTTTCGATGTTGCAATAACTTAAGTTAAGAATTAAGGATGGAAATAAATGAATGTGCAAATTAGAAAGTGTAGAATAGGAGAGAAAATAAAATTTAAATTAGGAATTATTTTTAAGGCTTAAGAAGAGGATTGTATGGAAACTATAGGAGTAAACTATAAAAATTGAATTTAACAATGGAAATAATGATGATGATGACAGAGTACTTAGAGATAGAATATCTTGGATTTTAGAATAGTTAGTGTTAAGTTCTAATTTCAGCATGGAAGTGGCAATGTGCATGTAAACAAATAAAGCAATTCACTTTCATTAGGTAATGTAACAATTTATAAAGAGACTAGTAGCCATAGAATTAATAGTTAATAGAATAAAATGACCTATAGTGATTTAATCCTTTCGAACAAAGCTAAAGATTGGAAACTTAATCGCTTTGAACATATATTGGGTATAAGTTTCATAAAGGACTTGTACTATTTTGGTGTGTTTAGTGTTGACTGAAAAGTTTTAACTCTTCTAACGACATGAATATGATTTTATCTGTATAATTAACTACAATAATAACTGCAAAATAGAGGGTTTGGAAGGTGAATATGTGATCTTTAGATATAAATATATGTGGAAGTTATATATGGCTCTTGCTTGTGTGAAGGATTAATTTTGTTGTGATTTCTTTTGGGTATGAAATTGAGTTCCAACATAAATTTGTGGAGCAAAGTTTAAAATATGATGTATTTCACTTCTTTTGCTGATATAAAGATGATTTTGTTTGTAGTTAATTGACGTTGTAGCTAGCAACAATATACTTGGGAAGAGAATATGTTTTTGGTATGCATCAAAGCGAAAAGTTTAATTTTAGTGCAATTTTCCTTTGATATAGAGTTAAGGTTTAAGGTATATTTTTTCATAGATAAAGTTTAGATTTTGATATATATTTCTGAAGTTATAAGTTGAGATTCAAAGTATATGATCCCAAATAAAGTTAGATGTGCTTTGAGATGAATATATGAGAATTTACTGAAGTAGGTTGAATATTGGAACACTAAAAATTTGAAGAATATGTAGGTAAGAATTATATGATTACGAATAATATTAAGGGTATCAAAATTTGTATGTGCCAAGCTCAAATTAAGCATATGGATCCTAGGTAAGTAGTATTTGAAACATGGTATTTGATAGGATAATTCTTGTCTCGATCTCTTAATTAGAGGATATTGTGACATTGTAGGAATGCAGATGCTATTATATTATAGATATAAACATAAGTGATATGATGTTATAGGTGGATTTGTAATCAATCTCTAATGAGTAAAGACTTGGATATTACAAGAAAGACTTCGCTTTTATTCTGTGTATACAGGATGCGTTTGACATGAATAATTTGTGGATACTAAATTTCAATAGAAGACTTATTGTCAAGAACTATATAACATTAGGTCAGTAGGTAATAACTCCTTCAAAAGGTAGTTCAAAGACTTAAATTTTATGCTAAGTTCTAAAATCGAATATAGGAATTCATTCTAATAAGGTAACATTCTACTTATATCACTTACATAGGACAACATACTTATCACAGGTGTTATATGAATATTAGGAAAAGTTTATCAAAATACACATTGTGGAAAGTTTATCAAAATACACATTATGGAACTTTTATGACAATAGCAAAACAAGAGATTCTCACTCAGAGGAGTTAATTGGGACTGAATTGTGATGGGAATCAAGTGTACCAAACTACTGACCTGTAGTCGAGCTGGAAGATTAGAGGAACTGGCAAGACAAATCCTCCTATTCCAACAGACTCATGCGGAGGTCGAATATCTCCTTGCTAACCTGTTGTGATTGCCAGGCCAAATGGCTGCCTATTTCTCACGTGGTGTATGCCAAGAAGTGGAAGGCTGAGATACTAGCCCATCTTCATTCCCGTACATGTCTGGCCAATTTCGTACTTGGCCGCACCCTTCTTGAGATGCCGAGAGAAAGAGTCCGAATTGAAAGTAGGCTGTCCATACCTTTTTGTCTATATCTTCCAACGGCATCACCAATACAACATTGCTACATGTATAGAATCATATGCAGAATCAGTTGCATCAACAATTGTTTTCCTTATATGTTCATTTTTACTCTTTTATATCTTATATATTGCTTCCTTAGGAAATGACCATTTTGTCTTTTCCCTTTTGGGCAAGTTGCCCTAACTTATGGGTATAAATATCCCTATACTTGTAGCTGTAAAGACAATCAAAATCAGATTATCCTTAATAGATTTGAGTATTTCTTCCTTGAGTAAATATTACTTATTTACTCTCGGCATCACTCTTATCCTAACCTTTGAGCAAGGTTAGGTGGCGAGTAATCTCATCGGGTCGATTCGTATGCCATATCGGATTGTACAGTGAGTTCTCAAAAGTTCCATTAGTATGTCATATCTTCTAGAGTTGTTCGTGAGTTTTGTTTACCCCTTTCATTTGCATTTGTCCTTTTACACATACTCCATCACTTTCTTTTGAAGCTTTTTACAAGCTCAAATCCATCCAACGACCAGCCTTGTCTATTCTTGGTCACGGTTCGCACTAGAATTGTACACTCACTTGCAAGTTATATGTGATGAAGTATAGGGTAAACAATCACTTGTGAAAGGGAGATATTTAGTTACATAGTAGTTGGACACCTAAGGAAATGATTAAAGAGTATAAACTTATTTCTAAGTATTTTTGTACCTTAAGATTTGTGAAAGGTTAATTTATATCACTTTTGGAAGATGATAGACCTAAACAGAAGCTAGATGGATGATAATTAAGGTAAATACAAAACAATAAGAGAAGTTACTATAACATTTATAGGCTGGTGAGAATATCTTAGGATCAGAGTACAATAAAAAAGTTACATTAAGAGATTTGATTTTAAGAAGCTATTTAACCTTCTGAATTTGTTAAAACGACTTGATACTTTGTAGAATAAGATAGGAAAATTTTACCCTAACTAAAGATTGAATAGCTTAAATTGAGCTGAGCTGGAAGCATTTATAATTCCTAAACACCAAAAGAGATGTATAAAACATTTAAGTTAAGGATAGGAGCTGGATTGTAATAGGATATTAAGACACCGAGATCTAGATGTGTCAATAATTTGGCCTACATTTTGAGAAAGAAGTCTAAAAGAGTACTTTTAAGATGATTTAGAGAATGAAATTGGACTAATGGTGGTGAACAAGGAATAATAATACCATATGAAATATAAAACCTTTCTTACTGAGAGTTAAAGGTTGAATTTACCCTGGTATGTCAATAATTAAGGAAGTTGAACATTCCTTATCATATGATGTTGTACATCGTAACATGTCCGAAGATAAGGATTAGAAGTATGGCATAATGGAAAGCTAAGGTATTGGATTATTGTAATGACTAGAAGTAAAAATATAATGAAGACTTAGGACATAATAGGAATTTTGGATCTAGCCTAGTTAAAAAGTGAGAATAAGTTATGACAAAAAACGCAATTTCGAAGACAGTAGATTTTAAGGAAAGACAAACAATGAAGAAATGCTTAGAAACTTGATAAATTAAATGAATTGTGGGAGTTATACCCTTAAAGCAATAAATAGAAGATCTTAATATAACACATGGGATTAAGATTAAGAAAAAGACGGATCAGGCTATGTTTAGAGACATAAAAACTAGATGATGATAAAGATTGCTATAATGAGAAAATATGTGAGGATGTTTAAAATAAACTACAGTGATTCATGGAAATAAAGGGTAATACTTTTATGTAGTAAGAATAGATTATGGAATAATTAATAAAGTTACACATTTTATCAAGAAGGTAAGAGAGGAAATAAACAAATGTTACTGAATTGAAAATGATGGTTGAACAGCTGTGTGCCTCAAATATATCAAGTACATACAAATATGTAGGTAGAGGATGGCAAATCTGTGATTGTTAAGTCTCTGTTATCAAACTTGTTAAAAATCATGTGTCTTTTCCTTAAATCCTTTATTTTTGAGTTGATTCAAACATGTCATGCTAATCGTTAAACCTAAACTAGTCAATGTATTAATAGTTCCCAAGGTCACATCAACTTTGTTAGCTCAAGTCAAATTCATTTGTTGAGTCAGTTTTTATCTCCTTTCGAGTATGTTGTAAAATGATCAAGATTTACCAAACTTAACTTTGCAATTTTATGTGATATGGTTGTATGAGGGCCTAAACTCTAAATTGTGAAGATAATGGAAACTTTGAAGAAGAATTTGACTAAACATAACTTTACTTAAAAGATGCATTAACTCATCCCACCAAGTGATAGAAAAAGTTGGATGTGCATGTTAACTGACCTTACCCTGACTTTAGTAGAGTGCCATGAAGTGTTCTACGTATTAATACTATATAAGTTTATCAAGAATTAAAATGGAGTGTTGGGCTTAGACTAACTAACCTTCAATAAGACTATATACTAAAGGAACCACCTATACAGATATTAGATGAATAGATATCCAAAATGAAGAAATTAAAACGTAACCTTGAGCAAAACTGATTGAAATAAAGCCTATGGGCTTACAAGAGGACTATACTGTAGAAGAGCATGCCATTCAAATACTTAACAAACAGATTCATAGACTACATAATCGAGATGTAGAATATAAAAAAGTTACATTGGGGAAGTGATCATCGAGCAAAGTTAGCTTGGGAACCATAGGCGGCGATGTAGAAGAAATATCCATGGTTATTTGAGAGATCAAGTTAGTAAATCTTCTTATCTTACTTAAGAATAACTGAAATGAGTATTGAAGTGTTTTGATGTGGTAATGGGTAAGGTAAATCATTGAAGTTTTGAAGAGAAAACCTTTTCAAAGGGGGATTGGAAATGTGAGATCCAAAATTTTACGTAGTCATTTCGAGCGAGTAATTTAGAATGCATACGAAAATAGGTCAATTAAGACGATACTTCACATGTGAGTCTTAGGAATTAGATAAGGACACCTTGTGGGTCTGGATTGTGGAAATATAATCAAATAATAATGTTATAGGCAATAATAGTTAATTTTATTAATTTATACCACATTATATTTTACACATTATAAATGCGTGATTTAGATAACAAAAGTATACAAAACTTTAGAGATAAAATATTTGGCCAATAAAAACATAGAATGATATAAAATAATATGTAAATGTAGTATACACACTTCAGTTATAATTATTATATATGGATATATATACATAAATCCCAAAATACCCAAAATTATAGAAAATTAACTAAAATAATTAGGGGAAATCATTAAAAATAAACATGGGTAGAAAAATTTAGTAAGAAAAGTATAGAAAGCTGGTGGACCAATGTTTGAGTAAGGACACAAAATTAGGATACCAAATTTATGTAAGAATTGAGAGTATAAAAGCCACTAAAGAGAGAAAATGGATCATTATGCATCATGCAACTTTAGAAACTCCACCATAGCTCTTTGTAGGATTCCTCAACATCTTAGGTTTCCAGGAAAGGTAAAGAAGGAAGAAGAAAATTGAAGGAAAACTTCTAAGAAAAATAAAAAGTTAAACTGCATAAACTAAGCAATATCATGGAGCAACGGTTTAAGGGCAATTTGGAGGCAAACTACCACCATAGGGTGGTAGTGAAAGTGGCTCCTAGTAGCACCAATAAGAAGGTAGTAAAAGATGGTGGTTGGACGGTAGATTTCTAACGAGTTCAAAAATTAACTTGATTTTCTTCTATTTTCTAAAAATATCAAATTAACTCCAAAAAGTATGAAAAATTCTACAAAATATTTACACATGTACTTTTAGAGAAAAATACCAGATTGTAAAATTATTAAGTGAATATACGACCTCCTTAAAAAATCACACAAAATGAAACAATTTTTAAAGTTATTTAAAATAACTCTATTGTTATTGTTTCGATACCAAATTTTTTTCTAGAACTATCCTATTTTGCATGTATGAATCCTATAAAAAATTTTCAGCAAAAAATATTCTCTATGATTTTTTGCTATTTTTGAGCCTCTAATCATGTGATAATCATTGGTATTGTATATTACTGTAGAGAAAGATGTGGAATTGAGTAGATTAACTTGGAGTTGAAAAATGCACAAGTTGATAGTCATGGGCCTAAGTGCATTAGAATGTGAATATGGGGATATGGAAGTTTTGATGATATAGTACCGATTGATAGTATAATTAGTTAATGGCACTGGAGTAAGTCGTTTAAAATAAAACTTGTAATTGGAATTTGTTTACAGAGTTCTTTAAAGGGTTAACTTGGTAAAAAAACAACTTAAATTCTTAGTTCAAATATTCAATTAGAAGGCTAGTTGGTGCAAAGATCTTAATTATAACCAAGTCAAAGTCTTGTGTAAGACTCATATTAGCATAATTAAGTTCAATAGCCGATTTAAGATGTTTAAGAAGGTAACTTGATTAGGTTAAAAACTTATGAAGCCTTCGTGATATTAGTTGAAGCATTTTCATAGGCTCAGAATTTGAAATATAACCGAATATTAAAAATATAGCTTCAATAGTCTAAATTTCCTATATTATTATTATCTGTAATGTATGGATTAGGTCTTAGAAACTAACAAATACTTAGAGATAAATTATAAGAGTAATATAATTAATATTATACATAAAATAATATATAAAATACATGTATACACATTGGGTATAATTATTATATAAATATATGTACTTGTAATTGTTGAAAATACTGAAATAGGGCAAAGTTCATTAAAAAAAAAAGACAAAATATGTGGGAATTTTTTTTTTTTTAAAAAAAAGGGAGACATCCAAAACCATGTTTGTTGTATGGCAATGAGAGGGGAACAAGATTTAGGGAGAAATTACTTTTATTTGACACCTCACCAACACTAATCCACTTGTTAATGTTGGATGGAAAATCACAAACAACTTAAATCTAGCTATTAAAAATAACCATTAGCTTTTTGGACAAAGACTAGTCCTTTTCAAGTCTAAGGAAAATTTTGGAGTGAGAAAATAGAGAGAGAAAATGAGAAAACGAGAAAACGAAATTGGGGAAAAATAGTGCGCGAAGTATGCAATTTGCGAGATCATAAGGAATATGATTAATTGGAAGTAAAACAAGGTGGCAACTTAAAGGAGTGACCGATGCCTAGCTTGACCAACAACTTCTCCCTCCCTCACGAGGACGAAGCTTGGACGTCCATTAAGTCGCTAATCTCTTGGATCTTTATGAAAAATTAGGAAAAAATGGTAAACTAACTCCAACAGTTTTGAAATTTGGTTTCCTTCATATTTTTATATAAGGAATTCAAATCTCCAATCATATTTTCAAAATTTTAAGTATAGATATAAGGTTCTTAAGAAAAACATCCTGCATAACAATTTTCAATCAGGTTTTTGAAAGAACAATTCATATAGTTTTGACTTGAAATTTCATGTTTATTCTCCTAAGATATTGAACTTTGATGCTATGTGGTTGGATTTTCAAAATTTGGTAGTTTGATTTTGGGGAAAAATTGTTTTTCACAAAATAGTGCACTAGAAGTAGGTTTTTCTATATGAGCTAAGTTGGGTTTTTGTAAAATCATGCTTCAATCTATATTGACTAATATGAAATAACTATAAGTAAGTGAATAGGAGCTTTAAGATGTTGATTTTCAATTTTAGGTCAGTATTTAGTGGTTTATGAGCTCAATTGTAAAAGTTTTGATGAGTTGTATTAAGTGAAGGCATAAGATAGAAGTGTATATATGATGGTAATACTAAATTATTGTTTTCTATTTGCATTTACAAATTTATTACAACTTTGGAACTTAGGGTAAGTTGAATTATATATGAAGTAGTTAGATGTACTAGTAACAGTAAGGTCATAAACTATATTAGAAAGTAAGTCGAAATGTGATCTTGTGTAAATATGTTAAATACACTAAGAAAATTGGATCAGTAACAAAAAGTGTCTTATATGGACTCTATCATATTCTTAGAGACAACTGTAAGTCGGGAACTTTTTAAATAAGAATATAATTTTAGACTAAAGATTAAAAACTCTATTAAAAACTAGGTCAAAATGTTATCTGGTATTGAATATCCTTGACTACACAAAGAGTTCGATAGTAGATCATTCAATGATTTGTATATGAATTCTATACAATTGTTAGAGTCAAAACATAAGTCAGAAGTCACTCAGATAATGGCCATACCATAAGGTTGGGTTAGAATCTAAGTTAAAAACTTAGTCAGAAAGTAGTTCAATGAAATATGTAAAATGTAGGAGTAATTGGAAGCTTGAAGATGATTGATACTAAATATTAGGTCATTAGGAGTCGGATAGTAGATTAAAATGTTACTTGATTATGTCTTTTTAAGAATTTACTGAAGTTAGAACCTAAGTCAGAAACTCTTGGGCAATAATCTATATTGGGTTAGATTCTTGGTCAAAATATATCCTCTTAACTAATGCCAAATAAATACCTTAAAAAACTCACATAACACAATTGAAAACATACTTAAATGTTTATAATGAACACATATGTTATATATTAGATGGAAAGTAAAGATGTCATATTAAATTTTAGGGATGATAAAAGAAGACAAGAGCAATGCATGAAGAAAATGAGCATTAATATCCAGGAAAATAAGATTAGTGTTTTACCTCACTTTGAATTATTTTTTAAGAATACTTAGAGATCTTAGTATATATCTTGTTTGTAGTTGGAAGTTAGAAGTTAGTTTCTTGTGTGCATGCAGTGTATGTGCTTAATTATTGTTGTGCTATTTGAGTGTTGGATTTATGTGTTGATTGCTTCACAATATTATATCTTTGAACTGTTTAAATTTGGTTGATCACCTCAAAAGTAATCAAACACAAACTCAACTTGATTACTAATTGAACCTATATTGCAACCATTAGGGGAAAACAACTAGGAGGTTCAAGCCAAACTTAAGCCATTCGTTGAGGATAGCAGAAATAGTCCTCTCCCCATCTTAAGTCGAACTAACTAACAAGAAAGAAGGTCTCAGCTAAGTTTGGGTCAGTGGTTCGAAGGTAGCATGAGTGAAGGGTATTCTTTATCGCACAAGCTTTAGTTTGGCAATTGATTTGTAAGTACGTGACGTTAACTCCTCAAAACCCAGATTAGAGCGAGCGCAATTTCTTTGATATCACAACAACTAATTGACATCATATGATGGAATTTACTTAAACATATATTACATTTAATTAAACTTTCTTGAAAACCCTAGTAGTTTTGTGTTAGATATGTACTATTGTCTTTGTCCTACTTACTAAGCATGTTGTCAGTTATTCCCTTATAGCTATTTTGTAGGTTTCGCCAATAGATTCACCAATACTATTTCAAGCTACGAAAGATTAGAGAACATGGTCAAAGAGTGAGACTCAAGACTACTTGACTAAACTTCTATTTAGTTTATTGACTATATTAACCTTTAGGAAAACTAATAGGGTCTCTTTAAGAGATCCCTAGTTTTTAGATCACGAGATTTATGGCATGCCCTAAAAGCCTATAAATTTTAGTAGACACTTTATCTTTTCCTAACAACGTAGTTCTTAAGATTTTTAGTAAATTCAAAGTTTCATTCTTCATACGATTTATAAAACTTGATTTTTCTTTAGGTTTAAACTATACAAATTATTTTTAGTGGCTATTTTAAAAAGTTATACCATAGGTTAATTCCTACTAGGTAGTGAATTGGATGCTTCCAAGTAATGAAATGGTAAATGCATTGTGTAGGTTATACTTACGTTAGATTAGCTTCTAACGTAGGTTGATTTACACAACATAACTATTATGACTCTTTGATTTGGAGCATAACAATTCTGGGTTATATCAGAGCATTATTTTTAAGAACTCGATTAAAGTATGATTCTTAAGAATTTGTCTAGAAGCATCGTAAATAAAATTTGCTAGACATCATAGTGAAACATTGAAAATGTGACTTAAATGGGACGTAAAAGATTTAAGCTATAGGCTATAATTTACTATTTATATTACCAAAGAAAGGATAAGATACGCTAATATTACATTTGAATTATAAAAGAAGATAATTTGTAAACTTATAGAGTAGTAACGAGGAATGCATAATAGCTTAAGTGAAATCTAATCAAAACAAGAATAAACTATTTTTGGAAAATGAAATGTGATTTCTAAGGTTGTTGTTGTTGGAAGTTAACTAGTTAAGTAATATTGAGCAAGAAGAAAAGTTTAGATATACCAAACTGATAAGTGTAAACTAAGTGTACATAGATATGTCATATGCATTATTGGAAATGTCTTCTAAACCAATTGCTTGAAGATTTACTTCATGTCTGTGAAATTGGATTTTAGGTAAATCTAGTATAATGTAGAAGCAATGTATTGGATCTACGTGTGTAATATTATGGTTGTAAAGGAGTATTTAGTGGAATTGAGTGATCTAATGACTTAAAAAGTATCTTAAGCAAGTCAGAATGTGACTCAGAATATCAACCAGGAGATTAAGCAGATGAAAACATAAACAACTACATATACAGAATGTAAGTCAAAAGTTGATGCAAGGAGTAAGCTTAAAATAATCCCGGAGGTATAATCTAACTTAGAAGTATTGTGGGGTTTAATTTAGAAAGAAGAGTAGATTATTGTAAGGTGAATAGGTAGAAAAAAAAAACTAGAAAAAAATCATGGAAACTGGAAAAAAAAAATCCCGTGGTAATGATAAGTGATGTAAATAAAGTTCATGGTGTGTTGACAATTATTAATATAAAAGATACTGAGATGATATTATGCTTTTCTATAGATAATAAAATTTTGACTAGGTCTTCAGAAACTTAGCTAGAGAGTTAACTAGTTTAGAAAGCTTCGGTGAGTCACTTCAGTGACATCTTCAGTGGGTTGGTCTCTAAGAGGAAGATTTGATCTTTGATTTAGTGACCTGATTAGAAGGATGGTTGGTAAAAAGGACTTAACTATACCCACATCATAGATTGTTTAGGAAGTATTTGGTAAGGGGAAATGTAATTGACATGGCTTTAAGGACTTGATCCGACAATTGAATTGTGTGAAATGCTTAATGGAAATGACTTCAAAGGCTTGTTTAGAGAGTTGATTGGAGTAAGGAGTATAATTGGGATAACTTCAAAGACTTAGTCAAAAGGATATTGGTTTAAAGACACTTATTCAAAAACTTCATGAGAAGGTTCTATAACCTTATAATTGTTTACTATTATCTTTGTCTTACTTAATGAACAAGTTGTGACTCTACCCTTAATAATTGTTTTGCAAGTTTCAAGTAGACTACTAGTATATCTCCAAAATTCTAGAAGATTAGAGAATGGGGCAAAGGAGTAAAATTTAAGACTAAATTAGCTAGATTTCTATTTTACTTATTGACTTTATTAACTTTTAAGAAAATTAACATAGTCTCCTTAGATAACCCTCTAGTTTTCAACTATTGATATCTATACCATCTTTGTAAACCTTTAGACTTTTATATCCTTTTTCTATTCACTCTATCTTTTTATATCAATTAATTTTTGAAACTTTTTGTTGGATTCAAGATTTTGCATCCCATATAATTTTTAAAGTTTGATTTCTTTTCCTCGATCATTTGAACTACAAGGTCATTTTCAGAATCTATTTTGAAAAGTTATATCACAGGTTGATCAATTAAGTATCGAGTTAAACGCTTCAAAGCAGAGAAGTGGTGAACTCATTGTATAAATTATACCTATTTTAGCAATTTAGGTAGATAATTTTTAGTTTAAGTTGGTTTATATAGCAGAGTTATTATGATTCTCTAGTTTAGAGCATGATAGATACTATACACCACATTTTATAATGCCACATTTCTAATGATAAGCCATTAGGCATTTGAGTTGATGGAGTCTATATTTAATTTTATATCATAAGTAATAGCGGATAGTTGTTCCATTTAAAACTCAAAGCCGTATTGAATATGCATTAAAGCGACAGGGATATAACTATAAGGTGTTTTGGGAGTGTTCAGGATCTCAAAAACGTAGACGAAGAGGCTCGGATTCAGCAACAACAAGAATAGACGATAATCCTACTTGAAAAGTATGAAATATATATGATGATATTGGGTATGTTGGTACTTTTGTGACGTATTAATTCATTGGCTTCCCTCAGAAGATGACAAATGATCTGGACCATGTACAACGAAAAAGAATGAAACAGAAGTACATAAATTGTAAAGAACTAGCATGTATAGCAGTAAAACTAAAATACTTTGTACCGAACGATTTTTAGATGAAATTGTGTTGCCATCAATTCTCATCGTTATATGTTCATATCGTTCATTTGTCCACGCAGAATAATAAAAAATTTTCATGGCTAGGTTAGATAGAATCGCGAAACCGGAGATCGAAGGAGGTATACTGTTTGAATTACTCGATGCATACCTTCTATTCCTAAAGTATGTAATTCTAGTTTTCAAAATATATATTTTCTCTCATTTAGATAAATATAATGGATTTTTGGGATATTTATATGCAATTCAATATTCTTGATTAAAGATCTCAGGCCTTTTGGAATCTCTAGATCTATATCTAATATAATGTATATGTTCTAATTGTTAACTCGATCATTTTACCTTTTAAAAATTTTCCAGAAATGCATTAACCTTTCCGAATTGATACCATAATATGGTTTTTGAAAGTAATTTGAAGAAGTGAATTCACTTCCTGAAATATTTTTAAAAGGTAAAACCATACTTCTTTTATTTATTTTTTTTTAAGTTTAGATTTGCATTTATATACAATCGACATAGTTAGGAGACATGGTGCAACTCTTCCCATCAAACTTTAAACTATTTTATCTTCGTGCAATCGGAATATGGGATTTCTTTTATTTATTTATTTTAGCCAATCGTACATCATGTGAGTGAAAATATGAAATTGTCGCAAGACTTCGGCTATTGAACAATTAATGGGACGATGGACTTCATGTGTAGTATGCGAACGTCATGAATTCTATTAAATCCAATTAAACCCCAAAATATTCTACTGGAAAAAAAAATCTAAAATATTATAATATTTTAATTACAAAATCTTAGACACAGAAAAGACACAGTACGAGAATATTTCATGTTCAGTGTACTGGACTGCAAACGTTTTTCTCTCCCTTTCTTCAAACTTATTTTTCTAGAAAAAATATGAGAAAAGAAATGGGTTTTTGGAGTTCAGTAGTTAGGGTGTTTGAGCCGTCGTTGACTGGTAAGTCACGTCAAATAGTCAATACAACCTTTGCCTCTTCGTTATTGCTTGGCTCTGTTGGCCACATTGGACTGAACGTTTATAGTGGAAGGACGGTTGCTTTTGTTGCTTCTGACTTGCTCGTCTTCAAGGGACGCGGCCGGATGAGTTACTATAGGAATTCCAATACGCTAAAAATTACGTAGAGTTAAACTTTATTGGATTTAGAATGGATTTTGGAAGATGTTTTCAACTTTGAAGGGCTATGAATTAGGTTTTGAGATTTAAAAAAAGTTTATTGAAAAACTCGAATCTAATTAAAAATAATAATAATATGATATTAATAATTTAATATTAATTATAAATAATAAAATATAATAATTAATAAAACCCATGTTGTCTCTTTCATATTTTGTTTTTCTAAAGACTCTTAACCACATCTCTTTCTCTCTCTCTCATAATCTCACACTTACTATAACTTTTTTTTCCTACCTTTACTCGCTCTCTCTCTCTCTCAATCTCACACTCTTATATTCTCTATAACTCACTTCTCTCATTTTTACTCTCTCTCTCTCTTCACCAATCAACCACCACATTCCCTGATTCCCATCCGTTTTCTTTTCACTAATTTTGTATTAATTTAAAGTAAAAAAAAATTAATTTAATTTTGAATAACCATATACTATTTGCTTTATTGTTCAAAACAAATAATACATTATTTGCTTTATTTTTTATATACACCCTTAAATTAATTTAATTTATTTTTATTAATAAACCAAGCTAAATTTTTAATAAGTTCTACAAAACTCTATAAAGATAGATTCTGGAAATAAGGTAAAAACCCTATAAAGCATCCTATAAGGTTTTTGAAAACCTTATAAGGTAACGGATAGGGTTTAGATTTTACAAAAGTCATTTTGAACCTGCCTTAATAGCATCCCTACCATCTTCTTTAGGAAATATTCTAATCCAATTTTTTTTTTTTTGTTTTTACCAAATATTCTTATTCTTATATAATTAGCTTCTATTATTTTAACTAAGGGAAAAAAAAATTAAAGGAAAAAAAGACCCTCTATCATGTATGAACAAATTTCTATGTCGGCATTAAGTTGATTTCTCCAAGGGCAATATGCGTAGTGCATTATTTTGAGCGGGACAAGCTTTTATTTTTATAAAAAATTAATTAAATTATTTATATATTTCAAATGAGTCATTTAAATTCTATATGCTTGTATTAGCACATTATATGAACCATCTACTTATTGTCATATATTATAAGGTAATATTAAACAGGATTTAGTTGACATAACATACAAGGGTAAACTAGTCAATCTATTTATTTGAAATGTAAAGAAGTTTATTGAATTTTTATATAAAGAACTTTTCTCATAAGTGAATTGAATTTCTTTTTGTCTTAGTTTTAAAAGATCGTTACAAGGAAAAGTAGGTAATGAGGTCATCAAAGTATGCATTTCTGCACATGGCAAGCAGTTTTCGCAATTATTGACGTTCGCAGTTTAGCAAACCACTACTTCTCCAATCCTGAACCGATTCTGCCATATAGGAAAATGATAAACAATAATATGAATTAACTATATTTGAAATGTTCACTATAAAAAAAAAAAAAAATGTTCCTTAATGAATCGAGTTCGGTGGTCTTCAAAAGCTCCACAACTCCCCCACAACATGATAAATGCAACGAACCACATAATGCTCTCTTAATTTGCCTTTTTTTTTTTTTTTCTTCTCTTCGTTAAGGGGGCTTGTTACCATAGGACCTCCGCAATAGGCTAGTAAGCTGCGGTAGCGCCTTTGCAAAGAGAGCAGACCGCCATGTCTTGGGCTATTGTGGCAAGCAAGCTTGCTACAAAAGCCAAATGAACATATCATATATCAGACCTCGGCGGCGAGCAATGTAACTCACTACTTTTATTTTGAAACAGTGATTACAAATCAAATATATTTATAGCATTCCAAAGTTCAAAATAATATTAGAGAATATTAAAACTGCGCACAAAATGTATGAAATTAAATTTTAAAGAATATAGGATACAATGATCATTAGTTTGATACATAATGACCATGAATGCTATAAAGGGAGAGTAAACCCAATCTTGGAAAGTGCCTACTCAAATGATCTAGATGAGAAAGATGTGGCTTGCACTTCCCTCCTAGGATGAGGATATCATTTAATGTTTGCTTTTCTAAGGATTATGTTGAATTATATTGTGATAGTATGGGCTTGAATAGTATTGCGGTGGGAAATAGTGCCTGTTAACAGCTTCGACGACCATCAAGCGCATGTACCACCAAAGGGAGAGGCAAGGAGAAGGTAGGGTTAGCCACTTATCAAATAACTCAATTGCTCCCTAGGTTAAAGATACATCCTCATAAAGAACACGAGGAGGCGTCTAACCATTGTGCGACATATAATTTATGAAGCATTGCTCCCCTCTATCATATAATTACTCATCACATTATATTTCTCCTTTAGCTCATTATACTAGGATATCAACACTACATTGAGGGATCACTCAATCCTACAGGAGCTTCTTAAGTGCCTTAATAGTGATACACGTCCAATACCAAACCATATGCATATCGAAATCGATGATCGAGAACCTCGAACGTAGTCCAATCTTAAGTGTATATTGCTTCTCTCCATCGCTTATGAGCACTCTAAGGCTTTAACCCACCTCCATACCATCTTCCCCAATATGGGTAAAAGCACATGCTTGATTATAGTAGTTTTGAATAAAAAGAAAATGCCATGTAGATTAACTAAAAGGGCACATTTAAGGGAGGGAAGTTAATTAATTTTAGAATTAAATTTAGATCTAATGTAACTTAGGTATTAACTACTAATTATTATTGTATAATATTAAACTAATAACTTTTAGCATACTAATCAAAATTAAATGATTTTATCCTTTTAATTAAATAACAAGTTATTAACTTGCTAGATAAAAATCCTATGTAACTAATAACTAACTCTTATGAACATTTTAGTTTGATGACTAACTATGAATTAGCCATAAAACTACAAATCCATTATTGATTTCCTATGTGTTATCTAAATTAATAATTAAGGATGACTTTTTAATGTATAATCAACCCCATATATTTACTAAGTTTGGTTGACCCTATTATATAGGTTGATTTACTAGCACTATGCCATTATTAAATTATCGATTCTTTAAAATAATATTCACTTCTAATATTAAGACAACTCCTCCTTTTCAAAATCTTTACTTTAACAATATAATTTAGTGAACTAAGGATCGATGACACCTAAGATCAACTTGGTTTAAAGTCTAAAGTATAATAGCTGCTCATTACTTATACCGAAAATTTCATATTTCATTTAATAAGATTAAATCATTTCATAAATCTATGTACTACTTACTCTACTACAATATTTATAATCAAAAGATGCATGGTTAATGTATCGAAATGAATACCGCGATCTTATAGCTTGCTCTAAACTCTCCCCTATGCACCCCGTTAGTGCCCTTCCAACACTTATTTCCTTTCGATTTTCTTTATAGTAAACTACACATTAGGACTTTAGATCTCAATAGTAATTGACAATAAACTATCTTTGATCCTTAGTGTAATTAAATACGAAAACTTTTCTCTAGTAGAATTGTATGACCTCCTTAAAGAAAGTCTACCACTATAATTGCTCTAAATCTATATGTGATTAGGTTTAGATTTTTCATAGAAGAAATTTACAATAATGTTTAATTTGTCTAATAAAAGAACTCTTCATCTCTAATGTTTTAGAATTCTTTAGCTTTTGTTACTTATTGATAGGCCATGTTGGACGTAGACTTCCAAACTTAGGTCGATCTCTTCAAGGCCCAAGCATAGCCCTTAAAGCCCAAGCCAAGCTCTCTAGAACATATTTAACCTTGTCAAAGCTTGTGCTAAGCTCTTACCTTTGAGGCTAATTTTATCAAAACAAAGGCCATCAAACTATTTAGAAAGTTTGAATAAAGAATTGGTGAGAACATCTTAGTTAAATGAGGCAAGTCAATGGCATATCTTTGAGATCTCCTCCATAAAATCTAGAGTTAAAGAGAGGATCTTGAGATACTTATCATTTGTCTAACATTGCTCAATCACCTCTCTTTCACTCAAAGCTCACTAATTTAAACATTGAAATGACTACACCAAAACTAACTCCAATACCTTTTAACCTAATTCTTTCCTTTTGCAAGTTTCTTGTTGTCTTACGAGGATCATGCATAAACATTTAGTATATTCTAATAGTGAAACACCTACCTACTACCATGATGGAAAGAAAGTCACATAACACCTACTAAAATAACAATAAAGCATCATTACCATTGACTGATTACTCTATCTACAAGTTGGAAATGCTATTGCTTCCTTACTTCCATCACTATAATTATTGAGGTAATAAGATAATAAAGATTGTATCAACAGTTGGAGCAATTTTGTAATAACCTTGCAATAAAGAACCGGTAGCTTTGCAACTATGTGAATGAATTTAAGTAACAATAAGATGTCCCGCCACTACGAAAAGATGATTGTGCCTCTAACCATGCCCCTCCACTTGTCGCTTGCAACAACCTTCCTATTGTTCTACTTACATTACAAGTTGCTTCGCACAACTAAGCTACCACTAAGAACTACTATACTAAGCCCTCTGAAGTTTATTCATTCTACTCATAAGCTAATAAGACCACTAATGAGCTTGAAGAGTATATTAAAATGCTCTCTAGTCTTAAGAAGTCCAAGAAGAATGATCCTAGAAGGTAGTTTACTATTACCCAATCTCTATCACTCAAGAGATCTCAGACAAGGTGTTTCTTACATACAATTGCATCCTAGTCATGGAATTCTATGATGGGGCCGCTGATTTTAATGACTACCTCACTTATTTCAAGTCTATGATGAATTTGCATGGTTTTAATGATTCAATTTTCTATAAGGCATTCTGATAGGAATCGACTCTTCAGACCAGTCACGTACAACCAAGCTAAAGGATTACAGGGACTCACATGGAGAATACTAGCTCGAAACCCCATTTAAGACGAAGATTCCTATTTTTATCTCTATCTTCTACACTACTGCCGACTTAAGTACTGAGCTCTCATAAGTGCCAACAAAGTTTATGAGCCTCCAAATAGTCATGCCAAACTGCCTAGCAACCACGCCTATTACCAAGCTCTTACCATGATCCAAACAATGTTCGAGCTAACCAACTTCAAATGTTTGCTGAAACACATAACCTAAAGAGGATTAAAACACCTTTCAGTACTTAAGCTTTAACTTGAAACAAACTAAGTCAACTTTGACTACTAACTTTCTTCTGACCTCATCCAAGTACGATCTTGCAACTGCTAAGTGGCCTTAGAATTCGTTACAGCTTAGCCAACTGCATTACAAGCTTCCAATTACCTGTTGACATGTGTCTTCCGGTATAACATTCCAAAAGGATTCCTTACTTTTTCCATACAGGATATTCTTTATTTTTTTTTACCCTTTTTATTATGTTTCATGTATTCTATTTGTAAATTTACTATTTTGTTTATTACATGTATGTCTTGTAACCCTAGCGAGGCTAGTATATGTAAGCCCCAAAGTTAAGCCAATTGACTATAGGATTGAACTTAGAACATAAGGTTTTGGACGATCGGTTAAGGAATCCGATCAAACTCCAGATTATAAACTAACGAGAGAAATATTAGTAAAACTGACCCCATAAACTTGAATTTAAAAAAATAAGTAATAAAATAGGAGACTATAAACTTTTAAAATTTTAAGCATGATAAGTACTAATTACTGAAAATGCGAAAAGTGTAATATAATAACTAATAAATTAGTAGAGATAGATTATATGTATACTAAAAATTTTAGAATGATCAAAATAATAATTAAGAATGTATACGTACACCCTACATTATTTACGTGTAGATAAAAATACGCAAAATTACCTAAATTGGCCAAAAACTAAGTAAATAATTAAATAAAATTATAAAATAATTATGGAAAAATCAGAAAAAATCAGAAGAGGATAAGATTAATCAAAATCAGGTCGTGACAAGTCCAAAGCTACAAAAGAAAAATTTTCCAATAAAAATTTGACAAACTAAAAGCCAAAAATTAAGGAAAATGGGCAAAGTCTTGTCAAAATAATACATATTAATTATAGCAAATGCTTATAAATAGCAGGAAAAATCCGGGAACTCATTTGGCTAGATACAAATCAGAGAAAATTAGAAAGAGGCAAAAATTGAGAGAAAAATTCGGTTTAAAAAAAAAAATAAGAAAAACTGTGCAGTTAGGGCTTTCAAAGGGAATCCATACTAGACGAGCAACTGGAAGTAGACGGCCACCACCACCACACGGTGGTGGCAGCTCCCAGGCCGGCCGACAAGGCCACGGTGGCCCGCGATGGCCGGAGTCACCTAAATCGGTGAGTCCGATTTCCAGCCCGATACTTGTATAATTTTGTAAAAATAGTAAATACGATTAGAAAATTATTAATTTTGTTATTCTGGGATATTTTTGTATGTAGTTTGTAGAAAAAATATTATTTTTATGAAGACATGTCCCGTAATATAGGGTCCTTAAGAAATCATGCAAAACCGAGCACATTTCGGTTTAGAAATAAATGACTTTAAGAGTGTAAGTTGGAGCTCAATTTTTTTTTGTAAGATGCTCATGTGATATAGAACAGTGCTATGAAGCCATTTTTTTAAAATTAATTTTTGAAATTTTTAAGTTAATTTTTAGCCCTAAAATGATGGAAAAATTGGGTAATTTGGAGTTAATTAGGTGATTAGGATATTAATTACTGATTTAGATAGTAATTAGATGTTTAGGGAGTGTTAAGTGTAAGTAATGAAGGTGTTATGTGGTAAATGTAGAAAGTTAGGAATATGTAGAATTGAAAATTAATAAATATGGAAAAATTAGGTTTAATTAGATAATAAAATAATGAAAATCAGAACATAACAAATCTGAAACAAAATTCAATTTTAGGTAATTATATGAAAAATGTAAAAATTTCTCACAACATAAGTAAATTCGGTATACTAATACGGATTTAAGCGTACCAAATAAAATAAATTGCTGACTGGGGGTAGTGATCGTATTTAGGGTATCTGGAAATAATATGATTAGTTTCACATTATGAGTTGAAACAAATTTCTAAGGTCCGGGTACAAAACAGTACCTAGAAATTGAACTAGAATCTAATTTAGAAATTGATGCGGAACCCGAACCTAAACCCAAACCTAGAATAATTATAAAAGACTTAAGACCTAGATAATTAGGTATATTAAACCCTAAACAACACATAACAATAAGCGTTATAGGATAAAACAAACTTATAATAGTTATATGAAAAGTTGAAACCACGTTTGTGTTATAGGGATGATCGGCAATGGCCTGAGCAAATCGGACCTCGAGTGAGTGAGCGAGGAGTTGAGGTAAGTTGTGATTAATATGATGCTATATTTTGGAGGCTTAAGATTATGCTTGGTTGTGCTTGTTAGATAGTAGAATGTGTGCATGTGTTTGATTATGGGTGATGCTATGATTCTGTTTGTTGCTCTGGCATATATTGTACGATTTGTATGAAAGGATTGATCACACTCAACTGAACTTAATCAAATATCCGACCAGTAATCATAATCGGACATGCATGGCAACCCGTTAGGAGAACTTAGGACTCTCCAACCAAATACCGACCCCTTCGGAAGGGATAGCGCAGAATTGCAAAATGGTCCCTTCTTCATCTTCAGTCGAACTAAGTGATAGGAGAAGAGGTCGCGGCGATGGTGAAGATAGTGGTTCAAAGGTAGTCGTGGGAGGAGCAAGGTCTCCATTACACAAGCTTGGGTTTGGTCGTGAGCTGTTGCATTAACGGCAACTCCTCAACCCGGATTAGAGCGGGCGCAATTTCTCTAATCTCACGACGGGCCGAACAACGTCATGCGATGGCATTTGATTGCACATGCATTGCACCTAATAAGTGATTGAAAACCTTGTTGTGTGTATGGTATAGTTTTAAGTCCTCCGTCCTAACTTACTGAGCTGTGGTTGCTCACATCCCTATAGACGTCGTGCAGGTGCTAGCTAAGAAGCGGCAACAACTACTCTAAAGCTAGCAACTACTGGATCCTGGGGAGTGAGGAAAAACATTGAAGAATCAACACATATGTTATTACTTTTCATTTCTGAATTATATATAACTTTTCTCACTTTCTTAGGTAAATTAATTATTTAAATTACAAACTGTCTACTTCAAAGCAGGTTAGTGGTGGACGCCTTGTGTAGATCAAGTCTAAAATAGCGGTTGTAAGGCCAACTTCTATCTTAGGATGGTTTACACAGCGGGGCTGTTACGACTCTGCCTCTTCGGGGTGTGACAGTAGATAAACCCCATTTACTTGTATACAGACAATACATCATTATATTATTGATTATTATAAGCTTCCTTTCTAAGCAACCTTGGCTTTCTTATTTATCTCTTAACTCTTATCTATTCCCTTTGGTAAGAAACGGTAGCAAGCAACCCTATAGTTTAGATCGGTGAGTTACATCTAATGGATTATAGGTTAAGTAGTATCAATTGGTATGTCGTATCCAATTGGTGCATCATATCCAATTGGTAGCTACCTAAACTGTTAATTTCCCTTTTTTTTTTCTTTCATTGTGGTGTTTCTTCTTGTATACGACCTTAGAGATGCATTAACTTCATTGGTATCAAAGTATAGTTCTAAGAAGGAGTATGTGAAGTTACAGTGAAATTTTGGTTCGTGTTTATTGTTAGTGGCTGTTATGTTCCTTTCATAGCTGCTATAGTGTATTCAACTGAAGTGAGTTTTGAAGTTGTGAGCCATATAGTAAAGGTTTGTGGATTGGTAAGTGTAGTTTTTTTTGTTGCTCTGTTTTACTCTTATAAATACTCCATTTTTCCCTCTCTCTTTTTTTAAAAAATTTTTTTAGGATAAGATAAGGGGTCTTAGTTTAGGAAATATAAAAAAAGTACAAAATTTAGAAGAAAAAAAAATACACAAAATAAGAAAATTTAGAAAATTAAAAAGTACAAAAAAGTAAAAAATTCTAGAAAAACCACAAAAGTAGAAAAGTTAGGAAATTTAGCTAAGTTTTTAATAAGTTTTAGGTGTTAATAAAGGTGAGATGTTAGGCTTGGACTTAGATTTAAAGCTAACCTAAGTTGACCTTGTCCATATATGCAATTTAATTACAAATATGAATAAGGCATAGGCTTACCGCTTAACGGATAAACACTTGAACATTAGCATTGTATTGGAACTAAAGATTATGGGTTTGAATCTTGTTAGACACAAAATGGCTTTTTCTTCTTTTTTTTTCAATATATATATATATATATATAATTTGGTGTACAGTAGAACTTAGTTAGCAATTTCCAAAACAGGGCACCAAGCCTTGATTAGGTTAGATAACAAGGGGTGATATAAATGTGCGCACATTTTATTTTTGGACATGCGTGTGCATTGTATACATTCATGGCCACGTGACAGTCGGCCTTACCTTCTTCTTCCGTGCAAATTTCCCTTAATCCTAGTTTTTCTTTTTTCCATTCTGGTATACTTATTTTGAGGTCATTTTTGACCTCATTTACTATACAATTTCACCAAATTAGTGATGAAATCGTATAGTACACTTAGCCTACTATGAATTAGAATAAAAAACCCATCCAAATTCATCCATCTATGCAGCTAAAATCAAGCTTGAAACTTGAAATTAATTGATTTTGGGTCAATGCAATTCAAGTTGATTTTCGAAATTTTTGAGCTTGTTAAGCCATATTCAACTCTCCTTAGTATAAATAGGGCATTGAGGAAGCTTTCCCAAACATTAGCTCTCACTCTCAAACTCCTTCTCTCTTCTTAACCACTCTTGAAGCGCATTACCACTACCATGAGAGTTCCCATGATATTAACCTCGAAGCCCAACCCTCCTTTCACTTTGCTGTGACCCTAACCTCAATCGCCATCACCACCCTAAAACCATTGTTGGCTACCACTTTAACAGTTGCCCAAACGCCATCATTTGGCCGAAGCATTGAGCTTACCGCCCACCCTACACCCTTATACTCCCCCCCTCCCCCCTAAATTCTAATCTAAAAATACAAAAAAAAAAAAAAAAACTATCGCTCACTTATTTTGGTGACAAGATCAAATTGAGACATTGTTGCTGAGCTTCTCCACTGTACAACTTGTAAATCGTTTAGAGTGATCCGACTTGACCCGACTGACCTGAACTAACCTAAAGCCCTAGTCCAACCCGTGTGCCATTTGCAAGTCTGACCCTTTTTTTTTTCTTTCTTTCTTTTAATTGTTTTGTATTGTGAGGTTTTTAGTTTATTTATTTATTTAGTTTATTATAAATGTAAATGTAGATAAAAAAAGAAGGAAAGAAAAAAAAAAGAAAAACCAAAAAGAAAAATGAAAGAAAGAAGAAAAAAAAAGAGAGAAAAAGAAGAGAGAGTAGTCTTACTTTTATTTATGTTTTATTAAGAAAATGAAAAATAATAATAAATAAATATAGATAATAAAATAGAGAAAATAAAAAGAATAAAAAATGTAAACTATTTTAACACTTAGAAAATTAACCTTTCTTAAGATAAAAAAACATTAATCAATTCATTTCCAAATTAAGACATTTTAGAAGTTTTTCCAAAATAAACAAACCAATTAAGACCCTTTAGAAAATTTTCAAAACAAATTGAAAAAGTTAAGAAACTTAAACTTGACTCTTTTCTAAATTAAAACCAACTAACACATTGAAATCATACAAAAAAGAACTACGTATGTTTAATCCTAAATAGTGGGTATATATGTGTCTATGGGACAATGGCAAAAAAAGAAAAAGAAAAAAAACCTATTTTTCCATATTAGTTTATATTATTCAAATTAGTCTAAATCGTTAACTAAGGATTAAAAGTTCATTTTATAGGATAGTTTTGAAATGTGATTTTAAAAGATTAAGTCTAAAATTGAAAAATTGATGGTACCTATAAGGGTTTAAAGCTTAACCCCTAGACTTGATTTTTAGTTCTTAAAACCGTTTATAAAGTTGGTTTCATTGAAAAGATCAATAACTAAATTATAATCAACTTTAGTTATAATTTAACTCATTTTCTTAACTGCGGTCAAGTGGCGACTTCAAAATGTTTTCAAAAAATAAAAGAATTGGTTTTCTTTAGACCTTAGTCGAGGGTTGGTATTTAACAAGTAATGTTTAATATTGATCAGTTTAAAGAAGACTTATTAAAAAATCGAGAAAAATCAGGCTCAACAACTCTGTTTTCTACTATAAAAATAAAGCAAGTTTACTTCTATAATATTTGTGTATATGTTGGGTATTGAATTGTTAGAGTGTATTAGTAAGGTTTTAGATAGTAAGTAGAAGTGTTTGTTGTGTATTGTGTTGTCAACTTATTAAAGAAGTATTATATTATGTCAGATTCGAGTGTCCAAGCTATTATTGATGACCTATGTAGTGGTGCTCGTACTAGTCAAGGTTAAAATGGTAGTAATACCCTTAGGTCAATCAATGACAAACCCAACAAACTCACCAATCTTATTAAGAGTCTAGTTATTGCGATGCAAGCAACTGGCAGCAACCACAGGGTATACCCCATCAAAACCTACCTGAGATTGTTCTTAAGAGATAATATGGCTAAGGTGGTCGAGTTAATTGCCCGATTTGACCCTATCGAACCAGAAGAGTCACAAACCAAGATGTGAGAAAAAGGTTGGAGTTAAAAGAGATTGAGGAGGATATTGAGGAGGATATTGAGGATGTAGATTTAGAGAATAATGGAAAGCAAGAAGAAAAGCTTAAATATTACCAGGCATAAGAATGAGGACACCGATCTCCTTAAGGACTTGATAATGTCAAGATCCAAATCCACCCTTCAAAGGAAGTGGATAGGCAAATAAATATTTAGAGTGGAAAGAAAAGGTATGTGGTTGTTCTAGGCATATAGATGTAGTTAAGGTTTGACTTGCTACACTTGAATTTTCTAAATATGCTACCATGTGGTAGAAGAATTTAAATGCAGCTAGAGCAAGAGATGGAAGATAAGCTATAAGGACTTAGGAAGAGATAAAGAGATTATTGAAGGGAAGATTTTTACCCAAGACTTATTTGTAGCACACCTTCGCTAAGTTGCAAGAGCTTCATTAAGGAAACCAATCTTATGATGACTGTATGAGAGAATTTCATATGCTAATTATCCGAGTAGACATGGATGAACCAAGGTTTTCACAGTGTCGAGGTTCATTTTCAGACTTAAATATAAGATTCGTAACATTATGGAAATATAGAGATTCTATAAGTTAGAAGTGGCCATTAAAGTATTGTAGAAGAGGAATGTTCCAAGAAAACTTGGGCCAAGGTTTTCTCGAGCTCCTGTTCCACGCTAACTAACTCATACTGAGCCAAGGAAACTCTCATGAGCCAAGGAAAAACATGGTTAACCTAATGATAGCCAAGTATGCTAGAAGAGCAAAGTTGAGGACAAGCTAGCCCCAGCGGACATATGAGAAAGTACAAGCCTCTAGACGAAAGACGAGTGAAGTGAAATGCTTCAAATGCTTTAGTTTTAGACATATGGCTACTGAGTGTCTCAACTCATATGCTATGGTGCTCTAAAGAGATGTAATAGATAACTCCGACGAGAGCAAGCTAGAGGAGGAAAAGAATATTAGAAGAGTTGAAGCTGTAGAAGAAGAAGAGACATGCGTCTATGTCGACCAAGGAGAAGTGATGACATTAGTATTGAGACAAGTGCTAAACTTCTTGTCGAGCCCCAAAGAAGACCAAAGAAAAAATTTATTCCATACAAAATGTATAATTAAAGGATAGTTATGTACCATTATTTTAGATGGCAGGAGCTATACCAATGTTGTTGTACAGTCATTTGTGCAAAGGTTAGGACTTTTAACCTCTAAGTACCCCTGACCTTACAAGCTACACTGACTTCATGATAAGGGTGTTCTACTTGTCACCGAATAAGTAACTATACCTTTTAGTGTTGGGAATGTGTATATGAATGAAGTGGTATGTAATTTTGTTCTTATGAGAACTTCACATCTGTTGCTTAGACGACCGTGGTTATTGGACTAACATGTTACTCATGATGAACATAAAAACATTAGAATTTAATCTAAAATGGTTATATATATATATATATATTATTTCCATAATATGCAGTCATGTTATTACTATATATCGAATTAAATTATTAATTATTGATACTGTATATCATATATATTATTACGTATTATATATCGTTTTGATCGTATCGAAACGTACTTTTTATTTATTAATTCACGTTTTGATTTCGGTAAGGTTACCGAAATGTGTATATTCTTGAATAGAATATAGTTATTGGCTAGATTACTTAAGGTTATCCGATTTCAACAAAACTAGTTTCATTGAGTTCGTATAAACCTAACGACACGTTTTACGAGTCCTGTTTCTAGGGATGGATTTTAACGAGTAGTTTGAATTTTTAATACAATTATACATAATTATATAAAAATGATCGTATTATGCGTAATTTACAAATTTAAATTATATTTTATCTAATTTGTCCTTATATTGTAACAATATAAGTATTATTCAATTCTAATATACCTAAAGTGTATCCCGATCAGAAAATATTAATAAATATAATAAAAATCTCCATTTAATCCAATTTGATCAGCAATCCTATATATAGATTTTATTTAACCATTAATTCATTTTAGCCTATTAATATTACAAATACATCCCGACTTGTAATTTAAGCTATTTTACTTAATAAATTCGTAATAAATAGTTCGGGTTACCAAATAATTCCCCGAAAATTTCTATGGACTTCTAATAATATGAGGAATTCAGTTATCACTTGGTTTCAAGTTTCCGACCTATTGCCTATATTTTCATATTGACGATTTTACCCCTAAATTTGATAAATTATCCAATTATAATTCTTTTAGCACCCAATTAATTTCAATGTGACTCAATTCTATTACTATTTATCATAGATCAGTACATGTCCATTTCATCAATGAATTTCATAATTTCCTATTAAATTCATAATTTTAGCCTATTTTCGTGCTAATTTCAGGCCTAAAAATTCAATAAATATTAAAATTATTCAAATCAAAATTCGGGCTACATAGAAATTACCTACATCTCATGTACATCCAACACAAAAATTTTCAGCTAAAAACAACATTATTTAGTACATTTATTTTATAATTATATATTCGGGTGAACAGTAGATTTCTTAATAAAGTATATTAAATATTACGAATTTTTCAAAAATAAAAATATCACATGAAAGCATGTTTAAAATAACCTAAGTACAATTTTTTTCATAATTTTCTGGGTGGATTCACTAATTTTTAAAAATTCTTGAAAAACAGGGCAAGAATTTGACCTTGCTGTTCTTGGTATCTCCGGCAGCTGTGGGGTGGTGTGTCGGAATGCCTAGATGCTGGGGTACTCCTTGGTGGTGGAGTGGCGTAATAGCAGATCAAGGGAAACCCTAAGAACTAACTTTGCTCGTTAATTGTTCTGTTTTTTTTTTATTGTCTACGATTTTTTTCTAATTTTTCTTTCTAAGTATTTCTGATTCCAAACTGTTAAAATTTTCTTATCTGAAGGTGTTGGCTTTTTATAGTGTCTCCAAGTCAATTAAGGGATTTTTTATAATTATTTTAGATTTTTCTTTCTAGTTTCTTTTTGTTTTTCCTAAGCATGAGGTGCCCTAATGTTGTGAATTTGCTTTTCGAATCAGCATTCCTATCCTATTTTCCTGCCATGCTTCATCGTCCAGCAAATCTCCAATGTATTTGATCAATTTTCCTTTTTTCTTTTATTAAATAATTGCTTAAATATAAATATTATATGTTAGAATTAGTTATTTAATTAATATACAAATTTATACCCTATGTAAATAACATGCAAAATATATAACTTTACTCATATAATTAAGTTTCTAGCATATCTTTTATTTTTAGGATATGTTCTAAAGTTAGTTTCATAAATTCAACACAATAAATATATAATTACATAATTTAGGGTTAATTTACGGGTATAATTATTATTTATACCGAGTATACTCGTAAAATTACGTGTATTTTTATATAGTAAATTATACTATATTATCTCATTTTATAGCTCAATTAACTTATCTTTAAGTCCTCATTGCAATCTAAGTTCGATTTTAGGAGTTCCGAATATTTTAGTGCTTTATTAAATATTCCAATTTCTAAGGGCAAAATTGGGATTTCAGGTCATTATTACTAAAATCTAACTACACTATAATATCTTGACTAACTTTTTTATTCTAGTCATAAAGTTTGGGCTCAATTAGATAAGTTTCCCTGAAAGCCCTAAATCTAAGCTCGGTTGTCCTAAACTCAATTTTTTGGAGCTTACACTGTGTAACTTCAAAACTTCAAAATTTCATAACTTCTTCATTTGAACTCCGAATTGAGTGAAACTTAATTCCTTTTCTTCGTTTTCGATTCAAGAACGTGTTCAAACCTTGAAATCAAAATTTTACTCAATTAAGTATCAATTTCTTTAAAGAAAACAAAAAATGTAAGGAAAATACTATAAAATCACCATGTGAAATATGTTTAAAATCCGAGTTATCAAATTTCCCCACACTTGAGAATTTGCTTGTCCTCAAGCAAATAAATCAAAAGAAAACTTTTGGGACAAGAAACGCTAAATAAAATTTATCACTATTTAGGAAACCGGTGAACGAATATACTTGACCCATAGAAAAGTAAGAAAATCATTCTCAACTAACTTGCAATAATAAAGTCAACCAATTTCATCTGACCATATTCGAATGCTTGAACAATACTTAATACTAGAGTTCATTAGTTAATTTATGAAAATCAAAGTTTACCTGAGTCATTTAACTAAGGATTCTTAAACTAAAAATTGGATTTAACATCTTGCCAACAGAGAAAGAGTCATAAAAATTTTGTCCATATGACTAAAGTGTATACAATTCTCTCTTCCATCTCACCAAGCACCATAATCTAAAACAAACACATTTTACATCCACTCATCCTCTGATCATCCCCCTAGTTCATACTTTTGTTGAGAGGTCTTTTAAATTTACCTTATTTAAGCACAATTGTGTTGGTAAAGGGAAAGAATCTCGCTCTTTTGACGGACCAAGACCGATCCATACCAACTTATTTCTTATATTGATAGCGGGAAAGAACCTTACTCTTCTGACCGACCAAAGTCGATTCATATCAATTTTTTTTTTCATTAAAATTGGCATTGGGACTCAATCTCGCTCTTCTAACGGACCAAGATGAATCCTTGCCAATTTTTCTATTCATACACTTATTATTACTTATCACCTCCAATCATTGTGATTTTTCAGGGGTTTCTCAAAAGAAGAATTTCATTTGTTTGTTTGCTAAAAATTATAGGACTCTTAAAAATTTCTAAGAGAAAGGTATATATAAAAGTAAATTTTAAAAATAACTATGACTAACTCTTAACTAGTGATGTTGCTCCAATCTCAAGTCTTAAAGTCTTAAGCTAAATAACCCGTAACTTCGCCGTCCAAAAATTTGACTAATCAATTCTAGTAAAGTATAATAAGATCAATAATAATCAAGATGACACAGTTAATTTGGCTCAACATTTGTTAATCACCTATTGCAAGTTAACTTAAAAATTAATTGGGTCAAATGTAAATAATTGGTATCCTAAACAGTAAAAAATTCATATATATCCCTTCCCCACACTTAATAACGTACAGTGTCCTCAATGTACGAATAAAAAAAAATATAGTAGCAAGAAATGAAACAAGAAAAATCAGCATAAGGAAAAAGGAAATATATGTACTGAAAAAGAAACTAATACTTCCCTGCCAGTCGAAAATTAGGGGAAGAAGTTCAAAACGAAGAAGCATCATCATTACATATCTGAGTTCGCATGCCTTGGCCAACCGAAAGAGAACACAAAACATATGGACTAAGAAGAGGGATTGGAATCCGTCTCTTCATCCTCCTCATCAGACGGTGCCTCAGCCATCGTAACATCATCATCGTCGGCATTACCCTCAACATCCTCTTCATTATCTCCAGCCGCCTCTTCCTCACCACTCTCATCATCCTCTGCTTCACTACCCTCATCATCCTCCTCTTCACTCTCACTATCCTCAGCACGTGTATCCGACTCTTTCATTTTGAGAAATTTTTCCATTCTGTCTTGGCGGATATGAAGTTTATCCACACTTTTTCGAATATAACGAACCTCAGACATCAACATATCAAATTTGTCTTCAAAGCTTGTGGAAGATGTCTGGCTTCGAGATGTGCTGCTGCAAGAGTGTCGACCTTGATGTCTTGTTGATAATAAGTTCATTTGTCTGAATGAATTAAGGCGCATAGAAGTAACTTGATTGACTAAAGTAAGTGAGGGCTAAACGACAACCTTAATTCGCATGGCCTGCACGAGTAAGGTAATGTAGGGGCCACAACAAATATACCCTTTCTTCCGTGTAGTGGTGGCTGAAAAGTTCCGCGAGCTCGATGGCGAGATTGATGGGATGTTGATGAATAACACTGTACAGATAGAGGCAATCCTTGTTGGAAACCATACCGGTGCTGAGGCCTCTGCTAGTCAATGTATGCGCAAAGAGCCAATGAAGAACCCGATATCCAGGCTTGACCAATTGGGAAGCCTTACTCCTTGCTGGATCATACGCATCACCAATAGTAATCTCGTTCCAAAATGTCCCTAGTGTTACTCCTCGGGGAAAACGACAAGAAAGATGTTGGAATTCTTTTGTCTGAGTGTATCTATCTTCATATAGACCGAGATATCTACCCAATTGAGCTATAGTCATGTGGAATGGGTGGCCACTCAAAGTGAAATGTAGTTTGCATTTAGGGCCCATGCCAGTAACACTCTCTTTATCAAGTTTGTACGTACATAAAAATTCCAAGGTCAGCTCTTTATAAACTAGAGCATCAAGAGATAAAAACCGCTCCCAAATGGTACCGTCCAAAAGCTCCTTCATTTATGTGGTGAGCTCCAATTGAGCGAGAACATCCCAATCCAGACGAAAGGTCTCGCTAAAAGGCTTATTCCTAAGTAAACTATAGTGTTGCACCTGGTAATTTTCCTTAAATTGAAGCATTGGGTGCTCCATCGGAGGGAAGTGGCTAATGGTTCAACAATTGCTCCTGCTTGCGATGAAGAGGATGCTGTAAATTTGGATTTCCATCGAATGGTAAGCTTTGCGCGGTTTGCCATTGAATATCTGAAAAGAAAGAACAAACCAAATCAAAAATGCGCATCCTGGCCATACGTAAGGCAAGAAGACATAAGGAGATAAGATTAACAGTGAAGAATATTAACAAAATTCTCATTGGGACATTTAAACAAACATATAGAGTGTAGCTGGAAAACTAGTTGGTGGAAAAGAAATAACTTGCAAATGCATCCAACTAATTTTACAATAGACCCACTACACTACAATTAGCTTTAAACACAGAAATCCCATCACATAACAGACGCTAAATGACCCATAATCGTTTTCTCATACTGCTAACCCTAACTAGCATAAGTAAATAATGATTAGCAAATTAGCAAAAAAAATTCGGAATTGAGAAAGCATACATGAATATCTGACTAGATGAGGCATCATAAAGTCATCAAAATCAAGAAACACAAAGCAATGGTGCATGGAGTTTATAAAAGAACAAAAGAAATTTGCAGACCACATGTAAGAACCAATGCACCCAAAACCAAAATTGTTAGTAAAACTGCCTAAACCATGAGGAAGATAGAGTAAAAGGAATAAGGAGAACTTACCTGGATCTGGATTCGTAATTACAAGAATCGTAAGGAGAAGAGGGAGAGAAGAGAGAGTAGGAAATATGTGTTGATGTGTGGAAGTGTGTGAGAGAGTGTGTATGTGTTTAAATAAATCGGGCGTGTGCTGAATCGTGTAGGGTTTGGGTAGACACAGGCTGGGACACAACTGTATCCCACGCCCCGTGTAACTTTCTGTTTTGATAATGTCTTTCCTGGGTGGACACTGGATGAGACACGACCGTGTCCCACGCTCGTGTAACTCTCTGTGTTCGAGCATGAATTCTGGACGCACACAGGCTGGGATACGACTGTGTCTCATGCCCGTGTAACTTTCTGTGGGCACGTGTTAAACTTGGACGGACACGGGCTAGGAAACGACTGTGTCCCTTGTCCGTGTAACTTTCTATAGGCATTCGGGAATACTGGGCGCACACGAGCTGGGATACGACCGTATCCCACGCCGTGTAACTTTCTGTTTGCGCGGCATATGGCTGGGTGGACATTGGCTGGGACACGACTGTGTCCCACACCCGTGTAACTATCTGGGGGTGCTTCATAAAGCTAGGTGCACACAGGCTGGGACACGACTGTGTCCCACGCCCGTGTAACTTTTTATAGGTGTGGCAAATTAAAGGGTCCTAGATGGACACGGGCTAGGACACGATCGTGTCCCATGCTCGTGTTACTTTCTGTTCTTCTTTTTTTTTTATTGAATCATGAATTTAATTTAAAAATAAAGGAAACTTAAAGAAATAAAAGTAATTAAACTAGAAAAAGAAAAAAGAAAACTAAAGAGAAGAATAAAAATGAAATTAAAAGGGAAAAGCCTATGATTGAAATTGAAACAAATAAAAGAAGCAAGGCAAAGCTAAATAAAAGAAAAATAAAATGAAATAAACTTAAAGAACTAAAGTGTAAGCAAAATTAGACATGGGTTGCCTCCCAAGAAGCGCTATAGTTAACGTCAATAGCTTGACGGGATACGTTTTCTTATGATAATTCTGTCGGGTGGAGGTAAAACTCCTCTCGTCCAACATACTCCAAGTTTTCACTCAAGTATAACTTCAACTGTTGCCCATTTACCTTAAATGTACCTTTCTCCGGGTGTGTAACTTCAACAGTCCCATATGGGAAAACTCGTGTAATTGTAGATGGTCCAGACCACCTAGATTTCAACTTACCTAGGAATAAACAAAGGCGAGAATTATATAAGAGAACATGATCGCCTTCTTTAAATTGTCGACCTTGTTTGATTCGCTGATCGTGGTACTTTTTGGCCCTTTCTTTGTATAATTTTCAGTTCTCATATGCATTCGCTCGCCATTCCTCTAGCTCATTCAATTGGAGTTTCCTGTGAGAACCTGTACGCTCAAAATCAACATTAACACTCTTAATTGCCCAATAAGCCTTATGTTCAATCTCTACCGGTAAATGACAAGCCTTGCCATATACAAGTCGGTAGAGTGTGGTCCCTAGTGGTGTTTTGTAAGTGGTTCTGTATGCCCATAGAGCATCATCCAACTTTTCTGATCAATCTTTCCTATGATACTCTACGGTTTTTCCAAGAATTCGCTTAAGATCGTGATTGGCAACTTCCAATTGGCCACTACTTTGGGGGTGGTATGGGGTGACTATTCTATGCGTAACGCCATAACGCTTCAATACTTGGTCGAGTTGAGCATTACAAAAGTGTGTTCCCCTATCACTTATAATTGTCTTAGGGGTGCCAAATCGAGAAAATATGCCTTTCAAGAATTTTTTTACTACCTTAGCATCATTAGTAGGTAGGGCTTTAGCTTCCACCCACTTAGAGACATAGTCAATAGCTACTAGGATATATTTATTTCCATTAGAGTTCGGGGAAGGACCCATAAAATCGATCCCCCACACATCAAAAACATCAACCTCGATGATGGGGTTTTGTGGCATTTCATCCCTACAAGATATGTTCCCCACTCATTGACAACGATCACAAATCTCAACGTATTTCTAGGCATCTTTAAATAAGGTAGGCCAATAAAATCCAGTCTTTAGGACCTTATGAGCTGTCCTATTGGCATTATGATGCCCACCCGTAGGCTCCGAATGACAGTAGCTCAAAATTATCCATCCTTCGAGGTGTGGTACACACCTTCGAATGACATGATCTGTACATACTTTAAACAGGTAAGGATCATCCAAAAAATAATGTTTCACATCAGAAAAAAATTTATTCTTTTGCCGGTGTAGAAGTCCCTTTGGTATAATCCTTGCAGCTAAACAATTAGCGATATATGCGAACCAAGGAATTTCCATATCACTTACTTGGTTGATGGCATAGAGTCGCTCCTCAAGGAACTCATCTTTGATCTCATTTTCGTCGAGCATTTCTAAGTTTGGATTCTCCAATTGAGATAGGTGATCTGCTGCTAAATTCTCAGCCCCCTTTTTTTCTTGGATCTCTACATCGAACTCTTGTAGCAACAAGATCCACCTAATCAGTCTTGGCTTTGCATCTAGTTTTGCGAACAAGTACCTAAAGGCAGAATGATCAGTGTAAACAATCACTTTAGATAGAAGCAAATAAGAGCGAAACTTATCGAAGGCAAAAAAATTTCTAGCAACTCTTTTTCTGTAGTAGTGTAGTTCTCTAGAGCATTAGTAAGAGTTTTGCTAGCATAGTGAATTGGTTGAAAGTGCTTGTCCCGCTTTTGCCCCAGCACTGCCCCGACTACGTAATTACTGGCGTCACACATAAGTTCAAAGGGAAGTTCCCAATCAGGTACTACCATGATTGGAGCATTTGTAAGTTTCTCTTTAAGGATATTGAAAGCTTTCAAATACTCCTGAGAGAAAACATAAGGTACAGCCTTCTCTAATAACTTAGTCAAAGGGCGGGCAATTTTCGAGAAGTCCTTGATGAATCGCCTATAAAAACCTGCATGGCCTAAAAAGCTTCTTATGGCCTTAACTGAAGTTAGAGATGAGAGTCTTGCAATCGCATCCACTTTAGCAGTATCCACCTCAATTCCTCGATGTGAGATCTTATGGCCCAACACAATACCCTCTTGTACCATGAAGTGGCACTTCTCCCAGATGAGGACAAGATTGGTCTCTTCACACCTAGTAAGTACCCTGTCCAAATTATTCAAACAAAGGTCAAATGAGTTGCCAAAAACTGAAAAATCATCCATAAATACCTCCATTATGTCCTCAATTAAATCGTCAAAAATAGCTAACATGCATCCCTAAAATGTAGTAGGTGCATTGCAAAGACTAAAAGGCATTCTGCGGTAAGCAAAGGTACCAAAAGGACAAGTGAAAGTGGTCTTCTCTTGATCTTCCGGTGCAATAGGTATCTGAAAATAACTAGATAAGCCATCTAGAAAATAATAAAACATATGTCTAACTAGTTGTTCTATGATTTGATCAATAAAAGGTAAGGGGAAATGGTCCTTACGTGTAGCATCGTTTAACTTTCGATAATCGATACATACACGCCAACCCGTTACCATTCTCATTGGGATCAATTCATTCCTCTCATTAGGGACTATTGTCATCCCACCTTTTTTTGGAACTACTTGCACTGGACTTACCCATGAACTATCAAAGATAGGATATATCATACCTGCATCAAGGAGTTTGATAACTTCCTTTTTGACTACCTCTTTCATGTTCGGATTCAAGCGTCTCTGAGGCTGTACAACCGGCTTATGGTCTTCTTCCATCAAAATTTTATGAGTACAAAAGGAGGGATTGATACCTCGAATATCGGATATTTTCTAAGCAATGACCCTCTTATGCTCTTTGAGTACTTTCAGCAACCTTTCTCTCTGTTCTTCTTCGAGGTTGAATGCTATAATTATCAGTAATTTGGATTCCTTCTCTAAGAAGGCATATTCCAAATTGTCAGGTAATTGCTTTAACTCTAACACCAATGGCTCCTCAATCAAAGGTTTTGACTGTACTTCCTTCATTTTTTCAATCTCTTCAAACCCTTTCTCGATAGAGGTAGGTATGTTTGCCTCCAGTTGGGCTACCATTTCGGATTTGATAGGATCTTCTGAAGCTTCTTTCATGCCTAATTGCAAGCAACTCTCTAGCGGATCCTTAAAAAGGACTTCCTGTATAAAACTTAAAACAAAAGTGTCAATAACATCCAAAAGGTAGCAAGTATCATCCTGATCAACAAACTTTTTCATAGTCTCCAAAATTTTAAACATGATCTCTTCATCTCCTACTCTGAGAATGAGCTTGCCATCACTAATATCAATGATAGCCCTAGCAATAGCTAAAAATGGTCTACCTAGGATAAGGGGCAACTCAAAATCTTCATCCGTGTCCAATATCACAAAGTCAACTGGAAAAATAAATTTACCCACTTTAACTAATACATCCTCAATAATGCTTCTAAGATACGTCACAAATCTATCATCTAATTGCAAGCTCATGTGTGTGGGTTTAGGTTCCCCTAATCCTAATTTCTTGAAAAATTTATAGGGCATTAAATTAATGCTAGCACCCAAATCAGCTAAAGCTTTGTCAACTAACAAGTTACCAATATGATAAGGAATTGTAAAACTTCCTAGGTCTTTTAGCTTCTTGGGCAGCTTATTTTGCACAATCACTGAACATTCTTTACCCAATATGACTGTAGAAAGCTCCTCAAGCTTCCTCTTGTTGGATAACAAGTCTTTCAAGAACTTAGCATATTTCGGCATCTGCGACAAGGCATTAACGAGAGGTAAGTTAATATGCAATTGTTTAAAGAGGTTAAGAAACTTACTAAATTGTTGGTCATTGCGATCTTGCTTGAGTCTTTGGGGATATGGGATAAATGGTTGATATTCCTTTGCCTTAGATGGCTTTACGTCTTCCGTTGCTTTCATCCCTTCCTTGCTCTTGCTAGTCTCCTCGCTAACCTTCCTCTCAGCATGCAACTCCTTCCCACTTCGAAGTGTCACTGCCTTGACATGTTCCTTTGGATTGGTTTCTATATTTCCCGGTAGCATTCCCTGTGGTCTTTCAGAAATTAGCTTTGCAAGTTGACCAATTTGGTTCTCAAGGTTACTATTTGAAGCCTCTTGATTCCTCAGCGATGATTCAATGTTGGATAAGCGAGCCTCATTGCCTTGAATACATTTGGTGAGAAGCTCTTCCACACTGGACTTTTTTTCTTGAGGAAGAGGAGGTGAGAATGGTCTCTGAAATCCAGGTGGGCCAAAGTTAGTCTTCTACTGGCCTTGGTTTTGATTTCCCTATAAGAAATTGGGGTGATTCCTCCAGCCCGGATTATAAGTGTTGCTGTAGGGGTTATTTTGTTACTTGGATAGATTTCCTAGATAATCTACCTGTTCCAATTGTTCTTGTGCTCCATACCCCTGCATACCAAAGTCACTTACATCCGATTGCACTTGTTGAGGTCCAACAGAGAGTGCATCAATCTTCTTACTCAATAGGTCCACCTTGGCTGCCAGAGCAGTAGTCGAATCCACATCATAAATTCCCATAGCCTTTTGCTTGGCTCTGGTGCTTTCCCACTGATAATTGTTCATCGCTATTCCTTCAATCAGGTTTTATGCTTGCTCAGGTGTCTTTGTGTTCAAAGTACCCCCTGTGGATGCATCAATCATCTGTCTCGTAGATAAATTGAGACCATTATAGAAGGTCTGAATCTGCATCTATAATGGAAGGCCATGATGTAGGCACCTCCTGAGCAAGTCCTTGAATCACTCCCAAGTGTCATATAGAGTCTCCACTTCCAATTGAGCAAAACAAGAAATATCATTCCGAAGTTTAGCGGTCTTTATAGGTGGGAAATACTTCTCCAAAAATTTCTCTACCAATTCATTCCAAGTTGTTATTAAATTTCGTGGTAGAGAGTTCAACCACTGTTTTGCTCTACCCCTCAAGGAGAAAGGGAATAACCGCAGTCGGATGGCATCATCCGTGGCTCTGTAGATTTTAAATGTATCACAAATCTCTAGAAAGCTAGAGATGTGGGCATTAGGATCTTCGTCTTGGAGATCGTTAAACTAAACATATTGTTGCATCATTTGTATAATGTTAGGTGCAATTTGGAAGTTGTTAGCCATGACGGTTGGCCTTGCGATGCTAGAGTCAGCTCCAATAAGTGTAGGCCATGAATAGTCGGAGGCCATGAATAGTCGGACATGGTCCGAGCTTCATTACCATTGTTAGCCATGTGTGATGGATCTTCTTGCTCAATGAATTGAGTGTTGGCCTCTTCACCCTCTTCCTTAATCTCAATGATTGACTCTTCTTCTATGGTAACCACAATTTGTCTAGGTCGCACTCTCAAATTTTGAAGGATAGTTATCTCAATGTCAAGATTAAGTTCTACCAAATCTTCCAGGTTGCTTCAAGTCATGCACTATAAGGGCAAGAAATATAGAATCAAATGCAACTCTAGCTAATAAAAATAAACAATGAAAACAAAAGAAAAAGAAATGGTCAAAGTAATAAAGCAACTAGTATTCTTAATATCGAAAATCCCCGGCAACGGCGCCAAAAACTTGATATCAGGCAAGTGCACCTATCAGTTTTAATATAGCAGATATGAGTCCAATTCGATCCCTCAAAAACTTCGAATACTAATATTAACCTTAGCTTTATTATCTAACCAGAAAATTATAATGAGTTGAATGAATTAAAAATACTGAAATTAACAGACTAAACTAATTATGGGACTTGATTAAGCAATTTAGAAAGCAATAAAACTAAGAACGAATTTAAGTATGCAATAACGTATTTAGGAATTATTTCCCCTGGTGTTTAACATGTGACCGCGTAAAATATATTCAATTAGATTTCTATTATTCTTGACCGGAGGGATTCATAATTAAAGTCAATACCTTTCTCAAGCATATTAACCCTAATCCTAAATTATTTATCGGAATCTCTTCGCTTAGTAATATAATTTAGAATTGCATTTATGTATAATGAATTCCCGCACAAATAATGAATGTTTCGGAAGAAACATGTATCTTATCTCTAAGTATACATGTAATTCTCTCCAATTATGTAAAGATCTAATTATACATGTAATTTCTTAATCAACATGCATAATATCATATATTGATATTCTAGAAATATCAATTAACAATTAAACGATATAATTGAATCAAGCAAAGGTAGAAACTTTATTGAGAATTATAAATCAACTCAAGAGTCACATGAAACCCTAGGTTCCATAATCTTAAATACACGAATTCTAAGCTGTCATAATGAAACTAAAAACGAGTTCCATAAAAAATATAAAATAAAACATGAAAAACCCCTTTGATTGATGGAAAATCTTTCTGATCTTGAAGTTGGTGTTGCTTTCGCCTTTTTCTTCTCCTTCTCCTCAAGTCTCTTCTCTTCTCTAATGTCTCATGTCCTTGTGAAAACCTAATATGTCTTTTTATATTGTATTATAAGGTTTTCGTTTTCTTTACCAGACACAACCTGGGACATGACTGTGTCCCCAGGTCATATAACTTTCTGACCCTGGTAAATTTCCCTGCATGGACACAGCCTGGGGACATGGTCATGTCCCAGACTATATAACTTCAAAACTTCATAACTTCTTCATTTGAACTCCGAATTGAGTGAAACTTGATTCCTTTTCTTCGTTTTCGATTCAAGAACGCATTCAAACCTTGAAATCAAAATTTTACTCAATTAAGTATCAATTTCTTTAAGAAAACCAAAAATGTAAGGGAAATACTGTAAAATCACCATGTGAAATATATTTAAAATCCGAGTTATCAATAATATGTTATATAGAACAGGTATTTTGTAAAGTTCTAACAAGTTTGATTTTTCACAAGTATCAAAATAGAGGCTTCAAGCTGGTTGAGTTGTATATACCTTGTGTAGACTATATCTATGTTAACAACTATAGAATTAGCTTATATCTTAAGTTAGTTTACTCGACAGGACTGTTATGACTCTCCTTGTTTAGAGTGTGACATGTCACAAATTTTAAAGGGGAGTCACTAGTTGATTATTGGAGAGGTTTAAGAAATTGTAGAGAAAGTAACCTCATCATAGATTACTTATATAGAGTCATGTGATCACATTCTATAATGGGTTATGATACCGATTAAGGATGATGTTGGATAACGCTTTAAGAGGAATGATAATGAACAAAAGTGTTGAGGAAGCATATGAAATGTTAAAAAGAATGTTAATGCTTATGCATGGGTAGTATACTAAGAGAGAACACCTAAGGAAAGTAGTAAGTGTAAAAGGGAATGATGGAGTTCATTGTTTAAGAGAACAATTTACATCCATAACTTTCTAGCTTTCTTAGTTAAGAAAGCTAACCCAGTTGAGTGGACCCAAAACTATTTAACTACTTATGGAATATTGCAACTTGTTTAGTGGAATAGGATACAATAGTTCTGTATGTTAAGTAAAGAATCCTTTTGCTCCTTCTTGAAAAGTGCTTCATAAGCAAGTGAATGCAATCAAAGAGTATAACTAAGAAGTAAAGAACTATAATCCTTACTCTAATATAGGAGTACAACTAAGGTGATTTCAAGATGGGTCTTATAATACCCTAAAACCTAAGCTTACTCCAATAGGGTTTTGTATCTCCTAAAATCTTATAAAACCCTATAGGTTTTTACCTTCTATTATTGGAATTGTTGACCTTATAGGAGTAGATTTTCGTAAGATTCAAACAATCCTATAAGAGCAGGTTTTCATAAGGATCAATGAGATAGATGAAAGGGTAGAGTAGAAAGTAGTTAAGTAAGGCTAGGGTTACACCTTCTAAATTACATACAAATGAAATTTAAAAATTAAATATGTTGTAGTAATAATATAGGATATGCATAGAGTCTAGGTTAAGCATAAATATTTTTATTGATGTATTATTTTTCACTAAGTTAGATTTTTCAGCGTTTTTTTTTTTGTGATCTTAAAACTGACCTAAAACCCTATAAGGTTTTGAATAATATCCCAAAACCTTATAGGTTTATAAGGGCTTTTAGTAGTTTAGGTAGATGAGTACCCTATAGTGACTCGCTTAATTGCATCCTTACTCAAATACATACAACCTGTAATGGAGAGATCACCCTAAAATACCAAGGGGTGATAATTAATGATTTAATGGATCTAAAGGACCACTTGGCAATTGCTAGTTGCCATCTCTATCTCCACTAATGCAAAGGCCACGGGAAGATAGTATGTAGGAATTGATGAATTTTATTAAGAAATGTAACATGAGAATGAGTAGCCAAGAAGCCTCAGTACAAAACTTAGAAAAAAATTATGGGGTAACTAGGTGAAAACTTATTCAAGAGACCATATAGGGCTTTGCCTAGCAACACTAAGAGAAACCCTAAGGATTGGGTAGGCTCTTTTTATAGGAATGAAAGAGAAGTGAATCTGGTAGAGAAAGATTGTTGAATGTTAGGAAGTTTAGTTTTAAGTACACTGCAAATAGTAATGAAGAGTTAGAGACAAAATTCAATATGATGGAGGAGCAAGCATTGTAAATAAGTTGAAGATGATCTATAAGAGGAAGATTACAAAGAAGAGGTTAAGGAAAAAGCTAAGAATGAAGAATATGAGGAGTAAGAAGAGGTTGAGGGAAAGGTTGCTATGGAAAGTGATAAGGATTTGAGTAAACGAGAAGAAATCTAAGAAAAAGGAGCCTCAAGTAGAAAGGATGTGAAAGAGAGTTTAAAGAAAGAAGGAATGGAGATTAATGATATTGAAGATAAAAAATGTAGCCTTTTTGAAAACATGGAGGAAGAATATAAGAAGAGTGATGTGGTATAAGAACTAAGGGATGGAATCGAATAAAGCTTATATCCACCTCTAAACTTAGAAGATTTTAGATGATTTACATTTTCATACACCATTTATTATGAGATATTTTCTAAGAGTTTTCAAAGATCTTGGTGCATCGAATAATTTAATGTCTAATACGTTAGTGAGAGAGTCTAGTATAGAGGAAGATTTGTTAGTATTTAGGTATCATATTAGGTTTGCTAATAGATTAAAGAAGATACCTTTAAGGTTGGTCACTAGTGCTATTGTGAAAGTAAACCATTGTCACTTCCCTATTTAATTTATATTGATAGACGTAAGAGATGATGACTAGTCCTTGATTATAGGGCAATAGTTCCTAACAGCTGCTAAAGCTCTCATTGATGTAAAGGACAGACAAGTGATACTTTGATGTGGAGGAAAGAAGATTAGGCTCCAGACTAAGGAACAATTAAAGGACATAGGGAAGGAAAAAGAATATTTAGATTTAAAGGCTAAGTTTAGTGAGGGGATTCATGTTAGAAAGGGGAGCCTAAAGTCAATGGTTGATGATTTGAGGAGAACCCCATAGCTATGATCTATTGTAAGTAGTATGGAAGAAGTTAAGCTAATGACTCTAAAACAAGTGCTTAGCAGAAGGTTAACTTGACCCACTATTTGAGCCTTTATACTCTCTATTCCCTTTATCTTATTGGTTTAATTTTCTATAAGCATCTATTAGTTAGATGTTTTGTATATGTAGATATCACTATAAATAAATAAGATTGGTTAAAGGTTGGAAGATGTAGAATTTGTCACCCTTGACTTTCTAAAAAGTTTATGAGCTTTTATTTAACTATCCTAAGGGAGGAAAGTTCTAAACTCTTCTACCTATTACATTTAGTCTAAGCTGGATCTACTGCTCGATGATGTATTAAGTATTTAAGTTATGAAGTTAAGAGTTGTATGTGAATAGAGAAAGGGTTAGATTTTGGGTTACATGATATAAGGTTGTGTTGAATTTGGACTTTTAGCTTAAACTATAAGGCATCCTAAGAGCAAACTTGATGTACACTGAAGATAAGAATAGATAAGGCCGGTCACAAAGATAAGTCTAAGCTTGCTAAAAGCTTGAAAAGGGTGTTGGGGAAAAATGCGAAAGAACAAAAATGAGAAAAAGTAAGCAAAATCTATGAATAGCTCTAAAGGATATGATGCACCAATGAAACTTTTAATTACTCACGATAAAGCTCGATATGATCCATGAGTTGGTTCGGTAAGGCTACTAGCTACTTAACCATGTTTAAGGGTTAGGATAAGAGCAAAATGAGAGTAAACAAACAGTGTTTACAAAAAGAAAATATCTAATGTATTTATAATAATCTGATCATCTACGACCACATATACAAAGGGTATTTATATTCAAGAAATTAAGGCAACTTGCCTAAAAATGAAAAAAACAAAAAGGGTATTATCCCAAAAATGTAATGTACAAAAAATACAAAAGAGTAAAAATGAATATTCTAGAATAATAATGATTAGTGTAGTAGATTCTTTATATGGTCCTGGACATGTAGTAATGATGCAAGAGTGACGCCATTAGAAGATGCAGACAAAACAGTACGATCAGGTTGGGTGGTCGAGTAGGGATGCTGAGCAAGTGTAGATACACCCAACAAGAGTGACTGAGGATTCGTGTAGGACAAGTCTTTTGGCCTCTTAGTAGTAATGATGCCAAGCAAGTAGTCAGGTCAGACAAGATCGGGCTAGTGCACAGATTTTGGCTGTTGTCAGGACATTCTTTTAGTCGGCACATGATTTCTAAGAGAGATGCAGTCACTTGGTACAACATAGAGAGCTGATCGACAGCAATGAGTAACTCGGCCTCAAGAGGAGTCTATTGGAGCAAGAGGATTCGCTTCACCAATCCCTCTAGTCCTCAAGCTCGATTATGAGTTAAAAGCTTAGTAGTCTAATTCCTATCAAAACTTATCTTTAGGATGGTTTAACTTTTACTTATATTTAATCTTGATCTTAATTCCTTTTTCTTTTACACCATCATGTTTTGATTTTGACTCAAGTGTACAAAACATGATTTTTCAAACATTTGCATATTTTCATAGATGGATTGATATGATCTTTAATCATATAAGGTTTCTTGAAGAGTGTAACTGAGCTTTTATCACTTTCTACTAGTTAATTTGTAGAATATTTGCTTTGTTTGGTTACCCTTTAATTAGACTCGGCTCTTAAAGTTCAAGTTTGGGCAATACCTTTCTTGGGAATTAGGCATGGACATTTTTGTAATTGACTCTAATATAAATATTATCTTCAACTTGCTAGTGATTGGACAACACTTGGTGAATTTCATCAAAATATTTTTATGCCTGAATGTTACTCAAACAAAAATATATAAGTTAAGGGTATCCCATCAAAAGTTTAAAGTGAAAGAAAAAGAGTAAATGAAAACAGGATGGAGTTGATGTCTACCTAAAAAAGAAAGAGAGAGTTTAGGTGGAAATCTAGGAAACCAATAAGGACATGGAATGTCTCCTTGAATGAATAATTCTTGTAATGGTACATAAGCTTCTAGTGACCATCCGAAGAAAGCTATGAGGAATTAAAAACTCCTTTGAATAGAAATTTCATGATACATTTATGCCAAAAAAAATCAAATATCAAATGAAAAATGAAAAGAAAAGCTCAAAGAATAAAGGCACAAGAGAAATTCTACACTTTTACTCCTTATCATCACACTTATAGAAGGAATAAGATCTTGTATACATATGAGTCTAACGAATTAAGTATTTGTGATTCTTTCCTTCTAAGAGACATTAAACTAGACCTTAAGTTATATAAACTTTGGCTTAAATGAGTAGTATTAAATTCCCCATGCAAAGATCAGTAAGTTAAATGTTTTGTTAGTGAACCTTAAGCACTAAAAGCACACAATTGAAGGAAATGAATATACGCTACTCCATCTTAGTGTTTGTTTAATGAAAGATAAAATTAAGAAAATGGAATTATCCATCCACTTCATTGTCTAGTTTATATACTTGATATATTTACAAATCGATGTTGTAAAAGGAGTACATGCTTGACCTTAAAGTTTAATTTTTCTTTTTAAAAGATTTTAAGATTTGCTTGAAGACAAGCAAAGATATTAACTTAAGAGTAATAATAACAGTTCAAATTACACAATTTTCCTAAACCAATATCTTCACTTATGTGTAATTTAATGAGGAAAAATAGATAAAAATATGAAAAATTGTTAAATTACACATAAAAATAGACCAACAACACAAAATTCAATATTTGAGTGAAAAATGGTTAATTTTATTTGAAAAATAATAATTTTGTAATTTTTTATAGGAATTTAAGGAACTAACCGATTGCTAACAAAGCTACCATTTGACTAATCACCTTCGAAATAAGGATCAATCGAGGGGACCAACCAATTGGTTACCATTGAATTAGCCTTCTAGTTTTTTGAATCAAAGGAAACCATTTAGATGGTCTCCCCTCCTACCAATTGGATTTCAAGTGACCCATTATGGGTTAAAACACTCATGAAGACTAACTGATAGGTTTAACTATGAACTATCTAGTTGGTCTATGTGCTAAACTACTAAACGCCTTAAACCCTAATTGCTTAGCACTTGATACATCTTTACTAGTCAATTAGTTTACCTTGATCCATTCAGCTGGTCCAATCTAGATATAAAAGCTTCCTTACATAGCTTACAAAGGGAAGCACCCATTTTATTTCATTTTCATGCATTGTTCTTGGTGTTCTACTAAGCTTTGGTGCAGTTTTAGGTTTTAGTGGCTTTCTTATATCAAGTAGCTTAGAGAAAACCATTTTAACTTCAAAAACTTAAAGTTTTATGGATTTACATTTGGATTTTCTTGTGTAAACTTTACTGGTGACTTCTAAACCTTTCTTCTCTATAATTAATTTTTATATGACTCACTTCATGTTTATTTTATGCATTGTTATTGTTAATATGAGTGGCTAAACATTCCATTATGGGTTATGATATGTTGATGGTATAGTTGACATGCATAATGTTATTTGAGTACAAGTTTGAGTGTTTATTAGAAGTTTAATGTGGAAATTCTTGTTGAAACTATTAAACTGCATAAACTGTGATTTTGATGTGTTGAGAATCTTCTTGAGTGTTTTTAACCGATTGTGTTGATAGAAATAACTTGATAATGAAAATGGGTTCTAGTGAGTTTTATAAAACCTTAATAAAGATCCTATCCATTACTCCATTAACATTAATGGCTAATGAACTAAGGGATATGTGTCACAATCCCACACATTTTATGCACTGTTTTTATTTAGTTAGTTGATTTTGTTTGTTTAATTTAGTTCGGTTCAACATTCCTTAATTCGCAACTAATTTGGATTCACTTAAATTAGAGTAATAAATTACATCTAAAGCATTTCTTTAGGCCTTCTTCCTCAAGAAATTGATATGAAGAATATTCACTATTATTATTATTGCACACAATCTGTCACAAGTCAGTTATGACATGCTGACAAAATATCAATTTCAAAATCTTTTATTCTTACAGCAGTATCACGTGTTGCCCATAGGAAATAGAAATAAATGGTGAATTTATATCTTATTATTATTATTTGAATAATAAAAAACAATTACAAGCACAAAAAATGCATGATTGGTTTTAACAATAATAGATGCTGTACGTCAGTCTTTTTTCCCCCCTTTAAATTATTAGACAGATTAGTCACTAGCATAGCTTAGTAAACAAGTGCGTACGAACGATCACTAAGGTTTAAAACAAAACCACGTTTCATAACGTCCCGAATACATTTGCTCAATAGACCGTTGGCAAGTTAATTACTGGGTCATAGATTAATATGACAATTACACCCCTATGTGGAACCTAAGCTGTCCAAGTTAATTTCCTAATTCCATTACCAATTTCATCTAAATACAGTTGAACGCAACGCAATCCGAAATATTGTCTTTTTCTATTGGGAAAAAAAAAAAAAGAATCTGAAAATAGTATGCAGCGAAAGCACAGGAAAATTAGACCGAATATAATACGATTGTAGATTAATAAATTATTTCAAAAATCTAATATGACTTTTGGTAATATATATATGTATATGCTAATTAATTTAGCAGGAAAGTAAAATACGAAAGACACAGTGACAAATATGCTGTGGAAAAAAAAACATATATTACGTTGGATTGATAGTATTTAAAAATAAAATTTTAATATATAAAAATATAAATTATAACTTTTTAAAATTTGCATACGACGTAGTAATATGATTCAATCCTCTTTCTTACGATCAGATCCTTTTTGCCATGTATATGCATGCACCCTAAACCCCACAGTTCGGGCTCAACCTTAAAAGAAAGGTTGTTCTGTCTAACAAATGTCTGACCCTTCTGATTTGAACGTTTGGTTATTCCCACTGAAAATAGCCGGTAGTCCCCTCAGAATCTACCGGTCAATATACCCAAATCACAGGTATGAGACTCCCAGTGGGTGGAAGTAAATCTTCAAAACCCAACGGCGGACCTCCACGTGTCCTTCTCTCTCTCTTTTCATATATTAACAACTCATGAATCCTATGATACAGGGCCGCAAAGAAAAAGAAGTAGTCTCTCCTTTTTGTTTACATTGTCCTGCATTTGCACCTTTTATTGGTTCCACTTTTTATGCTAAACCCGTTTCACTTGCGATATATTGATGACCCCATTTCGTGATCATTGTGCTCTCATGGTATCACAAATTGCATTCTCTCGTGGTGTGCAAATGATGGTTGTTTCTTGAACGCGGGAATTCCTAGGTTCGAGCTCCAAAACCAAAAACGTCCTTGTAAGTTATCCATTTCTTTTTTTTTTTTTTTAATCATTGGTCATCACAAATTCCTGGCTTCTTGTTTGTTATAGCATCTAATTATGAACGTAATTGTTGTGGTATGCTTATATCTCCTTATATATTCTATAGTTTTGTGGGAAAACGTAGGACAATTTTAGGAAAATACACCACGTAGGTCATACTTAAAGGTCATTAAGTTGTATCTCGCCTCGTGAAACTTTTTAAATGATCCAGAAAAGATAGAACTAACCTAAAGAGCAGGATTGCTTGGCGGTATTGATAGGAAACCGAGACCATGTAAGAAATTTTTCATAAGAAGGTGCTTATTCTGCTTAGGAAATAAAAATACATCAACATTTTTTTGGACTTGTAGCTAACCACATGAAATGGTAGACCAGATTTCTCCAAGCTATATATGAAATGTAAAGAATTTTTTTTTTTTTTTTTTTAAATTCCCATGTCTGCTCAAATATATGCGAAATGCGAGAACAGACTCCACAACACAGGACAAAGTAAAAAGCTTACACAGATATCTCTATGAAATTTTATGTTTGTATAGACAAATAAAGAGATATATGTGTCTGCATTTGGGACATCAAGACATAAATCCGCAAACTATTCAAAATGTTCAAAAGGAAAAAATTTAAAAAGAAAAAAGAAAAATGGTTAAATCTTCCCCTGCATGTAAGAGGCTGTGAAATAAAAACATGCATTGAGTTACGATTCGTCTAACCCTAGCACTCTCATTAGATTGACTTAATAGAAATTCAACTCATTTTGGCTTCAACCAGCCTAACCTACTTATCTAATTCAAGATGCTGGCCTGAGTTCATGAAATTTAAAAGCCTTATACTTTAATGTGACATCAAATTATTTTATAATATAGCTTCACCCTCTACTTCTAAAATTTTTTATTCCATATGCTATGTGTGACAAGAAATGAACCAAGTATATACATCTCAAAAAATTTTATAATACCTTTCTATGTGTCAAGTTATTTGGTTTTATTAACATATGATTATATGCAACGTGGTTGTGCTGAAAAATTATATGTAAACGATAAATATACAGAAAACTGAAGAACCAATTTGTCGAAGGCGTGCTTCTATTAGGGAAAATAATTAAAAAGAGCTGTCAATTTTTTTTGAGGAAAATTTCGTAGATAGTGCAACACATGGGAAATTTTTTCAACTGTAGTTTTATAGAATATTTACCATCTTAGCAAGCATCTTCCTTTCAATAGGCTTGTATATGTATTTATAATTTTCTAAAATTGTGGGACTGGTTTTTATAATATGACGTGAACATTTCTGTCCGAAGATAAGCCAATGGAAGAAAAAGAACAAAACGGTCAAATAAGTTGCAACCACAGCATTAACATTAAGAGTATCACACTTTGTATCATATAGAAGTCAACCATCTACCAATCATCTGCTGACAGAAGACCGGTAGATTAGAAATTTGATGGTCACCTATATGTCGACTCCATTTTGGGTCCCCAGTCAAAACGACCGGCACGATCACGCGTCAAGACTCCTCCTGAACAAGAAACTAGCCTTGCAATGTACTTGGGCTCAGAGTGGACCTTTAGATACATTTAGTAACGATGATGGACTTTCTTCTGGGGCCCACAAAAGGGACCATATGGGCCATGGAATCTTCTTGGCCCTGTCAGGATTGTTGTATTGGGTCTGCTGTTTTAGTTAGGCCTAGGGCTTAATTGCCATTTTTTCATGGGTCAAAAGCTTATTAAGATGGGTTTTTGTCCTTTTTCGGGTTAGTTGGCCGAGCTTGAAACAGTGGGATAAAATGATTCTCATGTGTTTACATTGTCTCCATGTCGAACGGACCACTTTCATAGACCCCTGACACGGGATTGTAGAGAGCTAACAGTTTTTCGAAAAATTTCGGTGAGTGTTATCGATATGTTGGAAATTTTTTTGGTCGTGCAGTCTAACGGGATTCGGGAGTTGGATTCTGTTGAGCATTTGCTAGAATAATTTGCTACATGAATTGTCCGGAGTTAAGAGTGGAGAAGTAAAAGTTTGACAGATGAAAATTCTATTTCAAAATGTATAACATATAAAATAACGTGATTTTCCTAAATTTAACCTTCTGCAAGCAAAGTTGAGCCATATTTACTGAGAAAATAAGGAGAAACAAGAAAACAAGAAAACTTAATGTGCTCAAAGAGCCTCTTGGTCACTTTTTATGCCCTTAATTTCATTTAGACCGTTTATGACGCTCTCTCCCCAATAGAGAAACTTCTTAACAAACCATGCAGCCACCCCTCATTAACGTCTTCCTTTTCCTTAAATACTCTAAAAATCTGTTGCTTTGTCACTATTAATCTTAATATTCTTAAATCTGCAATTTTTAATTTTAAATCTAGGTTTTCTATATTAATCCCATCAATCATCAATCTATAGATATTTCACAACTACAAGTTTTACATTTACAAATCTAGTTAGACTAAAGTTGTGGTGATCTAGCTGGTATTAATTTGTCAGTAATTCTAACATAACTAGCCCTTTTTTTATTTTCTTTCCTTTATTTTCTTTTTAATTTGTCCATATCCTTTTATGAGATTTTCTTTGGCTAGAGCATTGATTTTCATACTCCTTATGCCGCTAAAGAGATGTCTCAAGGCTTAGTTGTACAAGAGACGTGCCCATATTCAGACCCCTGTCTCTTTTATTGGTTTGTTGGTGATCCGTACAACGTATTCTAGGAAAAAAAAAAATTTAGTAGCACTAAAATGCCACATAAATAAATAGATAGATGATATATAAATACCAATAACAGTTATTTTTTAAAATTTATAATTTATATATTTTTAAATTTTGAAATTTTATTAATACTTAGATACTATTCATTCATTTATATGACTTATTAATACTATTGAAGTTTTTCTTATGTATTAGGATTTTATTGGACTTGATTTAATAAAATGACAATCTATTTTTGGCAAAAAGAAAAAAAATATATATTATAATTTCAAAGTCTAATGTTTACAACTCTTGCTCATCAAGTCTTTTCTCAAATAGTAGCAAATGTTCTTAGACGTGCTTATATAAAATAGACGATGGTTGAGAAATAAATTCAATTTAAATGTCAATAAAGGTAAATTATAACAATATAGAGGCACAATGGAAACGGTAAAAGGGAAAATGATAATACTTGAATGAACTATTTTACAAATAGAATCAATCCATTGTAAATAGGTTTGGTTTGAAGTAAAGCGGGTGTCAAACCAAAACGAAATATATGATTAACTATCAGTTCAATCTAAAAGAATAACATTTTGATATATAAGCACTAAATTTTTAGATTAGTGGATTGCGTGACGAAATTCGGCATGATATCATAGTATAATACGTTAAGTTTGATTACAATGGTTATTATTTCAATCCCATTTATAACTTCCACATGATGGATTTCAACATGTAAGTTCAAACCGTTATATAAGGTTTTCGAGCATTCAATTTAACAATACAAATGAGAGAGTATAAATATTCATGGTAACGATGCCCTATAAATAGTAAATACTTTATCGTCATCATTATGTACAAAGAGGAGTCATGACCTTTTTTATGCATCAAACTTCAAAGCAAGTAAATAAGATATAGGAATTTTCTTTCTTTTTCTCAGTTAGCGAATAGTAAGTAAATTTTCCAACTTCTCGTTTTTAAAATTGCACATTCTATCCTTTTCTTTCGCTGCACTTATATATCTTTGTTTCATTGCTTTAATTAGCTGATACATTCTATTCTATACACGTCATGCAAAATATAATTAGCTTTAATTCGAATTTTTATTAAGTTATTTAAAATTTCAATATTTTTTAATTTTACACCATATAAGATTCGTTTTCTTTTACGGATCCCAAAAAATCATTGATATACCATTCATATCTCTCACATGACATGTTATTATGACAGACACACCTGAGTATAGAACTTAAAAATGCGTCAATCCAAAAGTATAACAACTAATTGCTGAAAACTAAGCACAGAAATAGTTTAGTGAATTGTATACTATAATAGTGTGCCTAGTTATATTAGTGTTATGAGGGCCACATCGGCACTTCTTATTGTTACAAAGATACATATAAAAAGATTCAAATAACCCACTTGGAATTTAAAGATTTTGTAAATTTTAACATAAATGTAAGGTTTTTTAGCGTCGAGCAATAATCCCAGATAGGTAGCTTTGTATTGTAATATCCATGATGGAGTTAATTTTGGTTCCCTCAACATAGGATGTGTAATTTGTTTGATTATATAACTCAAACGCCCACGTGTAATAAAAACTTATATTTCGTGGCTGCAGGGTTTTCTTTTTCCTACTCTTAATGCGTGACATCGATCTCTGGCTATTGAACATATGGGAACTGGGAGGGAGAACTCTTGCTAAACGGAGCTCCATAGTGAAAAACGTACATGGAGATCAGTTTTGGTTGCATCTGTTGAAGAACTTCTTTATATGCGGTACGTAAATTTAGTTCCATATTCAACGAATGCAATTTACAAAAAACATGCAGTAGACAGTTACATTTATAATGTCTGTCTGAGTTGTGGTTCGTGAATGGATGTTGATGATACTTATGGATTGACAATGTATTTTCTATGCTGGTCGATGATTAGGAGTAGGCATAGATTAGACAAAAGATCCCATGATCAAACTTTACATCGTGCTAAATGCTTTTATAGTGTAGTATTAATATTAATCTCTTAATAAAACGGATTTAGTTTAATTCCTTCCTTCATCAATGATACATGTGTTTAGTAATAAGTTGGAGACTTATTGTGTTCGACAATGGAGATTCAGTAACTGAAAATGATCCAGTATTTATAACTAAACACTGTAACTTATTTATATACTTGCTATAGTCATCAAGTAGTTACATGAGCAAGAATAAATAATAATAATTCTAATATTCTACTTACCCACCTACCTTCCAAGTTGGCCATGGTAACATGCCAAACTTGGACAAAACCAAGGGAAGTCACGACTTTGTAATAGGTTTTGTCAATGGATTCGCAAGCTGCAAATTACATGGAACATACTTAAAGTAAAGGAAACCAAAAGTAGTATGTTGGCAAATGAAATGGACATTGACTTTTAGGTGCTTAGTGCGGGCATGAAAACAGGGATTTCTAGCTATCATTTAAGTTGACCTACTATCCGTAAATAATGAAATAGGAATGAATAAGTGATATACAAGTCTTGGAGGAGAAAAGAGAGCCACAACAATTCTTTTCTAATAACAGCAATACTACCATATTCAGCTTCAATCGATGAAGCTAAAATAGTCAGTTACTTCTTTGTTTTCTAGGAAACCAAAAAAGTCCCAACAAACATACAAAAACCAATAAGTGACTTGTAATCAAGCTTACAAGAACCCCATTCCACATTACTATATCTAAGTAGTGATAAGAGACTATTAGATGAATAAAAGAGTCCCATATCAATTGTCCCTTTAAAATACCCAAGTGTATACATTGTAGCCCTAAAATGTGAAGGATGAAGAGTTGAAATAAATTGACTCAACTATTGGATGGAGTAAGCTAAGTCAAGCTAAGTTAAGGTCATAAAAAGCAAGCGACCCATAATCTGCCTGAACATACTAGGATCCAAGAGCAATTGTCTAAAAGTATTATCAAGAGAAAGTCTAAGGTGGAAAAGGAGCTAAAGAAGGCTTTGCTCTAGTTAATCTTACATCCGAAAGAATGTCTAAAGCAAATTTACATTAATTGAGGATGAATCCCTATAATAACTTATAAATTTCGATACCAAGGAAAAATCTAACTTCTCTAAGATCCTTGACAATAAAAGCATTGTCAAGTATACGCTTGACATTAGCAATATCAATAAAAGAATCCCTGCAAAGTAAAACATCATCAACATAAACAAGAACACCCAAAAAAGTAGTTGAAGTGTGTTGTGTAAATAACAAGTAATCAAATTTGGATTGCACAAAATCAAGAGGTGCGATAAACCAAGAAAACTCTTTATTTCATTGTCATAAAGTTTGTTTGAGCCCATAAAGGGACTTCACAAGCTTACAACTTGTCCATTAGGATCATCATAACCATCCGAAGGTTGCATATAAATTTTGTCACTAAGAAAACCATGAAGAAAAGCATTGTTAACATCTAATTGATGAACATGCCACTTCTTAATAGCTGCAGTAGCTAACATTAAATACATTAAAGTTAACTTAGCTATAGGAGAGAAAATATGACTATAATCTACCCCTCCTACTTGTGTAAAGCTCGTAGCTACAAGACGGGAATTGTATCTCTCAATGATACCATTAGGTTTATACTTAATTTTATAAACCTACTTAGATCCAATGGCTTACTTACTCGAGGGTAAATGAGTTAATTCCTAAGTATTATTAGATTCTAACGCTCAAAGCTCCTTATTCATAGCATCAAGCCATTAAGGATCTTTCTTAGCTTCTTGATAGTTTCTCAATTCCTTGATAGTAAACACATTTGCTAAAGAAATCACACAATCATGAGGAAGTGAAGAGAAAGTCTTAGGGTCAAATAGAGGATATAAAGTAGAGGAAGTTGCTATAGCTGAAGGACTATATGGAACATTAATATGAGGGAGGATGTCTAGGTCGTGTAGACCAACGAAGAGGAGATTGTATTATATGCAAAGGAGCAGTACTATCAGTGTTTAAAGGCTACTGTAGCAGGGGAAGAAGAATAATTTAGATTATCAACAAAATTCTCAAGAGGAAACAATCGCATATCAACAAGGACAACATCATCAGCATTAAAAGAACCAGTATCTATTTTATAAGGAAAGGTTTACTCACAAAAATGAGCATCTCTACTAACAAACAACTTATGAGAATGCAAGTCATAAAGTTTGTATCATTTTTGACCTAGTGAATAACCCATAAATACACAATGTCTACTTCTAGTGTCAAATTTGTTTAAGGATTTTGGTGTAACAACAACATAATACAAACAACCAAAGACTCTTAAGTGATCATAGGAAGGTAATTTATGAAACAAGAGTTAATAAGGTGTTTTCCACTTCAAGGATTGAGTAGGCATGATATTAATGAGATATGTAGTAGTAAGTAAACACTCTCCCTAAAATTTTTTTAGCAAGTTAACACAAATGTGAAGAGCATAGGTTATGTCCAACAAATGTTTATGTTTCCGTTCCACAACACTGTTTTGTTGGAGTGTGTAAACAACACTTTTCCAATGGACAATGCCATGTTTAGCAACTAATTACTAACACTCTTTAGATAAGAACTCCCCACCATTATCAAAACATATAATCTTGGGTATATTTTGAAAATGAGTCTGTATGTAAGCCAAGAAATTGGTTAAGATAGAAACAACTTGGTATTGGTGGATCATTAAAAAGGTCCAAGTATTCTTACTCATGTCATCCATTATGGTAAGGAAAAATTTAGTACCAAATATATAACATATAGTATGTAGTCCCCATACATTAATGTGTATCAAGTCAAAAGGATGTAGAAGAACTATTTGAAAATGGCAATCTATAGAACTTGGCAAGCAAATAAGTATCACAAAAGAAATTTGTCATATCCAAATGTTTAAATTGAGGCAAATGACAAAGTTTAGAAATGGAAATATCGCTAAGTTTGTGATGAAACAAATCAAGAAAAGAATTGAAATGAATAGATGTTACATTTGAACCAAAAGAATTAGGTGGCTTCAGGGTCATTACATAAAGTCCTTTATAACCATTAGTTGAAGCAACCACAACTTTAGATTTAGGGTCTCGAAAACCCCAAGTGTGAGAATCAAATATAATAATTAGTTAGTGTTTATAAGTAATTTGCTAACCAATAGTACGTTATAGCAAAACATAGGAACAAGGTAAACATTGATTATTGTAATAATGTCAATAAGACGAACATTACCTATAACATATATAGGGATTTGCTACCCATTAAGCAATTTAATGTGTACTAGGTTAGACAATGTATATTTATAAGATAATAGGTGTTCATGTGATGTTATGTGATTTGAAGCACCTAAGTCCACTATCTAAGTAACCAATTAGCTATCATTATAAGTAAAAGAGGATAAGATGTTATCTACTACTGTCATTAGAGAAGTATGTGACATATCTCCAGAATTTTGGTCCTTGATCATCTTAATGACTTCTTAGCAGAATCTTAGATATTAGTTATGATTCGTTCCCAGTAGCTTGTAATTAAGAGCTTCTTTTGCTATTGTATACTATGTCAAATGGTGTATCAATTGGACTTAATTCGAAAGAACTGAAATTCCCTAATTGAGGTACATTGACCTAAACATTAACAACATCCTTTTCCTTTTTCTTGTCCTTCACTCCCTTAAACCACTCTGGGTATCCAATGATTTCAAAACAACTATCAATAGTGTGCCCACTTTGTTTGCAATGCACACAAACGGGTCTAATAATTCTTTTTCCTTTTCTATCTTTTTTGTCATCCATAACTAACTTCTTTGGTCCTTTAGCAGTAGCAAATACAGAAAATTCATCACTTAAACGACAACCTAACATGACTTGTTTCTGTTTTTCAATCTAATAAACCAACTAATATGTTCTATTCACCATAGGTAATGGATCCATGGATAATATTCAGCCCGAGCATACTCATAAGTATCATTGAGTCCCATCAAGAATTAGAGTAATTTAGTCCGATTATCTATATCCTTAAGTTTTGTAATCATATTATAAGTACAATCAGTAAAAGCACCACACTCGTAAGATGGAACAACTGATAAACTATCCAATTTATCCCATAGCCTTTGGAGTTTTAACAAAGTACGTGGTTACACTAACAGATCCTTGTTTTAAATTAACAATTTCATATTGTAATGGATACAGCGATGGTCCATTCATAAGTCCAAATCGCTTACAAATGTCTTTCCAAAAGCTCATTTGCTGGTTGAGCATATAAGAAACCCTCGGATAATTCTTTGGACATAGAGTTTAGAATTCAACACCTCACCATAAAATCACATTGAATCCAATTATGTTCATCTTATGGATTTTCTTTTGGTTTTAGTACTGAATCATCAAGAAACCTTACCTTTGATTTGCGCCTAAGGCCAATATAATTACATAACTCCAACTCGAAAAATTCAAACCATTAAATGATACATTCATAATTGTGGTTCTAGGACAATTGGAGCCAGAAAGAAATAGTAGATCGCTATATGAAATTTCTTGATTTCCACTCATGATCCAAAAAAATCAAGCAGTAAGAAAAAACACAATACACTACAAACCATGAGAAAGCAACGTTAGAAAATATCTCTTTCTAAAGCTTTGATATCATGAAGAGTAACAAGATGGAGACTTACTGTATTTGACAATGGAGATTCATCCAATGAAGCAAGAAAAGTTGAGGAGTTGAAAATGATAAGTTCTTTTAACTAACTAAAAATGGTTCAGTATTTACAATTGAATACAGTAGCTTATTTACATACGCATTGCAATTATCAAGTAGTCACATGATGAACATGTGAGCAAGAATAAATTATAATAATTCTAATATTTCTATAACGTAGTGGTTGTTTGAAAACAAAAAGAACTTTATAATATGTTTTGCCTCATTTATGGAATAAGATTTCATTGAATTTAAGTTGCCGTCATTTCTCTCATGAAATTCTAATAAGGATATGAGAGTGAGATTTAGGGGGAAAGGAGAAAGCTTAAAAAGATAACTACTGGAAAGAAGGAATCAAATGTTAAGAAATTTAAAGCCACGATAATTCATCCTCGCTATATCCTCCAAAAGCACCGCAAAGCGATCACTACAAATTAAAGACAAAGTTGGATATATGGAATTGACTATTAAAAGCTTTAATGAACTAGCTAAAACGTGAAACCTAAGACCCTTATACATATAAATAATAATACATAGACAGATATAAAACTCTAATTCTATCAAATTGAAGGCTTAAGAGGATCACCAAAGTTATCATTGAAATTGAGGATAAAATTGGATTTATGGAATTAACTACTTAATACTTTAATGAATTAGTTGAGATGTGAAACCTAAGACTCTTAGGACTTATAAAACAAATAAATAGATAAATAGAGAACTCTAATTCTATGAACATGGAGATTCGATCATATGTAATAGGAAAGAGCTGTGATAAGCAACAAGAGGAATTGTACAGAACATTTGAGACAATACCACGTGTTTTTGTTGCTTTAATTAGTGAAGAACAAATCAGTGATATCGATATTGTCTTTGTTATGTGGGTCGAGAAGTTGGTCCAAATATATACCGAACGTATTGAAAATTACAACACTAGCTAATATCATTGGATTGTTCTTCACCAATTATAACAACAAAGACACGTGGTATTGTCTCAAATGTTCAACCTTAAGTTCGGTACAATTCCTCATGTTGCCTATCATGGCTCTATATAATATACAAAAGGATTTTGGGTGCTCTCGTTTCAAAGAGTGCATTTATAACTTTTCTTAGCATTGGTTACAAACTAATCTCAATGGTTATAAAGTAAAAAAAATTACCTTTAATTGATGGTAGTGGTGGTGTTGGAGGCGGGGAGTCAAATTTTTTACGGTAAAATCCATTTTCTTATTTTCATTGTATTCTTCTTGGTATCTAAACACTACTGACAGATTATAACTATATAGGCCCGTTTAAAACAACACTAACTTAACAGAAGCAGCTCTCTATATTTTCAAGGAAATATGGCTCCCTCTCACATGTTATAACAAGAAATATATCTATACACACACACACACACATATATATATATATATATGAGAAGCTCCATCTTTGTTCTTAAATATCTTATATTTTCTTCATAATTATCTTTAGTTAGTGTCGTCTGAAAAGAGATAGATACATACAAATAATGGATTGAAGGCCGTACTTCTTGCCTTCATTATAAGCAATCCAGTTAAGTGTACAATTGAATCTAAGATCCGCTAGATGAAACATGCAATCATCCTACCTATTTTTAAACCGGTTCCATGAATATATGTAAACCAATCTTAGACGACAGTGTCCGGATTACTAGAACTTGAATAACATATAGGTTAGAGAGTTCTCCCTAAAGCCAATACATAAAAACCTGGACGAAATAAACAACCTCGAGGTGAAGGAAACAATCTGCATGTATATGTGTGTGTGTTTGAGAGAGAGAGAGAGAGAGTAGATGCATGATATGCATCAAAATGGCCTTTACTTTAAAGCAAAAAGTTAACAGGGAGGAGAAAGCCGAAACCCTACCTGTAGAATGATATTATGTGCTTTCATTTACGTATGGAAACTATTGAGGTCTGGACTGAAGTGCTCGATTATTAGAAAAAGCTCTTCTACAAGTTATTTTATTGGAAAGTGCAGTATTTGTCACACTCTTGCAGGGATAATAATGTATAATAATCCATATTATGATAAACACTAATGGATTAGATTCTGTCCCTGGAAATACTCTCCTACGCTTGCAGATTAAGAAGCAACTACCGTGTTATGTATATTCCAATTAGTTTTCGTGTCCAATGAAACGAGGCATATTTGTGTGAATATTTGACGAAAAGTCTTTAGATCAAACTTTCTTCATTAGATGCTATACTCAAAAAACTTAAAATTTAATAAATATTACCATATTTAGTAACTTTTAGCGAAAATCTAACTGGAAGACATATGGGTGATGGCGGATGGCCATGTTGGTTTAAATAAATATCATAAAAAATATTATTCATTAGTATTTTCCACTATTGTTAATAACAAACATCAAATAAACTTGTTCATTACTATTATCTCCCATAAAATTTTTCACTATTTTCAACCACGTGATTATATTACTGCGATGGTGTTTCTCATTTCAAGGTTCTTTCAAAATGACATTTATAACAACACAAGGTTAAATTCGTACATGGCCTCCCAACTGTCACAAAAAAAAAATTTCTTCAACACAGTTCATACCATAGATTACCGATGCGTGTAAGCACACTGACACCACTCACCCTGTACCATACGATTTTGTTTGTGCATTTGACAAATGTGGGAACTGCAGCGTTTTTATTTACGGTATGATCACTCTCTAACTCTTTAACCCTAATCTTCCCATAGAATTTCGTGCGCTTCTGACATTTATAAATTCACCAACAGGAATCAATCAATCTTTCTAAATAAATTTGGCCAGTCAAGCACTGAAAGAAAAGAGCAAATGTTAGATAATCCTTGGAAACACAAATATACATAGGCACATACAAGATGTTCTTTAAATTATTTTAGTAACAGATATGAATCCATGTCTCTTTAGAGACATCAGATAAAATTGCAACCATATAGAGAACATTAACATGGGTCCTACATGAAGATGACAACCACGAATCAAGAAATAATATTCATGCATGCAATTAGGTGATATGTATGTGTAATGTTAATTCCAAAATAGTGTTGGAGCTTGGGTATTTCATGTAGAAAGGGTTTGATATCCCATTTGTAATTGCTAGTTATTTTACAACTGTAACAATATATCTACATGTTAGTTGTAGTGGATAAATTTATGTAGTTCTTGTAGTTAACCCTTGTAGATTTGATAATATAGGTTCCAAAATTCGACAGATATTCGTATAGCATGGCAAAGCCTTGATTGCAACATGAAAATAGTCTTGTTAGTAACATTTAAAGGAAGAGAAGAGATGTATTAGATACGTGCAAATAATTATATGAATAATACAACCTCAAGGGTTCACTCTTAGTACAACCATGTTTACAACATTTTAGAGAAAACATAAATACAACAATAACTGCAGAAGAGTTATGGAAAAATAAGATGCTGATCATGAAACAAGTACAAAAAAAAAAAAAAAAAAAAAAATGGAAACTGAAACACCAAATACAAATACATACTTAAGATGTGATATAGAGATCAAACTCTATTTTTTCATGAGTTAGCCCAAAAGAGCACCAAGTGTTTAGCTAATATATGCGCATAAATATTGCATTCAATCTACTTGATCAATGCTCATTGATCTGTTTGTATCATTTTGATTGAATGTGGATGACATTATGGCAGATTCCCATCCAGCAATGAGACCGAAGGGTGATGAAGATGAGGAGGTCATCGGAATCAAGGGATCGGAAGAAGGCGCCATTACTCCGGCACCCACCATGGGATGTTGTTGCATTTGATGAAGTTGGGTAGTCATCAAGGACTCCTCGTTGATCAATGAATTGAGAAATGAAGAGAAAGCATCATCACCTCCACAAGCGTAGTTGAGATTGTCTTCACCCTCTTCCTGTGCGGGAACAACATTATTACTTGTGCCACTTCTCATGCCCATCATCTCGAATGGCACAACGACATCAGAATTGGGCAGCAATCCATTGATGGTATTGGTATGAACCACATGCCCTAACATCCCAGTATTAAAATTCCCGATTGTATCCAAATTAGGGTTTAGGGAGTTCCCAGTTTCCTTGGTCTGATGATGTTGGGTGCTGGTACCACTACTGGTCTCTTCCAAACCAGACGACCCCAAGCTAGGGCTAGGACTAGGGCTAGGGTTAGGGCTTGTGGTGACACTCTTTTGCTTGGCCGAATACCCAGGTTTCGTGCTGCTGGGATTTTGTTGTTGCTGCTGCTGATCTGGATTGAGAGGCTTGTGAGTCCTTGGATCTATACCTTGACTGATCAATTTCTTACTAAGATGAGTGTTCCAGTAGTTCTTGATCTCATTATCGGTCCGTCCCGGGATCCTCCCCGCAATCAAAGACCACCTAATTAAAAAGAAAAAAAAAATGAATAATCAATAATCAGCTCAGTTAGGGTTTGTACAAACCCTAAATTTAGTGATTTTTTCCTTATGTGGGACTAAGGTTATTACTTCTTACAGATATAACTGAATTACCTGTTGCCAAGGAGGCGGTGGAGGCGGAGGATGAGGTCTTCCTCATCAGGGGCTATCTGGCCCCGTTTGACGGAAGGGCGGAGGTAGTTCATCCAACGAAGACGGCAGCTCTTGCCGCAGCGGAGAAGTCCGGCACGTTTAGGGAGCGTGCGCCACCGTCCTTCACCTTCTCGGTTGATGTAATTGGATAAGAGCTCATCTTCCTCAGGCGTCCATGGTCCTCTCTTCAACCCTACTTTGCTGCAGCAAGGCGTCGTAGTTGTGGTCGTCGAAGTAGCTTTCTTGTTGTCAACGTCGTTTGCATTTGCAGGCTGTACTGTCTTAGAAGATGATGGGTTTCTCATTTTGAGCTCTGAGTTTTGATGGTGGCGTTGGGTTTCTCTGTCTAGAATCGTTGTCTTGTTGGGTTTTTTTCTCTATCTAGAAAGCGGTGAAAGTGGTCTGTTTGATCTATTTCTTGGGAACTATGATGAGGTTCGGGTTTTTTCTCTCTCTATCTTTGCTCTTCGCTTTGTGTCTGTCTCTGTGGTGTGTTCCTTTTTTCCTCGTTTGTCTATGCTCTTGGTTTTGTTTAAATATTAAATCTGTTCCACTCTCTTTTTGGGAATGTTGATGTACGCGCGTGCAGGGTTAAAAATGGAATAAAATCCAAATCTGTATGTGTACAGAAATAATTGAATGCCCAAACTCTATCATTAATTTTTCATTTAATGCAAATATATATGTTTTTTATATAGAGAGTCATAATTTCTCATTCCACTTCTTGATAAAATTTTTCTCATTATTTATTGTTACTTTTTTTAATAATTTAATCCTTTAAAAATTAGAGATAAACCGTTTCTTAATCTTAAAAGTAAGTTCCCCCAAGATAATTCCGTGGCAGGAGAGAAGGAATGGAGAAAGGAGTACGAGGAAAAAGAACTAAAGGGAACTTGATTTTTTGTATCACATTTGGTATGTAAAAATGGATCAGAATAAAATTACCATTTTGATTTCATTCTCATATTCCATATATTTAGAAGTCTATTTTAAAGCTTGGCTATAAGTGAAATGTTATAATAAGTGGAATTAGGATTTTAAATAAATATATTTTAGCATTCAATAGTATTTATGTCGTTCAATTCCATTCTATTTGATAATCATCTCTAAACATAAGAAAGAAGTTTCGATTCTACCTCTATTCCATTTTAATTCATTCCATTTTGAACCATTTTTTTCGTAATAAACATAACTTGTGTTTAGATAATGGAGTGAAAGAAAGTAGAAAAAAGATCTTAATTATTACTAATAAAGAAATGAGATACAAGGTAAAATTATCAATATACTCATAAAAAATTAAAAAAAAAAAGAAAAGAAATTACAGCATAAAAAAGTGGTAGAAAGGGAAACTAAAAAATTTCTCAAAATTCCTCCTCTTTCTATCCATTTTTGACCGGAATAAAATATATTAGAGGTTAAGTTCTTTTCTTTCTAATGCCATTCTTTATTCAAATATTTTTCAATCAATTTCTATCTCTGATAAATGCAATTCCGCAAACTAACGATAACTGATAAATGAATTCAAATTACTACAAATCATGGTAATTTTCTACTTCTTTAATTGATTTTTAACACAATTTCCGTCTGATATGTGATTCCGAAATAGTAACAGGGTTTTTGTCGTTTTGTTCCCAATTCGTGGCTTTGCTAATTCCTCGTGAACGAGAGTGACAGCGCGTGGGTAATCTTTCTCCTAAATCGAGCGCAATCAGCAAGACAAGAGCTGCATGTGGGACCCTTTTTCCCTACTCACTTACCCTCCGTCTGAGACCTACCCGCTTGGATTCGTGATCCACTCAATAAAGTGACCACTTCGTCCACTTTGGATTCACCAAGCCGTGTCGGGTATTCGCATGCTAGCCTTGGTTACGACCTCTTGTGTAGAGTTGTTTTATCTTCACTTGGGAGCATCATAGGTTGGAAAGAAACAAACCGAAATCGGAGGTATCATGCCCCAACAGAATAAGAGGGGTAAGGCAATTTTTCTCTCTCTTCACCCCCAATTGGTAAGCCACTACATTTGCAAAATAAAGCCGAATTGATATTTACTATTTTTAAAATTTCTAAAATGGTGTTTTAGTGGTACCTACATAATAAAACGGTTGAATATATGATTTAAATTACAATATTTACTTGTTGTTTTCACCATATAAGTGTTTAATCACGCAAAGACAAATTATGATTTTAAACTTTTCTCTTGTAGACCCTCCAAATTGAAAATAAATTAATTTTAAAAAATTATGACTCTTATCCTTTTTTTTCAACTACCTAATATAACCTTAAAGAAGAAAGGAATTAAACCTAATCTATCTATTTAGGAGACCACTATTAATTCCTATTAGATTACCAGGTCTTGGCAACCATGATTTTGATCTAGATAATAATATTTTAATAGAGTTCTCTTTACCCTTTTTTCCTTTATATTTATTTTATTTTTTCTTTTTTATGTTGATCTTTAGGAGACATTATTAATAGGCATCAATAATACTTTTACAAGTGCATATATTAACGATTTATGTATTCCCCATAAAAAAACAAAGAAAACAAAAATTAAAATATTGTCAATTTTATGTTGAAATATACACACGTGGTGTTGAAATATACAGGTGTTATTTTTTTGTTGTTATTTAATTTTTTGTTGTTACCACGTGTACTTGCTTTGCATATATATTCCTTTATATAATTGATATAATATATTTAGTTACAATAATATAATTCTTTCTTCCATTTTTTTTCTCTCAAGTAGAACTCATCATTTTCTTATTTCAATCAATCTCTTATCATAGCATTCTATAAGAATCATTGACAATTACTGCAATCAAGCTGTATATGATATATTTCTACATGGTATCAAAGTAATATGCCATCTCTTTTCTTTACTATTACTATTCAATTGGTTTGTGTTGTTAGTCTTTCTTTTAGTTCGAACAACAATGTTGTTGAATCAAATTATAATGATCCACTTTATCTTTATCGTGCTGAAAATCTTGGTAATTTGATAGCAAATTTGATATTTGATGAATCAAATTTCATCGCATGGTGTCAATCTATTAGATTGTCTGTAAGAGCAAAAGCAAAAATTGTTTTTTTTTTATGGAACGTACTTGAAACCCAAGAAGGATGATTCTAAATCACAAAAGTGGATGCATTGTAACTTTATGATCCGTTGTTAGTTATTGAATTCGATAGGTAAATATTTGTTAGAAGTGTTCATGTACACCAAATCTACAAAAGATTTATGGTAAGAAATTTCTAATCGCTTTGGAATTAAGAATGGACCTCTCTTGTATCAACGTCAATATAAAGTGGTGAATGCGAAACAAGGTTCTAACAATATTATTACCTACTTTACTAGGTTACAAAAGCTATGAGATGAGTTAACATAGTTAAGTGAATTACCAAGTTGTTCTTGTGGTGCTATTGAAAGTTATACTCACAATCTAGAAGGCAAGATTGTAGGCATTGACAACATAAACAAGTTGATGCAATTCCTCTTGGGGCTCAGTGATGGTTTTGACAATGTAAGAAGCAATATTCTCTCCATAGATTCTTCACCAACAATAAGTAAAGCTTACTATTTGATGTGTCAAGTGGAAAAACAAAAGCAAAAGGAAAATGACAAATGTTTTATCAAATTCTTAGAGTTAAGGAATGGGTTTCTCTATTAAGGGATAGAAGCAAGTAGCAATAGATAGAAAGGACAGAAAAGTAAGGGTTAGTGTTAAGTTGTTTTACAACCATTGCAAGAAAAATGGACACACTATAGATCGTTGGTTTGAAATTGTTGGTTTCCTAGACTGGTATGAGGGTCTAAAGGAGAAAAGAGTTGTGAAATCAGTTGCTTATCTTAATACTCAAAACTTGGCAACTCATGTTGATACGCAAAACCTAGAAATGGATAATCCCTTTGATGAATTTTGTAAGTCTGGAGTTTCTCAATAAGTTGAATTTGACTTTATTTCTAAAAGTTTGTCAATAGGTTGTCAAGTTTTTTGAGGGTTCTCAAATTAGAGAGGAGTAGCCATCTCAAACAAGTATAAATTTTGCTAGTAATTGTTCTCAATTCAACTCTATCTTAGCTTCGAATAAAAAATTATTAAACGAGTAGATTGTTGACACAGGTGCATTAGATTACATAACTCCTTTTTCCTAAGTTCTTTTTAACTCACATTCACTTGATAAGCCAATTCGAGTTAAATTACCTAATGGTCGGATTCATTTAGTGCACATTGCTGGAAATGTGTTCATAAACAAACACATTACACTTCAAAATGTTCTACTAATTCCTAGTTTTTAATTTAAATTGCTTTCAGTTAATAAACTTACTGCCCAAACACATCTCCATATTAAATTGACAATGAACATTGTACATTCAGGTACCGATGACTAAGAACAATGTCGCTCATGCTACTACTAATTTTGGCCTTTATGTAATACAATCCAAGCCATGTTCTAATAATTCTCTTGTTGAATATGTTAGTTTTGATTCATTTGTAAACTGTCATGCTAATGGTACAATAGTCAATAATGCATTGTCTTTGGATTTGCTACATAAAATACTTAGACATGCATTATTTGCAAAACTACAACACATCTTTGGTTATAAAAGCTTGAATAAGAAAAATTTCTTTTATAGTACCTATTTGCTTATCAAGTTTCATTGTTTGCCTTTTGGTTCTAGTTCATCAACTTCATTTTGTCCATTCAAATTATTATATATTGATATATAGGATACTTATAATACACCGTTTATATCCGGTGCCAAATTTTTTAAAAAATTGTAGATGATTTGACACAAAGTACTTATGCCTTCTTGATGTCGCATAAATCCTAAACACTTACCCTAACACACAAACACTTTTCTTTCTTAAAGAATCATTTTGATGCAATACCAAAGTTTGTTCATATCGACAATGGTAGAGAGTTTATATCTCATGAACGTCAAGATCTATTTGATAAACTTGGTGCTGTGTATTAGAGAAGCATCATCTACACTCTTCAACAAAATGGGATCGTGGGAAGGAACCATAGACATCTTCTTAATACCACAAGAACCCTTATACTACATTCTAGACTACATTCCAATTTACCCAAGTGTTTTTAGGGAGAGTGTATACTTGCAACCACTTCATAGTCAATAAGATACCTATGCAATCTCTTGGATGGAAGAGTCCTTATAAACTCTTATATAAAAAGGATGCCAACTATAGTGGCATAAGAGCAATAGGTTACTGGTGCTATGTTTCTACAATTCTCAATCTCGAGATAAATTTGACAATAGAGGTAAACGTTGTGTATTTCTTGGATATCCTTATGGACAAAAAGGATACAAGTTGTTTCATCTAGACAATCATCAAATTTTTATGAGTAAAGATGTTATTTTCTATGAAAACATCTTTCCCTTTCATTCATCTATTCTAGAAAATACTATTGATTTGTCTTAAAACACATTGTTTCCTTTTGTTCCTATTTCTTATTTGGATCTTGTTGAAACACATGCACCAAATTCTATCACACCTGACTCAATTGAACAACATTCACTTAGGCCTTGTACCTCTACTAAAATACTCCATTCTGTTCCCTTAGCACAAGTCTGCAAGTCTACACAACTTAAACATCAACATTCCTAGCTAAAGGATTTTATACTTAGTGTACAATCAAGTACATTAGTTAATGCAACATGTTCTCAAGTAACTTATCCATATTATACCGGTCGTTATCCTCTTTTTTCACCAGAAACATTTCACAAATATCGTAGTGATTATGTGATCTCATTTGTAAATGTATTGACAATCAGTGAGCCTAGAAATTATTTTGAAGCTAAACAAGATCCAAGATGGGTTGAGGCTACTAATAAAGAGTTGTTAGCTTTAGAATCTAATCATACATAGGATTTAACTATGTTGCCTCCAAGAGAGAAAACAATAGGTTGTAAGTAGGTGTATAAGATAAAATACAAACTTGATGGTTCAAAGCTTGATTAGTAGCAAAATAGTATAGTCAAGTTGAAGGCATAGATTATAATCATACATTTTCTCCTATGATAAAGCTAACAACTGTCCATGTTCTTCTAGTTGTTGCTAGTGTTTAAAATTGATTTGTTCACCAACTTGATGTGAACAACACTTTTCTCCATGGATACATTGATGAAGAGATATATATATATGGATCTTCCCAAAGGATATTCTACTGCTTATATTAGTCAAGTTTGCAAAATAGTAAGGTCATTATATGGTCTCAAATAGGTTTCGAGATAATGGAGTAAGGAATTTACTAAATTCCTTCATTCTATAGGTTTTGGTCAATCTAAGCAAGATTATTCCTTGTTTACCATATCATATTGTAATGGTTTTGTTACAGCCCTTATGTATATAGATGATGTATTATTAGTAATGAATAACTTGTCTACCATAAATGACATTAAAGTTGTTGTTGACAAAGCATTCTCCATTAAAGATATAGGGGACATTGGATACCTTTTAGGCATAAAAGTGTGTTGTACTTCTTTTAGCTTTCATCTTTACCAACAAAAGTTTTCTTTAAATATTTTACAAGATATGGGATTGACAAGGGCTCACCCAACTACAATTCCTTTTTCCTTCTAAAGTTCATCTTGACAACAACAATAGACAATTACTATCAGACCTGAGCATGTATAGAAGGACTATGGGTCGTCTCCTTTACTTAACTTCTACATGAGCTGATCTCTTTTTTGCCATGCAACAATTAAGTCAATTTGTGGCTTAACCAAGGACTTCTCGTTTGAAAGTAGCAATTTATGTGCTGATATACTTAAAAGGGACAATCAATCATGGTCCGTTTTTCTCATCCTCTAGCTCTCTATATGTTGATGCAGATTGGGGTTCTTATCAAATTGATCACAAATCATTATCTAGATACTAATTTTCTTAGGAACATCCTTAGTTTCCTAGAAAATGAAGAAGCAACCAACTGTATCCACTTCTTCCTTGAGGAAGATTATCGTAGTATCGCCTTTGCTACTAAAGAATTGTTGTGGTTATATTATGTTTTACAAGACTTAAGCATCACAGTTTCAATGCATGTTTTCCCTCTTTTCTGATAGCAGATCTGCTAAATTGATTGGTAAGAATTTGTGTTTTCATGGATGCACTAAACGTGTTAAAATGGATGTCCATTTCACTCGTGATCACGTTTCGTTTAGGTTTAAGCATATACTCTTTGCAACTTAGTTGGCTGATTTCTTAACTAAAGCTGTGAATGAGACACAATTGTTGAATTATTGTTCTAAGTTAAGACTGATTGGTGTAGGTAGGGGTTTAGGGGTTGAAATACATACAAGTGTTATTTTTTGTTGTTATTTAATTTTCTGTTGTTACTACTGTATAAGCTTTATATATATATTCCTTTGTACAGCTAATACAATACAGTTAGTTTTGCTGCGTGCGTGCGTGTGTGTGTGTGTGTGTGTGCGTACGTGCGTGCGCGCGCGTGCGTGCGTGTGTGCGTGAGTGCGTGCGTGTGCATGCGTGCGTGCGTGCGCGTGCGTGCGTGCGTACGTGCGTGCCTGCGTGCGCGTGCGTGCGTGCGTGTGTGCGTGCGTGAGTGCGTGCGTGCGTACGTGCGTACGTGCGTGCGTGCGTGTGTGTGTGCGTGTGTGCGTGTGTGCGTGCGTGTATGCGTGCGTGCGTGTGTGTGCGTGTGTGCGTGTCTGCGTGTGTGTGCGTGCGTGTGCGTGTGTATGTGTGTGTGTGTGTGTGCATGTGTGGGCGTGTGTGTGTGTGTGCGTGTGTGTGTGTGTGTGCGTGTGTGCGTGTGTGCGTGTGTGTGCGTCTGTGTGTGTGTGTGTCTGTGTGTGCGTGTGTGTGTGTGTGTGTGTGCGTATGTGTGTGTGTGCGTGTGTATGTGTGTGTGCGTGTGTGCGTCTGTGTGTGTGTGTGCGTGTGTGTGTGCGTGTGTGTGTGTGTGTGTGCGTGTGTGTGTGCGTGTGTGCGTGTGCGTGTGTGCGTCTGTCTGTGTGCGGGTGTGCGTGTGCGTGTGTGTGTGTGTGTGTGTGTGTGCGTGTGTGCGGGTGTGTGTATGTGTGTGTGTGTGTGCGTGTGTGCGTATGCGCGTGTGTGTGTGTCTGTGTGCGTGTGTGTATGTGTGTGCGTGTCTGTGTCTGTGTCTGTGTCTGTGTGTGTGTATGTCTGTGTGTGTGTGTCTCTGTGTGTGTGTGTGTATGTGTGTGTGCGCGTGCGCGCGCGCGTGTGTGTGCGTATGTGTGTCTGTCTGTGCGTATGTGTGTGTGTGTGTGTCTGTCTGTCTGTCTGCGTGCGTGCGTACGTGTGTGTGTATGTGTGCGTGTGTGTGTATGTGTGTGTGGGTGTGTGTGTGTGTGTGTCATTAAGTATTAATATATTACATGAAAGCATATGTCTGCTCTCCTTTAGTTCTAGTAGCCATACTATATTGTTTTCTTATACGTATATTAAGTAGTACATCATTAGTTAACCATTTACAAACAACTAAGGGTGGAACAAGAAAAATAATCTGCTCCTAAACTTTCTCTTATGATGTACTTGCTAGGTAGTCAGTTATTTTAGTTGATTACTCTTGGTGCAAAAGACTATATATATTCTTGAGAGCACATAGATCTGAACTTGTCCTTACATGTAGAATGTGCAGTCACATAATTATTAAATGGAATCAAATTTGAATGCAATAAGTCAATTGCTATTTTTGAGTCCATTGGGTTTTAATGTATTTGATTCTCAGCTTGTCTCACAAGTCCAAACCCAAAAATTGTCTGCAAAGTTTAGTTTTGAGAACATCAATGTCCCTAAGGTCCATTGTGTATCCAATTATCCATTGTCCACAGTCATCCCTAAGGACTCCTCATATGGTTTCCTATTTTCATGTCATAGAGTATTACGCATCCATGTTAAGCTTACATCGATTATTTTTTTGTAGGAGCCATGTCGTTGTGTTCCATATAATTTCTTATTTATTTATTTTTTGGTACACATTTTAGCACCAATACTCATTCAATAAGGACTATGCATATTCAAATAATCTATCTATTGTTGTTTTGTTTGGTATATAGATTTGTTTCTACTTTGCCAAAGGATGTATGTAATGACTATACCTTGTGGGGCTCTTAGTTAGTATTTAGCTACTTTACTATATGATAGGGTCTATTTTAGCCATAAATAGAGGGGTAGGTTCAGAGATTCAAGTTTAAAAAAGAGTTTCATGTATGGCATTGGTATTAGGTAGTTTATGAAAGCATGAGTTGTATTATCTTCTTGAAAGTTGCATCCTCTTCTTGAAAGTTGCATATTAGGAAACTAACATTGTATATACCCTTTTTCTTAAGTTTTAGCTATGGGGAGACTATTATAACACATTCTCCATACAAATAACTGAACTTTTTGTGAAACCTACATATTTCATATCTAGGATAAGTCCAAATGCTCTTCTTATACGCGCTTCACATGTTCTATGAACATGTATTTTGTATTAAATCTCACAGCTGAGTTCCCCTCAACAATTAAATCTTCTTTATCTAGGCTTAAATAATAAAGGCCAATCATCTTAAGTAAAACACTTGAGCACAAGTATCCTATTTTTTCCTCATCCCATTAGGTAACATCCTTCCACACTTCCCAGACTTCAAGGTCATGTTTCCCCTATTGTATAGGTCCATTTAGAATTTCTCACATTGTACCTCTCGATTTCTATCGATCATGCCAAAACTCTATCTTTTTCATTACCCAAGATAATCATTCCATTCTTTTTTAGGTTTCTATGTCCTTAAACTATCATTTTTCATGGTGGGGAGTGTAAGAGTTTTGCAAGTAGCTCTCTACCCTTTATATAGTTTGCATCATATTTTGCTTTGCAAAATGATATCCATAGATTTTTGTGGGTATAGAAGAGCCATGCTCTTTTCATTTGAAAAATCATATTCCACTAGGTTAGGTCTGTTAGTCCAAGGCCTTTGAGATTTTTTGGCTTACATCTATATCCCATGCGATTGAATGAATTTTATTTACTTCATTTTTTCCTCTCCAAAAGAACTATCTAGTGATTTGCTCAAGGTCTTGTATGGTTTTCGGTGGTAGTGTAGAACTGTGCATGAAGTAAGTCGGAAAGGTATCGAGTACAAATTGGGCTAATATTTTCTATCTAACCATACTTTTCCTTTCCAACCGATCGATTTCTTTTTCAATTTTTAAATGAGAAATATAAAGTCTTTTGGTTTTGGTTTTTTTTTTTTCCTCCATTTATAAGAGAACTAAGGTAGGTACCAATTGAAGGGGTACTTTTAATACCCAATATATCCACAATTGCCTCTTGCATTGGTCTATAAGTTGTTTTTCAGAAAATTACTTTTAATTTTTGATAATTTATTTTAAGCCTAGGCCTTTCTTCAAAGAGTGAAAGTGTCTCGATAATGGCTTTAGCTGAGGAGGGATTCGCTTGCAACATGAGGATAACATGATCTGCGAAAAAAAAATGTTTGAGTTTCAAGTTAGATTTCCTAATGCAAATTAGCTTCCATTTCTTTTGAATAACTTAGTTTTCAATCATCTGGCTTAGTATTTCTAGATTAAGTATGAATAGGTAAAGGAGAGAGGGTCTTTTTGTCTTAGTCCTTGACTTAGCAATATTAGAGTAAGCATTGATCCATTGAGGAGAATTTGTGATGATGTGGTTATAATGTAAGAGGAGATGAGTTTTATCTAAAAGGATGCAAATTTCAAGTCTTATAGGTTAAAGTGAAGGAAATCTCATTCAATCTTATCAAAATCTCTTCTAAGTCAATCTTTATTATCATCAAACCCTTGCTACTTTTCCTTGTCATAATAGTGTAGAGCACCTTATTGACCATTAGAATGTTGTTTGAGGTAGATCTTTTTGGCACAAAACTTAACTAGATGGGGCTAATGAGGGAATCAAGGTGCAAACAAAGCCTCAAGGTTAGTATTTTAGTTTAATCTTATACAGCATTTTACACAAGCTGATGGCTTGAGTTAAGACAACTTATTGGTGCTAATGGTCTTTAGGATGAAAGTAACAAGGGTTTCATTAAGAAACTCTGGAATCCGGTGATTAATCAATACTTTGATGGTGAGTTCCCACTAGTCCCCAACATTTTTTGTAGAATTTAGAGTGAATCCCATCTTTACTCGGTGTTTTAGAAGAGCCTAGGGAGTATAAGGCATGTTTGATTTCTTCAGTTGTGATGGGTTTTAGCATTTGATTTTGTTGTTCTAGTGTAAGGCCATCATTAAAGATGTAAGGGATGTATGATTTCCTTAGTGTTAAGAGTTTTGAAGTGGATTAAAGGCTACGAAAGTAGGTATTAGAGCCGATCTGTAGAATCATGCTTATCTCTACAAGGAACCTCATTAACCTCTAGGGAGCCTATAAAAGGCTCACTGCCTCCTTTCAATTTTAATATGTCAATGACACGGTATACCTCCTTTCCATATACTATATAGACAAGATCATCTATGGAATTAGCTTGAAGTGGGGCCTCCAGATTAACATATCTAAAACTTGATAACAAGTTGGCTCCATTAGATCCATGATGTAGCTTAGGTATTATATGATAAGGATCAAGGACCGATCACGCACTCCCGATCCCGATGGTTTTCTCATATGGTTCATTAAGCTATCCAAGGTGAATTAAACACTGAGGACTAGTGTTTATCCGAGTCCAAACTGCCTAGCTACTTTACTCTCTATACCCTCGAGGGAGCTACCGAGGTAAAATAGCCGAAGCATGGAGCCGACCCCTCCACAATACCTCAATCTAAGCACCTAATCAAGAAATTAACCATCTCCCCCGTACTGAGGTCGAGTGACAATTGTTAAGAGACGACTATCCGAAGCCAACCCAAATGTGAGTCATCCCTAAGCCTACCATTGTCTAACCCTAATAGTTAGGATGCTAAACTATTGATGCCGAATAAACCTGATTAGAGGACCACCCCTATTCAGCTCACAATGTTGTCAGAAAGGTAGACTTAGTAAAACATACGCGCTATCCTTTTTCTAACATCCGTACTATCCTTTTTGACATTAGATATTCTTTTGGCACAAATATGTACCTTCCCTGTAAATTATTCTCCTTTTCTTAGCAAATAAGGGTCCATTTATGTACATTTCTATAATTTAAAACTCACCCTAACTGGGTACTATAAATACCCTCACAATGTAATAGCCGAAATATCAGATATATAGAGAATTCATTGGATTTTACTCTCTCCCTCTTGAGCTAAGTATCCTTACTCCTGAGCTATTCTTATCTATCATATTTGAGCGTAGATTAGTGACGAGTGACCTTCGGCTATACTGATGCATCATATCAAATCTGACCTCGAGCTCATGTGAGGCATTGGTACGTCATATCTATTGTCGATGCATGGGAACCCCTATTTAACCTTCGACTATCATTTACTTTACGAGCCATCTTGCAGCCCAAACCCATCCTTTTTGTTCATGCGTAATATCGGGTTCATGTGTTCATCCACGGATTCGTATTATCTTGGTATCAAAGCGTCTGGTTACATTTGAAGCTAGATTCTACTACTATGTTCTTTGGGTAGTCTATTGTTGCTCTTGTAAGATAATAGTTCTTTTGTTAGCCTTGAAGTTTAGTAGTTGAGTAGTGTTCTATACTCTGTTTTCCCCTGTTTTCGCATATAAAAAATAGAGTGTAGTTGACTGCTCATTTGTTGTGTAATTGTCAATGTGAAGTAACCAACAATGTTAGATTCTAGTGTTCAAGGAGCTTTGGAAAACAAAGAAAGTGGTACTTGACATATCCAAGGACAAGAAGAAAGCTTTATACCTCAGTTAATGGGTGACCTCTTAGATAGGCCTACCAACTTGGTAACTAGTCTGGTGACTATTATCTAAGAAGACAGGTAGTAAGCTAAAAATAACCCCATTAGGAAACGCAAATAGTAAGGATGAGGAAATGGTCAATTAGGTCGAGGTAATGCCCCAGCTTGACCGCCTCGAGCTGAAGGAATTGGTAAGGATGCTAGAAAAAAAACTAACGCTTAAAGAGACTGAGGAAGAAGCAGAAGGAGATGACGAAGCAAAGGAATACTACAAGCCTAAGGAAAGAAATGTACGAGCTCCTAGAGTTGAGGGATTAAGGATGCATATTCCATGTTTTTATAGAAGTGGTGATGCCGAAGACTACCTAGATTGGATAGATCATATTGAAAAGCAGTTTAAATACCACAAAGTGCCCAATAGTGCAAAGGTTAGACTTGTTATATTGGAGTTCATTAGTTATGCCGCCTTATAGTAGAAGAACTTGTAAGCCACCAGAAGAAGGGAAAGAGAAAAAGAAATTAAAAGTTAAGATGAAATGAAGAGAGTTATGCAGAGAAGGTTTGTACTGAGCTATTATCTGCAAGATGCCTTCAAAAGACTACAAACACTGAGACAAGGAGGATCGAGTGTGGTCGCTTACATTAAGGAATTCCAAATGTTAATGATCTTATGTGAAGTTATAGAGCTTGAAGACCGAACTGTATCTTGGTTCATTGGTGGATTGATGTATGAGATTGGAGATGTCCTAGAAACCCTGGACATTAGAACACTTGACGACACGATTTGAGCCACCCAGAGAATAGAAAGGCACTGAACAAGAAGGTTTCGATTGCCAGTCAACCAACTAAGCAATAGCTAAACTATTTTGAGCAGAACTGTGCAAACAGAACCAAGAAAGGTTGCTGAGGCCCGACCCGTTCTGGCTACTTGAGCTAAGGAGAAGGAACCCCTAAAGAAGTTTGAGAAAGGCTAGAGTTCAAGGAGGAAGATGAGTGAAACCAAGTGTTTCAAATGCTAAGAATTTGGACACATGGCCGCTCAATGTCCGAATAGGCGAACAATGGTGATCAAAGGCGAGGCACTGACCGTTGAGGTCAATAGTACTAATAAGGAAGTAGAGGAGTTGAAGGAGGATGAACAAACCGAGCTGTCTGAAGAAGAAGTTATCTATAGTAAGGAAGGCAACTTTATGCCGATCACTCTAGTGTTAAAGAAGACGATGAGTATCAATCCTGTACCCTAAGATAAACAAAGAGAAAATCTCTTCCATATTGGATGCAAGGTGAATGACTTACTGTATGCATTAATCATTGACAGTGGGAGCTGCACCAATGTAAACTCTGCATTTATGGTCCAGTAGCTAAAATTGTCGACCATACCCCACTTAAAACCTTATAAGCTTCACTGGCTTAGTAACAAAGGAGCCCTACAAGTGAGCAAATAGGTTTCTATGCCAATCTACGTTGGTAAGTATCGAGATGAAGTGCTCTGTAATGTGCTGCCCATGAGTGTGTCCTACATTCTAGTTAGACAACCATGGATGTTTAATCAAGCAATTGTATATGACAAAAGGAGGAATATGTGCTCTATAGAGCATGAAGGAAGGAGGATGAAATTGAGTCCTATGATCGCCAAACAGGTGAAGGTCATACAGTCTCAACTGAGTCAAACCTTGAAGAAGGAAGCTTTGATGTTAACCCAAGCCAAACTGAAGAGAGAGTTAGAGCTCAAAAGACTAACCTATCTGTTAGTTTGAAGAATTATGGAGTTAAGATCGAAGGAGGAATCGCCTATTGAGGTAAAGACCTTACTAGAGGAATTTACCGACATGTTTCTAGAGGAGTTACCAAGGGGGTTTACCCCCAATCTGAGGTGTCGAGTATGTAATCTACTTGTAGCCAAGAGCCACACTGCCAAACAAACCTGCCTATAGGCTAAACCTTAAATAGGCTGTCGAATTGCAAAGGCAAGTAGACAACCTTATGAAGAAAGGTATGTATGTAAACCTTTTAGCCCCTCCGCCGTTTCGGCTTTGTTGGTGCCAAGGAATGATGGTTCTTGGAGAATGTGTATCGATAGCCAAGCAATCAACCAAATCACCATCAAGTACAAGTATCTCATACCCGGGCTTGATGACATGCTAGATAAGTTAAGTAAAGCAAGAGTGTTCTCTAAGATTGACCTTAAATCTGGATACCATCAAATTTGAACCCGTGAGGGTAATGAGTGGAAGACTACATTCAAATCACAACATGGTTTATATGAATGGCTTGTAATGCCATTTAGATTGTCCAGTATATCGAGCACATTTATGCGCTTGATGAATCATGTGCTCCGCGAGTTATTAGGAAGGCTTATAGTAGTTTACTTTGATGACATTTTGGTATATAGTCCTAACTTGGAGACTCGTCAAGAGCATCTCCAAAGAGTCCTTACGAAACTCCAAGCTGAACAACTTTATGCTAATCTAAAGAAATGCAACTTTTTTCAATTCACAGTAATCTTCATAGGGTTTGTTGTGAGTAGAGGTAGCATCCAAGTCGATGAAGAGAAGATAAAAGCAATCATAAAATGGCCTGAGCCGACTTGTTCTACCAATGTGAAGAGTTTTCATGGCCTAGCATCATTCTATCGTAGATTCATAAAGAATTTCAGTACAATTGTAGCTCCACTCACTGAACTCTCTAAGAAGAATGTTGAATTCAGATGGAGAGAGAAGGAGAGAAAGAGTTTTGAGAAAGTAAAAGAGAAACTAACTATAGCCCTTGTCTTAGCTCTGCTGAGCTTTGATAAGGTGTTTCAAGTCAAATGTAATGCATTTAGACTAGGCATAGGTGCTATGCTGATACAGGAAGGCTAACTTATTGCTTACTTTAGTGAAAAACTTCAAGGAGCTATACTAAACTACTCTGTCTATGATAAGGAGTTCTACTCCTTAATCTGAGCCCTTATAGTATGGCAATACTATCTGCTGCCTAAGGAATTTGTGATTTACACTGATCATAAATCCTTGAGATACCTTAAGAGCCAACCAAAGTTGTCTCGGAGACAAGCCAAATAGGTTAAGTTCATGGAAGGTTTTTCTTATATCATAAAATACAAGAATGGAATAAACAATGCAATGGCAAACGCCCTATCAAGATAATATACCCTCCTAACTGAGCTGTAAACAAGGTTACTTGGTTTTTTAACCATAAATAAATTGTATGTTGAGGACCCACACTTTGGTCCTATCTATGCCCAATGTGAGGACGGACGAACATTAGATGACTATCATAGGGAAGATCGATATCTATTTAAGAGGAGGAGGCTATGTATCCCGACCTATTCCATAAAAGAATTGCTAGTGCGCAAGGCATATGGAAGAGGATTAACAAGACATTTTAGCCAACGCCAAACCTATGAAGTATTGTCCACAAAATTCTTTTGCCTAAAAATGATGAGAGATGTACAGTCCATGCTGGAAAGGTGTACGACCTACAAGAAGGTGAAGAGCCAAGCTGAGCAAGGACATTATTTACCCTTGCCTGTCGTAACCAAACCATAGTCCGAGCTAAGTATGGACTTCATGTTAGGATTGTTGAGGATGTCCCGAGGGAAGGACTCCATTATGGTGGTTGTAGATTGATTTAGCAAGATGGCATATTTCATACCCTATTCCAAAACTAATGATGCTTCAACAATCACTTTTCTTTTCTTGTAAGAGATGATTAAGCTTCATGGCATGCCCAGAACCATTGTTTCAAATCGAGACCCTAAGTTCATGAGCCACTTTTAGAGGACACTTTGGAGGCGAATGGAACTAAGCTATTGTACAGCACGTCCTACCATCCACAAACAAATGGGCAGACTGAAGTTGTTAATCAAACTATAGTAACTTTGTTATGGGTTACTGTTGGACAAAACATGGCCGATTGGGACCTATATCTTCCAATCATTTGAATTCACCTACAATCGAACCACCCACAGTGTAACAAATATGTCTCCATTCAAGGTTGCATATGGGTTTAACCCCGAGTTACCATTGGACGAAGCGCCCTAGTTGATGCTTGATGATGACCAGCCACCTACAGAAAGAGTTGAGGCCATCAGGGACATACATCAAAAGGTTGTAGAGCAATTGAGCCGAGCTAACACTAAGCTCAAAAAGCGGAGCTAAGGACAGAGAAAGAGAGAATTTCAACCAAGTGATTTGGTGTGGATACATCTCAATAAGGAACGATTCCTAACCATAAGGAAGATCAAGTTATCTCCCAAGGCTGACAGACCTTTCAAAGTGCTTAAAAAGATCAATCCTAACGCCTATAAGATTGAATTGCCCGAAGATATGGAGTCTCAGACTCCTTCAAAATTGCCGACCTCTAACCTTATACTCTCGAAGATGAGCAACCTGGAGTAGAACTAGATTTAATCCCAAATCTCAAACAACCTAGAGGGGATGATAGGGATTAAGGTGCAATTATACGCTCTTAGGCCTAAGGGCTTTCTCATATGGTTTACCAAGCTATCCAAAGCGAGTTAAACACTGAAGAGTAATATTTATCCCGATTCGAACTGTCGAACTACTTGACTCTCTACACCCTCCAGGGAGCTATCGAGGTGAATAGTTAAGGCTCATAGCCGACCCCTCTTTAGCACCCCAATCCAAGTACCTAATCAGGAAATTAGCCATCTCCCTTATACCAAGGGCAAGCTAATAATTGTCAGGAGCCGACCATCCGAGGTCGACCCAAATGTGAATCATCCCTGAGCCTACCACTATCCAACCCCAAGAATTAGGATGCTAAACTACTAATGCTGAACAAACCTGATTAGAGGACCACCCCTACTCGACTCACAGTGTTATCAAAATCACAGACTCAGTAAAATGCATGCGCTATCCTTTTTCTAACATCATATTGTCCTTTCTGATAATAGATATTCTTTTAGCACAAATATGTACCTTCCCCGTAAATTATTCTCCTTTTCTTAACAAATAGGGATATATTTATGTACATTTCTGTAATTTACGACTTACCCTAACCAGGTACTATAAATACCTTCACAATGTAATAGCCAAAAAATCAGATATACAGAGAATACATTAGATTTTACTCTCTCTCTTGAGGTAAGTATCTTTACTCTTAAGCTATTCTTATCTAGCTCATTTGAGCGTAAACTAGTGGCGAGTAATCTCCAGCTATACTTGTACGGATGAAACCCACTAAAACTTACTTTTCACAAAAACAACTAGATGAAATTACATTGAAAACTGAGAAATAATAGTGGGTTTCATAATATTGTTAGATGATGTGAATCAAGTTTCCTCTATTTCTATGTGTATCATGTTCCTCTATTTCTATGCGAATCAAGCTCCTTTATTACAATTGTACTTAGTACAATACTAAAGTACTTGCAACAATGGAAGACGATACATCATAACAATGAAAAAAAAAGAGATCTAACGTGATAAGAATCAGTCTATGACAATCCTCAAGCCAAGGCTGACTTGTCAAAAGCCAATGCAGACCAACTAGAAGCTAAAGCCGACCTATCCTGACCCAAGGCCGACCTATTCTTACGAGGCCGAGCTAATAACCAAAGGACAAAAGAAGGAAAAGAAACCATTTGTCATCAAGTTTGTCGTTTGTCGAGATGGCAAGAGACTAAATGGCCGAGGCTTCAAGGCCAAAGAACAACTCGGCACAGCATGGGAAAGCTAGTGCCAAGCTATCCATGAGTACAGCAATTGTGGGCTAACCTCACTAAGAGCCCTACCAAGTATAATAAGACTTCTAAACATCTTACCCTAGCTCGAACACTCGACTGCAAACCGGCCCTTGCTTAGGTTTGAACCCACAAACAACTCAAATGATTGCATGTCCACCACTCTGTTAAAAGCGTAGTTTTGTATATTTTGTAAATATTTTCCTTATTTCAATTGTAGGCCATTCTTTAAGGTTTAAGGGCTGTGTATATTATTTACAATTTTGCCACTAGGGTTTTAAAATTTACTATAAATAGCAACTTTTGTAATTAACCAATACAAATATAAAGAGAAAAGAATATATAGATAGTGATTATACTTGAACATTCCTTTTAAGTAAGGATATTCTTAAGCTCTTAGAGCTTGCCTCTTCCGAATTATTGAGAGCCGAATAACTCTTTAATCTTTCTTGCATTCTTATCAATCTTGTCCTTAAGATCATGGTGAACCACTTCATTTGAGCAAGTTAGTGAGTTACATCTAACCTCTCATTTGAAAACCAAGTGATATTTAATGTTCATGAGTTGTATCGAACCCTATTTCGAGCTCAACCATTGATTGTGTTTATGTCTTAGTGTGCAATATCCATACACATTCACAGTCAAAACCCCCTTCCACTTCCTATTCCTCATCCCACTCAAACATTAAATACCCATTCATAGTTCATGTCCGCTACGTATTCGTGGATTCACATTAGCTTCACTAGTATCGGAGCTTTGGGGAGACATGCGTGTTAGTGTTCTTCAAAGTTTGATTTGTGATTTGAACCTTTCTATTAATCATTGTTCTGTAATATAGTACGTTGTCCCTGTTCTCAATAGACGTGGCATTATACTGCTTGTATTGGGTTGTAAAGCCGAGCAACAGTACTTTCAATGGCTGTCTTTAGTTGTAGAAGTGTTTAACAATCATGGGTAGCTGTAGAAATTGAGTATTAGTAATTTCTGAGTTATTATTAGTTGTATTTTGTTGCAATAGTACTTGTAGAATTATCTTAGTGATGATTCTAAGTTAAGTATGTTATGTGTTTGTTAAATTCTCTCTGGAATTTATTGTACAAACCACAATGTTGGACGATAATGTTAATAACAGTAGAACAGTCCTCATAGAAGCTTGAGGAGACATGTTGATAACTTAGAGTATCAAATTCAGAATCTCACTGATTCTATCTAAGCACTTACTAGTTTAGTTAGAGGCTGTAGACGTGTTGGTCGAGGTGAAAGAAAGGAATAAGCATCCACCAGTAGAAGTGGCTCCAATGAGCTTAATGATGATGAGCGACAACTAAAAAGACCTGCCGAGCCGAGAAGAAGAGAAAACCGACCTGAGTTAAGGAGAAACAATTATAGGAGTATTAACTTTGAGGTGAACCAAGGAGCACGAAGAAGATAGCCAAAACCGAGAAGAGACATGGCCTAGCAGAACTCTAATAGAAGTAGTCGATCCGAGGTCAACCGAGCAGCTTGGAATGCAAAGGATGAACCTTGAGTACATAGCCAAAGACTTCACAACATCAAGCTTAAGTTGCTAACCTTCAATAGTGGTAGCTAACCTGAAGAGTTCCTTAATTGGTTCCCAAAGTAGAGAAGTTATTTGAGTGATATGAGTACAGTGACAGAACCAAGGTTAAGCTAACCTCGTTAGCCCTTGTTAAATATGCAAGTCTTTGGTGGGATAAATTGATTACCAAGTGAGATGCTAAAGGAAAGGAGTTGATCAAAACTTAGAGTCTTATGAAGAAGTTTTGTACCAACCTACTTTAAGTAAGAGATGCTCCATGCTTCCAGCACTTGAGGTAAGGTCAAAACACTGTTGAAGAATATTTGCAAAAGTTTGAGACCTTGATGACTAGATATGAGATTATCAAGCCACAAGATCATACCATTGCCTGGTTCCTGAGTAGACTCTAAGATGACATTGCCGATGTAGTCGAACTATAGTCATTCAACTCATTGGATGAGCTAATCAATTTAGCATTAAGGGTAAAGAGACAAAGGAGAAGACAGCATCAAAGGCTGAATATCCAACCTCAACAAGGCAACCCTAAGCTTAACAAGTATGCCAAGAGAAAGAGGCTAGAAAAGAGGATGGAAAAAGGAGAGTCTAGCCAACCTGACGAAACTAATGCTAAGAAAGTAAAGAAGGAGAGAGTAACCAGCACTAAAGCCCAAGAAGTTAAGTTCTTCAAATGTCTAGGTTATGGACATATTACTTCCCAATGCCCAAACAAGAGAGTAATGATTCTGAAAGGCAAAGGATTGGACGCTCAAGTAGAGAGCCATAGTGATAAGAGCTCTAAGAGTGAGGAAGTAATAAACGTCCATCCTGATATGGGAGAACCCTTAGCCTTGACGAGCAGACGAACCGACATGAAGGAGGACTTAAGTTAAAGGGAGAAATTATTTCAAATCCAATGTTTGGTGAATGGGAAAACCTATTCCCTGGTAGTTGATGGAGGTAGTTGTACCAACATCATTTTTGCTGAGCTTGTGGAGAAGATGAGATTGCTAACCTACCCACATCCCTTACCATATGGACTGAAGTGGCTTAATGATAAGGGTATGGTCCATGTACATAAGAGAGCTCGGATAGCATTCAAGGTTAGATAATATGAGGATGAGGTTAACTTCAACATAATGCCTATGAATGCAGCAAGTTTAGGCCAATCTTGGGAGTACGATTGAAGAGTGATCCACGACGACTTCCTTAGCACCTACATGGTTTAAAAGGATGGGAGGAGCTATTGCTTGACCTCCATGAGGGTTGAAGGGATCTAAAACAACTTGGCCCCCATGGTAAACAGAAAAGGAAAGAGGAGCCTGTTTAGCATCCAAGCCTACGCTCACAATCTAAAGTTAAGGACAACTTCTGTTCAACCCCGCAGTGATGATAGGAATTAGTCTATGACAATCCTCAGGCCGAGGTTGACCTATTAAAGGCCAATGTAGATGTGCCAGAAGCTGAAGCCAACCTATCCTAACCCAAGACCGACCTACTCTTGCCAAAGCTAGACTAATAACCAAAGGATAAAAGGAGGAAAAGGAACCATTCAGCATCAATTTTTTTGTCTACCAAGATGGCAAGAGACTAAACGGTCGAGGCCTTAAGGCTAAAGAACAGCTCGGTACAGCATGGGAAAGTTAGCACCAAGCAATCCATGAGTACAGCAATTGTAAGCCAACCTTACTAGGAGCCTAGCCAAGCATAATAAGACTTCCACACAATCTACTCGAGCTTGGATACCCAATTGCCAACCAACCCCTGCTTGGGTCTAATCCCATAAACAGCTCAAATGACTGCATGTCGACCACTTTGTTAAATGTGCAATTTTGTATGCTTTGTAAATATTTTCCTTATTTCAATTGTGGGCCATTCTTTAAGGTTTAAGGGTCTTGTATATTATTTACAATTTTGCCACTAGAGTTTTAGAATTTACTATAAATATCAACTTTCGTAATTAACCAATACGAATATAGAGAGAAAAGAATATATAGGCAGTGATTACACTTGAACATTCCTTTTGAGTAAGGATATTTTTTAGCTTTTAGAGCTTGCCTCTTCTAGATTATTAAGTGTGGAATAACTCTTTAATCTTTCTTGCGTTCTTATAAATCTTGTCCTTAAGATTGTGGTGAACCCCTTCATTTAAGCAAGTTAGTGAGTTGCATCCAACCTCTCATTTGAAAACCAAGTGACATTTAGTATTCATGAGTTATATCGAACCCTATTTCAAGCTCAACCCCTGATTGTGTTTGTGTCTTGGTGTGTGTATCCATATACATTTATAGTCAAAACCCTCCTTCCACTTCCTCTTCCTCATCCCACTCGGATATCAAATACCCATTCATGGTTCATGTCCACTATATGTTCGTGGATGCGCATCATAACAAGAGAGAAATAAGTAGTAGTCATTTATGAAGAGAAAAGAAAAGTGCTTGTTGAATTACTCTAATCAGTATTTATACAAAAGAATAACAAATTTAAGTTGTATCTAACTAACTCTACAACTATCCTAAGTAATTAAAGAACACGTGAGCTAAAAGGGAACCTAACTAAAGTACACGTGAAAGAAAATAAGAAAATAAATACAATACAAATACTTACATTCCCAACCCCCCTAAGTTGGATCTATCTAAAGACCCAACTTGGCACAAATAAAAGCCAAAGTATTGGACAAAACAACCTTAGTAAGGAGGTCATCCAATTGCATCTTGGAAGGCACATGAATGATCCAAAGATTACTAGCTTAAACGTAGGATGTTTGGTTCAGTTGTGAAGACAAGGATTACAAGCAATAAATTAAGCTAACTTGTTATCACAACATAAGGAAATAGGCAATTGAACATCAACACTAAGGTCTTTCAACACATAAGAAACCTAAAGAAGCTCCTTTGAAGTAGAGACTATGTTATGATATTCAACCTACGTACTAGAAGTAGCAAGAGGTCGTTGTTTTTTACACTTCCATGAAATAAGTGATGCCCCAACAAAGACACAACAACCACTAACTGACTTTCTATCAAGTGGATATGCACCATAATCATTGTCAAAATACCTAAGAAGCGACAAAGAATTTGCAATTGGATATAATAAGCCAAGTGAAGATGTACCCTTCCAATGCTTTAACAAGTGAAAGATGCCTTACAAATGAGATGTGCATGGAGAAGATAAGAACTAATTAAACTTGTGTACTACAAATGCTATATTTGATCTCGTCTGTGTTAAATATAGCAACCATCCAACAAGCCTTCAGTGAAAAGAGGGATTGTTAAGCAAAACCCCTGTAGTTGCATCATATTTAACACCAACAAGCAGTAGAGTAGCTATAGATTTTGATCTAGTAAGACTCGCATCCATCAAAACATCAAGTAGAAATTTTCATTGATTAATAAGGATACCTAATGCCGTTCTACATAATTCCAAACCAAGAAAAAACGTGCATGTCCTAAATCTTTGATAGTAAATTCTAAGTGTATGGAAGCTTTAAGAGCTACAATTCAATCTTCATTTGTACCACTTAGCAACATACCATCAACATATAATAGAACAGCAAGAAAGCCATTGTAATCATTTCACACAAAAAAGAACAATCGCATTTGGATTGATGGAAGCCCTGTTTGATCATAAATTGAGAGATCTCTATATTCCACTGTCTTAAAGCTTGCTTTAATCCATATAGAGATCTCTTTAGTCTACAAACTTGATTTGATTTAGCCTTATGATACCCCAAATGAGGATGCATATTAATATCAATTTGAAAAAGTGGCTACCCCCTTGCAACAGCAATAACTGTGAAAATCCTAACCGAACCAAGTTTAGCAATAGGAGAGAAGGTATCTATATAATCCTCACGAGCAATTTAAGTAAACCCTTTAGCCACAAGATAAGCCTTATATCTTTCAACCAAGCTATCTTGCCTAAATTTTACTTTGTAAACCCATTTATTACCTATAGCCTTCTTTCCCTTTAGCATATATGTCAATTCCCAAGTGCCATTTTTCTCCAATTTGCTTAACTCATCATTCATAACAGTAACCCAAACATCATGTTTAACAACTTCCAAATAGGAAGTTAGTTTAGGAACTTTTAACACATGAGCAAGTGATGCTATGTAATTGGGAGATAAATGGAGAAAAGAAGTAGGCTCAAACAATGGGTGAATAGTGGATGAAGCAAAGGAGGAAGAAAGGTCTTTAGGAACAAGAGCAATAGAAGTATGATCAGATCCAATACAATGAGTATCATGTACAAAATCCTCAAGCCATTTTTGAGGATATTTAGTTCTACTAAATCTATAAGAACCAAAAATAACATCTAAATTTTGTTGTTCTAAGAAAGTAGAATCTATAGGCTGCTATAAAGTGCTAGGATTGAATGAAGAAAGTTCATTTCTACTATCAACAAGTGCTTCAGATGGCAAGTAATTAGTGAACTAAGTGTTTGAGAGCTAAAATCTAAAGATACTAATTTAACATTGTCTTTAAAGGGAAATATTGTTTCATAGAACTTAACATATCAATAAGCAAAAATCTTTTAATTACAATATCAAGAACTTTATACACTTTTTTATTTGCAAGAAACCACAAAAAGATGCATTTAGTACCTCTAGGCTCAAATTTATCCAAAGAAACTGGATAAATCACTACAAAATAAAGACACCTGAAAATCTTAAGATGACTATAATTAGATTGGTAAACAAAAATCAACTCAAAAGGTATTTTCCACTTTAAAACCATCTTAGGCATTCTATTGATTAAGTTGCAGCTAAAATGCATTCACTCCAATATTCTTTAAGAATATTTGATCGTAAACACAATGCTCTTATGAATTCCAGAAAATGCCTATGCTTACGTTCTATACAACCATTTTGCTGTAAAGTGTAAACTATAGTTTTCTAATGGACAATGCCCATTCTATCAAACAAAGATTGACATGAATGTGACGTAAATTTTGAACCATTATTTGTCCATACTGTTTTTGGATTAGAATGAAAATGATTTTAAGCATATATGAAAAAATTTAATAAAACAACACTAACTTATGACTTACTATTCAACATATAAGTCCCAATACACCTACTATAGTCATTTAGGATTCTAAGAAAATATTTTGCCCTAGTTACAAAGGTGATGCGATAAGGTCCCCAAAGATATATATGAAGAAGATCAAACAATGCTCTTGATTTATGAGTACTACGAAGAAAAGAAGACCTATGCATCTTAGATATATTGCAAATCTCACAGTAAAAATTCTTCAAAGTAGAAACATCAGAATATCCTAATTTCTATAGTTTATCAATTGACAAATGTCTTAGCCTCTCATGAACCAACGTAAACTAATCATGGTTAATACAATGAAAAGTATTTCCAACAAATTGTAACTCATGCTCAAAAAACATTTGAGCATTGAGTACATAAAGTCTATTGATATTTTAAGTTGATGCAACACAAATACTGCTCTAGTCTTGTAAAACACATGAATCAACTGTGAATATGGCAATCAAATCATTATGTTGTAAGAGCTTGTTTATTGAAAGGAAATTGTGATTGAAATCTAAGACATAGAAAACATTATGTAAAAGGAGGTTTGGCAACACTCTCACTGTACCAATTTTTGTGACATGTTTGAATGAACCATTGGGAAGTTTGATTGAAATTGAATTACTCAGAACAATTGTTTGAGTAAACAATTATTCAAAAGGTGATATATAGTCTATAGCTCCTGTGTCTAATATCGATGAACTAAGAGTACTATTCGTAACATTTAAACAAGTATTTGAAGATGAGAGAATACCTACTGCATGATTGTTGCATCTAATTCACTTGACTAAATTCGGAGAGTCTTCTCTAGGTTTTATAATAGATCCATATATTAAACCGAGTTTAAGTTTTGGTCCTAATCCAAGTTTAATTGAACAACTCCATATAATAAAGTTCTTGTCATTAAAAACGACATTTCTTAGCATGATTGTTGAACTATCCGAACCTGAAAGGTAAAAAGAATCTACATTTATATATTCGACAATTTCCATGTCAAATAAAACCTTTGAGAAAAACTTACAGATTATTGAATGTCGAGTGATGAATGAATTGCTCTAATATAATGTGAATCAAGTTTCCTATGTTTCTATGTGTATCAAGCTCCTTTGTTGCTATGTGAATCAAGCTCCTCTATTACAATTGTGCTTAGTATGGCATTGAAGTAATTGTGATAGCAATCATTTACAAAGAGAAAAGAAAAGTGCTTGTTGAATTATTCTGATCAATATTTATATAGAAGAATAACAAATTTCCAACCGTATCTAACTAACTCTACAACTATCCCAACTAATTAAAGAACACGTGAGCTAAAAGGAAAACCAACTAAAGTACACGTGAGAGAAAATATAGAAAATAAATACAATACAAATATTTACATATGATAGTGATCCTAAAACTATAATGATAAAAAAATTGTACTATGGAAGATTTGAGTCATTTATATAATATATTTTGCTCTTCATGATACTTGACACCATTGTGGCATAAACGCGGGGATAGTTCATGGCATAAATGCTAGATAAGGGAATGAATCGGCCATCAAATTTACAATAGCAAGAAGATAAGACAGGGACAGCTACGGGTAGGCCCAAATTTATTCATACAAAATGCTCTTGGTCGACTGAAAATTGGACGTGAATTATTGAATAGCATGGACAATCAATACAATGATGTCGGACAATATGCCACACTAGCTGAATTATAGCAGGTTCTATCCATAATTGGGATAAAGTTTCCTTCTATCTCCATTTGCGCACTCGCAGGATCAGAAAATTTACTCAAATTATAAATGTTACCAAATCTCTAGAAGAACGTATTACCTGGGAATTTAAACCACTGTAATATGTTAGATGAACTTGTTGATCCTGTTAGAATGCCTCTACTTGAACATATCTTGATGCTGGAACATATGTAGCTGGTATCGCATAGATTTCTAGTTATGAGTAATGAATCATATAACTAAGTATTCAAATGAATCTTGAATGTCTCTTGAAATTAATTATTTGAACAAAAGCGGTAACAAGATCAAGTACCAAGTTGAAATTCAAATATCTAGATGTAGGTGGACTTTGTTTGAATCTTCTTTGTGGGATTCGAGTGAAGTATGGGTGCAGGAAAATACAATCATTACTTTGTTCAAATATCATGTTAATGTCTGAACTTTACTTCCTATATTTCATGAATAAGTACTTTCGTCCTATATCACTTTAATAGATTCGAACGAAGTTCCCCAGAGAGTTAGAAAATCATCGAAGAGTGACATCTTTAGGAATAGTATTCCACAGTGATTTAAGTGTAAATATATTATTGCAAGGATTGTAACTAAATCAAGTTACATCCCTATGAAGTAGTGTGTCTTTAACATGTATTTGTTCAGTGTTTACAAAACACCAATTTCTACATCCTAGAAAGAACATTTACCTTCATTGTCTTCTTTTTCTTTTCTTTCTTTCTTTTTTTCTTTTTCTTTTTTTTTTTTCCTTTGGTTGCATTTTTCTCTGTAAAAATTAAACATGGTCCTCATACCAATTACCAAAATTTTAAAAGGGTGGTCTTAGAGAATAATCGGATTGCTATCTGTACTATTATAGACTTAGTTATATCATGGAGGAGTTTCACTTTTGTTTCTTTTGCAAACTCGGTATGGGAGTTGTAAATTATTTATGGGAGTCGTTATTTATATTTTGGCTTGTCTTGTGTAGTTTAGCTAGGCTTAAAATATATATTATAAATTACTTAGATTCAAGAGAGAAAAAATTATTTCCACATATTCGTATCTTTGCTTTCACAGATAGCGATATCTTAAGTTTCCAACAACGTTAGAGAGCTGAAGAGAAAATGATGGCTTGACAAGTTTGAAAAATCGTGCACATATATGGGCCATATATATCTTAGTAATACGATCCTGAAGTATTTTTTATGGAAATGGTCCAAGGTGAGCTATTAAAACTTATTTTATATGCAAAATTGTGTATACGGTTCCATTAATTGGTATTAGATTATTGTATTTCCATTATCTCAACAATCCAAACACACTTATAATAGGTAAGGAGCTATCGGTTATCAATTTTACTATTGATTGAATGTTGACTCATTTCTTATTTAAGCATTATTTTGATCTTTGAGAATAAAGGACTCACCGAATAACACCAATTCTTTTATCTCCAGAGTTGAGGACACACAGCTAGGTACTTTTAAACTCTTCGACTTAATGACATTCATCAAATCATGTTAATAATCGACATTTGAGATTAAACTTACTCATGTGGAATTATCCCCATGAGCTCTTTATGAGACCAAGGCTAGTAGTCTATCTTAATGAGTATGGGAACATGTTTACGAGAGGTTAAGAGCAAATAGATCAATCCAATAATTCATATTCTGAGCTTATAAAGTTAAATCTTCTTGAGTCATCTCAATTACAAATTGGACTTCTTGAACCTTGTCACTCAACTCAATAAGTCAAGTCTAAATAAATAGTTATTTAATAATAAATTAATAATGGACTTAGCCCACTACAAAATTAGCCCTCTTCAATATCAAAACACCTTATAGCTAAATAAACTTCAAAACTAACGAACTAATATTATCCATGCGCTTGTACTTTTAAAAAACGTATGACAAACCAATTGGTAATTCTTCAAAATACTATGACTTGTTTAAAGATTGGTTATATCATATGCTTCAGGGACAACTAATTGTCTTTCTTTTTTATTTTTAATAATGTTATTGCCAAGAAAATGAAAAAAAGGTATGATCATGGAATGGTAGAATAGAATTGAACCACTAACCCACTTTCAAGTACGTACGCGTTGTAGTCTTTAAACTTTATAATCTGTCTCTAGGTGATGGTTATTATCATTCCTCGGTTCTTGCCCGTAGTTGATTAAGGTTTACACATACTGGGCATGCAAAACAATGCACGGTGAAGGGATGTCGGGAGGTTTTCCAGCGTGGTCACTCCAATACTTAAGTCAGCAATAGGCTTTTTGTGAAATAAAATATTAAGTGTACAAGCTTAGAATGCAGAGTTTGTAGAGCGAGTTACCATTGGGTAGATGTCTGATATTTATAATGGAGTGGAGTCGACCATTGGAGATCGATTGGAAGGAAAGATCTTCTCCTATAAGTGTGAAAGAGTGGAGCTATTGTGTCCGATATATCCCTAAGATTTAAGATGTGGCTGTTTTATCCTTATCTTATAGTTTATGGCCGTTATAATTCTTCGTGAACCTAGGCCACTAAGAGCCAGGACCAAAGCCTACAAAGGCTAGCCTAAGGAGGCAAGGCTTGGCGAATCTATTCAAGCTTAAGAGGTCCCTACCCAAAATATCCTATCAACACTTGCCCCCCTGTAGTCTCATTGTTAAGGAAGAAGCAAGGAGAAGAAATGCATGGGCCGTTCAAATGTGATCAATCCAACTCCAGGAAGTTCGGTCCAATGCCATAATGCCAATGTGATGAGCTTATAGATCCAAAGTAATGGATGATCCAAGGTGAGAAGGCTCGAAGTGGTGAGTCATCTTAGGCAGTAGTCTACCAGTCTGAAAGTGTCCGAGGCTAGGCAGACAGGGGTGTTAAGGTGCTCCAATGCTACGGACTAATCTACTTAAACAAGGCCTGATAGGGACGGAGTGGACAAGTACATCATGTCTTCATAATGTCGACCAGATGCAGATCAAATGGGCCCTAAAGAAGCTTCCTGTTAAAAAGACTTTCAAAATGAAACTTTTGCCCACTTATATTTCATGCATTAAATGCGACGTGACAGGTGTCGTATTGTAGTAGACTAGCATATAGCTACATGCTTTCTACCCTTTTAAAGGTAGTTGTCTAATCCTGATGCTTTCTACATTTCTGCTAAGCAGCATTCTAAGGGATTCGTGTTTATACGTATCCCTATAACCGCCTATACGGCTTCCTAGGCGGTTTTCCTATAAATAGGAGGATTGCAAAGAGAGAACGCTTTTCTACAATCTTTTCACTCAGTTGTCGTAATTTCTACATTGGCATTCAAGCTCTCAAACCTTCTTCAGAAGCTTCAATTTTTCTTTTCAAGAATCATAATCATGTCTACCAATAGGCGTGAGGCTAACTCTTCTTTACTAGAACTTACCTCCGGTTCAGATTCTACAAGGAGTAATCCTCCTTAGGTATAATAGGGCAAAGTGTCATCACTAGCATAACTCAACCAACCTACGAAGATGGCCGTGGAAGTGTTGGATAGGGCCAGAATCATCAATGCCATCCCTAGAGACGTGTACGCAAATATTCTCTTACCCCTACCAAGGAGTTATTCGAAGCTCTTGGTACAAGGAAAGGGCCTACCAGTCGTATAAGCAAAAGTAAGGATTCTGCCCCCAACTGGGTCATCAACAACTTTCTCATAGGGGCGATACCCGAATGGCATATTAAGTTGCCACATAAGGACGAACAGGTGGCCTTGCTATCAAGGAGGCACTTTACGGTTTTCAAAAAGTACTTAGAGTTTGGGCAGCGCCTCCCTCCAAGTCATTTTGAGAGGGATTTTTTTTAACTACCACTACTATAACCCATTGCAGATCCCTTCGAATGGGTGGAGGGTATTAAAGGCATTCCAGGCACTTTGTGAATACCTGGTGATAAGGGCTACTCCCGAGCTCTTCTACTACTTCTATATGTAGAAGAGCATTAGGGTGTAGCCTTATCTCTAGCCACACCTACGAAAGAAATTGTTCTATAGCCTTGTTGACTCGGTCAAAGGCTAACAGGACAAATATATGGTGGTGGAGCTGCTCGAAGAGGCCGCCTTCTTGACCCGATGGATCGGAATGGTCCATACTAGAGGTAAGAAGAGGCTCAGACCAAGTGACGCCGAAGCCGTTTAGGAGATCTTAGCCCTCATGGAGCTGAGAGGTAGCTAAGAGATCAACACTGCCCAATCTTCGAGCTCTTCCTCAACATGAAGAAAGTTGTGGCGGAGAAATGGGTTGAAGGTATCGGTTTATTCCTATGCGTCTATTTGTTGTGCTAGTATCAAGGTGCTTCATCCAATGCTTGTAAGATGGGTGTACTTCCATGGTCATGCTAGTCACGGTAATGTTTTACAAGTGGTAGTGGTAGTTTCCTTTTATTTTTCCTTGTTTTGTTTTTCTAACCTTTAGATTAGACTTCCTACAGGCAAGAGCTTAGCACTGAAGGTACCTCGTCCGTTTATGGAAGATCTAATGAGTTGACACCAAGCACAATTAAAGGCAAGTCAGCTGACAAGGTAGGCAGCATAGCCGAAGCCGGGGCCTAGAGAGACCAGCAAGCTACGGCCAAAGTCTGTGCCTCAGGGGATTCCCCTTGTCATCCAGGACGAATCGACGGCCATAGCGCCTTTCAACGTGGCTCTACCGGTTCCTGCTATTTACTCATTTGAGCCCATCATTGTAGGCCAAAAAGGTGTTGACGTGAACGAGTTCGACATATAGGTGTTATCCCCTCCGAAGGCAGTTGAGGGAGGAACCAGAGAGATAGCTGCCCCACCTACAGCCATAAGCAATAAGCACAAGGCTTTGGAGGTGCTCGGGGAGCAAGGTCTAAGGATGAAGAAGCAGAAGCCCCTGGGAAGGGAACCTTTGGCCAAGGGGAAATGGAATGAATGGCCTCTGGCTCATCCCTTCCAAAGCATGGATGACGTTGGGGACAAGTTTTTGGATGTTCTCAACAACTTCTAAAAGATGGGGCTAAGGTCAGACTCATTCATAGAAGCGCCATACACTTCCTTAGACGAGGTACTAAAGAGGGGAGTCTCTAAGATGGAGAAGAAGAGGGCTTGGGGAAAGATCCTATGGCTAACATGGGAGGTCCATGCTGGCGACCTGATGCTGCGGCACCAGACCCTCAGTTACCAGGCTTCAATGGGGTCTATACCCCTAGTAACTGGGGTATGCTGGAAAGGATCTCCCAAGAGGGTGCAGGCAACCCCATATAAACTACAGTCCACTTGAGTGCCCTAATGCAGCAGGTAGGTCTTCCATGTTGTTATGGTGTTGTATTTTAATGTCTGGTGCTAACTTGTAAGTTCTATTTTCATCTTATAGTACCACGGCCAAGTGCTCCTCGAGCTGAGCAAGTCCAATGCCACCCAAAAAGAGGTAACTACATTAGTGGAGGAGTTGCATCGGCAGAAGAAGTACCTACTAAAGGTGGAGACTTCTAGCAAGAGATACTTGAGAAAATTTGCTCAAGCTAACAAATGCCTCCCCCGCTTTGTTATGCAAGTGTCAGGGCTTCAAGAAAGGCTCATACATTCAGAACAGGAGAAGGACAAAGTAAAAAGGGATGCCTAGAAGGTCACAGAACTAAAGGCTTGGCTGGAGAACGAGTAGAAGATAAAGGCTTGTCTCTCACAACGACTGGAGGAGGAGGGCACATCTAAGGCCCGAATCGAAAAAGAAAATGCCAAACTAAAGGCTTCCATGGCTAGGCTAAAAGATGAGCTGGCAATGAAGGCGTCCAAGTGTGAAAGCATTAGGGCTACATCGCTTAAGTTAGTAGGCTTGAAGGCCACTCTAGAGTAACAAGTCAGGGAGCTACAGGGCAGGGTTTTGGAGATGATCTCCAAGATGGAGAGTAGGGAAATGCTACCGCAAGGAAGGCGACCGTTGACTATAGGGCCATCGAGGAGTGGCTAAAGGAGTTAGAGGACCTATCTACTGATTCCGTCTGCTTCACCAAGAGAGAAATCCTCTCTTATTATCTAGATCTGGACATAAGCTTCCTCGATTTTCTAGACTCCCCTAAATTCAACAAGAAGAGGGAAGCCTTAACATAGGGGGAGTCCACTCAAGCAACCGTTAAAGACACAGGCATGTCTTTTGGTGCCAGGGTAAGGCAAGGCACTTCTACAACCATCCCTACCTTGGTAACTCAACAGGAGAATGTCTTAGAAGCTATCCTTAGGGAAGATCCACCCGTGGAGGATCCTACCACTTCTAGTTCGCATGTCTCGTGCTCTCCTGCAACTCAGGGCCTATCGACTAAAGTGCCTACGGATCAATGCTCGGAGCAGATTAATGCCTTAGATTTTTCAGACTTATCCGAGCTAGTTGATCCTAGGCCATAACAGGGTTTTGTAATTTTTTTTTTATATGGTTAAGGCCAGGATGCCCGCCTTTACTCTGTAAATAAAGGTGTAAAATAAATAAATCAAGTTTTTTGTTTCTCTATAAATTTTGTAGACCCTTGGTCAAGGTTTTGTTGGGAGAGTTCCTCTATGCAAGGGGTGTTTCCCCTTACCGAGATTACCCTAGGGGTTCAAGTCGGTGGAGTTTCGTCCTGTCTAATTCGTGGGAGTTCCTCTATACAAGAGGTGTTTCCCCTTGCTGAAGTTACCCTAAAGGGGTCAAGTCAGTAATGTTCCAACCCACCCAATTCGTAGGAGTTCCTCTATTTAAGGGGTGTTTCCCCTTACCGAAGTTACCCTAAAGGGGTTAGGTCAGTGGTGTTCCAACCTTTCCAGTTCATGGGAGTTCCTCTATACACAAGGTGTTCCCCCTTACCGAGGTTACCCTAAGGGGCTAGGTCGGTGGTGTTCCGACCTGCCTGATTAACTATTCAAGTGCCTTTTTGAAAGGCTAGCAAGGTAACTAAAATAAAAGGAGAGAGAGAAAAGTACGCAATCAATTGAGAGCTTTTTATTTCAATTCAAATTGAAAATAAAATTGTACATGATGAAATTTTAATCAAAGTAGAGGCGTAAATTGTCAATGTTCCACGTATGCAGGATAAGCTAGCCATTCAATCTTTCCAGCCTATATGCTCTATTGCCCAGTTTCTCCCTAACTCTAACCAAGTCTTCCCAATTGGAGGCTAGCTTTCCCTGTCCTTCTTGTGAACTAGTAACCTCCAATTTTCAGCACACTAGGTCGCCAACCTTGAATTCCTTATGTCAAAACTTCTGATCATAATACTAGGCAGCCCGATGATGGTACGCAGTAACCCGAGAAGTAGTGAGGTCTCTGATTTCCTTGATTGTGTCAACACTTGCTTATAAGAATGAGTCAGTCAGGGCGGCGTCAGAACTTTGAGTCCAGATATTAAGGAATTCAAGTTCGATTAGAAAGATAACTTCCAACCCAAAAGCCAAACGGAAGGGAGTCTCATCCGTGGAAGTGCGGTACGTAGTCCTGTACCCCCATAAGATATTACGCAACTCATCGGCCTAGGTGCCATGAGATCGATCCACGTGCTTCTTAAGGCTATCTGAAATGACCCAATTGGTCACCTCCACTTGTCCATTCGATTGGGGGTGCGCAATCGAGGTGAAGTGCATAGCAATGTAGTGCTTGGCACAGAACTCCTTAAACTTAGGGTTGTCTAATTGTCAGCCATTATTCGTGATCAGTACATAGGGGACTCTAAACCGAGAGAGAACGTTGTTTCTAACAAATGACTCTATACTCCTCTCCATGATTCTAGCCACAACTTCAACCTCCACCCACTTCGTAAAGGAGTCCACAGTGACAATTATGAACTGCCATCCTCCTAATGCTTTTGGGAAGGTGCCAAGGATATCGATCCCCCATTGGGAGAACAACTATGGGCTCGTCAGGGGTTAAAGTACGGTGTTGGATACGCAACTAATTGGGGGTGTGCTTTTGGAACTACGGGCACTTCTAGGCTACGGCCTTTATGTCTTACCTCATAGTAGGCCAATAATATCCGAGCCGCAACGCCCAAAGAAACAAGGCTTGGGACTAGATATGATTGCTGCACACCCTGACCTGCAACTCTTCCATAATACGCAGCTCTTCCATGGTGCTATCCCTAACCTCATTTTCACCCTAGACCTACTGTACAACAAGTATAGAGTCCAAGAATATCTGTAGTTGCTCTACCTCGATCTCCTTAGCCAACTTCAGGCCTATGATAAGCGCCTCGTATTCAGATTCATTGTTGTTGAAATCTAACCAAAACTTAAAGGCGTAACAAATGGTGACCTTATGCGGGCCAGTCAGCACAAAGCCCACACCTCTACCTCCAGTGGTAGATGATCCATCGACGTGGAGAGTCTATACCGGTTTTCATCACCCAGCAATGTTTCTTCTCCAGTATATTCTACTACAAAGTCAACCAGGACCTATGCCTTGTAAGCCACTCGTGGCTAGTACTGGATTTTGTATGTACTCAATTCTATTACGTACTTCATCATCCATCTAGACGCATCAAGTTTCTGCAACATGGTGTACAGTAGCTGATCCGTGAGTATAATCACCTAGTGTACCTGGAAGTAAAGCCTTAGCCGTCTAACAGTAATGACAACAGCCAGCGCAAATTTTTCTACCTGGGTGTACCTGACCTCAAGCCTATGACGTATGTCGCTGATGTAATATACTGGCCTATGTTCTCTTTCGTCTGCCATGACCAGCACAGAGGAGAGAACCCGATCGCTAACAACCAAGTACAAAAATAGATCTTCCCCTTGAACAGGCTTGGAGACGACCGGTAGATGAGCGAGGAAATCTTGGAGCTGCTAAAAGGCAACGGCACACTTCGGAGTCCATTCAAAACCCTTAGGATTTTTTAGGATTTTGAAAAACTCAACGCATCTATCAGTGCTCTTTGAAATGAATCTACTCAGGGTAGCCACCATGCTGGTGAACTTTTGTACATCTCAGACTGAAATTGGGGGCTTCGTTCCCTTGATGGTCGTGATCTTCTCAGGGTTAGCCTTGATAACTCTTTAAGTGACTAAAAATTCGAAGAACCTGCCATAGCCGACACCGAAACGTAGTTCTGAGGGTTCAATTTCATGTTATGCTTACGCATTCGATCGAAGGCTTCTTAGAGATCTTGACTTGATCAACCGGCTTCTAGCTCTTACCAATCATGTCATCATTGTACACCTCCATATTGCCCCTAATCTGGGGCTTAAACAATTTCGTTACCTCCTGCTGGTATGTGGCCCCAAAGTTTTTCAGTTTGAATGGCATCACAGTGTAGTAATATGTGCCCTGGTCGATGACGAAGGAGGTATGAACTTCATCCTTCAAGTCAATTTTGTTATGGTTATATCCCAAGAAGGTGTCCATGAAGCTCAGTAGGGCATGTCCTGACGTAGAATCGACAAGCTAGTCGATTCTGGGGAGGGGGAAACAATCTTTAGGGTAAGTTTTGTTGAGGCCGGTATAATTGACACACATGTACCACTTCCCATTCTTCTTTTTCACTAGTACGACGTTTGCTAGCCACATTGAGTACTTTTCCTCTCTTATGAAGCTAACTTTGAGTAGCTTATGCACTTCCTCCTCTATTGTAGCTTGCCGTTCTAAGGCAAAATGTCACTTTTTTTTAAAAAAAGGCCACGCTGTAGTGTTAATGTTGAAACTGTAGGTTCCCAGGTCAGGAGAAATTCCAAGCATATCGAACTCCAACCAAGCGAACCTATCCGAATTTGCCCATAGGAAGGAAATGATTTCATCTCTCACTTCGGCTGGGTCTCAATCTCGACTTTCATTATTTGGTCAGGAGAGTTGCCGATTTGGATATCTTCAGTTTTTTCTCCAAGATCAACCCTCTCAATTAGTCTCTCCTGTGGGCCTATCACTAAGGCGAAGATGCCATCACCTTTAGCAGCCCTGACATGGAGCTCTAGCAAGAGCTTTTGATCGCACCTGCATATTCCCACCCCCGTAAGCGTCGAGAATTTAGCCCTCAGATATAAGGAGGATGTGATCATCCTAAATGCATTTAGGCTTGGTCTTCCTAAGAGCGCATTATAAGAGGGAGGGACAATTAATCACAACAAACTCCACAGGTCATTGTGCCACATAGTCATCATCACTAAGTTCCATGTCCAACGTGACGATGCCCTTGGCTCGGACTATGTTATCGTTGAAGCCAATCAAATTATGGTGGTACGGCTTCATCTTTACTTACAGCTTCTTCCTCATCCTGTCATATGTATAGAGGAAGAGTATATCGGTTGAGCTGCTAATACCCACTATGATCTTCAAGGCCTCAATTTTGAGATCCTCGCCCCACTCACCAAAGCATCTTAGTAAGGAATGTTGACCCCTTCAAGGTCAGTGTAAGAGGAGATGGAAGTGTCTAACTTCTGTCTCTTCCTACTAACAGTCAGTACCTCTGATTGGGCGTTAATCGAGCTACTAGTACTTGGCCAACTCCCAAGGTATAGGCCCATCATAATTACATTTATGACGCCATTGGGGGTGCAATCATTGTAACAGTCGTTATTCTGCTCCGCTTAGGCATCCTCGGTCCATCGCTTCTGAGGTTCCCTATCAATGTCATCGTCGAAACGATCGTCATTCTACCGATGTGCTACATATTCATTGAAGAAGCCACATAGAATGGCGTATTCGATGGCATTCTTCAATTGGAGGCACTCTTCAATTTAAGGCATTCTTCAATTGTATGCCATAATCGTTATGGAACTGACAGTATTTGTCGGAGTTCCAACTACTAGGGTTTCTCCGCATTTTCTACAGCAAGTTTTGGTGCTTTACTTCGAAATAGACATAGGCTATGGGTCTATTCAAAGGAATGTACTAGCTGCAAATGGGAGGGGGAAAGGGTCGCACTCTGCTTGGCATTTCTTCTTCCCAGAGCTTTCCTCCTCTGGCTTGCTCAGCATCCTTCCGTAGAGGTGATCTTTAATGGACAATTTCTTCTTATCCCACTTTCCACTCGACCTTTCTCGGTCAAAATCACGCTTGGCACGAATGTTATCTTCTTGGTCAATATACTTCTGGGCTTTGTTCCAAAAGTCGGCCAGGGTCTTTAGCTTGCTCTTCACAAGCGATTGGAAGAAATCTCTTAAGGGTCTAACGCCGAGCTGTACAGCATGGATAGCGACTCCCTCATTTAGCTAAGGGATTTGTACCATGACGTTATTGAACCAAACCACATGGTGCGAACTATGACCAAAAACAGATAAGGCCGTTCACTAGATAAGTCCAAACTTACAAAAAGCTCAAAAAAAGGCTAATGGGGAAAGGTACAAAAAGAGTAACAATGGCAAGCGGAATAGTAAGCAAAAACCCACGAACAATTCCAAAGAATATAATGCACTAAAAAAACTTTCGAAGACTCACGACACAATTCGATATGACGTACGAATTGATCTGATGAAGTTACTCACCACCTAACCTTACTTAAGGGAAAGGATAAGAGTAATGCTAAGAGTAAACAAGCAATATTTACGCAAAGAAGAAAGTACTCAAGTGTATTGAAGGTAGTCTAATTATGTTGCAACTGCAAGTATAGGGATATTTATACCCACAAACTAGGCCAACTTGCCCAAAAGGGAAAAAACAAAAAAGGTATTTCCTAAAGGAGCAATGTACATATTACAAAGGGGCAAAAATGAATAAATAAGGAAAATAACCATTGGTGCTACAGATTCTACATGTGATACTATACACGTGGCAATGTGGCATTGATGGGGTCGTTAGGAGATGCGAACAAAATGTACAGATAGATGGGCTTATCTAAGTAGAGATGGCTTAATCAATCCGGATTCTCTCTCTCGACTTCTCGACAAGGATGATGCCGAGTGATTGGGTAACTTAGCAATAGAGTGTAATCATAAACTCAGCATGCCACATAATAAAGGGCAATCATACAACACAGCATTAGAAGTGACTCGGCAAGTAAGTATTTGGCCTCAGCAAGGGTTGGTTGAAACATGAGGATTTATCATGTCAGACCCTCTAGTCCTCAAGCTCGACTGCAGGTCAGGGGTCCTGTAACTTGATTCCCATCAATACGTGTGCATGGATAATTTACATGGTTGTTTATTTTGTCATTAAAAGGCAAAAACATGAAAATTAAGAAGAAAAGAATGTCCATAACGGAGTAAGAAGCAAACCGTTGTGTTTGGTTGTACGTTTAAGTTGTTGGGTGCAGTAAATTATAATATTGAAAGATAGATTCTAAATAGTTAATAAGAAAATATGAGGTATCAAAAGGAAAATAAGAATCTAAGAGGTTGACAAACATAAGCTTAGGAATGGAGAATGGAATTTTGCATCAAGCATTTACCCTGGCTTATAGTCAAACTCTTTCAAATATTTTCCATACAATAAAATGAAGGACATTTTGTCCTTTTTATAATACATGATGGTGGCAAAAAAATCAAATCGGTGTATGAAAGACAACTAGCATCTTACTGTAAATAGAGGTATACAAGTGGGCTTTGGCCTGCAAACTGGCTCATTTAACCCGCCTTTTAAACATATTTGCAGTGAGCCAAATGAGCCTAGTCCATTCAACCGACGGGCTGAAGTAAGCCGATTTGGATCGACCTATTTAATATATTTACGAGTTAATCCGTTTAACCTACTTTTTAAACGGATTAAGATCAAAAAAATTTTTGCCCATTTAAAAATAGGCTAAATTAACACAACCCATTTAACCTGTTGACCAAAATGGATCGGATCGGGTTGGATTGGCCTATTTAACTCGTTTACACACCTCTAACTATAAAGACTGTTGCTTAATAACAAAGTAAATATGACATTTGTAAATTAGCCGTAGCTTTCTAGTGTCAAACAATACCCAGCTTTATTTCTTAGCAACGAAGAACTCCAGCTGTATTTCTTCATGTTGAAGTAATACTCCAATTGTAATTGCAAATTATACTTTGAAGTATCGTGGTTGATTGACTATGTAATTTATTCTTGTATTTGGCCAAAACCTTCCGACCCATGAGTACAAACATTCGGTTTGATAAATGGATTAGCACAAAAACAATCCGCTCAATGATTCATGGACCACTAGGAAAGGACAGAGAAAGGATAACAGTCGCCATAGCCTAGGAAAGCCTCTTTACTTGGAACGACAACTTGGTTTCAAAATCTCAACCTTAATCTTTTAAAACTTTGGGCCATGTGTACCATGAAAAGACATAAAAGATAACTTATTGCGACTTAAGGTAGAGGATTCCTTTAGCACACAACGATTCAATTCCCGTCTCTGTCAATATAACATGATGACTCCCCACCTATTGACCTCTATTGGATCTGGCGATTGTATATACCTCTTCAAGTACAACTCATTACATGGAGTGCCTGCCAAAAAGCGTTGCCAGTAGTAACAAATATGGTGAAAAGGCATCTCCATTATATCAACTGCCCAAGATGCTCCTCTCCTTGGGAAGATTTCTCCCATGCGTTGATTAAGTGCAACCCCCCCACCACAAAGTCTTAGCTTTACTCAACGATCTGAATCTTAATGCAAGTAATGTAGATGAGCTTAATTGCTGGCCAAAAGCAAATGTTTCATATGGTAAGAATGCATTAACAAAGCCACACTCACCCAGAGGAGTGCTTTTAGACTTTCAGTTTCTGCTATATCTATCTTGGAAGAACAGAAACAGTCTACTCTACAGTCAAACCCAACTGTCCCTAAACTTCAGTGAGGCATGGCTTGAAGTCAGATGCATGGCGCGCCAATGTTGGTGTCAGACAGTGTAGTAACAAAAAAAAAAAAGACTCACTCAGAGAAGAACAAATGAAATGGTAAATCTGTGATGGTCACCACTACAAGACAATTGGTGAAAACTCATTACTCATGCCTCCTATTCACCGCAACATGAAGAAACAACAGCGAGTGGAGTTATGACAAGGGTCATTGCATTGTTGGCTTTTAGTGCAAACTAGGAAATTGATGTCTCCAATGATGAATTGTGGGGGTTGTATTGGGGTTTGGATCTCTGTGCTAAAATCAACATACAAAAGCTTGAGATACATAAGGAGTTTAAAGTTGCACTGGACTTACTCTTACCTAATCTGCAATGCAGTTATACATCTAGTGCCTTCTTATTTTCAGGGAAAAGCTTGAATAATTCCAACTAGTCAGACTGTTTTTTTGCTCCAATGAGATGAACAAGGTGGCGGATTCTCTAGCTAATGCAGCCCACAGCATGGAGGCAGACGAATCCTTTTGTTTATTCCTCCTCCAGATGTTTGTAGTCTTTTGTCAAATGATGCAAGGCCTTAAACGACTGCTAAGAAAACTAAGTTTTTGTTGCACCACGACAGAGACCTTGTAAATATAACTACTCTGTCTTTTCATCCTGGTGGATATGCCTCCGTATTCATCCACGTAGCTGCTTTTGTTTTATTAATAAATAATCTCAATCTATTCACCGAGGGAAAAAAGGGGGAAAAAAAAGTGAACAAATTCGTTTTCTTATTAGGATTTTTTGTCAATATGCTAATTGTCAACTTTTGATAAGAGAAAAATGGTGGGATTATGACTTCCGTTCAAGTTAATTAGGAATTACTTGGACACCAATCAATTGTTTGAAATTGTTTGAAATGCTTGTGTTGCTCCTTAGCAAGTTGTAAATAAGTTGAATCAAACCACTATAGATTATCAAGTTTAAGTAAAGTCGTACTTTTATCGAGTTAAAAACCAATAGATTTAAGCTTGGCTCATTGAAAATAAATGAACTTTATTTTACACTTGAATTTAACTCATTTGCAAATCAAGATTAAGCTAAACTAATCTCTACACTCGAGTACCTCACAAGAGACTGGGCTCGTTTATAGCCTTATAGATATAAGAAGAATGAATAAATACAATATACACATATATAATATACATAAATTGAGGAAGCTAAATATATAAAAATAATAAATAGATAAATGAATAATGAATAAAGTTAGATTTCTATATTTAAATAGTAGATAATATTTACATATTACCTTATTTATATAGATATTAGTTTTGGGGTTCTAATCAAATTATATAAATACGTATATATATATATATATATCTAAATATAACTCATAAGCCTACTCGTGAGCTTGATAAGCCAACTCAATAGCCCGACTAAGAGCTCAATCTTATCTCATTTAGATAAATAAACTTTATTTTAAATTTAAACTTCACAAATTTACAAATCAAGCTCAAATTGAGCTAAGTTTAAGGTAAGTAAGCTCGACTACCTCACAGGTGAGTCAACTCATTTGTAGCCCTAGATTAGAGGCATGTTGTGTAAACCCTAGGAAATTAATAGTTGAACCCTGATTCAAGTCCGAGTATCCTAAACTGTACAATAAGTCGATAAGGCTAGTAACAATAAAAGATTACGAAGTTTAATAAATCAAATATAACACCAATAACAAAACCCTAGGATTTGATCGAAACCCTAAATCGCATACTAAAACCCTAAAACTGGTTTATACACCATTAATCAAAATTAAACCCGAATTTATTCGAAACCCTAAAATTATAAATATAAACCTATAAAATAGTTAAATATTACTCAATAGTGATAAAATTATAGTCAATTGCAATTTTTGACTAAAACGCCTATCGCGTGAAATTTTAACGAAATTGCTATAATAACTTGTAAGAATTATAATTGTAATGGGTACTAATTAAATTGATAAAATTTCAAAAAAAATTAAAAATTAATTTATGATGAGAATTGTTATAATTTTTATGTTTCGAAAAATTACATATATTTATTATTAATTTTTATTTTCCTTCTCATTCTTTTTCAATTTATCTCTTTTCTCTCTTTTCTTCTTTTTTTTTCAATTCTCACATTCTAGAAATGGAACTCCAACCAGTAGTCCACGTGAGGAATTGAATTTGCCAAGTGTTAAGCTTAAATAAAAGAAAAAAATTTGAAGATAATTATCTTGTCCCATCCTCATAAATGCAAAGACTAGGATAAGATTTATTTTTTTTAAAATTTATTTTTCTTTTCCTAAACTTGCTAATTATCGTGTATAAAAGCAAGAAGCAAAGTTTAGAAATTTTTTTAAGAAAAAAAAAAACAAAATACCCCGAAATCTAGGAAGCAAAAACCGTAAGGGAAAGAAAGAAAAAGAGAAAGAAGGAAGAAAAAAGAAGAAGAAAAATAAAAAATCAATAGGTAAATAATTTATTTTTTTTTAGTACAAATGTATATTATATAGTGTACACATGTATAAATATAGTATTTATGTGGTATTTTTACATATAACATTGCTATTACATGTCTATGTGCATGAATACTTAAATTTAATTATATATGTATGTATTAGGCTAAGTATGTATACATGTATATACATAGGTATATTATACGAAAGAGTATGTATTATGTATTTTTTTTAGGAATACATATAATTAGTATTATGTATTTCATTAAATAACTATAGTATATATATGTATATGTGTGTACCGTAAACTATGTATATATATATATATATGTCCTATATACATATACTAATACTATACGATTAGATATATATATACAAAAATAATTATACGTAGGTACATATATATATATATATATATATATAAGAATAATATAGAGTATATGTATGGTGGTATCTGGCATATACCATATAATACATATATAATATCTAGTATACATATTTTATAACAAATATTATATAAATATATATACCGAATATATATGTATGTATTTATATTTATGTACACATGTAAGACTTATATGTATAAATATAAATACATGAATATGTATATAAGAGTATGTTTATTTTTAATAAATACATATACATATATAAGGCATATAATGTATAGTATATATATAAGTAGTATACCGAATATGTCTTAACATATATGATATATAATATTTACTACATTCATGAATATGTAAGGTGTAGATATATATATATATTACCGTAATTAAGGATTTTTCAATAAAATAAATTATAAAATATATTATAAGTATATGAATATATATATGTATAATTGTGAAGTACATAAAAAAAATAAGAAAATGAGAAGTAATAAAAATAATAAAGGTCATAATAATAATAATAATCATAATAAAGCTAAAAATCTCAAAAATAGGAAAGTATGCTCAAAATAATAAAAATATCAAATATATGGTTTAAATAATTATTACATCATAAATATATTAAGAACAAGCGAAAATAAATATTTTATAATTTTTAAACTTAAATAGTAATTTTTGTGATATTTTTATATCACAATTTACACTACGAGTTACAACGTCCAAAACGGATCTCGTTACAAGAAAATACGCTCGAAAACGAACAAAAATGACTATAAATTCATAACAATCCGAGCTAAAACGAAAAAATTACACATAATTCGATAAAAAGCTCGAATCAACAATTACACATAACTAAGTGAAATAAACCTTACAAAATATAACACTAGTTAACTTTAAATTTCCAAACTTACAAAATTTTCATTATTCTCAAGTGATTTCAATATCGACCCTGAGCTGCCACCAGACTACTACGACCCTTAAGCTAGCCATGGCCGAGTGAGTTTTTCTTAATGGTTCCATACTTGTTTGTGTTTGTAGTTAGTAAATATAAGATATGATTTATAAACAAATGTGTTTGAGGTTAGGCTTTACTTATGTATGATAATTATTGTTGATGGTGAATTTACTTTAAACTTCAATAATATAATTATTGTTACATAGTAGATTCACTAGAATTAATTGTTTGTGACTTAAAATGATCACTGAATAAATAAGACTTAATTTTATTCGACTAAAAAAAGTTAACTTAGATCATGCATAAATCATGTACTACATAACAAATTCCGGCAGTCACATTACACGGAAGTAGCGAGAGGCCATATGTAAGTTGATTATTGATTATTATTGATTTCGTACGGTGCACACGTGTAATATGACCTTACCCTAGCTTGCGAGATGACTAGGCGTTGGAGGCGCCAACCGTCTGGCTATGGGTCAAGTCCAAAGGCCTCCGTTTAGGAGTGAGTGAGGGCTGCGTGAACCTACTCACAATCATATGTAGAACTCGTTTTGATAAAGCTGGTAATGGATGTACCATTACATTTTAAATACGAAACGCGAAGTTTCGTTATGAAATAAGTTCTAATATGATACCCAAATCTGACTATACCGATGAATCTCCAACCCTGACTTCGAAGGGTGTTAAATCTGAGTTACATGCAGTACCTGGTCAGCTGCTTATATTTGTTTGGCATACTGTTTGCCATGCATTCATTTGGTTGAACCTAACTATTGTGTGACTTGATTGCTATGTGATTGAAGGAAATTATCTCACCAAGCTAGTTAGCTTATACCCTTATAGTCTTTTCTTGTAGGCCAACCTTTTGTGAAGTCGGGCCGTCTCATGCCCGAGGTTAGTTTCTACACAGGGTCAATGTGGGAACTGGATGAGATCGGAGAGTACTTCTGATAGTTTATAGATCTGAATATATAAATATTATACTAGTTGAACTGAAATCATGTTTCAATCTTCGTACTTGTAAACTTTTATACAAATAGACAATGCATTATATTTTTATAATTTTATTATTTGTCATAAAATGATATTGTTTAAGCTTGCGTATTGTTGATAGTTAGTAGTAGCTATAGACTTGTGTATCGTATAAAAAGGTCGTCGATTATGAGAAAATTCAATCTACAATCCTTTGTACGGTACGACGACTGCCATAATTAGCCCCCTCAGGTCGTGATATGTTGTTTTGTAAAATAAATTAATTGATAAAATGACATGCTAGGGATACAATTTCGGTTTTGTATGGAATTAGCCAAAGCTTCGTGTCATGAGAGGATTTATGATAAATTTTATATGTATATATATATATATATATAAGAAAATGATGAATTTATAATAAGATCAATCCATTTAACATATTAATAATTTATCTTGATAAATTATTTTGATATTGTTTTCATATTCACATGGAAATTATATGTCATTTCGAAAGAATTACATTCTTTTGAATGTATGGATGCTTATCATGTAACAAAAGTTATATTGTTTCATGTTAAATAATGTCAATATTATAACTTCTCTATAAGTACTAGGTCTTGTATATAAGACATAATTCTTAAGTACATATTAATGGAAATTGTGAAAATGTATTAGTAATTAAAAAGTACTAATGAGAAAAATGAAAAATTATAAGTTATTGAAATATATTGTTGATGTAAAGATACAATTGACAAAAGTTCTCGAATCCTTTACACTATGCATTAATTTTTATGTTCCATACAATATTTAGGATTTTAATGGGAGAGTGCATTAATATCATTAGCTGCTATCTATAATGCACCAGCAGTTGCGTAATTTTCACTATCACTGTTCTATCTCCTTCATATCATGTCAATCGCAAACAATCATTCACAGATAATAATTGAAGGAAATGTATCATGCCAAAGGATGTGTTTACCTATTATGATTCTATGTCTCTTTGGAGTGATTTTTCTTAAAATAGTACCCTCTTTGGCATTAATATCATATGCATAAAAGATTTGGTATGGTGAAAATATTTTATAAAAGAGGTGAAGTTTTATTTGGAAATGTTCGGTTGCAATTGTAAAAACAGTGCATGTTTATTAACAGTTACTATTTTTTCTTAGAAAAAGTAATGCTTCTGTCCAAAGAGCTATTATTTGAAATAAATAAATAAAGTCAAATTACTAATATCAGTTAATTGTCGATAAAACGTTTGAAATTACATATTATAATAAAAAAGATAGACATGGTACTATTTTTTAAACTCCGTTACATAAATAAAGTAAGAGAACAACAGTGAGGGACTGCGAAGTGCTTATTCTCATTCCAGGTTCGATGGAAGAAAATCTCGCAACTTTATATAACATACTAAAATATTCTACCATATTCATAAGGTTTCATTTTCAAACATGTGTAAAATCACATATTTGATAGACTATAAGAAATTGCAACAAAATAACACTCTAACTGAAGTAAAATAAAAAATCAAAATGACAGTGAAATTAAGCAAACTAATAAAATACTGTAATCAATTAATTACTGACCAAAATATAAACTGAAAAGGGGAAAATGAGATTGAAGATAGAGATAAAATCTACTTACATATAGCAATAACCTTGTAAAATAAATGAATGATCAATGCTAGATATTTGCTTCAGAGTAATGTAATTTACTAAGCAGTGAATTAAAAAATAAATAAAAATAAATAAATGAACGATTAGCTTTTATTACAATTTATTACCTTTATTTTTTTTAATTTTTAATCCAAAAATAAATAAAAACATCAAAAATAAAAAATATATATTCTTTAAATAATTAATTTCCTTGTTAACTAAAAAAATATATATATTCTATAAATAATTAATTTCTTTGTTTACTTACATGTTCAGATAATTTAATAATTTGCATGATTAGTTAATTAATAAAAATAATTGCATGTTAATATGTATGCATATTTGAGTAAAATGTTTAGTATGCATGACTTAGGGATAATTGCATGTTTAATCTCGATGCCAGCATGATAATTAATATATTTGTATTAATTTGTATGTTTATTATATATTTGCATGAATAATGTATGATTAGTTTATTATATTATATTATTATTAGTTTTTATTGATAATAAGTTGTAAATTTGATTAGTTGGCATAATTAGTTTATTTGCATGTTATCGTTATAAATATTAATTTGCAAGACTAGTTCATTTGCATGATTAGGTTATAATTGAAATATAACCATAATTCTTTAAACTGTAGTTTAATAATACTATATGGTATAATTAACAAAAGACAAATCAAGATCTTGTATAAAATAGAATCATATTAAATAGAGGATATCTAATAAACTAACTATAGAAGAAAGAGATGTACAAATTTTTATTTTATAATGTAATCATTCATATATTACTACTTACAAGCCCTTTTCTCTATTTTCACCTTAGGACCTCCATCTCTATCTCCATCTCTTATGGCTTTGCAGAAATTCATAGAATTGTGTATTGTAAGTTCTACAAGCATATTAGGGTTCATACTGTTCAGGATATTAAACTTAGCTTTGGCAAAGTTAGTTTTGTAATTTTATTGTGAGAACATCGATATGTTGCTAATGTTAAACACAAGAGGAATAAATAATAATGGTTTCTTTTGTATACTAATGGGTTTAAGTTCAAAAATTACAACTAACTTTGCACCTATATATACAAACTTTTTCTACTTCTAGCTAACAACTCTAAGCTCATTAACCTTAATGGTGGACTTTGCATAGTGCTTTGGGGTCTGTAGGAAATTTGATCCAGAAATATTATCAATTACTATTGGTGTTGCCTCCATTGATTGATCAATAATTCAAATTTACATTTCTTAATTAGTGGCTTATTTGGCATTTTAGTCGTGTGTGTTAAGTATTAATGTCTTGTTTCTTTTTTTTTTCTTTTAACTATGTGTATGCTAGATGAGGTGTTTAACGTTTCATTTAATGTGAACTTTAAGTAATTTAATTAACTCGATTCTTGTTGACAACAATCCATTTAGAGAGAGAGAAAGAGAGAACAACTCTAAAAAAAATGAATAGATAAAATACCACAAAATAAGTCAAGAAAAGGCATTTCATTAACACGTGATTAATAACTCCTAAACAACATTTAACGAATTTGATTATACAAATACATCACTAAAAGACACTAATAATAGTTCGAAATGTAGTGAATATCGATAATTCCCATACACAGTGCTAAATGTTTATGATTCATGGCTATTAGAAACTTTTGTTATAAATGATTAGAAAGAAAATAAGCTGAATAGATATAAAAATGAAAAGATAAACCATAACTTAGATTTATCCTCTCAAAATTTAGCCCTCACACCAAATTTGCATTAAGAATAAAGGTAAATCTTCCTAAGATACAAGTTTAGAAATTCACATCTAGTAAGTTAATAATATTTACGTATACCCATATTATCACACTATCTACATACTATTCCACTACAACAATAGATACAACTTTTTCATTGTCAAACCAATTATTATTATCATAATTCTACTAACAATACTCTACTCTAATGTCCATAGCCAAAATTTATTATTGATATCAAAAAAGGAACCAAGCATGCTTGCCTAAAGTTGAGAAACTAATAATAGTTTGTAAAGTATCTATAATTAGATAGAAATAATTTTTTAATACTTCATACTTTAGACTAAAGCAAGGGGGGGAAAATCAACAATAAAGCAAAAATTATGAGAGCATTGTTCTTGAAACCGTCATCAATTATCATTATTTCATGGGATTCGATAAATTATAATGAACAAAAGTATAGCAATAATGTTTTGCCCTATACTGGAAAAATATAAATCGAAGAAAAGAAAGTAAAAAAAAAAAAAAAAACCATCATTTGAATAAAAGTTAGGTATTTGAAAATAAGAGACATAACAAGAATGGCAAGAAAAGACTAAATTATTTTGTTTGTATCAAAAGATAATTGTATAATTAAGGAGAAAAAATGATATTAAGAGGTTAATAGTGAGAAGTATAAGATAAAATAGAGGTAAGAGGCCTATGATGATTTTTGGCACAAAATATTCATCGAGTCATAATATTTTCATCATTAATAATAGTTTTATCATATTCAATCAATTTATTTTCTTATTATTTACATAATTTTTAAGCTATTTTCATTTTATTAGCTTTATATTATGAAAATTCATAATACTTCTACTAATATTCTAATTATCATTTTGAGTTACGAGTATTTTATGCATATTTATCCATATAGGGTAAAAAACTATCATAATTGTTTAATTAACATGGATTTTGGCAAGGGTGTAAAAAATATTTATTTTAGCCAAGAGTGAAAAATGAAAAGAAGCTAGTCATAAATGGAAAAAAAAAAGTATAAAAATCAAATTAATTATTTCTTTTATATATATTTTTTTTTTACTCGACCCTTACCATAAAATAACATAGCATCCAACAGGATTTGTATTATATCTATATCTATTATTATTTAACAAATCAATCTGTTTATAATAACTATATCTTACTAACCTCTTAAGATTCATATGTAAGAAAATGTATTAAACTTATGATTTTTCGAAAGAAATTACACTCAAATATTTCTTATTGTTATGCCTAATCAAACTTTTTAACTCAAAGAGTTTTTCAATATCCTAACTTATTCAAATCCTTATGGTTTTTTCTTCTTAGTAAATCAAGAAGATGTTATGAAATCAATAAAAAAAATCACAAAATTCAACAAGGAAGCCAAACTTCTTATAATTATAATATAATTATAACTATTTAAACAATAATTTAAAAATAATACTATTTTGGTGGAGTTAGTAGGAGAAAAAATAAATGAAAATCTTATTAGAGCTAATTCCATATACACAATTTAGTCACACTTATCTAAGCAATTTAAATCGGAATGTAATTAATGGCATTGCATTTATTTTTCTCTATATAATCTCTTAAATTCCTTATCCTAGCACCACTATTTCTTCCTCTATTACCAAGAATCACAACCAATCTACATTGCTAGTGAAAAAGAAGTGTAATATAATGGAGAACATCAATGAAAAGAGAGAAGTTTCGGAAAGTTTTGATGAAATTTATGAAGAATGTGTTTGATGGTGATGGTTTAGAGGAGCATTATGATACAAATAATGCTAAGGCTAACAAGAAGTGGAAAAAGATTAATGAGAAGAAAAAGCATATTTATTTAAAAGGAAAATAAATATTAAGAGACTAAGGAGAAAGGAAATGATTGTAGAGGAAGATAATGATGATGGCAATAGTAATGAGTTTTGATTGAATGATGATAGTAACTTAAAAAATCTATTTTGAGAGATTAATTTAGATAATGTTTCACTATAAAGTACCATACCAATAATATAAAAAAGAAGCTTAGAAGAGGATTATTATTTTTAATGATCAAGAAATGGTTGCAGAAGTTATGATGGTGTAATAACAAAGCTTAATGATGAAGGAGGAAGGTGAGAAAGATTTTATTAGTAAGAATGAATTTAGAATAATTCAATATCATAACTTTGAATGTCTTTGAATTTTGAGCACAATTTTAAAATTTTAGTTGATAAAATGGGGATCATTTGAATTTGCTTATCGTAAAATGGTATTTAGTACAATTCATTATTAATTTATTTTATCACTTAATATCTTATAATCTTAAAGTTAATATTTTCACTAAACAAAAACATCAATGTTCTTTCAAAATAATAAATAAATGTTACTTGTCCTAACAAAATTAGGGGATGGTTTTAAGTCAATAAAAGACCTTATAAAAGTCAACTAGGAAGACTTGCTTCTTATAATTGTAATAGAATCATAATTCTCAAACATATAGTTTAAAAATACAATACAATGAAATTAGCGAAAAACAAATCAATATCTTACCAAAATATAAGCAAATTAAACAGTAGTAATAAAACTCACTATAAAAAAGAAAATTGAAAAGGCTAACAAAAGAAATCAAGTAGTGACCATTTTTGCAATTGTAATTGATTACTCCTACACAACAATTTATAAATCCTATATTATAAATGCATCATTAAAATAAGTAGTGGAAATTCAATAAAGAGTGGATATGGTAGACATCATTTATAGTTAATACCAACATCATTTACTTTCTCATTAATAAATTCTCAAGATTAGCTTTGATGATAACAAATATTATTGAGGTTCATTAATGAGTTTATTTAGCAAGAAAGTATTCATAAAAATATAAAAGGTTCTCTGACTATCCTAGAAGTTATTAAAATTGACAAATAAAGTTATTTTATCAACACAAGAAGTGATCCATCACAAACAAAAGATTATCAATTAAGTAATAATTCTTGAATAGATATAGATAGTTTTGTTTTAAGCATTAAAATTACTTAAATAAATATACATTATTATGTAAAAAGTATAACAAGAGTCAAAATTTAGATATCGGATTTCATTTTTGGATTATAAGTTGGTTTGTTTATATCTTAAAACTAACTACAATAGTTAGATATATTTCCTAAATATATCTAACTATATTCCACTAAGGAAATTTGGATTTAACTAATTAAGTAATATCTATTTTAATATTTAAGTTTGACAAGCTTTTCTTGAGTTCGGTTTATATTAAAATTCTTTAAGGAGTTACTTTTCAAATTGAAGTTAGTTTGTTATTATGAATGTTGGGATCAAGATAAGAAATGTTATCCTTAGTTTAATCTCTCAAAAATTAGCTATTTAAATTTCAAGTTTGTATTATATATGAAAATTCTTTATTTATCAACTAATTGGCTCTTTAAAATATGACTGAAGAATGACAAAAATGTAGCCACAAACGAAAACGAAAACAAAACATGAATATCGAATTACCTATGGCTATTGTTATTTTGCCTAGCCTTTACTATAAATGGACTTACATCCAATTGAATTTGAATCATATATATGGCTATTATTATTTCATCAATTTATTTGTCCTAAAGTTTTTCTTTTTTAATCTTGTACGATTATTATATAAAGAAAAACATATTTAATTTTTTTTATTTTATGGTAGGAATTACACCCAAATATGTCCTATTATAATTCTTAATCAAATTTTTTAACTTAAAAGAGTTCTACGGCAACCTGATATACTTCAACCTTCATGTCTATTTTTTGTTAAGTTGAGAAGATAGTATTAGATCTAGAAAAGATCGTTCAAAAAGAATAACTTCCCATAATATAAACATAATTCTTTAGACAATAGTTTAGTGATACTATTTAACGAAATTAGTAAAGAAAAAAAAAATGTACATCTTACTCAGGCTAACAAAATATGCCAAAGCATTTGCACATTGGTTTCCACTCAACAATGTTAAATCGTAGCTTACTTAAAATGTTAAATCGTAGCTTACTTAAAACCCTCCATCAGCAACTTGCACAAACTTAGTATATTCCTCTTTTCTTTATTCTCATTTTTATTTAGTACAAAGCAAACTACTTTACTTTAATTATTATATAAAAGTTTAAATCCTAATCCGATGTACAAAAATTAAAAGAAAGAATATAAGAAAGATATTTACCCTAAAACTTTGAGATCAGTGATGGAATATGCAAAAAAGATGAACCATTGTTTCTATGTATTACATTTTCCTCATATACTATAAGTCTATCTTATGCCAATATTTAGAAAAGAAAGATGAGATGTCCTTCTTGACTTCTAATATATCTTGTAGTCGACATTACCGGTTCACCTATTAATGGTCTTCTTGCTACAATCTATTATTTTTCAATTAAGTAGAAACATTATGAGTTTGATTTAAACTAGACATTTAGAGGACACTCTAATGCATGCATAGATACGAGTTTAAGAAGCCAAGTAAAAAATTCAATTCAATTTTCAAATTACGATAACTTAGTTCATTTATGGAATGAAGATAACCAAGTTAAAAGAAAACTTCATTCGATTTGTTTCCTTTTTATTGATTCATAGCTTTTAAATTTTTGGATATTCTTGTTCCTTTTAAGTTACAATACCTTTGAATAATGATTAGGATATATTTAGTATCTTATTGTGCTTTCTAGTTTATAGGATATTATTTAGGTTCCGATTTAATGTTATATTCTAGTTTATTAGGATTTTATTTTATTTCCTCTCATGAAGAAAATTAATTTTTTGGAATTGTGAATTAATATAAAGTTAAGTCTTATCTCCTTTTTCCTTTGAATTTGCCAAGAATTTTAATTTAATTCTTATGGCATTCATTCCTATACCGAGGTCGTATAATTCAAAAGATCAATATTTTTTAATTCACTTAATCAACAAGTCAAGGTCAATCCATTAAATTTATACCTAAGTTTATGAGACTCCTAGGGTCACATTCTGGTTATAGTTCTAGGTTGGATTTTTCATTGAGTTGCGGTTTGCTTTCAACTTAATCTTCGTGTTATGGATTTTCATTAATACCAAATGATCAAGAACCGGAAACCTAAAGGCAAACCTCAAATCATTGAGTAAACTAACCATAAACTAAAGGCATATATTAAAGTGACCCATTAGCCATATAAATTAAGAACCTTGGTATAATCAGATGATTATAGAATAGTTATAAATCTTGCTATAAGAGAAATTAACACCGCAAGAATTAAATTAAAATTCTTGATAAGTTCAAAACAAAAAAGAGAGAATACCCAACTCAATATTATATTATATTATTATTTCGTAATTCCATAAAATTGATTTACTCAATACATTCATAGCCTATTTATAGGCACAAAATAAGACCTAAAAGGCCAGGGAAATATTTTCATAAAAGGAAATAAAATAAAATCCTAATAAACTAGAATACAACATTAAATTGAAAACTAATAATATCTTGTAAATAGGAAACAAAATAAGATCGTAAATATATCCTAGTCACTATTAAAAGATATTGTAAAATGAAAAGAAACTAAAATATTTAGAAAATAAAAGCTATGAATCAATGAAAAAGAAAGCAAATCTGATGAAGTTTTCGTCCAACTCGATGATCTTTAACTCCAAAACTAAATTTGATTGTTTTGATTATTGTAATTTGAAAATTGACTTGAATCAACTTAGACTTCATGGGCTCGTATCTATGCATGCATTAGGCACCACCAAATTGGTTAGATGCTCTTTAGTTTCCTTTCCTGGTTCTTTTTAATTATACTTAATGTCCAAATGATTCAAATATATGGTTTGGATCAAAAGTGCTACGACTAATTGATTCCATACACACTAAAGCATTCCACAAATATTTTAGATCTATTCCTATAAGGACATATCAAATGTAGATAGTCATAAAGGTGAAATGTCTAGTTTTCCCAAGCATTTTACAATCATGGACAATCCCTTAAGGTATGTAAAACATTTTCTTCTTTATTACTGTACTTGGGACATAATAGATAAACAACTATTCCTCTACTCATAAGATTTTTCTTCGTGAGTGGTTTTTCATACACACATTTCTAAAGAAATTTTCAGCTCTTAAACTAATAAAGTTATTCTACAACCAATACCATTTCTTGTTTGTGAATTGCGGTTACACGTTTCCTTTTTTTTTTTTTTTTTCATTACATGAGCATTACTTATGTTGAACATCTCATACTATTTAACATCACCTTGCCCTTCATCTTTCAATTCGTCGAATGTAATTTAACGAAAAAAAATTCCCCAGTTTTTGGATCAGAATTAGTGAAACTTCATTCCAATGACTTTGACCCGGATGTGTTTTGAGTTTCTTACTTAATGTAGTTGCATACCCAAAAAAAAAAAAAGAAAAAAGGAAATATTATTCCTTAGAATGCCAAAACTCATTCGATCATTGAACTATAATGATAACTTTATCATTTAGTGTTCGTCTATTCACTTCTTTTCCTAAGTCATTTGTTGAGATAAAGGCACAGCAAGTTTCTATACTTTAGGATTTGGGTAGTTTAGTATATGAACTTTTATTCTAACATCAAAATTGTGTAACATTAGATATAAAGGTTTAAGAGTGGATCCTCTAATTTTAATTGGTTTTCATTAATACAATATCATTGTGCTTAGCATCTTTGTTGTCAATATAAAGAAATATGGTGAAAATGAGTTCCTCTCTCTAATTCCCCCCGTTAAGTAAATCTCCTTTACATGAGCTCCATATAAAGATAAGTTAAGTTATAATTTTTTAAATTTAAAATAAACTAATTTGAACTATAGTTTTGAAAATTTAAGGATAGAAGGCCTCAAACTCCGAGATTTTGGAAGCCCCTATCTTTTCTAGATGAGCACTGTTTATGCCTTATTTAATTTTAGTAATACTACTTCTTAAGAGAATATATTTACTATCAACCAACTTTTCTAGAGTCTTCCAACATCGTTGGAAAAAGTGTACAAGAAGTCTAACCTTTAACAACATTTTTAATAGTCTAATGTTTTTAGTTGCTCAATGCCCCATCGATATAATGGTTTTTGGCCGAACCTATCCCTTTTTTGATACTTATCTCCCCTCACTACAACTTTCAATAATAACTTAGATTGGTTACATATACCATGACGGCTCAAATGATGTGTAGAAGTATGAGTTTATATGCCTTTTAAGGGAGTCTCTTTCAAGAATCTAATTCCAATATTCTACATTTACATATTCTAGCTAAAGTAATGGTGTGATAATATCTTGTAATCTGTCTTTCAATCATCTTATTCTAGATTTTATGGATAGAGCTTCCTCTTCCAGTAGAACTTTTCCCCTTTTTTTTTCAATTCTAAATCTACTAAAATATATTTGGTTAGTTAGCTAGCTTCCTCTAGATCCCATATGATCTATCCATTAATCTTCTCCTTTTTTTCTTTTTTTTTTAGATAAATTCAATGATGTCTCTATTCTACCTTATCACTTCACTTAGAATGGAAACGGTGGAAGTTATAATGTCAACTTCATTTTAAGACTAGATATTTTGTATTATAACCTCAAAATCAGAATATGATAACCATATCAATTAAAATCGAAAATGTATCAAATGATCTTTAAAGCAAGTTGTGGCTTCTTTGAATATATTTTTCTAATTGTAGTTAAATCAACAGTTTTATCTGTGCTAGGTCACTACATGTATCTTAGTATAATAAATCATAGGTAAAGTACCTTTAATTTTTTAACTAGATTTAAAACACAATCAAGAGTCAAATATAAAAAAAAAAATCAAATTAAAGGTCTTTTGTAATATAAAGATGATAGTCTGTTTTTTTTTTTCTTTTTTTATTTTAAAATTAATAAGACCAAGGGATATGAATGATTTGTTAATAAAATATCACATCAATAGTTGACAAACAAATTAAGATCAAGTTTTAGGATCCATGTGACTCACAATCACACAAAACAATCAAAAAGATAAAAAGAAACTGATGCTACTCATAATACTAATAATCAGGTTTACTACAATCAATTAATATTGACCAATAAGAACACAAATGATCAAATGATGAATCACTCACAACAGAATGTTATTCAATATGAAAAAGGTCTAATTTTCTACTATAACTTAATGAAACCACTTTATTAAGGTAAATAAAACAATCAAGGATACATTTGAAATAATAAAAATAATAAATTGCTAATCCACAATTCATCAAGAACACTTTGTGCAGATCTTTCCTCATGTCGCTCAAATCAAGTCATGTCAAGGTTGCTAGAATGCATAATGTGGACTTCATCTAAATATCCTTACATTAGCATTTAGATCTTATTGTACAAAGGTACTTTATCCAAATTCTTTTAGATCCATTTAGCTAAACCTTGTTGCTACAATAATCTACTACAGTTTCATTAATTATTCTCCTTGAGATTTAAGCTCTACTAAATTTGAAATCGTTTGGATTCACCCTTAATATCTTGACTAATATATAAATCTACAATTCTCATCATTACCATAAGGTTGGTAAAGCTTTACTCCTACATCTTGTTGTCTCATGGACTTTAAGCTTATGAAGATACTCCTTGAGTAAATAAGCTTTTTATTTCTTAGTTCAACTTGCCCCTTATGACCTAGTCTTTCTTGATGACTTAGAGACTCATAAGAAGAAGTATAACTCTCTGACCATCTTTATAAAATGTACAAAAATCCCATAATTTGTCATATGTAACCTTCTTTCCATATTGCCACAGTCTTCCCAAGAGTATATAAGTAACACTCAATAACACCACATCATAAACAACCTCATCAACACATTTTTTTCACTGGACAATGGAACATGCAACAGTCTATTGACATGAATTGCACCTTTTTCACCAAAATAATGTAAACTATAATGTTGTAAATATGCCACTATCTTCAACCATAATGCATGAACAAATGAAGTAGAGAACAAGTTAGTACAACTACTCCCATCAATAACCAAAGGACATGTTTTTCTTTACATGAGAACCGTAGTATAAAATAAGTTATCTCTCTATTCACAACTTGGCTTATAATATATGTTAGGACTTCTATTGACAATAAGGCCCAATAATAGACCATCTCTTACATCTTTAGCTTTAATCCCATCCCCATCTTTATCACTAGTTATATCTACTTTGGAAAATTGCTCCTTGACCTCAACCTTATCGTCTACCTATGATAACCCTTCCCCTTCCCCCATTCTCTCCCTTTCTCTAGCAACCATTGTGCAACAATTTGGATATTATGTACTTAGATGGGCAAAACTTAAGCATCTAAGGGACTTGATTTCATTAGATTCCCTTCTCGTTTGTCTCTACTCTAACTCCCTCACATTATGTATACGAGGGAAACATTGTCTACTACTTTCACCTTCCTTATGGATTCTTATATCTCTCTTGTCATTTGTTAAACTCGTGATCTCTACCCATCTTATCAACCTTGTAAACCTATTTATTCCTATGCTTATTGTGATCTCCCAATCTTAGTGAAACAATTGGGATCATACTCGAATCCGTTGTCTCTCTACCTTAATTGCCAATTTAATCACACCGTTTAATTTTTCATAGGGCCGTAACCCATAATAGTAGAGATCTCATACTTTGATCCCATAATGAAACCTTTGCTCTTCAAGCTCATTCACTTCCCATTTGATTAGCAACATTTCATACCATTTCACATAATCTTTTGCTCCTAACCTCCCTACTAGATGTTTATAGTTTCAAGAACATTCCATGACAAAAATAGTTAGGAGCTAACCACTTTTGCATTAAGTGCTTCACTACAAGCTAAGTAGTCACCCACCCTATGCACCTATACTCATCTAATGTTTTAGATTTTCTCACTAAAGACCTACACATCCTGGAAATATCAAGGAAGCTAGAAGTATCTTAGTGCACTCACCATAATCACAATAATAAAAAACCTTCCTTACTTTATGAATATAATCTAAAATTTCTTCTAATGAGTTGCTATTTCAAAACAATGGCACTTTTAAAATTATTATGTCAACTCTTTAGTTTAAAGGATTCCTATCTCCTCCCTACTAAAAGTTATTGTTATCACCTTGATAGGAATCAAGGACCACTTTCCCAATCCTAAGATTGTAGACCAGCCACATTAGTCCGCCGAGCTCTCTCCCAATAGCATAAGAATAAGGAAGCTAGCCTCTTGAAGGCCAACCTATTTAAGTACTCAAGCTTCTACCAAAGCTATAATATTTGTTGAGTAGAAGAGAGCTATCTGCATCCCAAACTGTCCTAGGTCAATTCAGCAATATGTCAACCTAATCAAGAACTGCTTAGAAGCCATCACCCCAGCTTGACCTCAATATCTTTAAACTTCATAGCTGCCTTAATAATGTACCTAGGAGCTAAGTTGATCACTAGGGCTTATTGTAGGAGATAGTAACAGCAAATCCTTTGAAGTACCAAAGAATAAAGGAATGGGAAAAGTTGACAAATATAATTGCTTCCATAAATCTACTCGGAGGATATGACATATCAATAAACACAACACAACTTAGTATTTTGCCTAATATGACTTACAAGCTAATACTACAGTCCACTTGCCCTTAGTCTAGAGCTACACAGCAATATTAGATAAGCGTATGAGAAAGGGTTGTACTCAGAAAAGAGTATCTTGCAAGAACAAGAATATTCATTAACTTATAAGTGTAAGATGATTGCAGCTATAATATAAAGGACTATTTATAGCAAGTCATTTAGGGCAACAATTCAATAATGAAAAATTACATAAAAGACAATATAAGAAAGAATTCTTAGTATGTTTTAAAAAGGGTAAATAAGACCAAGGCTAAAAAGAATATAGTACAAGTATAAAAAAAGTAGTGAATAGGTGGTAGCTTATCAATAAGTTTATATTCTGGAATCTTAGGGAACTGTGGTTAAGCTAAGTTGAATTGTGCTTAGAGCGACTAAAGTGATTGGATGTGATTGCAATTTGGTAGGCTAAAAGAGTAGAGCTCAATGTACATGGATCTCAAACTCAACACTCAGCAAGTTAACATCAACAATTAGGTAAGTGTCCAAGTAAAGCAGAATGTGTCTGAGTTGAGACCTTAGGAAATTCTTCCACAACTCTTCCATGTACTAGATCTCTTCCTTGACAGGCTAACAAAAGAAGATCCTTCTAGTAAGGGATTAGAGGTCTCGTAGACGAGTGTGAGTAAGAGGTCTGGAGGTCGGAAAGCCATCACTTGCTGATCTTCATGTTAAGCCAACCTAGTACCTTCCTCCATCCACAAGCTAATCCGCTACACCACCAACCACCTTCTATGGAATGATACTTGTCTTTTGCTTTTTCTACTTTTGTGACATTATACTATGTACTAGGCACATATTCACCCATTGAATGTCCATTTTACCCTTATAACATCTTGTATATACTATTATGAGCCTCATACCCTTTTCAATAAATGCACTAAACCTATGAGTTACCCTAAATGGCATATATAAATATCCCTTTATGTGAAAACCCGAACAACCAATTATCTTCTCTCTACTTATTCTTATGCGTTAACTTAAGCTTAGTTACCCCTAAGTTTGAGTATACTCTTATCTAACCCTTAAGTAAGGGTAGTAGTAAGTAACCTAAGGAAGTTATTCATAAGTCATATTGAATAGTAGTCTGTGTATAGTTCTACATTACACCATATCATAAAGTTAGTGCATCGGTCTTCTTACAACTTCGACTATCATTTATCCTTGTGGCCATCTCAAGGTGAAGAACCATGCCCCCATTTCATGTAATTGTTATGGGTCGTGTTCATCCGAGCCCAATAGTACATCACACTTGCTCTCTCCTCCAATTCATCATAGTCTTAGCTACATCTAACCCATGCTAATCCTCTAAGAATACCAGGAACATCTACTTGCACTTACGATTACTCCATAATCATTTTGAAAGATTTTGTCACCATATTCATCTATCGGTTTATTACATTTACTTGTTTGTATTGTCCTAAGAGTGGTAAAGTCATAATAGTCCTACGGTAAACACCGACCTATAACAGGAGCTTGCCATTCAACCACTATCATAAACTTAGTATATACAAGGCACATAAGGCTAAACTACTTATAGCATCTTTAGTTCAATATCTAAAGCAAAATAGAAACATTTGATTCATATATTTATTTTGAAAGATAAAAATTTACATAGATTTTTTATACAAGAAAACTTATAAAAGAAATTCTAAATTCTTGTTTATGATATATAAAATAATAAAAGTTAGTCTATGTCATACAAATGGCTTAGTCAACTCAAAAATAAAAGACAAATAGAATAATCCAAATTAATTTGCTTCTAACTCCAAACCTATTGCCCTTCTTTCTTATGTCGAAGAATCTTAGTGTATATCTTCTAGGACTTGCAAAAGAACTATGAAGATATGAACAACCACTACTTAGTAAAGAGATAAAGACAAAAGTATACATGACACAACGACAAGCAAGGTTATCAATCAATTAACTAAATGCAATGCCAAGCATATGCCATATATATGACATTATTCGATCCATTGTGAAATAAGAGAAATTATGCGCGCTCTAACCTATGACAAGAAGTTTCAGCATAATAGAGGCATATTTTAAGCAAATCACGATCAAATCCAAGATTGTGCAATGGAATTGTCCTCCTTTCGAGACCTCTTTGAACCAACATCCCCAACTTCACTACAACTTCCTTTCTTATTGCTTAGTTAATCCTTAAGCACAAGGAAAGGTCAATTTTAGCTACCTCATCGAAGGGTTAATGTTTTGTTAGATACTCCTAATCATTCTCCTTAGTAAGTCGCAATACATGTACAACTAGAGTTTAAGTCCAAGTTTAGCTTAGTTTATTTTAAGTATGACTAACCAATTGTAAACATTCAAATCAATAAACAAAGTACAGCAAGGCAATTATAACATCTAACATAACTACCAAAACAGTACATATGTCGCATGAACATAATCAACCACTTTACAACTACAAATAATTATAAACCTCAGCCTCCAATTACTTTTGGATAGTACTCTAAAATACCATTTAACATTATGAGACCATAACTAGCTAAGTACGCCAGTCACTAAACTAACCAATACGAGTTAGAATGTTTAAAGTGTTCAAAAAGATTTAAGGCTTCTAAACGATTTTGTCTAAATTAAACCAAATTTTAATATGAAGCCACAAAAGTTAGAAAAAGAATCTTAGTAGGATCGATTTCTCAAAATAAAATATGTATAATATATAATTTCAATGAAATATATTTTTACCAAGTATGTTTGTTAATTAATGGGAGCTCGATGTTTCAACCCTAAAACATAACAAACCCTTAAAGATAAATTACTTGAGTTATAAAAATAATATTTAAGGATTAAATAGCATGTAATATGATCATATAGTCATGTAGCATACCCGTTATGTACCCGTTATATTAGTTTATCAATATATATATATATTAAGAAATTGCTAAAATATACAATAAATTAACAAAAAAATTATAAAAAAAAAAAATCAAACTCACCTAAACATCATGTCTTAAGGCATGGCATGAAATTCCAAGGCTTAAGACATACCATAGTGCACCGTCTATTGCAAAACACATAGGTTACTAGCAAATTTATCCAAATTGACACATGTAATCCACCTTTTCATCACTCTACTAACCTAAGAACAATACAAAAAGAGTCATATTTCATTCTTTGTCATTCTTAGCTTCTCAAACACTAGAAACCCATCCAAGAAAAAAAATACAGAAATTTAAAAAAAAAATTAGACAATTCAAATCAAGAATATGGCACTTAAGGTTCCTATAGCAAAAGAAGACTTGACATAACGTGGCCTTGGACTTAAGCTTTTAGGAGACAAACAAAGTGAGCCAATACACCTTGGTGGCTGAAGAGTAGCCGGAGCATTGTACACGGGTAAGTGCTCGATTTTTCATCTGATCTTGTTTTAATTTCTAAAAATATCAAATCACCTTATAAAATTATCAAATTTGGTTTTCTTAGGCTATTTGCATATACTTTCATGTAGTAATTCTATTTTCTTAAAATAACATCAATTTATAGTACTTGCTTAAGAACATGCCTTGTTATTACGAATTTTCATGTAATTTTTTAAAATATTAAATGATGTTGTTTCAAGTTGAAAAATTTTATGTGATACTCCTATAATATATACTAAATTGATACACCCTAGATATATTAGTAATTTAATTAAATCAAATCATAAAATCCTTTAAGCTAGTATCGTTAGAAATCGCTTCTTCATAGTTAATTACTCATTTTAGTAAACTTTAAGCAATTCTAAATTCATTCTAAGCATTTTCTTAGTATAGAAGTCTCAATTAAGGTCCTAATTTAATTATTCTAAAATCCCTATCTTATGTACACTTTAAATAGATTAAATTTATTTTACGAATAAAGTATAAATATTTTATTAGCACTATACATTACAATATTTTTATACATGGTTATTTTTCTAAATACTATATTTTTCATCTCAATTAACTCTTTACCTTCTATTTTAAGTATAAATCCATCTTTCATTTCAAAATGTTCTAGAATCCCACCTTAAAACCTTAACCTAAAACCCCACTTCATTTCCCCTGCCGTAATCTATTTCACATTTTCTATCTCGATATATTTTTATCTTTTTTGTTTCACTCTTCTAACTCTCATTTTCTCTGGGTACACTCTCTCCTTCCCCATCCTCTATCTCGACATTTTCTTTTTTTTTTTTCTTCTCGCACAGTCTCTCTCTCGGCTCTCTCTTTCCCGTCCCATCGTCCCCTGCTTCTCTTCCTTTTTCTTATTTCCCTTCCCCCTAATTAACTACTCTTAGCCCCACTCCCTGCTTTTATTTCCTTCTAACCGCCATTCTCCCCTTCAATTTTTTTTTACCCAACCCAAACCCCTAACCAAACATCTCATCTTTTGCTCTCGACCCCACCTCAATTCCCTCTTCCAATCTCAATTTCCGCCCCCCAATTTTCCAAACCTAAGCCCTATCAGCAACCATTTTTAATTTCAATTCACTATACAATCAACGTTCAAATTCAATTGGGTTTTACTCTCAGTTGGGTTGTTTATTCTTTGTTTCCTCGCGTTCCGAGATTATTTGGTACATGTTATTAATTAATTATTTGAGTATATTATTTTACAGATTATAATTTCTATATTGATTGTTTATGATAAGTTCTCATTTGTCATCCAATGATTCTGCCTCAGTTTTATTTCGCGAGCCATTTCAATTTCTTATTCGGTATCATATGCATAGTGAATTATTTTTATTTTTGTTTATTTTTTCCGTTATTAGTGTGGAAATAAGTATTTGTTAGTATCTGATTACTGCTGATAAATTATTCAATTATCATATTATATATTATTATTTTATATAAAAGTTACCGTCAAATATATTTTATCGTATTTTGGAGTATAGATACCTCATTTTTGCCATTTTTATTTCATTTTTGTTGAGCCAGGTTAATAAATATACCAAAATAAAGAAAAAAAAAAGAGTCGAGTCGAGTCGAGTCGAGTCAAGTCATATCGAGTCCAATTGTATGGAGTCGTATTGAATCAAGTCAAGTCGAGCCAAATGGCATCGGATCGTTTAGTATCAAATTGGATAACAGTATGTGATTAATTTAATAAACCATTAGGTCATTAGAGAATTGAGCTTCATTAAAATAATTTTGGCCCAGTTCGATTTAAAGTAAATTTTTATCTAATTTATATTTGGTTAGAATAAACTTAAGATTTATTAGATAAGTTGTTAGGCTATAATAGATTGATCGAATCGAGTCTCAAAAAATAGAAAACCCGAATTAAGTAAGGTTTCTAGAAGTAAGGTCAAATTTTCATAAAATCATAATTGTATCTTCTGTATCTTCAATACGAAAGATACGATTAAGAGTTTATAAATAGCTAGTCGGTACGTGATATTAGGAGCGATTTTTTTTTCACAATACCACAATTCAAAACCAATTCACCAAATACAAGTGGAAGTCCACTACCCTTGCTTCACAATTCAGCAAGCCAATAAGTCCATCGCCTGAAACAAACAATGGTCGCAATCATACGAACAACACGCAAAAGCAATCAGCCCCCAAGTTCACAAACATAACATTCGACGAAATTTCCTTATTCCCTAACCGAACCCATTGATCCTAATTTACACAGCATCTCCTCATCCTACATAAGCCTACGTCCCACTCTCGCTAATCCCCTGACAACTGCCCTTAACATCTAACACTGATCACTCGTTGCCACAACCCCCTTCATGCTATGCAACAATCCGAAGTCCAACTCCCTAACCAAAGTCCTACTCCTGACACACCATTCCACAGCTTGTTGATCCATGTCGTCCCAACAGCAGCAATCTAAGCTCTCTTTCAACACCTGAGTGCAGCTGAAAACCAAATACGCGAACACAACCCTAGCCCCTAACAGCATACTACATGACAGCACCAAACAGCAAGCACCACACACCAATTCACATGCACACACCAACAATTCACGCCGCAGTAGCTTCACTATCACAAAAGCAAGTCTACGAAGCACGTCCTACACCCTGACATAAGTCCATGCCGAACCCTAGACCAAACGTCCACATCACACACGCAATCTAATCAACAAGACACACATCCACAAGCTAGCACATACGCGAACACGAGCACAACATCCGAACGATCACGACGCACGATTACACATGATTCATATAGGTAAAAATTATTTATTTTATTTTATTAGTTAGTTTGATTATTCTTACTAATTTATTTTTGTTTTAAGTGTAGTTTTTTTTTATTATTTTCATATTGCATTATTTGTTTAGATAATTCCAATTTTTAATAAAATTTAGTTGCATTTTTAGTAAAATTGTTTCTTTTTTTTTTTGAAAAAATAAACATATCTAAAATGTATCGAGATACATATCTTACGGTTGAAATTAAAAAAAAAATACATATCTAAATCGTATCTTCAACATATCTTACGATCAAGATTTAAAAAAGATACGTATAAAGATACGTATCTAAATTGCATATCTTGCGATTAAGATTTAAAAAAGATACGTATGCAGATACGTATATAGATTGTACTTAATAGATCTTATGATTAAGATTTAGAAAAGATATTTCTTATACATAATGGTTTTAAAAAAAATAAAAATAAAAATAAAAATCGTAATTGAGTTTTTCAAAATGAAATAGTTAGTTAGAGTTTTCTTTAAATTCGAAAAAATTAGATTTTTTAGGTTTTTTTTAAATAATAAATTAATAAACAAACATACTCTAAATTTTTTATAAAAAGAGAACTACGACCAGTTTGATCCCAAGTAACGGATATGTAGGCACCTTTAGAGCAACTGTATAAAAAAATTTTTTAAAAAATTCCTTTTTCATAGAAATTCGTAATAAAAAATCATTTTAGTTATCTTTTGCTTATTTAGGTATATTTTTAGCATTTTTAGAAAATTATAAAAATAAAAGCTCATCAATTTTCTTTTAATTTTTACATGGTGACTTAATCTTACTAGATTAACCCCCGAACCTAGTTTTTTTTTGTTTAATTTTCCAAAACATTATTTTCTTAGAAAATTCATAAATCAGTGGCCAAATTAGGGTTTTCCCACTTAAAAACCCTAATTTCATCTTTTACCAGTTGAATTAATTAGTGACTCCAATTTTAAAATTTTTAAGAAAAATATTTCCTTAATTTAATGTCAAGTAATCTGTGTTAAGTGGGTTGGACTTAATATAAGTTAAATTAAGGAAATCGAAATAGGGCTTAATAGAATTGGTAACTCCAATGGGAAAGCTTGATGGGCTAGCAATGTGAAAATTAAGAATTATTGATGGGCTTTTGTATAATTATTTTTTTTATATTATAGTTGTACTAATTGTTTTTTAGTAATGCAGACGCTAAGGAAAAAAAAAAAACTGACCCAATGGGCCTTCTTAAGGAATTAAGGGAGGGTTTTATTTTCAGTAATCATTTATGTGTTTAGATGTGGTTGAACTTGGGCCACCTTAGGAACTTATGACAGGTCACCATTGTGTAACCCTTAAATTGTTAGGGTCTTTACCCGCTCTTGGCGATAATAGGCAAGCTCACTTAAGTTTTGATGTAACCCACTAAGTTTCTTTCTAAAAAGCCTTAGAGCTACAAAGCTTGAGACCTATAGATGCTACCCACTTACATCATTCTTTTTAAAAAAAAGGTAATTATTTTTAAATTATAGGAAAAGCCCGATTAATCTATGGTCAGTTCAATTTTCTTTTTAAAAAAAAAGGGAAATTTAAAAAAAAAAACCGGTAAACCTTATATATAAGTATTCATAAGTCTCATTTAAAAAAAAAATTCTATTTCGAACTTACTTATATATAAGGGTACTTTTAGACTACAGGTTTATCATATTTCCTATAATTTATTAATAAGCGGCCCTTGTTGCTTTACATGCATGTGTAGCATACTGCATCCTTTTATATATTTGATTTTATTTTGCCAATGCTTGTTTCTATCCAATCATTTTCATTTCCTATATTATGTGTGTTTTATTTTTATCGTTTATTGGTGAGTGAAAAGTTACGTAATCTTTAAGAAAATTTTCCTATCCAGTTTTGTTGTAAATTTAGTGGTCTCATAGTAAATAATCGCGTCATTTCATAGTTTTATATAATATAAATATGGAAAGTTAGATCAGTATTAATCCTGTGAAACTCGTCTTAGCCAAATTCATCAATTCTTATATATATAGGATTTGAGTTTTTTTTAGAAAATTTAGGTAAGAGTTTTCTTTTATTTTAGTCCATTGTATAGGTGGAATTATATGATTGTTAATAAATTTGCAAGTTTATTAAAGGATAACCTTTATTAATTGCACAGTTTTTTTACTTATTTTTTTAATTTCTTGATAATTTCCTTGAACAAAAACAAAATAAAGAAAACAACAAGAAAAAACAAGAAAAAAAAAATTTGTATCAACTTGTAAACTTTTGGGGCATGTAATCATGAAAATTAACTATGATAAAGATTATGAAACTGTCATTTTCTTAAAAGCCTTTTCAATATTTTTTTTTTAAAAAGAGGAAATTTCAAAAGATATTTTACAATAAAAAAAAAACAGTTTTATGATATTTTTTACTTCATCGGTTTCTATTGCAGTGCCTCACATGTATTATACCATTAAGAACTAACAAAAAAACAAGAAAAAAGAAAAAAAATCATTTTACTATCCGATTCCCATTTTAAATTATTTCTCATCTCAAAGTTATCAATCTTGTAAACGTCTAGGTTCTCGTTCTCCATATTTATCTATTAAGTTGTCACGGTCCTGATAGAGCTTTCTCTACGAGTAGTCGCCCTCATTGTAAGATAATTTTCGTTCTTCTATATCATCCTTGTAAGATATGTCCTCAATTGTCAACCCCAATATTTCCAATTTTTCTTTTAGATTTGTCAATTTCAATATCAAGCTATTGGTAATATAAAATAAACATTGATATTTAGTAAAAGTTTTCAAAAAAAAAAAGGGTTTTCAAAATTAAACACTTGATTTTTTTTAAAAAAAAATAATATAGTTTTGCTAACAGGATAGGATTCTTGCAGGCTTTAAAATATTGCCTTTTAAGTGGTCTGACCAAACCTGAAGCCCGTGATCACTCATTTAAAAAAAAAAAAATCAAGATGTTTAAAGCTCTTAAACTAAGAATAGCCATAATAGAAGGGATTTTGAGTAAACACAAGAAACAAGTCAAGGCCATAGCTCATATCTAAGCCCAATAGCCTATTGATACCCCATCTTAAGCAAATAAACCTAAAGAGTTGCAGATTCAAGGGCCCATTATCAACATGATATAAAGTTTGGAAAAGTTGCCAGAAGTAGATTTGAATGGTTAAACCCAAAGGGCATGTTACTATTAGGGCCTAGAAGAAAAGGTTAGTACCATAGAAAAAAAGTTAGCGAAGTCAGAAGAAAGGCTCACTAGCATAGAAATGGCGATAGCTTATGTGCTCAAGCAGCTCAATAACATACATCCCAATACGAATAGGAAGTTACAGTCCAAGTTTGAAGCAGATTCAACGAAAGAGAAGTTAGGAATGAATGTGCCGATTAGGAAAGCGTAAAATCAAGACAAGTCTGTCCACAACAAGAGGAGGCGATTTATGTAGTTCAAGATTCTAATAGCCCAAGTTTTCAAGCAATTGAGAGATGTAGGACTACTAATATGCGAAAACCCAACAAAGAAATACAAGCCAAGGGATCATGACCCCAACAAATGGTGTGAATACCATATGGGCTAAGTAGGGCATACCACTGAAAATTGCTGGAAACTGAAGCATAAAGTATAAAATTTGATTCATGCCAAGACTATCCAACAAAATTTTCTAAAGACTGATGAGTCAATTAGCAATGGTGTTCTTTCCCCAATTTCTAAAGAAGCATCGAATAGATAACTTCCAGTATTAGGCATTGAAGATCTATTACTATCATCTAACAAGGCAGCTTACCATTTAAAGCAGTTGGGTATATCTTCGAGAGATCAATTCAATTGAATGGGCCAAGTTAAAAAAAGTAACATAAATGGGGGTAAGAAGTAGAAAAGAATTTTAGTTCCTACATTTTTTTCTTTTTTAGAATCATATTTCATTTTGGAGCTTGTAATAGATACAAGTTATTGAATAAAGCAGTTTTCATATGTATTCTTGTCTTTGTATGCTATGAAGCTGGCTCAATTCAAATAAGGGCATTTCAAATGATTGAAAATGAATGAAGAAAACGTGAACTAGAAAACTTAAAACTTTCCACCTAAGGGAATGATAACACATTACATGAAAGATTTAGGATGAAAAGAGGCAACCCATATCCTAAACACTAACCCTAGACACATATGAGAAAAGAGTACTATCAAGGTAATTAATTGGGTTCATTCTTTAAAGGAGGTCTTTCTTGAACTTGGTACACATGTCAAAATGATATTAAGCATTTGTTTTATCATCCCTAAATACAGTTATCCTTTGTAAACCCATTTGAACCTTTAGGGGATTTTTCTTAAAATTAGCCCTACCAAGAACCACCTTATCAAGCCCTATTTCGATTTCCTTAATTTAACTTATATCAAGCCTAACCCGCTTAACATAAGTTACTCGACATTAAATTAAGGAAAAAAAATTAAAAAAAAAAGAAATGGAGTCGCCAACCAGTTCAATTAGTAAAAAATGAAAACCCTAATTTGACCACTAGTTGCAAATATTCTAAAAAAATAATAATTTTTACAAAATTGAACGAGAAAATCAGGTTTGTAGGCTAACCTATTAAGACTAAGTCACCATGTGAAAATTAAAGAAAAAAACTAATGGGCTTTATTTTTGTAATTTTTCTAACAATATTAAAAATATACCGAAATTTACAAAATGTAACTAAAAATGATCTTTTATTATTTTTCATTATGAATTATTTTTTAAGAAAAAGGGAAATTTTTTTTTTTATTTTTAGACATTTGCCTCGAAAATGCCTATGTACTCATTACTTAGGATCAAATCAACTGTAGTTCTTTTTTTATAGAATTTTTAGTAGGTGAATTATTTTTATTTTGAAAATCAAGCCAGGTTTACATTTTTTTTATCAATTTATTATTTAGAACAAAAAAAAAGAACCTAAGAAATCTAACTTTTAAAAGAAAAACCCTAACTAACTATCTTTTTGAAAAACAAAAAAGCTTAATTTGAGTTTTTTTATTTTTCAAAACCACTATATGTCAAAATTAATATTTTTTATTGAAAAAAAAACATAATTTTTCAAAAAACTTAATTTAACTAAATTTTATTATGTCTAAAAAAATTGCAATAAAATAACTAATAACTAAAAAACCTACACTTAAACAAAAAAAACAAATTAATAAAAGAAAAAAAAACATAATAATAAAATAAATAAATAAAAACTAATGAAATAAATAAATAAAAATTAATAAAATTACACCTAATGTCGGATCGTCGAGAGTTGGGTAAGCATGCAGGCGAGTTGGACAAGCATAGGGCAGTACTAGGTGAGAGCTCAGTAAGCATAAGTGAGTGAAGGGTAAGCATAGGCGTATACTGGGCAAGTGTAGGTGAATACAGGCAAGGATCTAGGCAAGCACAAGCGATTGTAGGCAAGGGAAGGTAAGGCGCAGGCGACAGTGGGCAAGGCGCAAGCGAACACAGACAACTGGGTAATCTTGGACGATGGCTTGGGCGAGAGTAGGCAATGGCTGGGTACTATGTAGGCGGTGGTTTGGGTGACACACATGGTGGTTGCATATAGTGATTTAAGTGTTTATGAAAGAATGTGAAAAAAAAAAAAAAAAAAACTCTCTCAAATCCCCGTTGACATGCTATTTAAAAACTCAAAATCAAATCTTTTGTATTGAAGATACGGAAGATACGATTATAATTTATGAAGAATTTTCCCTAACTTCTAGAACCCTAATTTATTCTAGGCTTTTTTTATTCTTCCAAAGCCTGATCCAGTTCAATTAAATATAGTCCAATAACTTAATAAATCTTAATTTGAGCCCTTAAATTAAATGAATTTTGTTTTATATTAGTCTAACCCAAAATTAATTAATTAAGTCCATCTCGTCACCTAATCAAACAATCCAACTCAATTTAACTTGATACGATTCGACTCATAACTCAACTTACTATGACCTAACTTGATTTTCTTTTTTATTTTTCATTTTTTCTTTTAATTTTCGTTTTTTTTTTATTTTTTATTTCTTTTAAATTTTATTTTTCTATTTATTTAATAACCTGGCTCAATTAACAAAACATAAAAATAAAAAATTGCAAAAATGAGGTATCTACAGCTACCCCTCTTTGCAGTGAAGTTCGATTAAAACTTAGCTCTAAAGATAAAAGAGATACCCATTTTTGCCAGACTCGACTTGAATAATCCGAAGAAGATAGATCTCTTCAAGATTTCTCTTTGTTTTAGCGGATAATCCGAAGAGGATGGATCTCTTCGAGATTCGATTTGGTTGATCCGAAGAGGATGGATCTCTTCGAGATTCGATTTGGTTGATCCGAAGAGGATGGATCTCTTCGAGATTCGTTTTGGTTGATCCAAAGAGGATGGATCTCTTCGAGATTCGATTTGGTTGATTCGAAGAGGATGGATCTCTTTGAGATTCAATTTGGTTAATCTGAAGAGGATAAATCTCTTCAAGATTCATTTTAATTAATTCGAAGATGATAGATCTCTTCGAGATTGGTTTTGGTTAATCCAAAGAGAATAGATCTCTTTGAAATTCAGCTTAGTTGATCTGAAGAGGATAGATCTCTTCGAAATTCAATTTGGTTAATCCGAAGAGGATAGATCTCTTCGAGATTGGTTTTGGCCGATCCAAAGAAGATAGATCTCTTCAAAATTGGTTTTGGTTGATCCGAAGAGGATAGATCTCTTCAAGACTCAACTTAGTTTCAAAAGCTAGCTTAATTCTTCTAAATATCTTTTTCCAGAGACTTTTAAGATCATTTTTTCTGGGATTGAAGAATTTCTTAAATAGCAATTGATTGGCATGCCCGCATCGACTCCCAATATTCACTCATTCAATCAGAAGAATTTGACCAAGGGACGGTGCTTGTTTCTTCTTTCTTTTTTCTTCTTTTCTTCTTTTTCTTTTTTTATTTTTTTTCTCTTTCTCTTTCTTTGAAATCTCCTAAACTTTTGAGTCTTATAACTGGACCATACTCATGCTTTGAATTTGCTTTGCTCGATACCAAATTTCAATTTCAACTCTTCATGACTTCTAAATGGTAATTCTCTTTTCAAAAGACACAAAATTAAATTATTAAGAACATTTGATTTTATTATTTTCTGGTGATTCAAATTCATTAGTAAGGGCTTGGTGTTTAAGTGTATGAGGATAGAAAAACATCGTACTCGAAGGTTTATTGGTGAAGTGTTTGTTAGTCAATAACCATCCGAATTTGGAAACATTCATGGATATCAACTTTACTCGTAAACAATGAAAGATTAACCACAAACTTATTCAAGAAAAATTGAAATTTTTATTAAACTCAGTTTTCATGAATAATACAACTTGACTGCATCTGAATTCACCGGTCCTCTTAATGCTAAGCCATCCATCTCTGTCAACACTAATGCACCTCCTGATAATGCCCTTTTCACCACATAAAGGCCTTCATAATTCAGAGCAAACTTGCCCCTAGGATCTTTTGCATTTGGCAACACTTTCTTTAACACCAAGTCTCCCTCTTTGAAGTATCTCGGGCGTACTTTCTTATTAAAAGCCCGTATCGTCCACTGTTGGTAGCACTGACCATGACATATCACTGCAAGCATCTTTTCATCTCAAAGATTCAAATGTTCCATACGCTTCTTTACCCAATCTACTTCATCAAGCTGAGTTTCTACTAATATTCGGAACGAAGGTATTTTTACTTCCACTGGTAGTACTTCTTCAATTCCATACACCAATGAATACGATGTCGTACTAGTAGAGGTCCTGACCGAGGTTCTATAGGCCATGAGAGCAAAGGGAAGCATCTCATGCCAGTCCTTATAAGCGATCGCCATCTTCTCAATAATTCTTTTGATGTTCTTATTTGCAACTTCAACTACTCCATTCATTTGAGGTCAATATGGAGTCGATTTTATGTGATTAATCTTAAAATGGTAACACACTTCATCCATCAACTTGTTATTCAAATTCATCCCGTTGTTTGTAATAATAGACTCAAGTACACCATATCTCATAATAATATCTCATAATAATATCTCTTTTCACGAATTTGACCACTACTCCTTTTGTTACCATTTAAAGCTGTTGGTGAAATTGGACTGATCATGTCAATTCCCCACATCAAGAAAGGCTAAGGAGCTGATAACACATGCAATTCTTAGGGAAGAGTGTTAATTTTGTTAGTGTACACCGGATACAGATGATAGTGCCTCACGTATTTGATGCAATCCGATTCCATCGTTATCCAAAAACCCCATTCTCATGATCTTCATGGCTAACATATACCTATTCATGTGAGGACCACAAACTCCTTCATGTACTTCTTTCATTAATTTCTCGACTTCTGCTTCATCTACGCATCTTAGCAATGTTGCATCTGGTGATCTCTTATACAACGTGACTCCACTTAATAAGAAATGAGTAGCTAACCTTTTTAAATTTTTTCTACCTTTTCTATCAACATCATCAAGAAACTCCCCCATTTGAAGTAACTTTTTGATATTATGATATTATGGTTCTTTTGTTCCCTTCTCTTCAACTGCAAGGCAAAAAGCCAGTTTTTCTTCTACTTCAATCTTCAGAAGCTGAATTTCTATCCCATCTGTATCTTTTACTATTGACGCTAATGTAGCCAATGCGTCGGCAAATTGATTTTGGATTCTTGGAATGCAAGTGAATGAAATCTTCTAGAATTTTTCAATTAACTTTCCTAAATGTTCATGGTAAGGTACCAATTTCTCATCCTTTATCTTATACTCTTCCAAGATCTAGAGAATTATAAGAGAAGAATCTTCGCATACTTCAAGCTCTTGAATTCCCATATCTAACGCCGTTTTGAACCCTAAAATGCAAGCTTCATATTCTGCTATGTTGTTGGTATATGGGAATGTTAATCTTGCTGCCACAGGGAAATGGTTACCCTCAGGTGATACCAATACTGCTCCTATCCCACATCCAAACACATTGGCTGTTCCATCAAAATATATTTCCACCCCAATTTTTCACCACTCAATTCATTTGCCATCATCACATTTTCATCGGGAAATTGTGCTTCTGAACCATCGTCCTCATCTTCCAATGGGTATTTTTCCAATTGATCAACCACTACCTAAACTTTGACTTACGTACTTGATATCAAATTCAGAGAATAACATCTGCCACTTCGATAATCTCTTAATCAACGTTAGCTTTTCTACTAAATACCTCAACTGATCATGTTTTGTCAATAACTCTATTGAATAATAGAGAATGCCCTACCTGAGCCTATGCATCACCCATACTAAGGTACAATACATTATTTCCACTTCTGAGTATTTTTGCTCGCCTTCTGTGAATTTCTTGCTCAAATAGTATATAGGATGCTCTTTTCTCTCTGTTTCGTCTTTTTATCCCAACATGCATCCCATCAATTCTAAAAGGATTGTTAAGTAAAGAATCAAAGGCCGTCCTGGTGTAGAAGTGACCAATATGGGAGGATTCATGAGATACTCTTTGATTTGAGCAAATGCTCGCTCACACTCTTCGTCTCATCCGATGGCTGCATTTTTCGTCAAAAGTTTAAATAATGGCTTGTATCTATCAATTAACTGCAATACAAACCAAGCAATGTAATTCAACCTTCCCAACAGTCCCCAGACTTCTTTTACAGTCTTAGGTGCTGGCATGTTTATGATTGCCTTGACTTTATCTGGGTTTACTTCAATTCCTTTTCTATTCACTACAAAACCCAACAATTTGCCTGAAGTTACTCCAAAGGTGCACTTTTTAGGATTTAACTTCAGTTGAAACTTCCTCAATCGTTCAAATAGTTTACACAAAATATCTACGTAACTTTCATCCTCCTTGGATTTAGTGATCCTATCATCTATGTAAACCTTGATTTCCTAATGCAACATGTCATGAAACAAGGCGACCATAGCACTCTAATAACTTGCCCCAGCGTTCTTCAACCCGAAAGGCATTATACGATAACAAAATGTTCCTCAAGTGGTAATGAAAGTTGTTTTGATTTTATCTTCTCCTACCATTTTAATTTGATTATATCTCGAGAAAATATCCACAAATGAGAAAAGATGGTTCCCGGCTGTGTTATCCACTAATACGTCAATATGTGGCAAAGAAAAGTTATCTTTTAGTGTCACCTAATTTAAATCAGAAAATCTACGCAAACCTTAACTTTTCCATTTTTCTTCAACACTGGCACCACCTTGGCCACCCATTCGAGATAATCCGACACTTCTATCAACTCGACTTCCAACAACTTCTTCACTTCTTCTTTTATTTTGAGGAGTATGTCCGACCTAAATCATCTAAGCTTTTGTCTTTTCGGTTTAATTTCCTCCCTAATTGGCAATTTTTGAACCACAATAGACAAATCTAAATCAGGCGTATCTTCATAAGACCAAGGGAATATATCTAAGTATTCTAATAGCAATCGAAACAACTCTTATTTTTTATCATCCATTAAATTACCACCAATTTTCAAGTTTCGTAGATTCTCTTCTGTCCTTAAATTGATCACAACCATCGGTTTGTCAATAATTACTCTACCTTGTTCATGTCAATGCCAACTCTCCTAAATTTCGTTTGAAGTCTTAATATCATCTCCGACGTCTGTCCCAACAGGGCCGAAGGTGATATTGGTACTGTCATCGTTTACATGTACGAGATATCCATTACGTTCATTTTTTAATGGATTTGAAGAATAAATAAAAAAAGAAAAGGACAACAAATAAATAATAAAGAAGAATTGATAGAAAGAAATGAATGAATTTTATTGAATGAATGAATTCAAATTGTCTTAAAGGAAAAGTCTAACTAATCGGACTAATTATTAAAATCAAATGTTCCTAATTAATCTAATTTTGCTTTTCTAAAGAGACCTATTAATGGGAACAGAAAGCCAGTCACACAGGGAAACCGGTACGCCAATATCATCCTTCTTGTCTGGACTGATGCTGCAATACTGAGTCAAGGCCTTGGATAAACTGGTTACTTCGAGTTCTTGAACACCAACCGGTATTAGGAACGTCTGGTGGATATTCAGAAAGTCTATGTGACATGGTACAACTAATCTCCTCTCTTACTTCTGGTTTTAGTCTTCATTTCTTAAATCTACTCTTGAGTAGGCTCATACCTAAGCCCAAACGTTCCAATCTGTTACTTAGGCTATTTCAAGCGACCCCGTGCCCCTGTCTTGCTTCTTTGATCACACTAATTTTGTCGAAAATCTACAACCCCAGCTCTTCCAATTCTTCTTCCTCAACATAGGGAATATTCGTTTCTTTGTAAATCTCGTAGTCTTACTCCCTGAGAATAGTAACCAACTACTCATTGGCTATGAATTTTACTATCTGATATAGACTGGATGGAATTACCCCTGCTGAATGAATCCATGGTCTTCCTAACAAAAGGTTGAAAGTTCGCGGTATATCTAGAACTTGAAAGGGAATAGTAAGCACCTGTGAGCCAATCTCGACTTACAACCCAATTTCTCCAATTATCTCCCTTTTTTATCCATCAAAAGCTCTTATTAAAATCGAGTTAGGCTTTATTTCAATTGCATCGACTCCGAGTAAATTTAGTGTCACCAAAGGACATACATTCAATGATGACCCATTATCTATTAGAACTCGAGCAACTACTTTCCCTACATACTAAACTACTATGAAGAGGGGTTTCGTGTGCTAGTCTTCTTCTTTACCTAGTTGATTTGATGAGAATGAAATATGATCCATCGCAAATATCAAGTTTACTACTGATCCCAGCTTCTCGATGGAAATCCCTCCAGGTACTTTAACATCTTTCAAAATTTTAATTAAAGCTTCCCAGTGAATATCAAATGACAATAGCAAGCCTATCAAGGAGATTTGGGCAGGTACTTTAGCTAATTTATCCATTATCTTATATTTACTGGCTTTCATTATCTTCTTAACAACATTCTGATCTTTATCATCCGTATCTTCAAAGATCTTTCGAGAAGCCTCTTCCATAGTGGACTTCCTCTTAGCGGATTTCCTCTTAGCTTCCTCATTCTGATCATAAACTCATCCCAAGCACGTAAACCCACCAACCACGGGTAATGAGGCCCTTGTTGTTTGATTCACCATCTGATAATCCAAAGGTGCTGCTTTGTAATTCTCCGAGGCTATTAGGACATTGAAAGTAATTTTCTTGGGCTTTCCTAATTCCTCAGCCTTCTTAATCTTCCCATCGTACTCAAAAACCAATGGCTTAGGCCCATCTTCGATTATTCCAACCATCTCAGCCATCTTCTTGGCTTCTGCAATAAGTTTGTCTTCTTCCTCAAATTCTAAACCCGTCCAATAGGTGGTGCGTTAACATATATAGTGGGTGAACCAGCGTAATCCACCAAATACTCAAACTTCCCTAACGTTTCTCCTAGGGTATCAACCGTCGGATCTCCGGCTTCATATCTTTTTCTAAGCTCCTTCTGAATACGTCTCTTTCGCAGTTTTGGAATCGCCATAGCCATGATATCAACTTTCTTTATCTTCCCATCCTTCAACAGTCGATATATTGCCAGTCTAGTCCGAGTTCTATCCCTGAGATTCATATTCTGCAAGTACTCGGCTTACCCTAGATTCTAAGCTATCTCCTCAATAGTGATGGGGACACTGTCTAGATCGATTTCTGGTTCAAAAACTTTAGCAATGATCATATTGACCAAATTTTCATGACTCGGTAAAGGGTTATTACCCATATTGGGAGTGTAAGGCTAGATGAAATCTAATTGAACCAATTTACCGTCAATAAGATCCTGGATCTTATGTTTAAGTCTCCAACACTGATTTGTAGAGTGCTCCACTTGTCCCAGATGATAATCACATCGAAGCTCCAGGTTATAGTCCATCAAATCTTTATCCTTCCTTCGGTATTTCAAACATCAGAAGGTTCTCTTTCCTTAGTCATGCAAGAACTTAACTTAAAGGGATGGGAATATGGGCGATTATTTTGATTCAAATTTGGTGAGGATTAGATCCTCCCATCATGGCTACTAGGGCTACGGGTCTGATAAGGTTGCTAGTATTGACAAAGCTTACGATGGCTTCTTTGGATTTGTTAGAAAATCTCGCAAGAGGTATCTTCTTCTCAGCTACTTTAGGATTAGGAAGCCTTCCAGAAGCAATAGCTTCCTTAATTCGATACCCTGAGGCCACAATTTCTGCTAAGTTGGAGGCAGGGTATCCCACCAGATGTTGGTAATATGGGCTTTCAAGAGTGTTGATGAAAGCAAAAGTCAACTCCTTCTCGGTTAAGGGTAGAATCACCCTAGCTGCTATGCCCCTCCATCTCTAAGCATATTTTTTAAAGTTTCCATTGGCCTTCTTTCATAAATTATTCAAATCTTACATGGATAGGGCCACTTCGATGTTGAACTTATACTGGTTGTAGAAAGCTCGTTCGAACTTATCCCAAGTATCCATCTCATTCAAATCTAGTTGGGCATACCAGGTTAAGGCGGGTCCAATCAAACTATCTTGAAAAGTTTAGACCATCACCTTGTCATACTTCGTGTATTTTCCCATTTTCTTGATATACAACCAAGTGTGGAGTTTTGGGCAGCCAGTCTTGTCGTATTTCTCAAATTCTAGCACTTTAAATCTTTCCAAGAAGTCATTGTCTTCATATATCGTCAAATTAATCATTCCCATCTGTTCAAACTCATTAACCATTTCTAAGTTTTTCATCTTCTCGGTCAATTTCTACGTTAACTTTCTTTCCATCTCATGGTGTTTCTCTTCAATCTCCCTCCTCCATACCTTACCATTAGGGGCTGATTCTTCATCTTCCAATTCAGGGGGAAGGGTCATTTTTGCATTCCGATTTGGATTGACTTGAGATACTTGTTTGTCATTAAGAATCCTGATAACTTGAGTGAGAGCCAAAATCTGTTCGGCTATCTTGTTCATGCTTTCCTCCAAAGTTGTTACTTTCGAGTTGGGCTCAGTTTGACTAACATTTCCAGTACGCTGAGTTGACATCCTAACTTTAGAACAAGTAAATATTGAGCTTCTAGTTAAGTCTGCTCATTTGGACACTATCTTTGAATCATTTGGACACTATCTTTGAAATCTTCCTCGAAAACCTAAGTTTTAGACTTTTTGGTGAATTAAAGATTTTTTTTTTTTGCCTTTTTGTTGTTTGCCTCTTTTTTCGTGTTTTTTTTTTTTAATTTTCTCTTTTTTTTCTTTTAAAAAGTCAACTAAACAAATAAATGAATAATAATAATAATAAGTAAGAGACTACACAATTAATGAAAATTTTATTTACTAAAGCTACAAATTTATTAATCATAAGATCCAACTTATACAACGGACTAAAAGAAAAAAGAAGAAAAACTCCTAACTAATCTTCCTAAAAACTTAAATCTTATATTTACAAGAGCCAGCGGATTTGGCTGGGACAGGCTTCATCAACTTCCCTCATAAGTCTTGGTACCATAACGTCCCTTTCTTGGATCTTGCTCCTCAAGAATTAATTTTCTTCTAGCAATCTCTCATTTTCCAACTTTAATTCCTTGATGATTTTCTTACTTTCTTAGAACTAGGCTTCAACTGTAGCCCGTATGGTATCTCGGTAAGCCTGTTCGGTGGGTGAAAGACATGCTAGTTCTAGCTTGTGTCTAAATACGTCCAGAGCGTCATACCATATCTTTCCAGTTTTCTCCCATTTATCATAAATGAACTACTTGATGGCTTAGTATTCTCTGACTTTGCCTCTTGAAGTTCCCATGTTGACTATCTTTTTTACTTCTCTCCGTTCCCACAGCTTTACAAGTTCTGCTAGTCATTGAATCAGAGTAGTTGTGGGTAGACAAGGATCTTGATAATTTATCATGACGACATCCAAGGAGTCTCTATAGGCTATCTCTTGAAGTGGATCCAGTTATCTAGTAACACAAGCTAGGAAGTATCCTGTACAACTAGTAATACCAATAAGGGGGACTCCTACATAGTCGATGCACCCTAAGACGGCTTAAGTGCAGTGACTCCATCTAGTTGTCCACATAAAGTCTACTGGCTACGTTTTGTTGATAACTGACACCTATCCATCAAACTGAGCTTAATATGGTACCTTGAGGTGGCGAGTAAAATCGTCAATTAGATTCATATTTTCAGTAAGGGATTCTTTAAGAAGATTCCCTCCATACACCTGTATGTAACTGAGAAACCACACGACAAGGATTGTAAGGTTAACCGTAAAATAACCATGACTCTGCTTCTTTAAGTAGGTGAGGGTCCTGAACTGTTTTGCCAGTAACACCAATATACAGGATTTACCGGTTATGAATTGAGTTACTAACTCAGTAACCCTATAATGAACTTGACCATATCTGAAGGGAAATAACACTGTTCCAAATACCGCTACAATAAATGCATTGACCTTCTTTATTCATATCCTCCATAGAAGATTTGACAACATCTCTTATAGGCACTTAGGCTTGAAAACCACTCTACTAATCTTAAGATAGTAAGACATTTTTGGCCTTCTAAAGATAAGAATAGCACCAAGGCTAACTTTTTTATTCCCAACAATGTCATGAAAGCTTTCTTGGGTTGGACTCTGAGATCAGGGATAGCTATGTTTGCTTCGAAGCGTAGAGCACTAAGTAGCTGCAAGTACTCTTCTATAGTGGGTGTCAATACATGTGAGTCAAAGTTGAAAGCTGTAAATTCTGGATCCCAGTAATAGATAAGGGCCTAAATTAGAGACCAATGGAGCTGGACCTACATAAGGGATAAGACTGGCCCAATCTTCTTGTAAATGTGATCTTACTTGGCAAGCGAAAGCCGGTTCAACCAATCTCTTAAGACAGCCTTGAGGAAGGAGTACGCTTTTCTTAAGGGAGATATACAAAATGAAATGTTTTTTTCAAAAATAACAATTTTACATGAAAATGTACTTCTAATAATCCCAAAATAAATTTTTCAACAATTTTTATAGAAAATTTGTTATTTTTAACAAATTTTTAGAGATGGAGCAAAAATCAAAGTCACTTGCAAGGAATGCTTCATCCACCAATGGAGGAAAGGAACTTATCAACCAACCTAGTTGTAGGGTGTCTTGGTGGGAGGTGGTGGCCGCTTAATGTCAGGTTGTCTCTAAGTCTACAAACTTCATTCTCATAGCTTCTTGCTTAATTTTTCCTTAACTTTGGAGTGTCTAAGGAGTCTCATTGAGTGTTTTGGAAGGTATTTATAGTGTTGGTTTAGGGATTAAATAGAGGCATCACTAACAAGTGTATATCTTTCCCTTTTCCACATGCCAAGTGTCATTTGGTCCCTTTAATCCAAGGTTTTTCACCAATGGTTTGGCAAAATAACTAGCTCAATCCATGGTTTGGCAAAATAACTAGCTCAATCCATGGTTTTGGCTAAAAACTAATAATAAAATCCTAGTTTCTAAGAAAACCATATGCTCTTATTTATTAGTTAATTTATCTAACATATCTTATTATATTTAATTACTTAAGTTTGTTTTAACTTGAATAAAAACTTCTAATACAACAACCTATACTTAATTAACTAATTATATATTGTCGATGTTCACAACATTAAGGATATGAGCTCTTCACCACTACAACAAAGCCCTCCTTGAACCAACTAGCACAAAGATAGCATATGCCTATGCCATGTACATAGCTTTTCAATCTCCTTAAATTAGGGAAGCATATCTTTTTAGATAGATACATATCTGTTTAAAGACATATCATTCCACGTATCAAGCCAACTGATTTAGGCTTAGTGGCTCATACTTAAAAAAGCTTCTCAATACATATTATTATTTTAAATTATTTGCCATCATTGTTTTTTATTCAATTAATTTCTACGTTCCCGTTATGCATCGGGTCTTGGTTTTTAAAATTTCAAAAATTAGTCCAATAAATTGTTTAGTTTTACCAATTACAGTTATAACTTATATTAATTGTCGATCATGATTTTTCGATTTCTTTATATTAATTTTATTTTCTTTAACTTAATTTAAACTAAACCATATGCCTATTTATTTTAAACCATCAACTAAAGTTAAAGAAAACTCTATTTCTTTATTTTGAAAAATTTTAGAGTCGCCACCTAGTAAAACTGAAAATGGTGATTAAATTAAAACCGACTAAGTAATTCGATTCTAATTTAACCACTACTCTGAGTTTTGAAAACCTTTTAAAAAGAATTCAACAAATCAAATTTCTTGCATTCAAGACTATCCTATTAAACTCTTACGAGTACTATTATTAATTTTTCGAAATTAAGCCTTATTTTTCAAAACAGCCCTTTTTAATATTTAAAAAAATTCACTCACCCGTAAATAAATTAAATTGCATTTATCTTACAAAAATAGTTAATTAGAGCTATAATTTACAAAAAAAAAAAAAGGAAAACTAAGGTTTTTACAAATTTTACGATACCTTGAAGGTGTCTACATACCTATTAGTCGGGACCAGATATTCATAGTTCATTCATTTAAAAAAAAAAAAAAAACTTTAACGGGTTGGTTCTTTTTATAAAAAAAAACAATTAGGTCAGATTTATATTTTTATTAACCGTTTTATTTTTATTAAGAAAATTTCTTAAAAGCCTAATTTTTATTCCTAATTAAAAAAAAAAACCTAACAACCTAATTTTTAAAAAGTCCCAAATTAATATTTTTTATTTTTTTTAAAGAAACAACTAAGTGATAAAAATTTTTAAAATGATAAAATATTTTAAGATGAGAAAACTTTTATATGGGAAAAATGCTTAACTATACAAAAAATAGCTAAATCATGAAAGAGAAGCTAAACCATGAAAAAGATACCTAAACCATGAAAAATATACCTAAACTATGGAAAAGAAGCCTAAACATATGAGAGATATCTAAATCATGGAATCTAAACCATGGAAAAGAACCTTAAACCATAAAAAAAGATTCTTAAACCATTGAAAAGATATTTAACTATGGAAAAGAAATCTATTAGAGATTTTTTTTTATTTTATGAAAATGTCTATAAAAATGTCCTAGTTTGGAAAAAGGTTTGTTATTATTATTATTTTTATTTTTTCTTTTCAAAAAAGTATTTTTCTAATTGGGATATTCTAAAAACCTAATGCTTTTAAAAAAAAAATTAGAAAAGACATGATTTCCTCAGCTAAAATATTTTTCCTCTTATATATCTTAAAAACGACTACTAATTATTAACTAAACCTATGACAAGTAAATAAACCAAAAGAAAGAAAAGATAAATAGATAAAAAGAATAAACAAACAACTCAACTTACCTAATCATACGTGAGATAGAGTAGACATTGTACTTCGCGTGCCATTTTTTGTTGCTATTCACTATTGAGAGAAGACCGTATGTGGACATTGGGGTCGTATGTATGTTACTAAGTTGCATAAGGATGCAGTGATCGTACGAGGATGGAGCGGCCAGAATTGGGTACTGTGGTCCATGCTGTTGTGCTATAGACGTATGTGAGTATGGAAGTAAGGGGGTATGGAGTTTGGGATGTATATGTAGGATTAGGAACTGTATGAGAATGATTGTGTGTGTGCTGTGTGTCTGTGTGTGTTTTTTTTTTTTTATGATCCTTTCCCTTTCGCTACTCAATCCCTATTTATACAACTTGAAAACGAATCTCTCAAATGACTTCAAATCTAAACTAATAAAACCAATCTAGATTTCAATCTATCCAAATCTTTATCTTAACAGATTTAATATTATCATTTTAGATTTTTTTTTCAACAATTATTTAATCGCGATTCTATTAAATCCATTTAGAATAATAATAACAACTCAATCCAATTAATCTTTTTGAATTTTTTTCTTTTTTAGTTTTTATTTTCTTTTTCTAAAATTTTATTTTTTTATATTTTTATCATTTTTCAATTTTTTATTATTTTCTAAATAAAAACCCTAAAAACAAAGATTAGAACTATGAGAGGGCAAAAATGAAGTGTCTATATTAATGTTTTGGTACTTCATTTTTAACATCCAATTTACAAGGTCACTTTAACTAACTTTTTAAGTCCTAATGTTGATTTTGAGCTTAAGCAAATCGATTCCATTGACACCTTAGATTTATGAATTCAAAATTCTATAATTGTAGTTAGTTAATTATTTTATATACTATAATAAATATTGTTTCTAAATATTAAGTTATGTCATATTTATAAAATTTAATATTACTAATTTAGGTTTGAGATCTTGTTAAATTGGGTATCAAATTTCAAAGTTTTCTTGTTTTGATAATTAGCGTATAAATTTGAAAATTTTAGCTTTTAACTTATATTAATATTTATTATTCCATTTTTAATACCTAAATTTCTATATCATTTTAATTAATTTGTGGCCTTACTGGATATTTTAAGTTATCACGAGGAAATTTTTCGGATATCCTAAACTTACATTGCTAAGGTCCTATTTGCTAGAATGCGAGTCTGGCACTGTTTAAGATTTAATATATACATCTTTTGAGTCTTATACATGTCCTCTAATACTATTATTGCGAATGCTTTCACCCAACATCGTTTTCACAACCCACAATAGCAGCAAATCATGATGTAACAACAGCAATTACACTATTAATAGCAACTACTTCCCAAAATATTAGCAACAGGAACAAACTTACCAATACCATGACACAACCACATCACATGCCGACTACAACCTATAACCGAAAGCACAACCATGCCTCAGGACACGCGTATGCGACCAGAGACCATAATAACCAACAATCAGTACACTACCACACAATTCACTTTTATCAAAATTGAAACTTTCCGTTCGCTTAAGAGACAAACTCTTACCAAATTGCGTGTCCTTCCAAAGCTTGGATGCCGAATATGATAAGCGCTAAATCCTTGAGTCAGATTTAAATTACGATGTAAGGTTGGTTATGAACGAGGAAATATCAATAAATGGTTTTTCATAATGCAAAAACGACCTTTTTTAAGTGTTTTGATGTGGAAACAATAAAATTAAAGGATAATGACAGATTTGTTAACTAGATATTACACACTAATCAATAAAACTAACTAAGACTCGGTTCTAAGACTAATATGACTTGAAATCGTTAGGGAAAAAAAAAATCAAAAGGCTAAAATAAACCGATGTACCATGTTTAAATAACAAGGTTTGCAGTCAATTAACATTGATCAATAAGAACACAGTTAATGAATGATGAACCATTCACACGAAACAGATATCATTAGATATGGAAAAAGGTCTGATTGTGTATTACTGCATCGGGTAAAGAAGGTGATTGATGTAATTTTGTAATAATAAAACACGTAATTTGCAACTCGTCATAAACACCATTCGAATCTTTCTTTGTGTCGTCCAGAGTCGTGTTGAAGATATTAGAATGGAAATTCGCACATCATTGGGATTCTTTATATTGGTGTATGGATCTCGTCACACGAAGGGCACTTCGTTCGAGCCCATTTGCGTTCGTCCGGACAAACATTTACTGCTGCAACACTCTACTGCAGTTTTACACGCTATTCTCCTTGGGTTTTGTGGTCGCCTTGACTTGAACTAGTCTCCACTCTCACTGTGGTATCTTGAACGTCGTTAGGTCGTCTTGCATGCGACAATCATCCTCACAACTTTGGTGAAACCTAGCTCAATTATTCAAATGATCTCCATCTGATTCATTTTGAATTTTTTTAGGATCCCTCGTAATACAGTGGGATTCATTAGCAACCGGACTCATATAAAGATTTTAAGATATCTCATGGACAAGCCATTCCTCAAAGTGAAAGCTAATATATAAAATATTGCAAAAAAAAAAAAAAAAAAAAAAAGCAAAAAACATTACAGAGAGTATAAGTCCCAGATAGCAACCAAGAGGTGGTGAATTAGTTGTTTTAGAAAAAAAAAAAAAAAAAGCACAAATTAATTTTAAAAAAAATAAAGGCTCGCTTCCTAAATCTCAAAGGAGAAACTCTATAAAACGAACAAAACTAAACGACGATATTAAAATTTTCATGGAGCTATTAGTAATAGAATATCTCCAAAACTTTTCCAATCTCTCAAAAAGATCACTTCTAGTTCACATTACTCAATCGCATACGTCACATGTGTTCTTTTCTTTTCTTTTTTCCCAGTTTAATTCTAGTGAATTCAAATGTATAGAAGTTGTGCTTCGTACAATAAGGATGAAAGCAATGGCTAATTTTTTTGTCTTCCTTGTCTTAACAAGATTCTTAATTTGTTGTCACAACGGCTAATTACAAAAATGTTTAAAGGAAAAATCTTTTAATTTTGAAAACCTTCTTTTGATGTTAAATAAGCTCGCAAAAAATTCGAAGTTTATAGACTTTAGCAAATGCGCTTATCAAAAATAGCTTCTTTGACCCGTCTAACATAGTTTAGTACACAACTAATTCCTTCTATAATACTCTAAAACCCAGAACATCATAAATCGCCACGTGTCCCTAGTCTCTAATGACACATCAAGCATAACATTTGACTAAAAAATCCAAATAATATTATAAAAATTTTCAAATAATCTTATACAATTAAATTTTCAAACAATATTAGAAGAACTTCTAGTTAAGAAGAATTAATATCCAATCAATCAATATTATCACATAATACTAAATAATCTTATCAATTAATTTCTTAGGATATTCTTCAATACCATACGCTATCCCCACTCTTCTCATTCTCAAGGCAATAATAATTAGCTTCATAAATTATTGAAGTCAAATAATACAACTATAAATCCTACATCTGAAAATATGATAAAGTGAGCTAAAGCTCAATATTCACATGTATAGGAATGTAACAACAAGTAAATCATACAATTCATTTAATTATCTTTGTATTTAAGTCAATCACATAAGGACATAATGGCGATCCTTTACAATCCGATCACATCACAATTCATATCACAACTTAACCTTTGGGCGTGCCTCTTCAAGCTCTTCTGTAACACCTAGATCTACCCCAAATCATTTCTAAGCGAGCTCCACTAAAGACAACGTGTCCTAACGATCATCAAAGTTGCTCTCTAAGGATCCGTTATCCCGGGCTCTTAGGACGAGCCAAACATAAACAACAAAAAGATACATAAGCCGGATATGCATTTAATTTATTTTAATATTTACTATCCTAACACTCACATACAACAAGCAATTATCATGTATCTTGATATTTGGAATCCGTTACCAGCGAATTAAGCCTAAATATTCATCAAACTCTTTTAAATAATGAATAAACACTGTCTCTTAGCTAAAACTCACTTTCAGACCATTTAAATCTTCTTAAATTCACTTAATGATATAGTAAAAGGGGTTTATTTAGAAGTAATAAATGAATAAAATAAGAAAAAGAGGAAAAACTTAACTTAAAGTAGTAAAGCTTATGGTACAGTCAAGGACACAATCGTATCTTTTAAACGTGTAACTTACTATGTTACACTTCATTACTGTAAGGGACACAGTCATTTCTTTCATTCGTGTAACTTTCTAATCTAACAACCTACATCACCTACTATAAAGGACACAACCAAGGATACAGTTGTGTCACTTTCTGGTCAAACATTTTTTTTTTTTTCGCCTAAAACATTTCTAAACCCAACAACAATACTCCAACACCTCAACACATAGATCAAAATACCCTTAAATTTTAGAAAACTCAACTCTACATCATAATCTCATCAACAACACCACTTATCTTTTACATCTCTAACTCTTATTTCAAATCAACACAATTGAATAAATTTTATCACCGCATTATTTAACTGACAAACATCTCCTAAACTTGTTAAAAGAATAAAGACAATAGATATTCTACGAATCACAAGATATATCTTAATTTTGACGATCCTTTAGGGTTTCTTGTTTTTCCTTAACAGATTATGCAAGATCCAATGTCCATTTTTGGTTACATAAACTTCATGTTTCCTTTCTCTACACAACTACTCTTACTCTACCATAAAAAAAAAATCTCACATTAATCCAAAATTTTTCCTCTTTAATAAAAAGGAAAACAGTTAGAATTTCCTCCTTGAGGGTTTTGGAGTTTATTAGAGAAGAGTCTAATTGTATAGTGCATAATGAGTCAATTTGTGAACAAGCTAGGTTAAGATCTCCTTGTAATACCATTAATATCCTTCATTAAACTATGGCTTAAGACCTTAATACCCCTTACTCAAAACTTAATTACCTTTTATTTTATGATGACTTTTATTAAATAATTACTCCTTTTATTTTTCTCAGGTATTACGTCCCCCCCCCCCCCCCCCCCCAACCCATAGAACTTTTGTCCTAAAAAGTTACTTGAACATTTTCGAAAATTTATTCCCACAAGTTCCTTTGACTTCGAGGTAAGTTGCTCCCTTAAGCCTTACTTATTAATTATTTCTTCTCCTTAAGATCACCTTTACATATCCGACCGTCTGTCCCGTTATAAGATCATTCTTAAAATTATTATCTACTATCCACCAAATCTGTTATTATGATCATAAATCTTCAATTACTTAAAATCTCGTCTTCAGCCCATCTTCCGCTGTGCTACTCTTACTATAATTTAACCATGGAATTTTGTTCACTTTTCCTTATAACTTATCTCCATTATTATGACTCTACATAACCTGATCCTTAGCCCACTTTGATTCAAAGAACTTAAGATTACTTGGATTACTTTCTTAATAACATCAGACTATGATTAGATTCTAACAAAAAGTAATATTCCTCTCTAAATCAACTCCTAACAACTAAACTCTTTTTTATTTATTTAAAAGCTCTAATTTTATTAGCTTGAGAATATCAATTATTGGTTCCTAAGTGACCTCTTATTCTTTGTGGTTACTCTGCTTCACCTTAGCATATGAATGAATTCATCTTCTCAAGACTCTCTTATATATCCACAATTCCACTTAAATACCCAACTCTCTCTCTTTTCAACTCCAATATAGACTTTATTCCCAATCACTAAATTACTTAGGTTCTTTTAACCTCATAATAACTTCCTTCCACTTATCTCATGTTATCTTCCTACTACTCTTTTACCCATCAACTAACTTGCACTAAATTCATCCCATAACTCACTAAATTTTGTAACACCTTAAAACTCAATAAATTCAACTTACAACTTATATTTTCTTCTTTTTTCTCTTTTATATTTAAATATTCTCTTCATCTTACTTTCTTGTATCATCCACTTCACATTTATTAATCATTTAACTATAATACCACCGACACTAGATGAATAACCACAACGTTAACAATAGGAGTCACACCCAAAACATTTCTTATAACCTCATTTCTCTCACCATTCTATAACTCCCAACATATCAGAGACTTAATCAAATAACAGGAATCCTCAACTTTTAGATTTTATAATATTTGAATAATTCTATGACTCTAGGGAAGAAAGTTCACACTTCCAAAGTTTGTTAAAATTCTTCTCTCCACCAACTATCCCCAACCATTTATTTCGAGAGTTCTCACTATTTAGCTCTTCTACTACTGCTACCATAATTTAATCTCAAATTACTCGTTCTCTTATGACTTGCGTCGAGCTCAAAGCTGTTAGATTGAAGAGGATACACTTAATTGCTAACTTCATACTTTTGGCGTACATATGTTTGATTAATTTTACTATATTACTATAATTATTATGATTATATATTATAATGTAGTTGAAATATTTGATGCACTTAGAGTTGTTTAATTGAGCGTTAAAGAATTTTGTTAATTTTTTTACCATACTTCATTACTTCTTGCTATTACTATAATTATTATTACTTGTCGTTATTATTATTTAATTTATAGGCCTACTTTGTTCCTTCCCAAGATTTTTTTATAGACTAAATATTTGATAGTTGTCAATTAAATATTTTTATACTTTTGTTGCCTTTAGTTAATGTTGAGTAATTTGATCTGAAGCATCTCAATACACACATACATAGATATAAGCCAATGAGTAACAAGACATAATTTAACTCGATTAAGACATGACCAACAACCCAACTTGACTTACACAATAAACACGACATGACATGACGATACGTTGACAACACTTAACATAGATAACATGACTTGAACTAATCATAAGATAGAAAAGAAACTAGTTAACCCCATCGCATACACGTGTGCATTAATGTACAGATAAAATATCCCCTTAAACTTTATTATCATCATTATTAGTTATTAGAACTCAATGAACTCTTTGTTATCGTTGTATTACTACTCACCATAGATGGTCTAATGGGACTACTTTACTATTATCATTGTTATCGTTGTTATTGTTCAAATGCTTAATTATTATTATTAACATTGATAATATTATTATTGTTATTGTTGATTATGATTATGTTCTTGTAACATCTCAATCCATATGGAATATAGTTAAAAATGGACTTTAATTTTGTGCAAGAAAATTATAATAGATTTTTTGGTAATTGGTTTATGATTCTAATTTTTTATTTCGTACTTTTCCAATCGATACAATTGGTCATTTCTTATTTCTTAATTGCCATTTAGTAGCTTCTTAATTTACCTTATATTAGTCATCAAAGAAAAATTGACGTATATTTATGAATATATAGATATTTTAGTAATATTTACATGTATTCTTATTATATTTACTACTTTAACAATTTTTAACTTTCCATATAGTCATTTAATAGTCAATAATTCTTATATAAGGCTTATGTTTTGTCTACTATATTTTCTAAAAATACTTTTGTTTCTTGCTTTATTATACTTACGCTATTAATTGGAGCTATTTATAACCATTTTGTATTTTCCCATATCCTAAATGCCTTATTAATTTCATGTTTTATTATATTTTGATCATAGATAATTTTATAAAGGTTTATGAATTTACATGAATCCCAATGGCATTATCATTGGCTACTATTTATTACATTATCATCATTATTGTTCCTTCTTTTATTCACTAATCAAAATTACAGGTCAAAAGAAACTTGATATGCTTCTATAGTTATAAATTCCATAATCATAATACCATAAGACATATTACTTATAGTTTATATGCCTTCAAGCCATTTAATAATAAACATTTTACCTTGATTTTATGTTTTTATATAGTAAAGGTTCCTATCTTTTACTATCTTATCCTATTTTTTTTTACTATATAACTCTACACTCAAGTATTATACTCCTTTTTTTTTTAACCTCTTAAACATAACTAGACAATTATATAGACATCTATTATTCTCAAATAGCTAAATGAAATCTCTAAAATAAACAAATAACTCCAACATAAATAATAACATCAAATAATATAATTTCACATAACTATCAATCTAAAACATAAATTTCTTCTAGCTCATATTATACCCCTCTCATCATTAAACTGTCCTATTAATTTATTGTTTCTTATTACTTTTTTTTATTTCCCAAGGATTCATAACCTATTGCTTTGATACCATTTTATTTGGAATGTCCCAAAACCGAAGACATCACAAACCACCACGTATCCCTAGTCTCTAATGACACATCAGGCAAAACATTCAACTAAAAACTCTAAATAATACTACAAGAGTCTCCAAATAATCTTATACAATTAAACTTTTAAATAATGATAGAATAACTTCTAGTTAAGAAGTATTAATGTCCAATCAATCAATACTACCACATAAAACTAAATAACCTTATCAATTAATTTCTTAAGATATTTTTCAATACCATATGTCATCCTTACTCTTCACATTCTCAAGGCAGTAACAATTAGCTCCATAAATTATTGAAGTCAAGTAGTACAACTGTAAGTCCTGCATCTAAAAATATAATAAAGTGAGTCGAAGCCTAGTACACAATACACAACCATATACGTGTAAATGCAACAACAAGTAAATCATATAATGCATTTAATTATCTTTGTAGTTAAGTCAATCACATAACCACACAATCGTGGTCCTTCACAATCCGATCACATCACAATCAACTTAACGTTTGAGCTTACCTCTTCAGGCTCCTCTATAACTTAACGTTAAGCATGCCTCTTTGGGTCCGTCTATAACATCCTATCATTAAGCATGCATCTTCGGGCTCCTCTACAACACCTAAATTTATCCCAGATCATTTCTAAGTGGGACTCCACTAAGGACAACGTGTAGCAAGGATCATCAGGTTGCTCCTTAGGGATCTGTCACTCCAAGCTCCTGGGACAAGCCAAACACAAGCAACAAAAAAAAAAAAAAAACACATAAGCCGAATATGCATTTAATTCATTTTAATATTTGCTATCCTAATACTCACATACAACAAGTAAGTATCACGTACCTTAATATTTGGAATCCATTACCAACAAATTAAGCCTAGCTTTAAATCTTAGAAATAATAAATATTCATCAAACTCCTTTAAATAATGAATAAACATTGTCTCTTAGCACAGTAAAGGGGTTTACTTTAGAAGTAACAGAGGAATAAAATAAAAAGAAGAAGAAAAACTTAACTTAAAGGAGTAAAGCCTATGGCACAGTCAAGGACACAATCGTGTCTTTCAACCATGTAACTTACTATGTTACACTTCATTACTGCACAGGACACGACCAGGGATATGATCGTATCTTTCAGTCGTGTAACTTTCTAATCTAACAGCCTATATCACCAACTGCAAAGGACATAACCTGTGATACGCTCGTATCACTTTCTGGTTAAACTTTTTTTTTTTTTTTTGCCTAAAACCTTTCTAAACCCAACAACAACACCTTAACACATGGATCAAAATACCCTTAAATTTTAGAAAACTCAACTCTACAGCATAATCTCATCAACAATACCACTTATCTTTTACATCTTTAACTCTTATTTCAAATCAACACTATTGAATAAATTCTATCATCGCATTATTTGACTGACAAACATCTCCTAAACTTGTTAAAAGAATAAAGATAATAGAAATTCTAGGAATCACAAGATACATACCTTAATTTCGATACTCCTTTAGGGTTTCTTGTTTTTCCTTAACGGACTACATAAAATCCAATGTCCTTTTTGGGTTGCATAAACGTTATGTTTCCCTTTTCCACACAGCTACTTTTACTCTACTATAAAAAGAAATCTCACATCAATCAAAAATTTCCCATCTTTAATAAAAAGGAAAACAGTGGAATTTCCTCCTTATCTTGAGGGTTTCCAGAGTTTATTAGAAAAGAGTCTAATCTTATAGTATAAAATGATTTATACAAGCTAAGTTAAGATTAAGTTAAGATCTCCTTGCAATACCGTTAATACCCTTCATTAAATTATGGCTTACGACCTTAATATCCTTAATCAAAACTTAATTACCTTTTATTTTATAATGAATTTTCTTAATTAATTACTCCTTTTTTTTCCGAGTATCACACCTTCCTTTTATGAAAAATCCTTCCAAGTTATAGTTTATAATTAGAAAAATAATTTTCCTCTTAATAAACATTATTAAAAAAATTTCTTTCAGATAAAATCAATTCATTAGCTATTATACCCTCTTAGCCATAACTCATTTTTATCAAATCAACATGCTTACTTTAAATATTTCTCAAAGCATATTATAGTATGATGAATTTTCTCATTTTATCATTAATAGCATTACTAAGATCATCCAAGTCTCTTATCAAAGTATATATACTAAATACAATTGGTTAGAAAGTGTTGGGTTCTCTAAACTAGTTCTATCAAATTCTTTCTACTCCAATCACTTTACTAGATAGAATAAGTGGGGAATGGAATTAAAATTCCTAAGAAATATAATAAAAGTGTAATACCCAATATATTATTTAGTTAAATTTATAAACAACTTAAGAATAGACACGTAATTAAACTTTAATGACTAAATTACTCCCGATCCATTGTCTTTCTCAACCAACCCTAAGGTAATAGGTAATAGTGGTGGTGGACGGTTGTGGTAGTGGTGGTTGGTGGCATGCTAGTGGTGGCGGTCGATGGCGGTAACGGTGGCGTGATAGTAGTGGTTGGTGGTAGTGGTGGCAACAGCAATGATGGTTGATGGTGGCAGCAATAGCAATGGTAAAGGCGATGGAGGTAGCAACGACGACGATGGCAACGATGGTAGTGGCAGTCAGTAGTGGCAGCAATAATAATGGTAATCGGTAGTGGCAGCAATGATGAAGGTGGTCAATAAATTGGAACGAGGTCATTTTCAGTGAAAAAAATGTGAAACTTTATAAGAAATTATGATTATTCAGTTGCGATAGAAATTCCTACAAAATTATAATTCGAAGGAAAAAAAACAAAGTCAACACCGTAATAGGGAATAATGGATTTTTGTCTTCCAAGTCCTCCCAAATAAACCAGCATAATGTATTTCTATCTTTACTTACCATAACTTGAAAACGCTTGTTATGATAATATGCTTCATCAAATATTGGGTTACTCTCAAAGAAGATTGTCAAGGCTTATTTAAACCATGATATAGATTTCTTGAGAAGTTTGGTGACTAAGGATTACAATGATTCAATTTGTGTTCCATGGCGTATGACCATTTCTTAGTGTTCTCCTAAAGCCTTAGCATTGTCCTAGAGCCTTTGAGTAAAGAAATCCATCCAATGGAAGGGCGTAAGCCAGGGCATAAGCAGCCAAGATGCCCGTCCTAGTTTTCAATAGGAGAAGCATCTCAAGTTGGTTAAGCCTTGAGCACCCTAATTACAATATGTCTAGACGTTGAATTAACTCCTATAACATTGCAAGCAAAACTCATGAATTATTAGGTAGTTGTAGCCACCATAGTTATACCGTGTAAGATAGCAATTAGATGAATCAATCACTATGACAACCTAATAACACAATCCTTTACAATACGTTCAGTAGGAGGGAATGACAATTCCATTTCCCCTTTATTCCCTGATAAGGCTCTCATTCCCCTGTTTACATAGAATCTGACATCTCAACATTCAATTCCCAGCAATTGTCTTTTTCGTGAACTCAATTAATCAGCATTCCATTGTGGCCATAAGGAATATGTATTTTGAACCCGTATAACTTGATTAATTCCAAGATTAACCTTATTAAAAATCGAAATTTACAACTTTTACCCCTAATAAAAACATCAAACCATAGGCAACACTCCTCACATAGACCATTGTTCTATGGTTTCTATTGTTCCTCAATCGATTTCACAAATGCATTTGATTAAGCCCTAACCTATCTCAGTCTGTTAACTCACCAAATCTTGGAAACGCCCTCACCTCTCTCTTTTCAGTCATACCCAATTGAGCTACGGATCAAAGGTCGCAACCCCAAACCAGTCTCATCTTCTACTCGCATCGAAGCACTTACGAAGCACAAGTAAGCGATGCTTCCTCCTTGCAATATGTATTAACTTCTTTGCTACGTATTTCTTTTCTGATGATAGTTAACGTATATGCAACTATGGTTTGATTTGGATAACAGCTTACAAACTCTTGCTAAGGCTTTGTTTTTGCGAACCTTGGGGTGTCAGGCATGGTGATAGAGGGAATGAGTGAGGTTGAGGAACATGGACATACTAGATCAAGAGATTATGGTTTTTCTGAACGATGACGTTGGCTGCTCATACAAATGGAGTTTTGGTGGTTAAGAACAGTGATGATGAAGGGAAACTATTGATTTGGGGGAGTTTTTGGTTTTGTATGTTTAATATTATTGTTTTAATTAACGAGGAGTGATTTGAGTATTCATTCTTTATTCAATACGTATTCTTGTTTTATGTTATCTAAGTAAACACTATATGGCTAATTCCATTACATTTAAATAAACATCGTTCACATTCTATCATACACTTATTCCATTCTTTAATAATTTCAATTCTATTATCCTCTTATTCTATTCCACAAACTAAACATGCCGTTAGAGTTTTATTGCTAAGACGCATGGCCTAAAATGTCTATCATTAGCATTGTTTCCACCTCCTTTTTGGGAAGAGTCAAGGTATAGTTATCCCTTCCCCTTGCACGCACAAATATAGCAGCAATCACGAGAGGCAGCGGAGCCTCTTCCCCTGCAGAATTAACTAAATGTTTTCGTCTTAAGAAGTGAAAAACTTCAAATGAAATTTTAAATTCTTTCTAGACATCTAAAATAGCCCCGATACATTTTAAATTCCAAATTTTAATGTAAAGACAGCTCACTTTTTATTTGTAAAAGCTATTGCAACGTCTACAAGACTACAACCATCATATCTAGAAGTGATTTGTCCACGCAACGTTATAAGAAAATTAAAAGAGATGAGATTGCTTCTCGTTTTCCCGGTGATTGTCACAAGTGAACTAGACGATTCGACGATTTTGAAAATACAATCGAAGTTCAGAGCAAATTCTAATAAGATTTCATTTCAAATTCAATCTACCTGTATAAAGATTTAGTATCAATCCTGATATAAACATTCATAAAATTGGATCGAGACACTCGATAATTTCGCTAATTTCACATATGGAGAGAGCGCTTGAGCTAAGTGACGCCATAATTTTCACTTAACCGATGTTTTTGAGTGAAACATTGTCGGACAAAGAAAACCGATGTATGAACTTCTGTTGGACAAGAATTGGGTGGTAGGTTTTTGTTGGGAGATATTCCCTTTATAATGAACCAAGCATGCAAAATAAGATTCCACAAAACCAAACACAACCATATTTGTTTATCTTTTTGAGTCGTCAAGAGGGTCCCATAATTGTCGCTCCATTGGAGGGTTATTGTCTTGTATACAAATGTCGCATCTTCGTGCTTTGCACTCACAAATTCCTCTCCCCTCGTTGACAAAAACGAGAAAGGAGATGACCAGCACTACGGCCTGCCAAAACCTTGTCCTGTGTTACATCATCAATGCAACAATAATGCTAAGATTTGACTTTTGTTCATTGTTTAAATATCAATCTTCTAGAGATTCATTTAGTTAACTATGAGTATTACGGTGTATAACATGTGGAATGGTCTAGTAAAAACTTATATTTAAACTATTATTATATGTATGTTCAAACAAAACAAAACTATTATTAGATAATTTTTAAAATATTTCGTTACCCATTTTAAAATTAAATTGTTCTTATCACTAACATGATAATAATGAATAGTCATTACACTAAACTAGATTACAAACTCGAAAATATTATAATATAATAAATTAATGTACCGCTAAAGACCAAAACTTTCCCACCCCACCCTTTTTTTTTTATTTTGAGAAAATGGTTTGCATGTCAGAGTGTAAGAAAGACATATCAAGAAGTTCGATGCTGACTATGATTTGGTCTTGGTGGATCATTGAAAAATCAGTCTTTGAGAAGGAACAAATTCCCAAGGGAATAAAGCCAACCATTTAAGACGAGCTAACCACTCCGGGAAAAAAAGGTGAAATTTGTCTTGACTTCCTCCAAATATAAATTAGCCCTTTGTTGTCATAAACTTCAAAGTTTCAAACAACTATCAAAAGATTTAGACAAATGGAGATTCAATTTCAGAGAAAGCAACACAAGGGTCTTTCATCATGCAACAAGAAGCCTAAGTTCAAGGCAACATCCACCAACACCACCACCTGTAAGAGCAAGTTTGTAGGGGTGAGGCAAAGGCCATCGGGGAAATGGGTGGCAGAGATAAAAGACACCACACAGAAGATTAGAATGTGGCTTGGTACTTTTGAAACAGCTGAAGAAGCTGCAAGAGCCTACGATGAGGCGGCTTGTCTCCTCCGCGGTTCCAAAACCCGAACAAACTTTGCCACTTATGTCCCATTTGCCAATTCTGCCCTGTCCTCCAAAATTAGAGATATCCTACATCAGAAACTTAGCCTACGACGAAATTTCCAAAATTCACCTCTTGTTTCACCTACTTCTACTCCAAAAGCCTCCAACCTCACCAGTTCAACATATAGCAGAAGCATCGCCAGTATTAGTACGATCACTAACAGTAGTTGCAATAACGACAGTGCCAGTTCCCCGTCCAGCGGCGCAAAACCAGATGTCCAGATACTCGATGACGCTTACAGACCCGACTTGAGCAGCTGCATAGGAAGCCTCGAAACAGACACATCTGGGATTGATTATTCGTGGGCATTTCCCGGGGTCAGTCAATTTCCCCAAGTCCAAGCAGTAGAATTGCCTCAAGAGGGCTCTTACAATGTAATGGCGGAGGCAGAGTTTTCAGAATTCGACAGGATGACAGTAGAAAGGCAGATTTCTGCTTCCTTGTACGCGATGAATGGCCTAAATGATTTCCTAGGAAACACATACTATTCGGCCGAAGCCATATGGGATCTTCCAACTCTCAGTCAGTTGTTCTGCCCAAGTTCGTGATCACCCTCTTGGAAACCCAACCCCCACCCCCCAAGTCATCTGAAACTTTTATCCGCATAATCGTATCGGACCAAGGAAATGTTTTGGAAATGCTATGTATTCTTTTTCATGCCTTCAGTTAGATAGGTGTAGTTAGAAAGTTTTCAGCTTTGTTTTAGGTAACACGTCCCGCAACCGCTATGAAGTCATCGAGGTGGCATTTAGTCAGTCCGCTGCCTGTTTAATGATGACTCAAGACAGTGTGATTATTGTACTTTCTTGTTCGGTATGAGAAATATAAAATAGCATATTCCTGGGTATCAACAACTTGATTCGACTCCCTTTCTAATATTTTTCATCGTGGAATTAGAATTCTAGGAGGTACATTGTTTCTCATGGGTCTCCACTTTCAAAAGAATATGAATTCATGTATTTCTTATGTTGTTTTATACGTGTGTGCGTATGCATGACTGTGTGTACATATACACATATATTAGCAGATATGCATTCGCACTGAATATACTAAAATTAAACTCAATTATTTTAAAATATAATATAATTATTAAATGGTACATAATATAATATAAATTGTGAATAGGTAAAGGAAGAAAAATAGCCTATTAGATGATTTTTCTTTTCAAAAACAATAAAGATTTAAAACAAACCCTCACCAAATAAAATGAGAAGAGAAATGAAAAGAAAAATGTATCTACAAGTAAATTATAATTTTAAATTTAAAAATGATAAGTAGTCTTTATTTTTTTTTCTTTTATATAGAAAATAGTAGTTATTAAGGGATCATGTTTGAGAGAAAACAAAATGAGTGAGAAGAATATGGATAGGTCTACTAGCCACTTCTAAATTAAACTTATAAAATACTAAATTTTGATAGTTATGATAGTTTAAAAAAATTAAACTTATAAAATACTAAATTTTGATAGTTATGATAGTTTAAAAAAAATATTTAGCTTTAATAATACTAGCAAACAACGCATCTGCATTACGTGTATAAAAAAGATAAAAACATTTGGACTTTGTATATAAAAAAACGCAAATATTATATCTTTATAAACTGAAAACTATAACAAATTTTCCTTTAGAAAAAAGTAGTAAATATTGGTCAAATGGAACATATAATAAATTTTTCAAATAATAGTAATGTTGAATAATTAAAATAATTAATAAAGAAAACAATAATAATTATAAAAATAAGTATAAGTATAATTGAAAAGATTTGAGTTAAAAATGGTATTTAAGATGTTTGTGGATTGGATTTATATTTAAATTTCAATTTGAATTTTTTTAATAACTACTATGATTAAAACTATAAAATATATATGATAATTAATACATAGTTAAAAAAATGGTTTCCTTAAATAAAAAGAAACCACCGTCTTACAGTGATGAACCGTAACAGGCAACCACGTTATTTGATGCCTCGCATGTCCTGTTTCCTCTCCTTCTTGGATCTTCTCCCGCTTAATACGTACCCGTGCAATGCTTTGCCAGTTTCTTGCCTACAATGCAACACAGCGAGAATTCTGTATTCCTATCCTTTCAATGTGCCAGGCCAAAAATAAATAATAATAACTTCCAAAGGTGGGGCACGACAATTTCGACCATATAGAGCCTATTGCTCCTTGTATTCTGGAAAATTTTGGTTTCACGACCTGTAATCTACCATGAAATGGAATGACAGGGAGGATGGCCGAAGCACTCAGAACCATTGAAAACATCATATGACAGAACTTAGCCGATCTCATCTATAATACCACATTACATCTGCACGTAACATCAGTATAAAGAGTTCACAATGATTGATTACAGCTAGTGGATGGATATCCTTTCATGAAAATTATGTCATGACCCCACACAGTTGGCCGGTTAGATCTAACCAATATTGGAAGATTTAATGAAAAACCTTTAGGTACATCAAGTAACTAACGCCCTTACAACTTTGAATCAAAAATTGACCATGGTCAACAAGCTACTTAGAAATAACCTTTACTGCTTCCCAAATATCCGCTCCAATCAGAAGTGAAGTTCCTATCGCCAAATTGAAGGAACTAAAACCGCACAGTTGATCTCAATAAACATCAAGTGAACTCAAAAATAAACATCTGCAGAACCGAAGCGAAATCCTGAAGGTACAGAAATTCATTGAGTTCTTCAACCAAAAAACTTAACTGTCTCAAGTTCAACTTACAGGCAAAAAAAGGGATGACCAGATAGAGAGCCTGCTCATAATATTAGCCAATGGCACCACAAACCTAAGAAAAGGCTGAACCTACCAAAAGAAAAACTATAGAGGATTTGCAATCTAAGGTAAGCTACAATGTCATGAAGAATGAAGCGACACAATACAGATTACAGCCAATGGCACCACAAACCTAAGAAAAGGCTGAACCTACCAAAAGAGAAACTATAGAGGATTTGCAATCTAAGGTAAGCTACAATGTCATGAAGAATGATGCGACACGATACAGATCACAGCTTAATGTAGAATATGAAAGAAAAAGCAATACAGGAAGACAACGCCTGAGTACTAAGTGCTAACACGAAGGAAACACATTTCATAGCATCAAGACACAATTTTCACAAGTTGACAACGAAAGTATGGAACCGAGTACATATGAGAAACTAAGTAACAGATACAGAAGAGGTGGCACACAACACCCAAACCACTGGCCCACCCACCATTCTTCAAATTACTTTCCCTGCCAAAACTACACTAATAATCTTCAGCTTCTTCCTCATCATCTGCACCTTCAGCACCAACTTCCTCGTAATCTTTCTCAAGGGCAGCCAAGTCCTCACGAGCTTCTGAAAATTCTCCTTCTTCCATACCCTCACCCACATACCAGTGCACAAATGCCCTCTTAGCATACATCAGATCGAATTTGTGGTCAATGCGGCCAAACACCTCTGCTACTGCAGTGTTGTTGCTAATCATGCAAACAGCACGTTGAACTTTGGCAAGATCCCCACCAGGAACAACTGATGGAGGCTGGTAATTAATACCACACTTAAAACCAGTTGGGCACCTGTGTAATCCAGGTAAGCCAGATTGGTGATTAGAAATAAATGCAAACTCAAATATGAAATTACTTTAGCATTCATATGGAACAATCAACTTTTAGCAGAACCTTGGATACCATACCCGTGTATCAAGTCATTGATAGACATGGTTGAACAGCAAACTAGAAAATATTTTCAACAAACATACTAGTGAATAAAGACAATAATGTGTAGAGCAGACTAAGTTGCCTATCCTGGGTTCGCTTCTAGGATGTCAGTGTGAGTAAAGAAGTTACGTTTCTTCCAACCAAAGTTGCTTTATGGTATGAAGAGTACGTGACACATTTTACAGGCTACATTGCTCACTTTATATCAATTTTAATTAAGGGTAGGTTGAGTACAGTTGAATACTTTTTCATTCAAAAATGAGCTTGAGCTCATATTCAATCTAAAAGAAATAGAAAAAAAAAAAACAAGGAGCCAAATTTGCAAATTGCAATATATAAGGGTCTTTTATGCCATGCCCACGGCATGATTTGTCGAAAAAAATCATACTACCATTTCAGCTCTAGAAAAGGCAAATAAATTTATAAAACACCTAGTTAATCACCTTGCTTCAATTTCTATACATATGCATTTTGTTCCCCTGTGAGTAAAAAACATTTATAGTCATTTCTTTTGATAATGTCACTCACCAGTCAACAAACTGAACAGTCCTTTTGGTCTTAATGGTGGCTACTGCAGCATTCACATCCTTGGGGACAACATCTCCCCTGTACATCAAGCAGCAGGCCATGTACTTTCCGTGCCTAGGGTCACACTTGGCCATCATGCTCGAAGGCTCAAACACTGCATTTGTTATCTCAGGGACTGATAACTGCTCATGGTATGCTTTTTCGGCAGAGATAACAGGAGCATATGAAGAAAGCATAAAATGAATTCGAGGATACGGGACAAGGTTTGTCTGGAACTCTGTGATATCCACATTAATGGCTCCATCAAACCTTAATGAGGTTGTCAAGGAAGATATAATTTGGGAGATCAATCTATTCAAATTGGTGTACGTTGGCCGTTCAATGTCCAAGGATCTGCGACATATATCATAGATAGCTTCATTGTCCAAGAGCACTGCAACATCTGTGTGCTCAAGAAGTGAATGAGTTGAAAGAACACTATTATATGGCTCTACAACAGCTGTTGATACCTGCAGTAGAAATGAAAATCAGCTATTAGTTAATGTATTGCTTCTTCCTGGAAATTTCAGTACCAAAACTAATTCGTAGTCATGCATATGTTTCTTTAGCTAGATACTTAGAAGACATTAACTCACAAATAGTTTTGACAGGACTATTCATACTGAAAATGGTTTCTTTTATTTTGTCCATTCCTACACGTGTTCCCAATGCTCCAACAATGGATATTTTCCTCAAAAAGGATTATATTACCAGTTTCAAAACTTGCTTGTTGATCTTATGGGAACAAAAATTCATATGCCAACAATGCCAAGGAAATTGAATAATGACAGTTACATGGATTTCTAATGCACGGCATTTGCTACCCCACATTGCTAACACATAGACATCGTAAACCACAAGTCAGCAACAACAACTATTATACCTGAGGAGAAGGGTAGATGGTAAAACCAAGCTTTGACTTCTTCCCATAGTCAACTGACAATCGTTCTAGCAGCAAAGATCCAAGACCAGAACCAGTACCGCCTCCAACAGCATTAAACACCAAGAACCCTTGCAGACCAGTACAATTATCAGCCAGCTTCCTCACTCGGTCGAGGCACAGATCAACTATTTCCTTCCCAACTGCAAAACCAATGACAAAACCACCTTTAACACAACTCAACTACAAATATATGAAAAAATCTGAAATCCTTCATCCAATGCTGCATTACCAGTATAATGGCCTCTAGCAAAGTTATTAGCAGCATCTTCCTTGCCAGAAATCAATTGCTCAGGGTGGAAGAGCTGGCGGTATGTTCCAGTACGGACCTCATCAATAACTGTTGGTTCCAGATCAACAAAGATGGCTCTTGGGACGTGCTTACCCGATCCAGTTTCACTAAAGAAGGTGTTGAATGCATCATGTCCAACACCCACTGAAGAGTCACTGCGAAGAAATTAAGTTATGCACCTTAGAAGCAAATCAAGCCAAAATCTTCAACCACTGTAAAACTAACATAAATATTAAAATGTACACATCAATTTCATAAGAATGCAATTATACCAGAGACCAAGGCCAATTAATCAAAACCCTGATTCAATCCATATGCGAGCTAATCAAACTTCCCGAATGAACACATACTTCAACCTGAATTCCATATTAGAGAAACATCAAAATGCACAAAGGAGGGCTTATTATAAATTCTCAATACCAACAAGACGGAGGGGCACTTCCCGGTCCCCATCGGTATTGGGTCACATTACTGCCTATCAAATATCACCGTATGATGAATACTCATTTTTTTGTGGGGCCCACTTTGTACGGCATGTGAATGGAGGAACGTTGAATAAACAGGAAAGCCTAAAGTATAAGAAAGTTCAATCCAGACATAACGAAACTACTCGAATCGGACTCGATTCACACGTCTAGCCCAAATTTTTATTTTTTTTCTAAAGAACTGTATATATTTTCTACACTGAAGCGTACTAAATACGAGATAAAAGACTGAAGTACGGCACGAGAGGCAGAAAGAGGAAAATAAATGAGTGTATACCTGGGCATCATGCCATCGGGATGAATTCCATGCTCGAGGCAATAAAGCTCCCAACATGAATTACCGACCTGAATTCCAGCTTGACCAATATGTATGCTTATAATTTCTCTCATTTTCGCCCACTTTCTCACTCACCAAACAAATCCTTACCAAAATCCTCAGATCTGGCGTCTCTCTCACTGAAAAGATCCAAACTTTCTTCCAAAAAATGGATCTTCAACCGGGGAGAGAGAGAGAGAAGGAGAAGAAAGAAAAAGCTTTAACAGGATTAGAACAACCTTCTGGGATCCGAAACAAATTTCACATAGCGAGAACGAATGAGGGGGGCACCCTTTGGCGCCAGGCTGCTACCTTTTTGCTCGGTCCCACGTGTGGGTAGGAAATTACTGTTTTGGGGTTAGGATTTTTCTATACTGGAGGGGTTTTTCGGTGCTAAGGTGATAGTGTGGAGGGTAATGTGGGGAATTCAGTTTTTGGGTCCAGCAGAGTCATGTCGAGTGAGACCCGAAAAAGCTGACTTTGGGCCTGTGGGATTAGCTGGTTCTGAAAATGCTTAGTTGTTTTCCTCTCACCACCCCTTTCATTCTCTTTCTCCTAATTGGGTACTAACATGAACCGCTTGAGTTCGGTCCTTTCCTCATTTATTTTCTATTTCTAGGTTTTCAAATGATCCGAAGCTGAGGTTTGGTTGCTAGCCGTTGAGGAAACAAAATATACTTATATCGTATTTTCTTTAGATGATATCCAATTTACTCTATATTCACTTTAGGAAATAGCATGTATTAATCATATTTTCTCATGTTCTAATAACAATAACCTAACATCCCCAAATAGTCTAAAAGACAACATACTTAAACTTTCAATGAAACAAACATCATTAATAAAACCTTACAGTTTGGTCCAACATGAACATTCCGATACTTAAATCAACGAGATATTTTACAAAGTAAAATCCCTTAGTAAAAAAGAAAGAGAAAGAATGAAAAAAAAAAATAGCTATCACCACTTCCCCAACCCTAATTAAAAAAAAAAAGCCTTATTTTCTTTGTTGATGTATTCAATTTTACGCCCCGAAAAAAATAAAATTACAACAGTCTTGCCATATAAGTTATCCTAAGATAGAAATTGTCTTCATAACTAGTATCCTATACCTAGTTCACACTAGACGTACTCGACTCTACCCCTTTGAAGCGTCCAATTCAATGCATGTTTGATATAAATATGTAGAGTAATCTTTTGAAATAATTTATTAAAAGTAAATTTGTAATTTGATCTTATAGAAGAGTAGTGGTAAATTCCACAGATACCTATCATTTCACTTATAAACAAAAATATTAAAAACTAAAAAGTCCTTTAAGGAGTTCTGTGTAATTTTCCTGAAAAGATAAAAAGTTAATACTAAAAACAATAACCGGCCATCTCTTGTTATATCTCATTCATCGTCCGAGTTTACTAGTGTTTTGGTATTAGGTAGGTATTTATAATTCATTTGGATCCTATAAAACAAACTATAAAGAAATAAGAAACAAGTTACTCAATAAGTAAAATGGAGATAGAAGTATGCATTCAGCACACCATAAGTAATGTTTTCAACTAAGTTAGTTAGATGTAGTACATGTACAAGAAAATGCCATTGCACAACGTTATTCGGTCTGTTATGAGATTAAAGAAATTACGTCCGCTCTAATTCGGGTTGAAGAGATTGACGTTACGTACTACGCGAATTGAGACAAAACCAGAACTTATACAATAGAGACTACCATCAAACTACGACCCCTAATTTTGCTATAACCTCCTCTATTGTCACTTAGTTTAACTAAGAGTAGAAAAATAACCATTTTAACTATCTTCATCGAAAGAAATCGTTGTTTGACCCAAGAATCCTAGCCATTACTCTTAATGGATTGTAATGCATATCAGATTAGATGTTAAGCCGAGTTTGAGATAGTTTATTTTTAAAGTGATCAACTAAGCTCAAACAATCTAAGTATAATAATATTCACAAAAAAACCATATTATGGAGCTCAGCTCTCATTACAGTAAATCGAAACCTAACTACAAATATTGCATACGCACAAATAGCTAATTATAATCACAAGCCAATACATACCAAAATCCCTAGATATTTTAAAATAATATCCCAAAATACTCTAAAGTATTGATCCCACTCACTTGTATTGAAACTCACTCCAATAAATCTGAAACGTTAAGGCTTTACTCACTTAGAAATCTTATATATATATATCAAAGCTTATATTTAGTTTTCATAAGATTTATGAACATGCTAGAGTTTTATATAGTCATTCAGTAAAGTTCCATATATATATATATTTATATACATACACATTATATATATATACATATATTTTAAGTATTTTATTTTATCATATAAGTTATAGCAATTTACTTATTAATATCTAATATACACAGTTTACTACCACTTATACTATATTATTTCGATTATATTGAAATGTATTTATTATTGTTTATATTAAGCTTTAATTACGAAAAGTTCATCATAAGACGATATTTTCTATAATATTGGTTATTATACAACTTTATCTTTATAGTAAAATTAGAAATACCTTTTAAAGATAATTTTTTAAACGAAACACGTAACAAGTATAGTCGAATTCATATAAATTCCATAATACTGACCTTACTATACGTGTTACGTGTTTTATTTAAAAAATTATCTCTAAAGAGTATTTCTAATTTTAATATGCAGATAAAGTTGTACAATAACCAATATCATATGAATATCATATTATGCAATGAAAAATGTATTTTCACATAATTTTGCAACAAAATATAATAAATCATATATACTCAAATTTTACAAAAATAAGGATGTTAAATTTGTAAAAATATAAAGTTTGATTTTTTAATTGTTTTAGTAAATGATTATTACTAGAAATCGACTCATTTTGAGAATCAATGCTAATAATATACAAGTCTTACAGCTATCAATATTCTAAGTTTATGATTCGAAAAAGAATGAAATGGTACTAATAAAATATTCTATTTAGAAAAATAATCAAATACCGGGCATCTCTTTTTTATAACTATTAAATATCAATTAAAAAACAACATTTATTGAACAACAAAAAATTAAATCTTCTAGTCCTCTTTTCTTCTTTTCCTTTTTTCCTTCTTCATCTTCTTCCTTTTTTTTTTCCTTCTCTTTTTTTTTCATTTTTTTCTTTCTCTCTCCATTTCTCTCTCTCTCTCTTCCCCTCTCCTCTCTTTCTCTCGCCCCAACCCCTTATTTCCAAATTCACGCAGCGTAAATGGATTTTATAGCCATGACCAATTTCACCGTGGTTAGTTTATATTATATTTTATTCCTTTTTTTAAGTTATATTATATTTAATATTTATCCTATCTTTTAGAATATTCACTTTATTTACCGTCAATAATTCATAGTTACAATTTTCTTTTTCCAATATTTACGTTAAATTTTAACGTAATTATTAGTAAAATATAATATATAGTTAAGTTATACTAATTATTTAAGATTTATTTATATATATCTTATATGGTATTTTACTCACCAATATTAATTATTAAGATCGTATAATTGATTTTAAAAAATTTATCTTAAACCATATCTAAAATTACGAAATCTTACGTTATATACGTAATAACGATTAGATTTGATAAACTTAATATTTCTAAGAAAGTTTCATGTAAATGAGCTCAAAGTAAAATACTAAGGTTATACGATTATTTCGTTTAAATTTTCTACTAATCATGAGAATTCAACTTAATCCTACGAACGTTATCATAAATCATAATTTCTAAAGTATCTCTCAAGTATTAAATTTTTCAATTAATTTATTATTAATTTATATGATTATATATATATATGTCTAGATATAATTCTAATATTCTTACAACTATGAATGCTTCTAATCAATTTAATGAAGAGGAAATATCCGATCAACTAAGTTTATACTAATTCAATTACTTTTACGTATTATCTCGTGTCATTAGTAATATTATTATACTCATTATTCTATTATTGAGATACATATTCTTGTGATTATGAATAACATTAGTATAGACTATTTTACACCTATTAACCTAAATTATAAATATATTTTTCTATAAAAGATATAAATCACTCGAAAGCTAACAGATCGGAGTCATGTGGTATTACGCATTATATATTTTTAGACTTTTAAGTTAATTTATGGGTATAATTATTATTAATACCGAGTATACTCATAAAAATACGTATCTACTCATATAATAAATTATATTATATTATCTCATTTTATAACTTAATTAACTTATCTTTAAGTTTTCATCGCATTCCGAGCTCGATTTTAAGAGTTTCAAATAATTTTGTACTATATTAAGTAATTATACTTCTAGAGAGCAAAATTGGGATTTTAGGTAATTATTTTCAAATTTTAATTTCATCGAGTTACTTCAATTAAATTTTCTATTTTAATCGTAAAGTTTAAGCTCAATCAAATAACTTTTCCCATAAGCCCTAAATTTAGGTACAATTACCTTAAATTCAGGTACGATTGTCCTAAATTCGACATTAAGGTTTTATATAGAGTAAATTTTCACTATTTTGATTATATTCTTGATATTCTTAATATTCTTATTATATTATGGATTTCCAAACATATATGAATTTTTCTATTGGAGTTATTATGTTTTTTGTAAATTTCTAGCATAATTAATTTACTTTCCCAAATGCCTGGATCAACTATTAATCCTAATCGTATAAAGATAAGGTTTCATCCTAATAGTCAGATGTTCATGTTTAAATTACTGATTTATGGGATATTACATTCGACAAGGAGAATGAGTGCTTATATATATGAGCTCTCAAGGTCTCAATTTGAATAGCTACATAGTAGGAGGGAATTTCTTATGGGTGTTTCCGACTTTACCCATGATTTGATGAGCTAAATTTTAAACTTAAGCAAAGCACCATGACATACACAATTTAGATTTTCTCCGAGCTTCATGCTAACGAAGGTAATCAAACGGCTTTAAGAGGAGAGTTGGATTTATCCTCGAGCTTATATGCCAATGAAGGTGATCCAAGTAAGATTAGCGAATTTTTTCAAAGCACAAGTACAGCGGGATTATCCAAAGAAGTGGGATTGTTAGGCATTAATAAGTGTTGGCTCTTGATGCCTTTACTAAGGTGTTTACAAGTTTTGGACACATCATAATTTTTCTTCGTTAGGATGCCTAAAGATCTAGGCATTTGTTACCTTAAGTCACTTAATCATATATGGGCTTACTAGCTTCGAATTTTTTATCTAGGCATAAATTTATAGATTGCTAAGCTACACTTTGGTATTCATTAACTAGGCATAAGGGGCTACGGTCCTGTGATTGACCTAGAGCTTCTTTATCCACAGAGTTTTTACGATGCCTAAATATTTTGGTTTCATGTACAAGCATTCTTAAGCCAGGCTTAGGTACACAATACTTGAGGATCATTCCGTGCTTCATTGCTTTGGAATTTCGTAACGACTTAGAATTTGGCCACATTAATTTTAAGTTACTAAGCTTTCTTAAGCAAATCTTAGAGATCCAACTCCTAAAGATCGTTCCAAACTTCATTACTTAGAAATTTCCATTGCGCTTAGGTATTTCAAAATTATCCGTGTCAAATTTTTCCCCGGCATGAGTGCTACAAAATTATTCAAACAATTTGAACTTTTATCTATGTGAATCGAATTTTTATTGGTGCAATTTAGATTTTTATTTGAACAATCTGGATTTTTTTCAAGTATTTCAGATTATCATTTAGCAAATTGAAGTTCTATCATCACGCGTTGGTTTTTTATTCGAATAGATAGGATTTAAGAAAGTTATATTTTTATCCAATAGTTAAGCATGTGATTATAATTTTAAGTGTCGCATGGACTTTGCATGGGATCAATTTCAACCTCCATAACTTAATTATTATAAGACATCGTGGCTTTTAAGCAGACAAGGCATAGATATTGCTTTTCAATTGCATGAACTTCCATGTGTTGGCAGCTTCTTAGACATAGAGCTAACATATGTTACTCTTTCAACATATGTGTATATCCCTATACATGCCTATGAACAAAACAAAGCAGAATACCTAGGGATGCAATTAGGCAAGCCGTAACAAAGTTCTTGATTCACCTGGCTCGATAAAAACCTTATAAGGTATTTTCTGATAGGATTTTGTGACGGGTTTTGGGAAATGTCTAACAACCCTATAGGGTTTGAGGACGGGTTTTGAATTTTTTAAAAAACTTGTTGAAAAACTCGCTATTCGGTAAGAAATAACTCGAGTATTATATGTGATAGGAAATAAAAACTATTAATAAAAAAAACTAACAAGTTCCTAAATTTTATACTTTTAATTAAGTATAGACATGATGTTATTATATTTGATTACAATAAATATAATATAATAAAGCAAAAGGTTAATCCTTTTTTATTTACACAATTGTGAAGATGTTATTATATTTTGATATGTAAGCATCAAATTTGCTTTACCTACAAAGCTGATTTTTTTATTTATAGCTTATTTATTTATTTTTTTGTCAACAAAAATGCATTTTTTCCCCTTATTTTAAGGTGAAACTATATGGATGATAATTATTAAGATATTCATATTATAATATATGTCATTTTTTTTTACAAGTATAAAAGCATTTTTTTTCTTAGTAGGAAAGCAATGGAATTTGATCAAGCAATAGTTTTGAAGCTATTCTTTGCTCTTAGCAAGAATGAGGAGTTTGTTATTTGTCAAAAAAAATTCTAGACAATTTCTAATTCAACATTCTATTGTTAATTTGTAGTACTACTTTGCATATATAGATTTTTAGTGCTTTATTTTTCCTAATCTTTACATTACATATTTAATTGTTAAAATTAAATTTATAGAACTTACTGTTAAGGGAAAAAATAAACAAAAGAAGAAAATGGGTTCAAGGTTCGGGGAACCAAGTTTCCCAACGAGCTAATTGAGTAGGCTTCAAATAATACCTTCAAAACCTTATAGAATTTTGGGTGGGTTTTTGAGACATCTTACAAATAACGAGACAAGTCTTGGGATTGCCAAAGCCATCCTAAACCCTCATCGATTACATCCCTAATAACACCATGCAAAAGCTTCCAACTCCATCTAACGTGTTCTTAAAAGATTCCGTAACCATGAAGGTGATCTCTATAAAAGTTTTTACACTCTTATACACTACTAAGTGTAATTTAAGAAGAGTTGAGAGGTAAATTCTATAAGCTTATATATTTTAGATGAAGTTTGGTATAAGGCTAAATTTGGTAATTAATAGTGAGATGCTTGTAAACCACCTCTAAACCTTCTTTAAAATAGTAAAACACAACTAATATAGATAGGAAGTTTGTTAGGCAGTTAGGGCTTTTGGGTCCCATGTGCAATTTGAGTTCATTTGACCGCCGCTTTTTATTGAACTTAACTGCCAGTTCAATCTAAATTGGCTGCTCTCTTTAAGTAGCTGGTGCCAGGAATTAAAAAGTATTAATAATAATCAAATAATTAAAAGTTATTAATAAAAATATGGTTAGTAATTAATTAATTTGAATTGATTCTATTTGATTTTAAAGTCAAGTCAAATTAACACTTGGTATTATTGCGACTTAATAAAGACCAAAGTAAAGGACCTCAAATAAGACTAAGTAAATAAATTCCTTTAGTTTAAATGATTAAATATTAATTATTGTATATTATTTCATATATATCAATTTCCAAGTTGGAATTAGACTAATTGGTCTTAGGTCATGATCATGATGATGTAACGATATATGGCAATCATTGTGTATTATGTGTGCTTTTAGATAGAGAATAAACTAAACTAGTAATCAATATTGGCTAATAAATTGTATAACTATTTGTGGATTGTTTTGGATTAGCGGACAATGCCCTTAGATTGGGATGACTGTTGTGGTTGTAATTACTGGGATGATAAGGTAGTTAGGTGTCTAAGCCGTTAATGGTAGCTCGACAGTTAATTGATAAGAGGAAACTACATCTGGATAATGGTCAAACACAACAGAATAATGCAATGGAGGCTCTCATTCAAAGGTGTGAGATTCACGAATAATACCTTATGAATAGACTACAATAGCAGTAAACTCCATATGAGATTATTATTTTGTTTTCCATTTAAATGCAGGATTTGGCTATTCCTGTCAAACCCGAATAGTCTGCTATAGTGGATCAAAACTCATGTGCTCTCATTGTGATAACTAGAGTGATAGACACTGTGGTGCTATTTATTACACTTAAATTTATATATCAAAACATGAATGCTGCATTAGTTATAGGCATGTGTGAAAGTGGCATTCGAATGTGTTTGTATGACGACTATTAATTTAGTTTGCTGCAACTCAATCCTCTTATCTTTCAAGTGTTGATCTTCATTTTGATTATACTCATGATCGACTTGGTTACAATTTTGATCTTAGGGATGTGAGTGCAAGAACGTGGATGTCTTCTAGTTTCCTTTATTGTTTACTACTTGTAATGTAGACTCCAAATCCCATAATTCATTTAACTATTAGACTTTTCTAGCTTGTGAACTTGTACACAGATTTTTGATACTTTGGACTTTACCTTTAGGACTTTGCAACCATTAGGCTTACCGGGCATGGTCTATTTTATAGACTTTCTTTTGATATACCATATGACGAGATTTTTTTAGTAAGTATGTTTTGGTTAAAAAATTGATCACTTTCGAAATAAAAATTGATTAGGGATTTTCAAACAAGCCATCAAACAAATGCATCCCAAAATTAATGAACAATTTTGAAAATTTAAAAGTTAATAAGATAAAGGAATTTGAGTAGAAAGTCTTACCATGTTTTACTTAGGCCAGACAAGTGGTGAGTTGTTATTGCCCTTAGTGTTACGTGACCTAGAAGTGACATTTTGATATTATATGTCTATTAACTGGTCTTGACAATAGTGGAAAATGTGGAGATTAAATGGATATTTAGTATAATTTAGCATAAATCGAAAATTTACAATGGTTTAAGGATAAACAAGCTTAATTTAAAAAAAATGCATTTTCATAATTTATATGATATGCCCCGTTTGTTATCTTGGAATATTTAATTAGTTCTCGTAATAATGACCACAAAGAGATAAAAGAACATAAAATTTTGATAAGAAAAACAAAAGTCATAGCCATTCGAAATTGATCATATTCAATTATCAAGTTAAAGTTCATTTTTAAGACATAGAATAACTTTAGATTCACGTGTGTGTCACAGATGATTTTGACAATATCGTTAGGAGATTGCTAAATCCCCCAATTATCTGTTTCTAAATGCTAAATGGTTGCAAACTATACAACCACTAGCTTGTGAAGCAAAATTTAGTTGAACTTTACTTGAGTAAATAACATGACTTCATGGGTAGATAAATTGTTGTCATGGTGTTACATATTGTTTGATGATCATATGAACATGTCTTCAATTATAAACATGACTCATTGAGAGTAGTCATACTATGTGTGAAAGCTTGGTGTACAGTACCATGATATAGTTTAGGTTTGTTGAATATGAGCTTGCTTGTTAAGAATTTTTTGAGGATTGATATTTACGAGTACTATGAGCATGCTTTCAATTGTGGACATGTTTGTTAATAGTAGTTACTACTATATGTATATGTACATGCTCAATATGAATTATGCATTGGCTTAATTTCTACATTATAGTTTGCGCATGTCAAAATGTGTGCAATTTTTAAGAACTTTTCAGTAATTGCATCATTACATTCACAGCAAGGTATAAAAATAGCCCAAGGATCATATTTCGATAACATCAGTTTTAAATATTGGCCTACGGATCTTGGTTTGATACCTTCAATTTGATCAAAGACAGCTTACTTTTATACATTGGACCTACAAGTCCATTATCAAAGAGAGCTCAGTTTTACGAGCTCGGTTTTAAAGCATATTGATTACATTTCGCCGTGGTATGATCTCTTGATTTTACGCAATCTAAGGGTTTCTTTCTTTTTTATGAATCTTTGGATAACTTAGGCAGTATGATACTCTAAATGCTGCATTTTGAAAGACACTTCCACAATATTTTTAATAAATACATGTTGATTTGGTAAATTTTTGTGTATGCTTGATACCGGTTAGCTTTATCCTCATCTTAAGAAAGGCATAGCCATAGTGTCTTTTAGGCACCGATATGCAGACAAATAGGCTTTGGGATGCAGGGTTCTGTACTGGGTGCTATCTCTATAAGTTTCTTAGGTCTACATAATAGAGCACTGTGTCATCATAATATCGAGTTGCAAAATGGAGGCAACGTAACCCCTTAAATCTTCAATTGAAAGTTTTAAGTTTCATCCCTTTAAGAGTCCTTGAAACTTTGGCAAAAAATGAGCTCCTAATCGTGCTCTTTGTGATTAAAGTATTCTAGCTTATTTTCTTCAAATTTAATTAACTTAATGATAATCTTTTTGAGCTTGTTTTCTTATTGCATTGCATATTGTGCATTTATCCAAAAAGAAAAAGAATTATTGTTAACTTCAAGTCGTCATTCATTGTACATGTAACTTAATTGGGAAACAAAAATATAATCCATGATCATAAAACAAATGTAAAATACAAATTAGATGTAAGGTGAGATAATGAAAAGGAAAGGAAACAAATTAGATGAATAAGGCATTAAAATGAGAAAAAGAGAGAAAGAATCAAAGATTGAAAATATTATATAAACTAATCATCACCTTTTAATATATTTTAATAGACAAGTAATACATCATAGTGCATTATAGGATAAAGATTTTATATCTTATCATGTTTTTGCAACCATGGACGCAACAATTTTTTCCTATCAAATCTAGCAGTCTCTTATGGGGCATCACTCCTTGTCTCATTAGCTTAAGAGATTTATGAGCATGTAATGAGTTATTCATGGTACAAAAAAAATAGAACTATAGAGAACTTTAAATTAGTTGCGATCTATTAATAATTACTGTTATCATGAATTGTTTATGTTTAATAATTTTTATATAATATGGAAATTACTTATAAATCACCGTCACTTTTTAAATTTTACGAAAGTAACAACTAGCAAGGTAGATTTCAGCGATTCTCTTCTATTATAAAATTTAAAAGATCCTCATATAGATGCTATTACTACAACAAGAAAAGTACCTCTGTTATAGATACTAGTAGAAAAAATAAAATTGCTACTAAATTGACAACCACAACAAATATTGATAAGCACCATACTTTATAGAACATGCTACTATATTTTCTCATTGCACTAGTTATCACAAATGTTAGGGACAAGTTTCATATCATGCGAAAGTCGGACAAAAGCTCGGTGGAGGAAAGCTAGCATGCTAAGTATGGTGGGGGAGAAAGCTTTTAGCCTCAACAATACTTGAAAGTAAACTTGATTACCGATTGAATCAGTCTTAAATTATCAGTTCACAAGTTGATAACATAGTGAATTACGATCAGTTTATAAGTTGACGGTTTCAAGTTAGTTTAAGGTCCGTGAACCTTTTTTTGTTTAATTTAATTTTTTTTATATATATATTAATAATTTTTAATAATGTAATATTCTTTTTTTTTTAAGTATACTAATTCATTAATAATTTTTATTTTTTTATTAATTTTCAACTTAGTACGATTCCAACTTTTTAATTTTTTTCTCTCAAATTTTATTTTTTCCTCATATTCAAATCTTTAATATTTGATAAGTTTTACAAAAAATACTTACATTAATTGAAATTGAATTTTTTATCTATCCTTAACATATAATTAGTCATCTATTATTAGTTTCATGATATTATTTTAAAAAAAATTATCATTCACAATTACAAATAAAATAACTTTAATATGTAATAACTTATTGGATATTATCCAATTATTTTTTCCGACTTACTGGTATTTCTTTTTTCTTTCTTTTTCTTTTTTTTTAAGGGGCCAATTCAATGGCGCTTCGTGAACCGCCTGAGCCTTTAGAGTTTGGTAGTTTAGTCTAGCCATTATCGGATCGGACTAGTTCGCGATTCAAAATCGACCCGTCTACTTAAAAGTATTGTAAACTACTACTCTTAATTACTTTCGATACCAAAAATAAATAAATTTAGAGCACTTAAACAAAATAAATAGGATTTCACATGGGGCTCAGCATATGGAAAGAAGAACTTCATTAGATTGCATGGAGCAAGATAAAGAGGGAAAAAAAAGATGGCTATTTTGGGCTATTTGACTTAAAAGAAAAGGAATCAAGCAAATTTCATGAAACTTGCTTGGACTCTATGGAAAAAGGATTTGCTCTAGACTCGGCTGATTAAAAGTAAATACAAGCTATCCAATTCCTCTTGCAGCAATATATCGAGATCTCCCTTTTGCAAATTCTTAAAAAGCAACTACTGCTGGCTTGAAAGCTAACTGGCAAAAAGAACTTCCAATGGAAGAAATGTCAGTTTCTGGTGTGACAACTGGACTAGGGAAGAATATGTAAAAGATTGGTTGTTTGGTCCCTTATTTAAGAATGCCAAAGTGGTAAAACTAAATTATGGAATGGTATTGGATTCTAGAAAGAAGAAGTTTTGGAATATCCCATTAATAATTTTCTCAGAGTTAAGTCAGGAAACGTATATTTGGAGGAAGACTATAATGAAGAAGACGTAAAAATTCGTAAATTCGATTCAAGTGATGACGTATCAACTAAGTTAGCTTATGAGGCTTTATGTAATGAAAATGGTGATGAATAGGCTATGCAAAACTGGATATGGATTTGGAAATTACCCACCACTCCTAGAGTCCAGCTCCTAGTTTGGCATATTCTTTTGAATGAACTCCCACATAACCTCATAAAGAGAGGTATAGATGTTAACTCCTCATGTGTTTTCTGTAGAATGAGGAAGAATCGATGGAGCATGTGTTCAAAAGCTGTAGAATCACTAAACAAGTCTTGAGGCATCTAAACATTGTGGAAGCAACAAGGGACTTAGCAAGTCTTTGGGATTGGATTAAAAAAAAACTTGCATATAAAGGAAAAATTAATTGGGATAGAGCGAAACCAAAATTTGTGAACCTTCTGTTTACTCTAAGAGTTGTTTGGAGGGAAAGAAACAAACAAATTTTTGAGAATTCTGATGAAGATGAAAGTTGGATCATAAGGATAAAAACTGAAGTTATTAAATGGTGGGCAAACACCAAATATAGGAAAAAGAATGAAAGAGCAAAGTGGAGGGGAATAAAGTGGACTCCCCCAATTTCAAACACCATGAAATTCATGTGATGGAGCGATCACTTCAAATAGTAGAAGAGCTGGACTTAGAGAGGTATGTAGATGATGCGAATAAAGAAAAAGTAGACATGATAATATTGATATCTCTTATTTTTAGACTTTAATTAAGTAGAGATCTAGTTTATTAGAATATTAGATTTTATTATGCATATAACTAAGCAAAACTTGTAATTAATTAGAGAAAAGTGACTTAATATTGCATAAATAAGCTATTTTCTCAAGATTGGTGCAATGGTATGAGGCTATTTTCGCTAATAGTGTGAGAGTATCCTTTTTATCGTCAATGATATGAAATTATCAAAATCTCATCGTGTAATGTAAAGCTATACAATTTATTAGTAGTGTAAGATCATCATCTTAATCTAGTGGTATGAAATTGTTAAATATATCTTTCCAGGTTTTATTATTCTTTTATAAAAAAATTGTTAGATTATTTTTTTTTATTGATTTCCTTGCTTTCCCTAATTTTTCATTCTTTTTTAAATTTTCGCTTCTGCTATCCTTCATCAAATTTGGTATCAAAGCTAAACAATATTTTTCTTCTTAGAGCCTCTTATCTTGTTCTTTTTAGAACTTGACTTTAATATCCTTTCGTAACACCTAGAAAAAAAAAATTATTTTCATTACATATTAAAATATCAATAGCATGGAATTCACTTTCAATTTTTTTTTTAAGCAATTAATGTCAAAGAGCGATAAGGTTACAATTATGTTGAGTATAATGGGTCACCTACTTGAATACATTAATCACCGTTTTGACGCTTTAGGAATTCCTAAATTATCTATTAAATAGGAAAAATATATCATAACCCAAGTCTCACATATTATCCAAAAAATTAGTATAGTATATAATTCTTCTAAAATTGAACTATATCATGAAAATATCCAAAATAGTGCACTTAAGGAGATAGAGGAACTCTGTGAGTATGTTAGCGAGGTTATGCCAATTCCACTTAGAACTAAGTTAATCTTTTTTTCAAACCAATAATAATTTTATAGAGATTGAAAAAAAAAATAATTTGTATTAAGCTAGATGAAAAAATATATGAGTCTTTTGATTTTATTTTAGAGAAAGTTAGTGAGACTATTCCAAATCTTCCTATATTACATTCTTTAGGTTATGTCAAATCAGTTCTTATTTAAATTGATACCTATATGGACAATGATAAGAAAATTAATTTTAAAATTGAATTATGTGAGTTTTATGGAAGAATTTCTTTGCAAAGATTTGAAGCATTCAAAGAAAAACATGGTTTTTATGACAAGAGAAAAAAAGGAGACTGGATGCATTATGAACGATCAAAACCAAGGTTGCATCCATTTATTAAAGTCGAATCTTTTCAAGCAAGGAAAGTTGACGAGAAGTTTAGAGAACTATTCGATCATGAATTTAAGATTAGTTTTCGCAAATTGTTGTTTAATTTAGGAAGATTCAAACAAAATCTTAAAAATTCAAGAACAAATCTTTTTAGAAAAAGGGGAATAATGCGAATCAAGAAAGAGTAAATATAATATTATTAATATCTTTTATTTTAGGATTTGATTAGTTACGAATCTTTTATTCAAAATATGAAATCTTTTATTTTTTATATTCATCAAGATTTAGTTTCTTAGAATATTAGTTTTATTATGCATATAAATAGCAAAACTTGTAATTAATTAAAAGAGAGTGACTTGATACTAAATATAAAAGCTATTCTCTCAAAATTGGTGTGATGTTTTTCTTCTTCACTGATTGTGTGAGATCATTCTTTTTCTCATCAATGGTATGTGGCTAGTAAAATCTTATCGTGTAGTGTGAGGCTTCTAACTATATTTTTTTAGGTTTTGTTATTCTTTCATAAAAAAATTGTTAGATTAATTTTTTTTATTGATTTCTATGCTTTTCATGATTTTTTATTCTTTTATTAATTTTCACTTCCTCTATCCTACATCAAGAGAGATATGCATGGAGAAGTTCTAATAGGCTTTCCGGAAAGAATTATACCATCATCGCCTCTTGAATTTGAACTGTGGGCAATCTTTTAAGTCGCCATGGATTACTGAAAGCTTTGGTATTAGAAACTTATTATAGAATGTGATGTTAGCCTGGAATTACATTGTCTAATAAGAGACGAAAATTTTCATGATTCTTGCATGTAAACTATCCAACTTTGTGGGGGAGGTCACTATCAAATTTGACTCTATTATGAACTTCATGATTCTCCTAACAAAATCAAGCCTAAGTAGAGATGAAGATTTGTTTTTTGGTGGCACTATTATGAACTTCATCTCAAACGCTACGTCTTTTGACTTTCCTGTTGATGCTGCTAGTAACGAGCTTTTGCAGCAAGGTAATGACCCTAGCTAGACTTTTTGTGCTCTATTCAAAAGGACCTCTACAAGATCTTTAAGATGCCATATTAGCACCTTAATAACCTATCCTCCAGTTTTTACTTTATCTAAAATCCTTATCATTTCTTTTTATCTTTTTATGGGTCACACGCTAATTATTTTTTACTAACATCTTAATATTTTCTCCACATTGTAAATAATTAATAAATTTATTATCAAAAAATTAACTAAAAGTGCAAAATAATAATAATCTAATCATGTCACTACTTGGATTAATAATCTGATCATATAAAATCATAAAAAATAAAATTAATAAAATTTAATCATATCCATTGATCCATCGATATTGCGAATAAACAAAACTAAAAAGAGAATGATTAAATTAAAATTGATGTAAAAACAGAAAAGTTATCGTCGAATTGACCAGAGAACGTTGAATTGCCAGTGAACGTTGCCCAGTGAAGCTATGGAACATTGAATTGTCGTATTGTAATTTCGTTCATCTTCAGCTTTTCACAGTGAATGTTGTAGGTATGGCATACCAAACGTTAAATTCCATAGTTGTAAGAAAGTAATATATAATATCATCAGAATTTTTTTTGAGAAAAAAAAAAAAAAGAATTGGACAACTTTTTAGGGTCCATAATAAAGTATCCCATGAATTACAAGGACCCATCCACGTCCATCAAGAATTAAAAAAAAAAAAAAATGGATTCTTAATCTAGGGTTTCGTATTGAGGACCCTGAATGAGAATGCTTTTTTATTTTTGAATGAAGTGTTGACTCTATTGAAAAAAATAAAAACAAAAAAAAGAAACGAAAAGAAAAGAAAACTTCCTATTAAAAATGTTATCAGCCGCCTAATATGGAAATTAACGACTACATTCTTTAGTTATTCGAGATTTGAATCGTTCCTTATTAATGCTTAACTCTACTACCGGCTGGTAGTATATATTTTTATTTATCTTTCTTGGAATTGCAGTAATTGAAGTCGAGTCGTAAATAAAATGAACAATGAAACATGTGCAAGGCGAGGTACATGACATCGCTGAGCATTGTAGCATGCTAATGCCAATAAAGACAAATATAGTATTATTGTTGCTCATATATAAATACCATACGCAACTCAACTAGATAAGATAACGTAGATTATCAAAGTGCAATCTCACCGTGGGCCTATCAATCCAACGTTTGGGACATATCATAAGATGCGTTTTCGCAATTGTTGTCGGGTGTTCGGCCTGCGAGGCTTACCTACTATATTTAATGCTGACCTCAAGTAAGTTGGCATTCACATGATAATATTGTTCAATGAGGCTATCAAATAATGAGTTTAGCATGCTGGGCAACTGTGGAAAATGAAGCAACCAGAAGGAATCAAAGATTTGATGATAAACTATGTTATCTTCTGTAGGATGTCTGTCAAAGTTTAAATGGGTTTTCGAAGGATGGTAGTATTTTATTTATAATCAGAAGAAGTCCCATAAATACCAAAATCAATAACAAAACAAGTGCTAATTTTCATATGTGCGAATAAAGTGAAACGAAAGAAGAGACATTTCTTACTCGGCATAAAATGTTCCATCAGTACAATGCTGATTAAAAGCGACTTTTCCTCAGCTTGGACATACTGATACTCATAAAAAGGCCCTTCGCTATTAAAAAACTCTTTGTCTCCATGCGTCCTGTGCTCATGTCTGATTGATGGCTACCGGAACCAACCTTATTGGAGCATATCTTCTTTTATCTTTAATTATTACAATGCGCCTAATGGAATGGGTATAGGATTACTCACTCCGTTTCGTAGAATATCCGTAGAAGTAGTCGGTTTATCTTCCTATTACCATAAATCGGAATTCACAACCGCCTCCTCATACGCTATTGAAATTAGTAAAAACAAGATCAGTCCGGCAGATCGAATAAGAAAAACCACACTGGCTTCTAAGCCAAGCCAGTCCAGTCCAATTGGCTCGTAAAACTCAGGCGTCTCAGGGGATTGGAGCCCTCATATTGAACTAGCCGGTCCAACTAGTATTTCTCCAAACGGGTCGACTTCAAGTTGTCCAAGCAAAATAATCTTTTAGACCTTTTTCCCTCTTGAAAGCCAATTAATCTAAATGCTAGCTTTCAGAATCTTCTTATATACGTACGACTTCAACGGGAAGCCTGATCCCATAATCCCATTGCAAGGTGGGGCAAAACATAATGTAGTCCTCTATTTGCAATTGTACTCTTATATTGAACTTCTCCTCCCAAAGCCACATGCTAGAGTCTAGACTTCATAGACACAAGAAAGAAAACCCCAAATAAATAAATAAAAAGCTTTTATTGTCTTATTTTGAGCATTCGAGATTTTATAGTTTACATTTGACTCATACAACTGAGAAGTTGCACCCTCTGCAACTATACCATCTAGGTTCTCACGAAGAGGAATACAAAAACTAGTAGATTGACAAAAAGAAAACTTCACATTCTTATTGAAATGATCAGCTTTGATCAGTATTTATACAAGATGTAACAAACTAACTAATCTAACTAATTATGACAATTGTACTCTAACTAACTATGAAGTCAATACACATAGACTTGACAACTCAAAAAATAAATACGAGACTACATACAACCACTATGATGTATATATCCTTCACACCCCTCCTCTCAAGTTAGGGCAATAGAAAAACCCAACTTGGACTTAGCAAATTGCAGCTGAGCATCAATAACTGATTTAGTAAGAAAATTGGCCAGTTGAGAATGAGTGTGAACATAAGCAATGTGAAAAAAGCCTTTAGCAATTTGATCACTAGTGAAGTGAGCATCAATAGCAATATGTTTGGTGCGTCCTTGATAACAAGGATGATCAGCAAGTAATTGAGCTAACTTATTATCATAGAATAAAGTAACATGAGTAGGAAATGAAATTTGCAAACCCTTTAGAGGATAAGAAAGCCAAAGAACTTCCTTAGTGGTGGATGCCATACTCCTATATTCAGTAGAGGATGTAGAAATGGTACTTTATTTCTTGGTTTTCTAAGAAATTAGAGAAGACCCTAACAAAATGCAATATCCAGTAATCATCTTGTGACCCAAAACATAGCCACCCCAATCAAATATCCTTGTAAAACAAAAGAACAAGCTGCCGAATAGAACAACCTAACATCTGCAGTTCCCTTAAGATACTTTAAAACATGATAAGCAGCCTTAAGATGTGCAACTCAGGGAGAAGCCAAAAATTAACTAAGCTTGTGAATCGCAAAAGAAATATCTAGTCGGGTAGAAGTCAAATATAAAAGACATCCAACAAGTCGTCGAAAAATAATGGGATCATCAAGGAGAGCGTCCTTGGCCGTAACAAGATTACGACCTACTGGAAGAGGGCACTTAGTAGGCTTGGAAGCTAATAAACCAGTATCAATCAACAAATCAGAAATATACTTCCACTGATGCAAAAGAATTCCTCGATTAGTGCAACAAAGTTCAACTCTAAGAAAGAAACGAGCCTGTCTAAGGTCTTTGATCATAAAAGCTTGATGAAGCTGTTGTTTAAAAGTATCAATAGCAGATATTGACATCCCTGTAAGAAGCATATTATCTACGTAAAGTAAAACAACTGTAAACTCATTAGCATTTGATTGAGTAAATAAGGATCGAGTAAATAAGGACTGATCATGAAAAGATTGAACGAAACCTTGCCTAACCAAAAAAGTAGAAATTTCAAGATTCTACTGCCTAGAGGCCTGCTTAAGGCCATATAAGGACTTCAACAACTTACAAACTTATCCCGTTGAACACTTAAAGTAGCTAAGTGGAGGTAACATATAGATCTCTTTGTCTAAGGTCCATGGAGAAACACATCGTTGACATCGACTTGGAATAATGGCCATCCTTTTATCGCAACAAAAGCTAGTAACAAACAAACAGTGGAAAAATTAGCAACAGGAGAATAAGTATGATTATAGTCTTCTCCTTCCTTTTGAGTGTAACCTTTCGCAACAAGACGAGCCTTGTAATGCTCAATGGTGCCATCAAGCTTGTACTTTATTTATATACCAATTTATAACCAATGGGACGTTTCCTTATTAGTAATGAAACCAACTATTATGTTCAAGAGCTTATAACTCTTTGTTTATCGCATCAGTCTAGTTTTCATCTAAAGTTGCCTGAGAATAACAAGTAAGCTCTTTGGAAGCAAAGACATAAGCAAGTGAAGAAGTGTAGTCAACAGGATAACCAATAAAACTGTCGGACTGAAACAAAGGATAGGAAATAGAACAGGATGAGGATAAAGAAGGAAATAAATTGCTAGAATAGACAACATGAACAATGGAAATGTAGTCAACAAGCCATTATAGTAGATGGCTAACGCGAGAGGATTTTTATGGACTATAAGATGGAACAGAACAAAGAGACAAATCAAATTTAAAAGGATGTGAAACCAAATGATCAGATTGAGATTAACGAAACTCATCTAACAAAGATACATGAGGATAAGTGCTGGATGAGGTAGACATAAGTTCATGAGAAGAGGAAGCTATATAAGGAAAGAATTGAAGTGAATTACTATTTGCTAAGTGTTATGTTTCTTTGAACAGAAAAATGTCTTTATAAAAGATGACATCCCTGCTTACTAAGGATTCTTGTTTCTTAAGATCATATACTACATAGCCTTTGAAGCATTTAGCATACCCAAGAAACATACACCGAAGTCCCCTAGAATCAAACTTGTCCGTGTACAGACAAATCGGCACAATAACATAAATGCTCCATGACCCGTAGATTCTCATATGAAGGTTTAGTTCCAAAAAGTTTCTGATAAGGAGTATACTATTGAATGGTTTCCATTGGCATTCGATTCATTAGGTAAGTAGCAGTCAAGATACAATCCTCCAAAAAACTTTTAGGTAATCCAGCATGTATTCGTAGAGCTCTAGTAGTATCTAACAAGTTACAGTATTTACACTCTACTTTGCCATTTTGTTGTGGAGTAAAAGGTATGGTCCTTTGATGTGAAATACCATGTGTGGCAAACAATTGCAAACATGCCTTAGAAATAAACTCAATGCCATTATCGGTATGAATGTGTTTAAGTGTGATGGAAAAATGATTTTGTGTATATCGAATGAAATTGTCCAAGACGGACAATGTTTAGGTCTTGTGTTTAAGTAGGTAGGTCTAAGTTCCTCTCAAAAAATCGTCAACAATTATCAAGAAATATGTCTCTCCAATATGGCAAGGCATATGAAATGGTCCCCATAATTCTACGTGTATCAATTCAAAAACAAACTTAGAAACAAATTCACTTCTTAGAAAAGAAGAACAATGAAACTTATCAAGATGATAAGTATTACAAAGAAATTTAGACAAATTCAACTATTTGGAACAAGAAAGATGTTCTAATTTGGACAATGAAGTATGCCTAAGTAAGCTATGAAATAATAGCAACAGTAGGTTATAAGAAACAATAGCATTGCTCAAAGGATTATAATGAACTTTAGGTGTGTCACTTGCATATACACTAGAATTGGTAGAAAAACAACTCAAAAGATATAAGCCATGATGTGCTGCTGCCTTAAGAAGTACTGTACTGGTTATTCGGTCCTGTATAGAATAAGAAGTTTTATCAAATATAAGTGTAAGTAGCTGATTTGTTAAGAGTTTTTAAACAGACAGCAAGCTATGTTTGAAATTTGGAAAAAAGTAGTACATTTCGAAGGATGATATTTGGATGAATACTAACAGATCCTACAACATATACTTCTTTTTATGTTCCTTCTAGTAAAGTGACTATTATTGGTTTGGAGAGATATTACTTATCAAACATTAAGGACACAAAAGGTGTCATATGATCACTTGCTCCTATGTCCACTATCCAGAGGTCCTGTTTGTTATTATTGATAGCTATGTGAACAAAGGATTGATCATACCGACATAGTGAACTGTAGATTTCTCTATACTATCGTCTATTTTTGTCACATATTTGCCTTTCATCATCCTCATCACTTCATGGCAAACTGATTTCAATAACTGTAGATCTAAAACAAACAAATTAGATGAATCAAAATCAAGAGGAGTTTCCACATTCATACCAGGATTTGTTTGACAATTTGCTACAGAACTCATCTTCGAATTCCAATTCCTTTTACCTTTTCTCTCTTTATACCAATCTAGATATCTTATTATCTCAAAACACATCTCAATTGAATGTCTATCCAAATGACAATCCTTACATTGAACCTTATTACACTTAACATCCCTTTTATCCCTAGGATTCAAACTCTTGCTTGCCAAGAAAGCTGCGGCATCAATATCAACTAAGAAGTTAGTTGATATCTATCTCTGTTTCTTAACTTAGCACACTAAGTAAAAGGTACAAGAAACATTCAGAAGTAGATCTATGGACAATATCTGGCTTCTTACATACTCAAAAACATCAAACAATCCAAATAAAAATTGCATTAATTTTCCTTCTAACTCATAATCAAGTAATCTCTCTTTCAAGTTACAAGTACAATACTCTAATCTCCCATACAAATAGCTAAGATAAGGGTGTAAAGCTTGCAGCTCCTCCCATAATCTTTTCAACTTATTATAATATTCTGTTACAGTTAGATTGCCTTAGTGAACATTTGATATCTCGTGTTGCAATTGAAATATCAATGGACCATTAACTTGTCTGTATTGATCACTTAGTTCCTTCCAAAGTTCCGTAGATGATTTTGTGTAAATGAAACTTTGAGCTATATCACTATTCATAAAATTGAGTAAGTAGCACCTTACTAAGTAATTAGATCGAGTCCAACAGACAAAATCATGTGTGTTAGGTTCATGTTTAACAATTGTCCCATCAATAGAGCCTAACTTCAACTTTGAGCCTAACACCATACAAACAGAGCAACTCCATACTAAGAAATTATAACCACTAAAAAGTATATTGCCAATAAACATTCCTAAGTTATCAGATCTAGAAATGTGTAATGGATCTATCATTAACTAATCAAATTGTACCACTTCCTGATTTATTCTAGGCAACTAAAAGTAACTACAAAATAACAAGTGATCTATAAAACAAACTTAAACAAGTAAATATCCCAACTATATGCTCTGATACCATGAGAAGTTTTACCATCTGCAAAAACTAATAGTTTGAAAGAAAAGAAACTTCACATTCCCATCGAAATGATCAGCTTTGATTGGTATTTATCCAAGATGTAACAAACTAACTAATCTAACTAACTATGATAGCTATTCTCTAACTAACTATGAAGTCAATACACATGCAAATAAATGTTAGAAGGGTACTAATATGTCATATTGATATATTAGTGGTGTACAAATACAAATAAAATTCTAACACGTAAAATATAAATGTTACATAGTTTTTCAAAAACTATTCAATAACCTATTAATATCAATAAATTTTCTTTGGAATTTATATAAACTGTAGAATTAAATTGATCTAACCAGATTAAAAACGATTCGTTATTGCCGAAAAATCTTTCAAGAAAATACGAAATGTGTTCGGAACTCAAATTAAAAAAAGTGATAAAAGTTAAATGAACCAAATGGAAAGAAAAGTAAAATTTAAATGCTTTTCTTTTTTCCATTTTACTTTTTATATTTTAATCCTCCGACTTGCTTTAAAGCAATAAAATATCCATCCGACAATGTCGTGAAATAAATTGGCCAAAAAATAGGAAAATTGATAACGTGAGGTCCCAGGAAAATAAAAAGGAAAAAAGGTAAAAGTTCAAAGACTCTTCTTTGTATTTATGCCCTGAGAAGAGCAAAGGGGTGACATATCCTAATGTCGTTACTCCAAACGCCAAACCAAATAATCATTATGCTTAGCAGTAACATAACCTATACTAGAGCTGGTAATCCATCACATCTGAACAAGTTTAAGTGCAAAGATCTCATACCATAATACAATCCAAACCTATAACATGATCCATTTAACAAATATGATTACAATTTTGTATCCGATTATTAATAATCATCTAAAAGAGCAGGAAACCATGAAGAATAGCATCGATTTAATTCCATCAATTAAAAGTATAACGAAGTGAATCAAGCGTCAAGCGTCCATTGGCTCTATCTCTCGTTTCAATTCTCATGCATCATCCTTTCACGATCTAAACTACCAATAATGTCGTTGAGAAAAAGTAAAAAACAAAGATAAATTTAAGATATCTCTCTCTACTTACTGTGCATAATACCTCCCGAGTCTAGTATGTATACTCAAGAACGCCAAACCAAAATAAATAACCTGTCAAAGATAAAAGAAAACACTAGCTTTGTAATCTTGGGGAGACTTGAAACTCCTATCCTATTAAATAAATATTTATTTTTGAGTTGAAGCTTTTATAATCCAATAGTATAAATATAGATATTTTAACATAATGTATAGAATTCAATTCCCTCGCTTCACCCAATGGTAGTATTATGGAGTAATTGGCAAAAAAGGAAAAAAGAAAGAAAAGATTTATTTCCAATTCTACATGTCTTTTTTTTTTTTTTTTTGCCAAAAAAAATTTCAATATATAGAGCAATCTAAAAAAAAAAACAAAAAAAAAAAAACAAAAAAACTAAACTAGCTAAGTAGGATGGTGATCTATTGACCAGTAAGGAGTAACTCATCGCACTTTTTACTTGGGCAGTTACCTAATGTGCACTTGCGTTTACTTCACAGAAAATAGAATTGAAAGAGTAAGTAGAGAATAATCTACTGAGATGGATGATATCATGAACTACTCCAGCAATCATCTAAGGGCATTTTGTAGAAACTTTAATTGCTTGAATCACTTAAAGAAAATCAAACTCCACTTCCAGATTGTCCTAATGCCGAAGTCTGGCCATTTTCAAGCCTACCCTAATTGCTGCTACTCAATTGATTTCAAGATCAGTCAAAAGATCTTGGATTGTTGTCGCTTAGAGTAAATGACCAGAATTCTCTCAAAAAACAATACCAAGTCCACCCTTAGCATGATTTAAATCTACAGAACCATCACAATTCATCTTGGTTCATCCTTCCGAAGGAAGCTTCCATGCTGAAGATCGTTCTCTATCAATAGGAATTACTAATTGCGGCATAGTTGGAGTATTAACTGACACATCCTCCATTACAGCAAGGCATACGTGATGTTGAGACTACTGTAACAGCTGAATCTCTAATTGAGTTTGCCGTATGATTGCATTTAGAGAAGGCCAAATATGATTAAAGACTCCCCTGTTTCATTGCATCCAAATATTCATAATTGCCATGTTGGAAAGATTTGCTTGAATTTGTTATGCTAATAAATCAGGCCTGTGTAACATATCTTCTAACCAATCCTGAAATGATGGATAGTGGAGATGAGCTACTCGAAATCCAAATAACTCAAACCAAATTATTTGCACCCAGTTACAATTGAAAATAATATGTTGTAAAGTCTCTATTGCACCACAAAAACAGTAAAGAGGATTAGACATAATTTTCCTCCAAAAAAGATTGTTGTTAGTAGCCAAACAATTTGTGCAGAGTCTCTAGCGGAGATGTTTATATTTTGGTTGGCACTTTAGTCGCCAAATGAGTTTCTACACTCTCATAGAAACCACATGAGAATCTTTTACTCTATCCACTATATAATCCTCAGTGTTTGACGCTATGCAATGATATGCAATCTTTACTGAGAATGAACCATGTCTTTCCTTGGGTTAAGACAGTCTGTCTTCTTGCATTGTGCTAAATAGATGAATATAACTATTGCCTTCCTTTCTTCTTTAGCAAGAAAATCATCAACCAAATCCAACTCCCATGTGTTATTTTCAGGATTAATGACTTGTGCAACTTTGATATCAGCCAACTATGAGTGAACCTCTCCGTTAAGCAGTTTATAATTATGTAAAAGAGTAATCTAAGGATCCTTTCAAAAACTAATAGAAGTTCCCAAACCTACCTATCAAAGTAATTCGTGTTTAATTGCATCTTTCCCTACCAGCACAATTTACCAACCCGAAGATGCTCTTCTACCCTTTTTAGCATTGAGTAAAACATCATTTGGAAAGTAAATGCTCTTTAGCAGCTAAACACACAAAGATTCAGGACTTTTTTGGATTCTCTAAGCTAATTTTCCTAAAAGAGCTTGATTTAAAGCATGCAATTCCCAAAAGCCTAGACCCCCTCTTTTCTTAGACTTTGCTAAATCCTTCCAACACTTCAAAGGGATTTTATTGCTATTATCATTTCCCCACCGAAAGTTTGAAATTAAACTATTAATTTCATCATACTAAATTTCTATTCAATAATTAATTATTAATACACGATAACCACATTTCTATTTAATAATTATTAATTAAATAGAACTTTTTTTTAGTTGAAGGAATAATCCTAAATAGATCAAAATGGAACAAAGATCCGAATGATAAATCCTTTCGTAGGTTTGGAAATGGCCATATAATAAAATGGAATGGAATGCCATTAAGTGCTTAGAATTGCTTGTAGACAATGTTCTTAATTATTAATTTCTTGTAAGGTTAGAATAAGTAATTTTAATTAATTATAATAAATGAAGCTAGAATAGAGAAGATGAAATGGTGATTCCTCTTCTAATTGAAATCATCGATTTTATGGAATCATGATTCCGACTTTAAAATGTACTTTTAAACATAATGAATGAAAATGAAACTCGGAATCACAATTTCCTTTTTAATTGAAATAATTGATTTCATGGAATCACAATTTCGACTTTAAAATGTATTTCCAAATATAGGGAATGAGAATAAAACTCAAACTAATGGTTCTATTCATGTCAATTCTTACATACCAAACATAACATAAATACAAATCTGCTTATATAACTCTATGACTTCTTTGGTAAGAAGGAATACATGTTCTCTATAAAGGAAAAAACTATACCCTAGCAACTCCTTTGTACTAGCTATCTCTTTCTCGCTCAAAATAGGGTTTTTATTTTATCTTTTTCTTTCCTTTTTTACTTTTCTAACTCAAAAATCAAAACAACCAATAACAAAAATTACATAAAAGATAATGATGACAATTACTTATTTAATTTAATGCTATTTAAAGATAGTAATGAATTTATAAGGTTATAAAAAAAGTAAAGTATTAGTAATATGATTGTTAATTAATAATGAATTGTTTAGAAAAGGAAGCTTCTATATTATATTAGTAAATTAATTAAATAATAACAATATTTTAGTAATTCATAATCATTTCTTACTCAAAAGGAATATAGGACTCTATACTTATTCACCAATTAATTAATCAATAATTGTAAGTAATAAATGGACATATTTACTATTATAATAATCAATAGTCAAACGAATTTTTAGTTATTTACAATTAATTGATTAATTAGATATTTTATTCTATAAATAGCTCTTTCATAATAATTATGTAATAAACCACATTACTTAACAAACTAATTGTAGCCGAGTGAAATAAAGGTACTTTAGGTTTTTTTTTTCCCATCTTTTATTGTTCTCATTAACGAAATACTAAAAAAAGGTATTACATGATAATAGTTATTTATAGGTCAACAATTATAAGGTGGGTAGAGACACCCTACCTTGAAAGTTATAAGTTCCTAAATTTTAGAATTGAAATCCATCTTATAACACCCTAAAACTACCATAAAACCTATAGTAATAGCTACAAAAATTAGAATACTCAACGAAACTTGTAAATTTTATCTTTCTTTTCACAAGTTTTGAATTTATGTGATATCAAGAAGGTAAGATACGTGTGATAAGTTTTTTATAAGTAAAATCTATAGAACTTATAGCAAGACTTGTGAAATTAAAATAAAAGTAATTTTTCGATTTCCCACTTGCATTATTTAAAGTTTGTGTGATTTTAATACTTAGTAAATGGGAAAGGCCAATGGGAAAGAATTGAAAACGTAAATTGGAGAAAAATAGCAAAGAATAATGAAAAGAATGGAAAATGTAACACGAGAAAAGTGATATTAACTTTAATTGTTTAGGGTTATTAACTTATGGTTTGAGTTTATTTTTCTTCTTTTCATTAAAATATTTATTAGTTAAAAAATATAATATTTTCATTTATAATTTATTTAATAATTTTTTATAAGATTGATATAAGACATTTTGGAACTTATACTTTTTATACCTTTGAATACACAAGTTTTATGATAAGTATAGGATATGAGGATCCTACATTAGTATCCTACCTCATATATGTAGGTTCTAAAAAATCTATACTTAAAAGTAAATACTTAACGCCCACATGAAGCCTACTCAATAAAGTAGGGTGCAAGTGAACAACCAGCACAACAAGTTTACATACTCACCCTTAGTTGTTTAGGTGAATTAATAAGTGGAATGAATATTATATATCTTCATATATTCATGTATATAAATATGTATACACATATATACAATTGCGAAAACTTTCGTGAGTTTCAGCTTTTCCCTTATAATAACTCTTAGCCACTTATGTACATTTATACAATTATAAATATTCATTGTCAAATAAGTTAACAATAAAACTGTAATAGACTCTTAAGTCTTAACTATAATCTAGAATTCAATTAATTTAGCATGGGCTGATCCATCTTCTTTTTGCTCAGACCCAATCGGTTTTGGAGCTTAAACATCCAGGCCCTCGTCTATGCTGCTCCTTTTGCTCGTGTTTCATTATAGAAGGGCGCACCAGACCTGCTCAATTATTTAAGACATATGCACTTTCCATAGTTTCCAGCCCAAGGAAATTCAAATTGCCCCATGAACAAACGATTGATCGAATCCAACCACCTTTCTTGATCCTTTTATAACAAATGAAATCAACCACGCGGTTTCGGCCGAATTTCCTATTTCGAGTGTGATTTCAGGAGCTCAATTTGATACTTTCACTTCATCTTGTTCAATTCTCATGAATTGGTGCCACTTTTGCCTATAAAATGATTAAAACACTATAGCTAGAAACTTATTTAGCATAATCAGAATGCACTTAGCATACTCATTAGTAAAAATAGTAGATTTAGCATAAATTAGACATACTTTTTTCTTGATTTTTCCTCAATATGCACTTAGTCTAATTATCTTTAAAATTAAGTGTTTAAAGCCTTAAATTTACAAAAAAAAAAAAAAATGTTTTTTGGTCCCCTGATGAGCATTTTACAACTTAAAAAATAATAGAAAATGATTTTAGTATTATCTACATAATTTTGTCTAATATATAAAAATAGTAAAATAAGGTTTTAAAACGTATATAATGTATTTTAAAATCTCAAGGTCCAAGCATTCAATTTTAATGACATAGGTCTAAGGAGACGAAGAATTATAAAAGTAGCTGTTTGCAATTAACCTATAAACTAGTTAAAGATATAAACTAGTCAAAAGGCCCACGCAATGCATGGATAAATATTTGAACATCCAGTTGATATTTTATTTAGGCAAAGAATATCATATTATGGTGGACAAATGTAATACTAGTCATTATTGTTTATTATCTAGTGAACGCTGAAAAAAAAAAGTTTATGTCAAATTATATTAAATTATAAAAGCAAGAAATTCTACGATTATATAAATTTTGACAAATATAATTATGGAAATAAATTAATACTATCATAAAAAAGGTGGGATATACAAAAAGAAAAGAGTTTTTGAAAATATACATTATGATATGATTTGACAAATAGAATTATGAAAATACATTAATACTACAATAAAAAGGTAGAATATAAAAATGAAACAACTTATGAAATTAAATATTATAATATGATTCAACAAATATAATTATGGAAATATGTTCATAATACAATAAAAAAGATGCAATATAATAATAATAAAAAAAAGGAATTTCTAAAACTGTATATTATAATATGATATGATATTATATAATTTGACAAATAAAATTATATAAGTACATTGAAGAAACCATGCAATTTGTGATGAAAATATATATATCCATTTATATGTCATATTACCTAGTATTTAATATCTTACACTCATAAAATATGGTGCATATATAATATATTACATTGTTTTATGTTATATTATATGAATTGTATATCAAAACCATATTAAATATTACATCTCACATGTACACTAATATTGTTTAGTGTATATATGACAAGCAAACTCTATAAATAAACCAAATTAAAATAGAATGGGTTATTTGGAAGGGATAAAATGTATGGACCTGGTATTAAGAAAAAAAAAAAAACTAGTGCACTAATATTGATAAACTAATATTAAAGACAATTTTGTTAGTACTAACATATATGTATTTTGTGTGTCAAAATATGATAAATGTAAGACAATTTTAACTCCTATGATCATTTCCTAACAAAGTAAATATAAATAAGATATTTGAAATGATTTTTTTTTTCAAATTAGTTGGATTTTAATGTCATAATTACATACTTAGTATTAACTTAATTAATAAATGATTTAATGCAATTGAATCTCTTTACTAACGATAAAACATCGAAATACAAAATTTGGTATAATTATTACATTAAAAAAATACATGAATAATGTAAAGTGTTAGTCGATACGAGAAATTGCTCTAGAGCTCAAAAAAATGGTTGAAGTCGGTAGGTTATAGAGTAAAAGAAAATCTTTAAAATAATTTAGTTTTTATGAAAATAACCCCATTCATTAGTAATTTAAGATGTAAGACATCTATGGACCATTTAATTTGAATAATAGAAAAAAAAAAAAGGAGTAGTGAAATATTGATTATAATGGTAAACTAGTTTATGATTGAAAAAAAATTCAACTATGTTCAATCGGTGTTAATATGGATGGTGAGACCTTAATAAATTACAAGGAACTATACATGAGAAAGATATCCTTACAAAACATGCAAATGTTCCCAATTATCTGATGTATTATAGTCCGTTAACTTTACGAATAAAATAAAATTATAACGTAATATCAATTATTGATAAATGAAATTCAACTTATAAATATATATTAAGATGTCATTTATTAATTTTATTGAAAATACCCTAAAAAAATCACTTCTAGCATTAAGTACCTATTTATACAAATGATTAATGAATAGTTATTCAATTTTTCCATAAATAAAAACCACTTGCAGAATTATTATTAGAGTCTTAATATACTCTTCCATAAGTTAATCATAAGATAGGATGAAATTGGTATTATAGTAAGTGAATGGGCATTATTCCAAGTCGAAAGATCATTAATAGTCATCTCATTTAACATAACAAATGTTAATTAAAATATATAGTATGTTTGAGATTACAAATATAATTCAACGAAAAAGCTAATTAATTGTACATTTATCTGGAAAGAAAAGAATTATAAAGGAAAAAAAGAAAAAATAATGCCCGAAAAGAGAAAAAAAAAGAAAACAAAAACACATTCTTCCATATCTAGATGTTGTGCGAGGTAACTACCAAAAAGAAAAGAGCCGAATATACTTGGTATGATTTTAAAAAGATTTTCAATGGTTTCATTTGTTTATTTATTTTTTTTGTGCTAATTTTCAATCACTTCACATACCAATATTTAAATTCTACATGTTTTTAAATTATATATATATATCTATTAAAATAGATTAATGCATCTTTTTTTTCTACTTTTTAAGACTATTTGCATATATATATATGTAACTAATAACAGTATCTTAATTTTTCATCTTAGAAGAGGATAAAGTAAAGAAAATTTGATGTATTAAATAAAAATATCCATGAAAGTTAACATATTTTATTTTCCTCAATGATATATTCATAACATTGTCACAACCAGTTCAATTAGAATGACAAATAATGTAAATATATAAGACATTAAATCTCATAGTTATTAAATTTTTCTATAAATAAAAATCACTTGTAGAATTGTTGTTAAAAACCTAAATAGGGATACAATTGCTATTATGATAAGCGAATGGGCATTATTGTGACTCAAAAGACTATTAATGGTCATCCCATTCAACATAACAAATGTTAATTAAAATATATTTTATGTTCCATATATAGACCTAATCATAAATATAATTTAATGAAAAAACTAATTAATTGTACATTTATCTGAAAAGAAAAGAAATATAAAAAATATCGAAAAAAAAAACAAAAACACATTCTTCCATATCTAAATGATGTATAAGACAACTAAAAAAAAAAGAGCTTAATACACCATTCATCTTTGGTGTGATTGTAAAGAGATCTTCAATTGTTGCTTTTCTTTTCTTTCTTTCCTTTTATTTTTGGCTAATTTTCAATCACTTCACATACTAATATTTAAATTCTAAATGTTCTTAAATCATATATATATATATTTGTTAAAATCAATTGATGGATCATTTTTTTCTATTTTTTAATACTATCTACATGCGTGTATATAGCTAATATAATAGTATTTTAATTTTTTATTTTGGAAAAAGATAAAGAAAAAAAATGGATATTGTATAAAAATAAAAAAAGATTTACAAAAGTTAACATGTTTTATTTTCCTCAATTATATATTTTTTTTTTTTTTGCCACAATCCTCAATTATGTAATCGTAGCATCACCATGACCAATTCGGTTAGGTTGATAAATAACATAAATAAATCAGATATTGAATCTCGTAAATACAATTCTTACAAGAAACCATTTACAAGTAATTGAAAATATTGCAACATTGATAAGTAAAACAATGGTAGCAAATATCTCACTAAAAGATTATTAGAAAATACATAGACCATATGATAACATTTCTCTATCTCTTTATATTCATAACCACAATTGTTGTAAATATTCTATACCTTCTTCGCTGACGAAAACTATTCAGATTGTCATGTATCTGAAACCAACAGTATAGAAGTATACAATTCTTTATTTGACCTGAAAGAAAAAGAACAATAATGATTAAGCTTTTGTTATATAAAGATAAAGTAGAATCTCATAGATTCCATTTAATTATCTCAATCAACTCATAGAATGTCAATTATTTATCATAACTTTATATGCTTTAAGGTTAAACAATATCTCCTTTATGCTAATACATCATGATACTTAACATTGATCTTCTATTATAAAAAATCAATTTGTTTTATCAATTTTCTAAATAAAAGAGAAAAACAATAGCATGAATAAATTTATTACTCTTTTTTACATAGACTCATTTAAGAAAAAAAAAAAAAAAGAAACCAAAGAAGAGAACAACAGAAGAGAGATAAACAAAAGAAGTGAGAATAATAGCTTCATGACATATTTATAATGGATATATATAATAAACGAATAACTGTTAACAATTGGCCAAAATATGATAATAAGCAATTAGTCGTACTAAGCAAATTTTTAAGATCATCGGTAAATATTGTTGGTCCGTAAAAGATATCAAGAGAAAGGGCGTGAATAGACATTTTTAAATTTTTGAAAAACTTTTTCGATATAAGAAAAATAAAGTTATTCCTCTTAACAACTTATATGGATAAACAGTGATATTTTAATAATTTAACACACAACAATTAATAAAGCAAATTAAAAGAGTATGGAAGGAGAATATCAGCCTAGATTCTTATTGCTTTCTTCTAGCTCCACTATTGGGAACCCAATCTACTTTACTAATACCATTCCACTTGATCCACTAAATCAAATCACAAATAGATTACAAACACTCGTCACACATGGACTTTATAACACTTTGCTCTGCTTATCTAGCATCTCTACAGTTTAGGTTAATACAGATCTACAGAGTATAAATGTACTTGTCTCAATACTCAAACAACAAATAAAAGTCACAAATTAAAAGTGAGAACAAAAGTATAAATCTCAATTAATTTCGTTCTCGATAGAAATAACAATTGTTGTATTGTTTGCTTAGGTGTAACTTTTTGAAAAAATATCTGAAGGACTTTCTGTAACTTTTCGGAATGTAGAATCTTATCGCAATTTTTTGTGTAACAAAAACTTTTCTTCAGAGTTGTTGTTCTTGTTGTTGTAAAAAATGATGTTTTGAATCTTTTCTCTTTTTATATCGAAATCTTTCAATGGCTAAATTGAAGATTATTTTCACTTTTGTATTTATCCAACTGTTAGTTGTTAAAGATAATTCCTTAGATATTTTGAGAAGATCTCGATTATTTGAAATTCAAAAACAACTCTTCTTATCTTATTTTGATCGAATATGTTTCGATCGGATATGTTTCGATCGGATATATTTCAATCCGCAACTACCAAATAAGCTTTTAATTTGAATTTGATAAGAAGATATGCTTAATCAACAACTTTTAGATAAGACTAATATTTAAGATTTGAAATTACACAAAATCCGAATCAACCTTATCTTTATCCATATTTGTGCATATCTCAATTTATCAAAAAATAATTCGCTTGAAAATCTTCATGGGTTATGATTTTATTTTAAGTGAAATAGGATTAAATATATTTTTCTAATACACCCAATCTAGTAGAGTTAGGCCTTATTAAATTCGAATCTTGATATTAAAATTCAATGTCATACATTTCCATATCAGCTTTTTGAATGATCTTATGAAGAATATCAATTCTTCCTTCTTTTGAAGTTTCTAAATAAGCTTCTGAAATGCTATACCACTTCTACTTATAAAGCTTCTGAAATACTTTCTAAAAAATTTTAAGCTAACCTCTTTTTCAATCAAGTCAAACATTCTAAATAAGTTTCTGAAGACAACTTAGTATTACGAATTTAAGTTTTCTGAGAGCCCTTTTAAATACCTACGATCTTAATAATTCATTAGCATTTATCCTTTTTTGTTATTATCAAAATGTATGAGAGATATCTAACAAATATAATGGAAAGTATATGTAATTAAATTGTAGTATATGTCATAAAAAAAAAGTGATTATGGAAATGCATTAATGATGAAATGAAAAAAAGGAAAGAGTTTTTAAAATTATATATTATAACATGATATGATATGATTTGATAAAAGAAATTTACGAAATTTGCATATTTCAATTTTTAAATAGTTAAATTTCATTAATGCCATTGATAGAAAAGATGTACGAAAAACAAATGAAAGAGTTATCATTCTAAAACTATATAAGATGAAAGCTTTCAAAACTATATATTATAATATGATTTATTTAAAAAATTATCACAATAAATGTATTAACATCGTATATTTATAGATTATTATAAATATGAATTAAACATTATTATTTAATTACATTAAAGTGTAGTATACTACTATGATGCAACTATTAGACAGTTTTCTAAGAAATATTATGTAATTTAGAAAGAGTTATGGTCTTATAAAATATAGAAGTAAATTATGTTGAAGTGGAGAGTTATTTTGTTTTGCATTAAATTATATGAAAGTTGCAACTATTAAAATTATTTCATCATTTGCATAAAATGGTATGTCCTTTGAACAAAGTTTTGATAAGGTTAATGATAAATTTACCATCCAAACCTTTTTGAAATAACAAAAATACTACTTAAACTTTTAAAAGATCAATGTCATAGTTAATTAATTTTTTTGTTGACATCTTTACTACCTTCATTAACACTGTTAGATACCTTTGTTGAGTTGGACTAATAAATATATCCGAAGATGACACGTGTACTTTAATATTATTTTAAGCTACATATATGCCAGATAGATAAAATAAAAGGAGAAAAAAGGGAAAAAAACAAGAATAATATTGGAGAGAAAACAAAAGAAAATGTCCACCCCTAACCATTAGAACCCTTTCACTGTAGTATAAAACAAATATAGGAAATACAAAACTTTGTTTGTGAGTGCTTAAACATAACTAAAGGACTTCTTGGGTCACTTAATATTTGGTCTACTTAATAAGAATATTTGCAACAATGATACCATTAATATTATATTACCATGACATGTTTGTTCAATAGTTGCACCATGTTTATCTCATTGTATTGTTATTTTAGACTAATTTTTTCCACATCAAATACTTTGCAAAGTATCATAAATTTGGTTTATTTTTCTATCTTTTTTCATTAGTTTACATAAGTGGCTAATGTAGAAGCTATAAAATAAGTGGAGTGCATTTTCTTCTGTTTTTTCTCCAACATTTTTTTGTTATTTTGTTTTGTCTATGTGGCATATACGTGGCTTAAAATAATATTAAAAGATATGTGTCACCTTCAAATATGTCTGTCAATTCAACTTAGTAAGTGGCATTTAACAATGTTAACAAATATAGTAAAAATGCCAACAAAAATTTTCATTAAGTATCAAATTGATCTTTTAAAAGTTCAAATAGTATTTTTAAGAAGGGTGAGTGGTACAGAGTGGGTAGAGTATGATACCTTATCTATACATGACCCTATAAGTATAGCTTCCAAAATTTTTGTACCTGAAACCTATCATGTGGTACATGAGAACCATCTTGTACCCTATGTATAGCACTTTATTTGTACCTTACCCTACAAGTACAGATTCCAAAATTTTTGTACTCCAAAACTACCCTATAACACTTAGGAACCATCTTGTATCTTGTACCCTGTACCCTGTAAATTTTACTAGGTAACCTCTCTCTCTATATATATATATATATTTTACTTTATCTTCTTTCGAATATAGTAAAAGTATATAATTAAAATTAAACTTATAACTATATTAACAGACCAAATAGTAATATTTCAAAGGTTCTTATATTTACAACACATCTAATTATAATAATATAAAACTCTAGAAGGTAAAATAGAGAATAATCTTTACAATTGGAAAAGTTCAACCTTTAATTAGGTTATGTAAATTATTTATTTTATCTTTTCCTTTTAAATCATCAAAATAAATTTTTATCAAATTACAAAATTTCTTGTTACACATAGAATAAAAAAAAAAACAAGGTTTTACCTAAGAAAAGAAAAATAAAAAGAGAAAGGAATAAGACAGTAGACATAAGAGCATATAATTTTAGAGTTTTACTATATGTTGGAATAAGATATCATAAAATTTGCATCCTGTATACTCTAGAGTGTAGGTTCTGGGGTGGGTATAAGGTACCCTAACATCATACTTGTACCTGATTTTATGGAATCAGGTTTCAGGAAATTGCTACCTAGAACCTATCTAATGGAGTAGAGTTTAGGTAGGTACTCTGTATAACAAGGCTTACCCCTAATTTTTACCATTTCGCAAAAGTTTGAGTAGTAAATATACCATTTTCCATTTTCGAAATGAAATTTATGAAAGAAATGTATCATTGATCTATATCATAATATTAAAGTAGATAAGGCTTTCTTAACCGCTTTTGGTGTCTTCTATATTTTTTTGTCATATTATTACATTATTATCCTTAGATTATATTCTATAAAACTCATTATTAACTCTTTAAGCAATTGACTAATTCCTAAAGGTAAATTAGTAATTTGATCATTTCAGCTACCAACCACATTGCACTTCATCAACAAAAAATTAATCCAATAACACCACTAATTCACTAGCCACCCTAATCATTTAAATAAAAAGAAAAAAGAAAATTGTTAATTTTATTAAGTACTCACATAGTAGATGTATGATTTGGCTAATCATAAGTCATAATTGATTCAAATAAGATATACATAGAAATAGAATGCTTCAAAAAATAAAAAGACATCAAAATGGTTCGTTGCTTTCAACTTGCTTTTCCAAGTGAATGATAAAGAACCTTTACAAATTATGATATTATACCTAAATGTAATGCACAAATTACAAAAGGATCATATTATATGGCTCGATTTGTTTTCACTTTGTTATATAAGATGCATGCTCTAACCTACTTACTAATCTGAAGACTCTTAGAACTGAGGGGGTACATTAAGCTACATAAGGAAGTTCAAAATCTTATTGATGAATTTCGGGATCTCTTTCCTAAGAAGTTGCCTAAAGGCTTACCCCATTTCGAGGGATCGAGCATTATGTTGAGTTGTAGCTTGGGGCCAAACCTACCCAACAAACTAGCCTATCAGATGAACTACAAGTAAGCAACCAAGCTCCAAAGGGAAGTAAATGAGCTTGTAGAAAATGGATACGTTCAGGAATCTATAAGTCAATGTGCTATGCTTACCATGTTTGTGTCGAAGAAGGTAGAAGCTGGAAGATGTGTATTGATAACTAAGTAGTCAACAAAAGTACCATTCAGTATTAATAACCCATCCTAGAGCTTGACAATATGTCAAACGAGCTTCATAAAGCTTAGGTGTTCTCTAAAATCAACCTTAAGTTTAGTTATCAACAAATAAAGATGAAGCTAGGGGACAAATGGAAGACTGCTTTTAAGATGATATATGGATTGTATGAATAGTTGGTCATGCTATTCCGTTAATCCAATGCTTCAAATACCTTTATGGGTTGGATGAATCATGTGTGAAGGGACTTGATTAGAAAATTTGTGGTCATCTACTTTGACGACATACTCGTGTATAATCCTAATTTGTTATGTCATGTAGATCACCTTCAAGTAGTCTTTTAAGTTCTCCAAGCAGAGGAGTTGTTTTGTAACTTGAAGAAAAGCTGCTTATGCCAGAGGAAGTCATGTTTCTTGGGTATGTAGTAAGTAGATGAAGCATTAGAGTGGATGAAGAGAAAATTTGAGCTACAGCAGAGTGGCCGACCCTGACCTATAATGGCAATGTAAGGACCTTCTATGGCTTACCATCATTCCATAGAAGGTTCATTTAGAATTCATGTACAATTGTAGCCCCACTTACCAAGTTAGCGAAGAAGAAAATAGAATTCAAATGGGGAGAGAAGGAATAGAAGAGTTCTATCAAAGAAAAGGATAGGCTAACCTCTAGCCCTATTCTGGGTCTACCAAATTTTGACAAAGTCTTTAAGTTAAAGAGTGACGCTCCAAGCATTAGCATTGGAGCTATCTTTATGCAAGAAGGCAAACTTATAGTGTAAAACAGCAAGAAGTTAAGGGGAACTACATTGAATTAGTCAGTATATCACAAGGAGCTTTACGCTCTAGTCTAAGCTTTGAAATTAAGGCCACATCATCTGTTGCCCAAGGAGTTCATGATATACATTAACCAAGAATCTTTACGACACTTAAGAAGCCAACCAAAGCTGTCAAAGCGACATGCCAAGTGGATTGAATTTATGGGAGGATTTTCTGTTGTGATTAATATAAAAGAGGAAGGCCAATATAGTTGCAAATCCTTATCTAGGAAACACACACTTCTCTCCAATCTGTAAGCAAGATTATTAAGATTTATGCACATTAAGGATTAACATTCTTAGAAACCCCATTTTGGTTTGATCTATACCTCGATGTATTGAAGGAAGGATTGTTTGATGGTTACTCTACTGAGGTTGGATTTCTGTTATGAGGAGGCAAATTGTGCATATCGACCTATTATGTGAGGTAATTATCAATGAAGAAAGCTCGTGGAGGAGGATTGTTCCCTCACTTTGGTAAAAAGAGGACCTAGGAATTGTTAAAGTCTAGGTTCTTTTGGCTTAAGATGCTCAGATATGTATACCAAGTTGTTCAAAGTTACGTAACTTGTAAGAGGGCCAAGAAAGAAACATGCCCTTACCAATCCCAACCAAACCTTAGATGAAATTAAGTATAGACTTTGTCTTCGACTTGCCTAGCACTGTCTCTAAAAAAGACTATATGATGGTCATCATTGACAAATTCAACAAAATGATACTTTTTATGCCTTGCAACAAAGCTATTGATGATTTAGCTATTTCTTTTCTTTTCTTATAAGAGATCATTGGGCTGTATGGAGTACCATAGAGTTTAGTCTCAAGCTGAGACCCTAAATTTCTTAGTTATTTTTAGAAGACCTTGTAGCAAAAATTTGGGATAAAGCTAATTTTTAGCATATCTTACCATCTATAGACAGATGGATAAACAAAGGTTGCCAATAGAACTTTGGGTTCTTTACTTCAAGCTATGTTAGGAGGAAACTTATTAGATTGGGATATGTGCTTGTTAAGTGTAAAGTTCACCTACAATCGATTTGTTCATAATACCATGGGTAAGACACTCTTTGAAGTTGTTTATGGATTCAACCTCCCGTTTCCTTTTGATCATGTACTAATGCTCGAGCCTAACTACAAGGACCTTAAAGTTGATGGTCAAGCAGTCTCTAAAAGATTTATCAGAAGGTGACTGAGCACCTAAACTAAGTAGCAACAAAGCTAAAAGCATAAAAGTTAAGGGAAGAAGGAAAGGCAATTCTTGCCCCACGACCTTATTTGGTCACACTTAAGCAAAGACAAATTTTTGAACAAGAGGGAGAGCAAGTTATTTACTCGAGCTGAAGGACCATTTAGAGCATTCCAAAAGATTAACAACAATACCTATCAACTAGACGTACTAAAAGGGTATGGAGTCTCAAACTCCTTTAAATAGCTTATTATATTCTAAAAGAGGACCACTAAAAAGACTATAGATTTGATCCCAAATCCTAAACAACCTAAAGTAGATGATACAAATCAAACCCAAAGCCCCATCATATGTACCCAAGCTAAGGGATTCGAAAGCATAGCACACCGATTCATCTTGCTCCACCCCAGTTCAAAAGATTCAACCTTACTGAGCTAACCCAGCCTATTCTACTTCCCCAGCCTATAGCCACCTTTTACTTTAATATTGATTAAAGCCCTAGACCAACCTGACTTAATGAACAACTCACTTTTTGAAAAAAAAAATCCATTTCTAAATCAACTTTTTTTTTTGTTTCTAAAAGAAAAAAAATAGGTAAATTAAGATAAGGAGCCAATTTAACCACTAGGACGGAGCCAATTTAACCACTAGGACAACTAACTTATTTCCAAGCTATTTGTAGCGAAAGCTGACTTGTCTAAACAATTGCTAAGCTACCTTTTAATCACATAAAGAAGCCTCCAAGCATTCCTTAATACATGTTTTCTAACATTTCCATGCTATACCAACATCAGTGGGTACTCTTTTTTTCCATAGTCTATTTTACCCCCTTTTCATGTAAAACTAACTGTTGTACATTTTCTCTTTTAGGCATCTTGCCCTTTTTGGTCATTATAGTTCTTATCTTGCAACACTAAGAGGGTTAATATAAATGCCCTCTTCTTATGTAAGCTGAAATCATCTTGATACCCCATTGAATATATTATTTCATCTTCTTCATTGTTCTTATGTGAGCTTAATTAACCGCTAACTTCAATATCTAGCTCTTATTAGCCCCTTTAGTAAGAAATGTGGTGAGCAACCCTTGTAGTTGGCTCATGCGTCATATTAAGCTAGTTGCTCAATTTATGTGTAGTTCGTGGTGCGTCATATTCACCGACCAATGTATGAGTTCTACTAAAACCTTGATTTCCATTTATTTTTAAGCCATATCTTGGTTTTGACCCATCTAATTGTTCCCTAATATTGTTGCATGTATGGTCTTCTACATTACGACATATTAAACAATATCGTGATATAAGTATAAAATTAGGGCTTGATGGTTTTAAATTTGAATTTGGAGTGAAAGATTTGTTACGCCCCCGAAGTCGCAGAGTTGCAACAGTCCCGCTGTGTAAACCATTCTATGATAGTAACTGGCCTCACAATGCCTACCATAGACATGACCTACACAAGGCGTCGACGACTCCTCGCTTTAAAGTAAACAGTCCGATGAACAATTAAACTACGAATAGGATAAATAGTTCAAATTTCTAACAACATGTACAATATTATATATATATAAGTCCACAAGCTTACCAGGAAGTTTTACATAACATAACAGTTTACTAGATTACAGAATAACTACCAGTCTTTCATTCTTAATTACATGGTCACTCTAGTTAAACACTATACTAAGTAACTTGATCCTCATACCCCTGGCTTCCAACAGACTAACCTCTGGGTAATTGTAGGGCGGCATAGTGCTTGGAGTGTTCAGAAATCAGAACCTGCAAAAGGATCTATAAGAGCATGAGCAACTACAGCTCAGTAAGTTGAATTGAAGACTCATGAATGCATACAAGCACAAACAGGGTTATCGACAATTATTTTCATGCAATGCAACAATCAAGTGTCATCGCACAACGTAATCCGGTCCATTGTGAAATCAGAGAAATTTCACCCGCTCCAATCCGGGTTGAGGAGTTTCATGTTATGCAGCAGCTTACAACCAAACCCAGGCTTGTACAATGGAGACCTCGCTCCTCCTGTGATTACCTTCGAACCATTGACTTCACCCTCGTCGCGACCTCCTCTCCTGTCACTTAGTTCGACTAAGGATGAAGAAGAGACCATTTTGCAATCCTGCGCTATCCCTTTCGAAGAGGTCGATATTTGGTTGGAGAATCCTATAATCCCCTAACGGGTTGCAATGCATGAAATTATTTATTATTCGGGGTCGACTGATATTAAATTCCGTTTAGGGTGTTCAAACAATTTCATACCAATTCAATCAGTCACAAAATCATTCACAATACAAATTCAGCACGAATCCAGATACATCAAACACATGCGTAAACTACTTACAATCACAATCATATACATGCCTAAGTCTCCGAGTACTACAAAACTAGTACTCTATTACAATAAGCAATAACCCAACTTACTTGAATTTACTCGATCGCTCGATCGCTCGATCCTCTAGTTGCGAGCTGATTTGTTTCTGGGTATCCTATAATACAAATAGGTTCTTTTAGTACTTATATTTTAAGGATTTTTATTCTAATTCATAATATAACTCATTTTCCTCATGTATACCTATAACGTATTAATGATTCGTTGTATTCTATTTCGGGGTTCTACTCCTAAACTAGATTTTAGTTTTAATTCCTAAGTCGTAATTAAGCTCGAATCCCAATGTGATATTAATCACATTATGCTTGGGTATTCAAATATCCTATTGAGTCGTAATTTTGATATTCTAAACTATTCGATACACGCTAACCCTAATTGAGGTATCGGATTTATTCCCGGTGTATAAAAATCTTACATTTTGAGATATTTACTTAAAATTAAATGTCATTTCAGATTTATTATTTTTCTGATTTCTATTATAATATTATCTAAATAACCTTATTTTTTAGATTTATTAATTTACATTTTTACATATTACTAATTTATTATATTACTTACCTAATTTCCCTAATTAACCATACTTAGTACCTAAAGGCTAGGATTAGGGTTCCACTGCAGAGATTAACTTCCCTAAACATCTAATTAAGATCCAAATCAGTAATGAACATTCTAATCACCTAATTAACCCTAAATCACCCAATTTTACCATCATTTTAGGGCTAAAAATTAACTTAAAAATTTCAAAAATTAATTTTAAAAAAATGGCTTCATAGCACTGTTATACATCATATGAGCATCCTATAGAAAAATTTTGAACTCCAAACTACATCCCTAAGCCTATTTATTTTCCGGTTTAATCATGTTCGGTTTTGAACAATTTGTTAAGGACCCTATATTTCCAGACATAATTAAACTAAATCAATATTTTTCCCTAAATCTACATATAATAAAACCTCATAATAACAAGTTTCATAATTTTCTGGGCAAAATAAATAATTTTACAGAATTATACAAAAATCGGGTGAATAAATGACTAACCGGTTCGAAGCTTTTAGGCCGTCCAAACCCGGTCCAATGTTGTCGGCCGGTCCAAGCGGTGGTTCTATTGTAGGGTGGTGGTGGTGGTTCGGTCCCAGGTGGTGGTGGGTGGTGGTTTTGGTTCACTTGCCTAATTTGCACAGTTTTCTTTTTTTTTTTGGATTTTCTCTCGATTTTTTCAGTGTTTTGATTTTTCTCAGATCTCAAACTGGCCAAATGACTTCTGAAATTTTTTTTCCTTATTTATAGACAGTTGTAATAATTAATGTGCATTAATTTGATGGGATTTTGCCCCAATTCCTTGATTTTTGACTTTTTGTTTGTCAAATTCTTATTGGTTTTTTTTTTCTTGCTGACCACGACTTGATCTTATTGCAGCTTATCCTCCTCTAATTTTTTTTTATTTTTTTATAATTATTTTATAGTTTTCTTTAATTATTTGCTTAGTTTTTTGCCAATTTAGGTAATTACGCGTATTTTTATCTACACGTAAATACATGTGGTGTACACGTGAACATTCCTAATTATTATTTTGGTCATTCTAAAATTTTTAGTATACATATAATCTATTTCTAGTAATTTATTAGTTATTTCATTACATTTTTCGCATTTTCGGTAATTAATACCTATTATGCTTAAAATTTGAAAATTTTATAGTCTCTTATTTTATTACTTATTTTCTTAAATTCAAGTTTATGGGGTCAGTTTTACTAATATTCCTCTCAATAGTTTATAATTTGGGTTTGATCGGATCATTTAACCAATCGCCCTAAACCTTGGGTTCTAAGTTCAACCCTACGGTTACTTAGCTTGGCTTTAGGGCTTACAAGATTTAGCTATTAATTGTTCGAGATTTAAGTAAAAGATCTAAGAAGGTATAGAATTGTTACTATGATAACTTTAAATTAGGCTTTCAAGATAAGTTCGTTTCAAGATTCAACAAGACTTACCTCTTCATTACTTTTAAATTCAATGGATAAAGTTTAATTACACATCAAAGAAATTTTTCTAAACTACTGCTGATTCATAAGATTTTGATTTCAAATCAAGTAAGAGTCATCTATATATCTTGAGATAAGGTCTTAACTTATATCTTAGAGGATGGTAGAAAATATCTAAAGAAAGATAACTGATAAGTGTGAATTTATATATGTTTGTTGTTATATTCTATATAATTTTCTCCTATTTTGATGCGAATTTTAATGAATTTGGTACTTAGATGAGTAATTTATTAATTTCAAGACATGTAAGAGTTATTAAAGTAAAAAAGAATGAAAATTGTCCTAGTTTTGAGAAGAATTTCACTTATTTTGAGGAACCAATAAGCTATAGCAAGCTTTAAAAGTGAATTTTGTTGAAAATCAAAGCCTAGAGAAGATTACGCTTGAGAACACGCCTATGGTCCTTGAACATGATCCCCTCATTAAGAACTTTTATAGATTTCTTAAAGAATTATTATAAGGAGAACACACCTAGTGTATACTGTAAGCTCCGCAATCTAGTATTCAAGGTTCAAACCATAAAATTTAGGGCGATCGAGTAAATTATCTAATTAAGCCCAAATTTTACAACAAAGTTAGAAATATTAGTAAAAGTGATTTTGCAAGTTTAGATTTAAGAAAATAAATAATGAAATAATAAATTATTATAATATTAAATGAAATATATATTATTCTTTATTTATCGAAAAAGTGTAAAACGAGTTTCGATAACTAATGAATGAATAAATATAAATTATATACACACTAAAAATCATAAAATAACTTGAATAATATTTAAAAATATTTATTTGTACTATATATATATTTATATGTAGGTAAAAATATACGATATTATTTAAAATACCCAAAATATGCCAAAATAATATTAAATAATTAAAGAAAATTTATAAATAATTAAAGAAAAATCAACGTGGCAAGTTGGAATTGAAGAAGAAAAAGTAAACCAATAAAATTAAGTAAAATAAAAAGTAAAAAAGTAAGAGATAAGAGATACTTGGCAAGGAAAAATTGGAAGAAAAATTCCAAACCCAACTATAAATTCAAAAAACCACTTCCTAAACCGTATTTGGTAGTTTAACAGGAGAAAAAAATTAGGAAGAGAAGAGAAGAAAAACCAATTCTAGCCAAATTAGATAAAATGGTATGTATTTAGGACTTATAAAGAGAACCCATATCCAACAACCACCTAAAGAGGAACGGCCACCACCAACAGATAGTGTAGCCTACGTCTAGAGTTGTAGACAGTGGTGGAGCCACTGCCGGTGGCTGGAAGCTTGTCGATTGGTGAGTTTTGATTTCTCTTTTGAATTTGTTCGATTTAGTAAAAGTATCAAATATATATGGAAAATTATGAAATTTGATTTCCATAGGTATTTTTGCATGTAGAATTAGAATATTAGGTCGGTTTTTTAAAATTAGAAGTGCTTATATAGGTTCCTTAAGAATAGGTTTGATCTAACGAATTTTGTATGAATTTTCAAAAATAATAAACAATGTTATTTTGAGCTAATTTTTTGTGTAAATATTCCTTATATGATATATTTAATTTATATAAGAATATTTTTTTATAAACTATACGTTTAGTATTTATTAAAATTATTTTGTTGAATTTGTCCTCATTTTCATATGAAAGAAATAATAGGTTTTTAATTAAATTCCTTAATTAATCTGATTTATAATGACTTCTAAAGTCTACTTATGATTTTGGAAATATTTAGTTTGAATCTTATAATTTTATTTGATCATTTACCTAATTTAAGCTAATTTTTAGCAAAATTGGACCTAAAATTGATATATCAGAAAATAAAATATATTAAACTATCTTAGTAATTTTCATAATCATAATATAATAACCATAACTTACTTATTGTAATATATTTTCTATAGTTTTATTCAAGTTTGAGGCATTGGTTGTATGTATTATGCATAATATATACTAAATATGTGGATAAATAGTATATTTTAAGTTAATTTTGTAATTTAGGGTTAATTAAATATAATTTCTGATTTAGGATATGATTAGACATTTGATATGTTATTGGAGGATGAAGGACGACATGTATAGTGTTAAAAGTGTCAAATAGGCAATTTAGGAGTGAATTATGTAATAATACATAATATGTAAATATAGGATATTACTGAGTAGAAAATATTATGCTAAAATGATAATATTATAATAATATTAATATAAAATAAATCTGATATTAAATATAAATTTATATAATTATATGAAAAATATAAATTTTTCTTTTATTTAGAGTAAATTCGGTAGTTAAATGAGAACTAGGGTATACCGTGCAGACTAAAATATTAGTTAGAGATCAAATACAATATTTAGGATGACTGATTATAATATGAAGAATTTCATATTATGGTTTGAAATAAGGTTTTAGGGTTCTTGTATAACTCATAATTAGAAACTAACTCCAAAACTGAATCAAAGACCAACCTAAATTAGGAATAATTGTAAGACTTAAAAACATGAATAATTAAGTATACTAAAACCCTAAAGTAAAGATAACAGTAAGCGTTATAAGATAAAACCAATCTATGGTAGTTATATGAAAACTAAAATAATATTTGTATCATAAGGATTATTAGCGATAGCCTAAGCAAGTCGCACCTTAAGCAAATAAGTAAAGAGTCCAAGTAAGTTGAGATTAACATATTATTGTATTTTAAAGTACTAATTTGTAGTACTCGAAGGCTGGAGATTATACTTTGTGATTGCTAGATAGTTGACTGTGCGCATGTATGTATATACTTGTTTCTAAGCTTAATAATATGATTCTGATTTACTGCTCTAGCTAGTATTTGTGTGATTTGTTTAAAATGATTAAACACTTTAAATTGGATTTAATTAAATATATAACTTGAAATTCTAAATCGGACACGCATAGCAACTTATTAGGGGAAATTTAGGGTTCTCTAACCAAATACCAATCCTTTCAAAAGAGACAGTACTGGATAGCATAATTGGTTCCTTCTTTATCTTTAGTTGAACTAAGTGACAGGTAAGGAGGTTGTAGTAAGGGTTAAGTCAATGGTTCGAAGGTAGTTATAGGAAAAGCGATGTCTCCATTGCACAGGCCTAGGTTTGGTCGAGAGCTATTGCATTAAATAGAAACTCCTCAACTCAAATTAGAGCAGGTGTAATTTTTCTAATCTCACGACGAGCCGAATAAGATTGTATGATGGCATTTACTTGTAGATGCATTACATCTAATTAATTTGGTTGATAACCCTGTTTGTATTTAATATATAGTTTTAAGTCTCTATTCCAACTTACTGAACAATTGGTTGCTTACATCCCTATAGATGTTGTACTAGCTAAAAAGCAACCATACAACTACCCTAAAGCTAGCAATCTGTTGGATCTTGGGGAGTGATGATATAAACTTAAGGAGCAATTATACTATGAAGTTTAGATTTTATTTTTAAAGCTTTTAGTAATAATTTATGTATTCTTTAAGTAGATTATAATAAGGCTACTAAATCTTATAATATACTCAAATTATTTTAGTGTAAATATGTATTCTTTATAATTTCACAGGTAAATAATATATTTATTTATGAATGTAGACACCCAATTTTCACCCCCATTTTATTTTATTTTGTTTTCATTTTTATTTTATTTTTTCAATAGGTCCTAAATTAGAAAAAAAAAACAAAAAAAAGGAAAAATTAAAGAAAACAAAAAAAAATTAATTAAGAAATTTAGAAAAATACAAAAAATAAGAAAAAATAAAGAATTAAAAAAAAAGGTACCAAAAATAGGAAGTGTAGAAAGAAACCTTAAATAAGAAGTTTAGAAAAAAAAATTAGAAAAGTTCAAAAAATAAAAGATTTTAGAAAATAACATTTCATTAAGGTATATTTTTTATTTTTTTAATTAGATTTAAAAATTGAGACATTGAACTTGGATTTAGATTTAAATTTAGCCTAGGCTAATCGAGTTCATATGTGCAATTTAGTTGCATATGAATAAGGTACAAGCCAATGGTTTATTGGTTAAACACACGAACTTAGTTTGGGTATTGAGTGTAAGGTTAGGTTCGAATCTTGATAAAGGTAGAAAGGCTTTTTTATTTTTTGTTAACTAGCACGCTGCTACGTATCAAGATCTCACTACGCTACATATCGGATTGGACGACCTTGCTGACATGGCGCCACATAGTGTGCTATGTCAACCCCCACGTGTCATTTGATGACACGCGGCAGGTTGGGATTAGTCGTGTTGGCTAACGTGGCACTACGTCAGCACTTTCCCTCTCTTTCTCTTAGATTTCCCCCATTTTCTCCTTCTTTCTTAGCTCAAGAACACCCGACCCCTTCACTTTAGCTCCAATTTCTGCATAGATTTCGCACACACTCATGCAATTTCTTGCTTAAATCTTATTGAACACATATCCTACTCTGAATCAAACCTATTAATGTGTCCAAATTCGGTCAAAACCAAATTCAAATTAAGCTCCTAAAAAGTAGAAAAAAACCGAAAATTTGCAATTCTCCTTTAATCCAAATTTGAGCTTTCCTTGTTTTTGGAATAATTACAAGTATAAAAGGGGTGTTGGGGGTGATTATGGAACATACACAACTACACACAACCAGCAGAATCACTCAACAAACTCTCTCTCTCTCTCTCTCCCGTTTTCTCTTTCTAATCGCGGCTCTCTCTCTCTCTTTGATTCTCTCTCTCGACTCAACTTTGAGTAGAGCTACCACCCTCACTAGCTTCTCCATACCATCAACTCCCTAACCCAACTCCTTTCAACCTCCGTTGTGCCCCTTAGCAATGCTACCAAGTTCGCTGCCACCTAACCTTAAGCACTACGATCCCAAGCTCTAACCACCATCCTAACCACCGAGGCGGAGCAAAACTAACCTACCATTACTCTCCTCAAACTCTAAAACCTTCAACCCAACCCAACCAACCACTAGCCTCCAGTAGCCTCGTCGCACGCCACCCATACACCACCGCCAACTACCACTTCCAACAATCGCCAAATGATCACCCTAGGCCACGGCGTTGAACCTACCCCCTATTCCCAATCCAAAAATCATACAAAACTTCTCACTCCCTTGATTTGGCCACTAAAACAATCAGAATTGACCCCAAGCCGCCGCCATATTGAAGACAGTTGAATCCGGCCCGTGCGTCCGACCCAACCGATCTGTTTCAACCCGCTTGATTCACCCAAGTCTGACTCGCATGCTCAAATCCGTTTGAATTTTTTTTTTATTTTATTTATTTCTTTTTATTTTTAGTTGTTGTTTGATTTTTTTTTCTATTTTTCTATTTTTATAATTATAAATGTAATAAAGAAGAAAAAGGAAAAGAAAAAAAGAAAGAAAAGAAAAAGAAAAAAAAAAGAAGAAAAGAAAAGAATAAATTTATTTTACTTTATTTCTTTATTTTTAGTTTAATAAAAATAGATAAAATATAATAAGCAATAAATAAATAAGGTGATATAATAAAAATAAAATAAGATAAGTAAGATAGGGAATGAAATTGTTTTATCACTTTATTAAATTGATTTTCCAAAAAAATAAAATAAAAATAAATCAACCATTTTCTAAATTAGGATCGTTTAGAATTTAAAAATATATATAATAATAATAAAATCCATTTTAAGACCCATTTTTAGAAAGTTTTTTAAATAAATCAAAATGGGTAAAAAGGTAAATCTGGCTGTTTTAAAAACTAAAATCAACTCAACTCACTAAAGTTTTCATTAAAAAGAACTACGTATGTGTGATCCAGAATAGTAGGTACGTAAACACCTATGAGGCGACAATAAAAATTAAAAAAACCAATTTCCCTTTTTCTTTAGTTTAAATTATTTTATTTATCCAATTAGAGTAACCAATAATCAAGTTTTGTCTTTCAAGATTAAAAGGTGATTTTTAAGTTTAATTCTAATTTTGGAAAGTTAATGGTACCCGTAAGGGTTTAAAATTCCTAACATCCGGACCTAAATCTCTGGTTTTCAAAAACCATTTTCATAAAATTGGTTTTAATCATTAAACTAGTGGTTACATTGTAACCAATTCACCCAATTGGTTATAACTTAACTATTTTTCCCTACTTTAGTTGAGTGGGGACTCTAAAGTTGTTTTCAAAATAAAAAGAAACGGTTTTTTTTAAACCCTAGTTAAAGATCGGTATTAAACAGGTAGGATTTAGTATTGATTGGTTTAAAGAAAACATAATTTTATAAAAGAATCGGAGGGTGAAAAACCATGCTCGATAATGAACTATTTACTTTAAAGAGAGTTAGTCGTAGACACCTTGTATAAATCAGGTCTAAAATAACGGTTGTATGGACTGCTTCTATCTTAAAATGGTTTGCACAGCAGGACTATTACAACTCTGTTGTTTCGGGGCATGATATATACTCCCATGTTCATGCTCGTACTCCTAGGGCATTAAAAACTTCCATATTTGAGTTTTTTTTTTCCCACATCCTTATAAATAAGAAGTTAGATACTCAATGAAAAGTGAGAGAATAAGGAGAGAGAGAGAAACAAGAAGAGAGGCCATTGTTCATAGAGCATTTTCATTTTAAATTTATGATTTTATTGGAAGATAAAGTTTTTAGCATGATTATAGCGTAAGTTATAGAAATTTAGATCTGTAAATCCTTGAATTGATATGTAACAAGCGTATTTTGTTTTATTCTAATAAAATTCCCTATTTCTTATTAATTCAATTGTGTTTTTTCATTGATTAGGTTATTATTTCTAGAGTCTCAATCTAATATTTGATATTGTACATTAAAGTCATGACATACGATATATAATTAGATTTGTCACAATTAAAGAGTTTTTTTTTTTATAATCTTAGCAATAAGTTATAGAATTTTTTTGGATTTTATTATACTATTTGAAGGAAATTCTTTTTCCTAATGTTACTTTAATTTACTCTATTGTAGAAGCAATTCAGATAGAGTATAGTTGGGGTCAGGAGTTAATAAGTGAAGCATTAGTATTAACCCATTGATTAAACTCTCCTACTTAATAAGAATAAGGAATGAATTAGATATTTTTTGAATTATTACAAGTTAATTTCTTGGTAAAACAAAGTCTAGCTATCTGTATGATTGTTTAAGGTTTCTTGCTTTGTTATTGCATTCTTATTTAATTTTATTTCTCTTTTAGTCATTAGAATTTAATTATTTTGTTTTGTGACTGGAGTTTAATATTTCCCCATAAGTAGAATAGTAGAGCAAGAGTTAGTAGTGTGTGCAATCCTTAAGAGATCAATAACGTGGACTTTACCAGTCCACTATATCATTACTTTATAGGTGCACTTGTCAGCCGACCAATTACCCTTTTTATTTTATACAAACTTCAAAATAAAAGGATAAGCTCTGTCCAAGATTTGCTCCCCGTTCAATTCAAAACTTAAGAGGAGATAAATGTTGAAGTCTTCTAAGAGTATCATTTATGTATTTACCAACGAGCTATTTAAGTGTTTTAAAAATGAAAGGCAAAAATCATATATGCATGCAAAAAGTAGAAGATGAACTTCTAAAATATCGAGACAGGTAGCAAAACCAAAGAAGTAGTAAGTGTATAAAAAGGAAGAATTATTAATATGACAAAATTAGAATGTAGAAAAGGAACCAAATTTAAGTAAAAGATACAAATAATTAGATCAAAATAGCAATTGATTTAAAAGAAGAAAAAGTTAGAGATTTTTTTATAATTAAATGAATAAAAGCCTTAAAGTATAAAATCAAAGCCAAATGCAAATGCAAAAAAGATGAAGAGTTAGGATACAGGAATTGAAAAAAAGAACAAAAAGAAGAATAAGATTAAAAGCACAAGCATGAAAGACAAAGATTAGAGGACTAAAAATAATCAAAAGTGCAAAGTGAACAAAAAAATTCAGAAGCATAATCATTTGATGCATGGACAAATAAAGAATAATCAGAAGCAAAACTATAATGAGTTTATGAATTGAAGGCCCTTCACAATAAAAATATATATTGGGCAATAAATCTTTTCATATCAATTAAACCTTCAAACGGGAATTAAAGTACAGGTTACTGAATGACAATAAAGAAGAAGACATTTTAGATAAATCCACAATACAAGGAATCACATAAAATATACAAGGAAGCTATATGTTTGACAGCAACAAGAATCATAACTATATAACAATATTGTCAGACCTGGATCAGGTGGTTGACCTAGACATATAAAAGAGTCAAGGGGTCAAATTGAGTTCAACCATGGGTTGAATCTAGGTTAATAAAAAAAAAGTTATATTTGAATTTTAGAAGACAAATAAATATCAATTTAGACAATCAAATCCATAATTAGATTAAATCTACTCATTAGTCATTAAATTAACACAAAACATTTGAACTAATGATATATAGATCCACATAATCTAAACTTGGGTCAAATTTGAACTAATTTAATAAGCCATATCAAAGTTGGATCCATACATTTCACATTTAAAGCTCAAAGTCAAAACCATAAACTTGAATAACAATTCAAGCTCTAATCTAATCAATATCACAATAATCATCATCTGATTCAACGATTTGCATATCATAACCGTAATGATGGGTATGACTAGAAGAAGAGGCCCAGCAGTGAAACTGATTGAAGGAGAAAGAAAACAAAACAAAAGTTGGTTTTTTATATTATTAACTTTTACCTTGGGTTTAGGGTTTTGCTTATGTAATGGGTTATGGGATGGGAAATTTATTGTTTCGACTATAAAGTTAAAAAGTAAAAGACAATCTTGATTCTTAATTGAGTGGACTAACTTCTTTTTCTTATTTTAATTTCTTTCCAATTCTATTTTTGTCTCTTTTTAACTGAATCAAATAAAAATATTAAGAGAACTTATAATGGGAAATAGAATATGGAAATGTACTATTTTGACCCATGAAAAACAAAACAAAAAGACAATCTTAACTAATGGTTTGATTTTTTTATTTTACTGCCAATTCATTATTTTTTTCTTTTTAATTAAATTGCAAAAAACAATTGCATTGGGACCCGTTTAACCTGGCTGGGTTAACCAAGTCATGGTCCAACCGGTTGGGTCTCACAAGTCTATCGCTCTAACATAAAAAGGGGTTTTTCTAAAGAATTGCCCGCCTTAATGGCTGCTTTCAATTCAATCAGCCGGGCCGGTTTGGTTTTTCCAACTATGCTATATAGTGAGTTCACAAATCACTAGTTGTAAAGTCATTCTCAAATCAAACAACTATTTCCATAGAAGGAAATATTCAAATGTTGAAGAGGATAATATCATCCACATGGATAATATCATACCTCAAACTAGAGAGTTATATCAATTTCTGTTATGTAAACTAACCTAAGCTAGAAGCTAATCACTTTAGCCTCTAACGTAGGTGTAACTTATACAAGGCGTTTAGCACTTCCTCATTTTGAGTCATCTAATTCTAAGTTTAATAAATATCAACCTATGATGTAACTTTTCAAAATAACTTTAGAAAATAAACTTGTAGCTCAACTGACCGAGAAAATCAAGCTTTACAAGTCATTTAAAGTATAGAATCTAAATTTCAACAAAAAGTTCTAAAAGCAAATTGATTTGAGAAAATAAAGCGATTGGTAAAGGGTTTATAAAAGGTCATAGGTTTATAGAGCATGGTAACGATATCCATAACTAAAAACTAGGGAATCACTAATAGAGACTCTATTAGTTTCCCTATAAGTTAATAAATTCAACAAAGAAATAAGAACACAACCCATTAGTCTTGAATCTCACTCTCTAACCACGTTCTCTAGTCTTTTGGAACTTGGTGTAATACTGATGAGTCTATTGGGAACTTATGAAATAGCTATAAGAAAATGAGAAACAACTTGCTCAGTAAGTGGGACAGAGACAATAGCACATATCTAACATCAACAACTAATGTTTCAAGCAAAGTTAATTAGATGCAATACATGTTTAATTAAATGCTATCGAATGACGTTGACCGGTTTTTATGAGATTAGAGAAATTATGCTTGCTCTAATCTGGGTTTTGACGAGTTTTACACCACGTACTCACGAATCTAAACCAAACCAGGGCATATGCAATGGAGAAACACGCTCTGTCCGAGACTTCACTTCAAACCACGATTCCTAACCTTGTCGCTACCTTATCTCCTGTCACTTGGTTCAATAAAGGCCGGGGAGAGAACCATTTTCGTTATCCTCATCAAAGGGTCTGTGTTTAGCCTAAGAATCCTAATCGTTTCCCATAATAGGTTGTGATGTAAGTCCAGTTAGTAGTTAAGTCAAGTTTGTGTTAAATTACTTTTGAGGTAATCAAGCAATTACAAATAGTCCAAGGCAAGTAATGTCATGAAACAATCAATACATAAGTCTAACACTCAAAACAACATAACCATAATCAAGAACATATGTTATATATATACAGATAACTAACTTACAACCACAAATAAGATATATATTAAGGTCTCCAAGTATTATTAAACAAGACTTCAAAGTGTGGTGAAACACCGATCTTACTTACCTAGAACTTAGGTGCTCGCCAACGTAGTTGTTCACCTATTGTTATGGGTGATCCCGTGATATTAATCTCGATGTAGTACTTTATTTTGCATATAAATTATGAAATATTATTAATTTACTCATTTATATAAGAATTAAGTTGATTAGTTGTTGGTTTATTAGCCTATGCCTTTGGTATTGAAAGTTTAGAATAATGCTATAAGTTTATGTTACCTTCTAAGCTATCCTCTAAGTTAAAATGTCCTTGAAATATTTACTGAAGAAACTTCTAAGAAATCCTTTACACCCTAGGCATCGAAGTTCACTATAGATTCAACTTCTACATTGTCGAGCCTTATTTCGATTTCCTTAATTTAATTTATATTAAGTTCAGCCCATTTAATATAAGTTATTTGACATTAAATTAAGGAAATATTTTTCTTTAAATTTTTTTTAAATTAGAGTTGCAACCGGTTCAACTGGTAAAAATGAAATTAGGGTTTTTGGGTGACTACTGATATATGAGTTTTCTAAAAAAATGATTTTTAGAAAATTAATCCAAAAAACAACCAGATTTAGAGGCTAACTTATTATGACTAAATCACTATATAAAAAAATATTAATTAATGGGCTTTATTTTTATAATTTCCTAGAAAAAAAACTAAAATATATATAAATATACAAAAGATAGCTAAAATAAATTTTTTATTACGAATTTTGAAGAAAAAGGAAAAGAATTTTTTTTTTTATATAATTGCCTTGAATGTGCCTACGTATTTACTAGTGAGGATCAAATCGACCATAGTTCTCTTTTATAAGATATTTAGTGGGTTGATTTCTTTTATTTTTTAAAATTGAGCCAGATTTACATTTTTGAACAATTCATTATTTTTTGAAAAAAAACTAATAAATCTAATTTCATGAATTAAAGAAAGCCCTAACTAATTAAATTTTTTTAAAAACTCCAGTTAAGTTTTTTATTTTTATAAAAACATTACGTGTCAAAAGATATCTTTTTTAAATCTTGACTGTAAGATATGTTGGAGATACGATCTAGATACGTATCTTAATACGAATCTTTTCTAAATCCTCACACAAGATACGTATCTCGTACATATCCTTTTTAAATCTTAACCGTAAGATACGTATTTCGATACATATCTTTTTTAAATCTCAAATATAAGATACGTATCTCAATATACTTGTTTTTTAAAAAAAACATGATTTTACTAAAAAAACGCAATTTAACTAAATTTTATTAAAAATTGAGATTATCTAAAAAAATGAATATTATGAAAATAACAAAAAAACCTACACTTAAACAAAAAAATAAATTAGTAAAATAATTGGACTAACAAATAAAATAAAATAATTTTTTACCTAAACGAACTGAATCGTGCATGATTGTACGTGTGTAGATTTGATCGTACCGTATAAGTGCTTCAACGTGAATTGATGGACTATGCTGCTGCCGTGGGTGTTTAACATGGTATGTAGGTGTTGGATTATGCTAGGCAGTTTGTTGATTTTGGATTGTGTGGGTTTGTCGGTCAAGCATTAAAGGGGTGTATTGTTTTAGCGTGTGATTGTTTACGTGTATTATGGTCAGTGATTAGGTGGCAGTAGATCGGTGGTGTGTTGCTTGGACGCGTTCGGTGATCAGCAAGGAGTCAGGGTGTGTAGACGTGTAGATTATAGGCGATAAGTGCGGCTTTGTTGGATTGTAAGAGGGGGCAGTGGCTGTCAGATGGAGTAAGGATGGCGTGGTGATGTGTCAGAATTGAATTAGATGACGTGTAAAGACTTGTCGTGCAATTGTGTAGGTGTAGGGATGTATTTGTCAAGGGGTCATGTCTTTGTAGTTGTACGGGATGATACGTGTGTGGAATTTGGTTTACGGATTAAGGGGACATGGAGCACTACATAGGACGTAGCTGCATGGAATGTGTCAAACAATTGGGCATTGGTCAGGGGACTTCAATCGGTGGATGCAAGTGCTAGACGGTGTTGATTGGCACGAAGGGGATGTACTGGGCAATGTGTGTAAGTACTAGTAGTAAAGGCCAGTTTATGTTCAAGTGTATGCGTTGGTCAGTGTTTAGGGTCAACGTGAATGGAATTTGGGTCAGAGGATGTGCGAGTGGGCGCAATTGAGTAGGGGAACATAGCTTGTGCAGTTGGGGAAGAATGGCCGAATTTGTTGAAGTCAGTTTGTTGTTGGTGGACTCACGTAGGCTTCGGTTAGGCGAATGTGAAGGTTGTGGTTTGAGGGGGACATATAGCAGGGGGTTGGACTTTGGCGTGGATCCGTACGGCTGTGGAGATTGGGGATCGGCTTTGTTTGTTGAAGGAGGGTCATGAAATGTGTGGATGAATTGTGTTTAGATTGTGGCAATGGCGAAGTGTGGACAGATTGGCGCATGTGGGCTAGATAGTATTTTGGGGAATTATGTAATTAAAAAAAAATATCTTCGAGTCCACCTATCGACTTGTTAATTATAAATCTAAAATCAAATCTTTTATATCATAAACTTAGATATGAAAGATATGATAACAATATTTTAAAGATTTCATTTAACTTCTAAAAAATCCTATCTCATTTTGGGCTTTCTATTTTTCGGGTTCAATTCGATCCAATTTGATTTAGCTCAATAATCTATTTAACAAATCTTAAGTTTATTTTAGCCTAATATAAATTACATAAAAATCTATTTTAAATTAGACTAGTCTAAAATTATTTTAATAAAGCTCGATCCTTTAAATGACTTAAAATTTATTAAATTAACCACACATCGTTATTCGATTTGATCTTAAACGATTTGACGCGATTTAACTTGGTATGATTGCCTTTAAGTTATCTTCTGCTTAAGTTCAATTTTACATAAAACTTTGTTGATTCATTCACTTCCAACCCAAACTCTAGTAAAAAAAACCAAAGTAACACTTCAAATAATATTTCTTAACTTTATTACATCCCAATTCTTCGTGAAACTCATCATCATCCAACATTCTTTTAAGTTACACACCACTAAACTACACATTTTAGGGTACATTATTGATTTCTTATAACTCCTTCCTATAAACTCAATCTAATAGCTCCAATATACCATAAATACTCCATTAATCACCCAAATTCAGAATTCAAGTGAGGTCTTGAAGAAAAATACAATAGTTTTTACCAAGAGCACCATTTTAATAATAATTTAGGGTTCAAAAATTCATAAAAATTATAGAAAATAATTTTATGAAAAATCTTTTCTTAGCATTTTTATATTGGTTTAGGATAATTTATAGAAAAAAATTGAAATGGAAACTACGTCATTACTCGTATTTATTTTAGCATCGAAAATTGTCTAATTTCTTAAATTTCTTAAGGACATATATAATAGTTATTAAATTTATATATAAAAAATATTTTTGCTAGATTCTACATATGAAAATATAGAGGCATAATTTTTTTTAATTGGTAATTTTTATATTTTTACTAATTATTTAAAAATTGGATGAAAAAGGACACTTATCAAAATCTTGAGCTCCAACTACTAGTGGTGGCTGCTACCTTATTAGCTAGCCTAAGTAGTGGGTCTATTGTCGCCTAGTGGTGGCCGCTTGTCCTTAGCATCCGCTTATCCGCACAAACTCCATCCGTTTTAGATTACAGCTAATTTTGCATATTTTCTAAATTTCCTTTCTTCAACCTTCAAATTCCCATCTTATTTTTTTCAAATATGAGTTTACATAGGAAATATGGTTAAGAGTTTTTTTTTTTTTTTGAATTTTTGGAGCTTTTGGAAGTGCAAAATGAATTTATTTCTCTCTCTTCTATATCTCAAACTTAAATACTAACTTATTTGCGTAATTAAGCTCTCCAATTTCCTTACACCAAGCCATTTCTTTTCCACATGCCTATAATGAATATAATCTAGCCGCCTTTGTTGTTTTATATGTGTTGTTAAATTTTTTAATAAATTTGCTTAGCTTATTTGGCCTAAATTACAATTATTTGAGTATTTTAATTAATCACAGGTGTATATATAGACATAATAATTATGCATGACATATATATGTACATTCTACTTGTTATTTTATATCACATAATAATTTTATTATATATATATAATTTATCTCTAAAAGATTACGAACTATCGGAGTTTATTTTATGCTATTATAATAAATAATACATAATATAGTTAAATTAATCTATTTTAGTTATATCATTTTTGTTTTATTAAATTTTTAATAACCGGGTCAATAGGATGTCATCAACTAATGTCTAGAGTCTACTAGTAAATTTTTAGGTCATTCAGGTTAATTTCATAAACGTCTTAAATTACTTGCTCGAACAACTACATGAAATTACGAGGCTTATAGGTAAGATTGGATTGATACCGTAGACATACCTCAAATGTTGACTAGATGGTAGAATTTTGAGTGGATCGATTGTAGGGGAACTCTATAATAGGTAAGCATAAGTCATAATCATGCAAGTTCTTCCCTATCGTAGCTTGTAATAGAGTCCTTGGAGTTTTGTTCATCACTTCAATTTGACCATCTGTTTGGAGGTAACAAGAGGTGCTAAATGTCAACTTCCTTCGAAATGTTTGTCATAATGTCTTTAGGAAGAAGCTTATGAATTTTGGATATCGATTTAAGACGATGTTATAGGGAACTCCATGAAGCCACATGATCTCATGTATAAAAAGGTTAGCGATATGTAAAGTATTATGGGTCCTTTGTAATGGGATAAAGTGGGCCATCTTGTTAAACAGATCTACAAACATCATAAATGAATCATGTTATCACGTTATCTGTTGTAGTCTAAGCACAAAGTCCATACTTAGGTTAGCTATACTCCCTAGGGGGCTCTTTCTTTCTAATTAGATTTCTTATACACGGAACACCTCTATAGTACACGATGGACATCCTTCATTATCCTTGGCTAGAAGAAATGCTCCTTCAACAGTTTGTAAGTCCTTTTCTTCCTATAATGGTCAGCTAAGCTAGGCCCCTGGCATGAACTTCCCAAACTAGAAGCTCGTGTATCAAGCTATTTAGAATACATAGATGACGTCTCTTGTTCAAGTACTCATTAGCTCGGTAGTATCTGTTAACACTTAGTTTATCCTTACACATTGCCTCAATCAGATCAAAATCTAAGTACCTTTTCCTATAGCTGTGTGATTAAGTACATGTTATCTTGATAGGGCATTGACAACAGAGTTTGCACTTCCTTTCTTATATTTAATTACATAAGAAAATGTCTTAAGAAACTCAACCCATTTTGCTTGTTGCTGTAGGAGGTTCTATTGTCCTCGAAGATGCTTTAGAGACTCATGATTAGTGTAAATTATAAATTTGCCAGGTAGTAAGTTGTTACTATACAGTAAGAGCTCAAATGAAGGAGTAGAACTCCTTCTTGTACATAGAATAGTTCAAAGCAACACTACTAAACTTCTTGCTAAAGTAAGCTATAGTCAGTGAAAGGAATCAAACCACGGCACCCTTAACCTAAGTCTGAGCATGAAGGCTCAAGAACTTTGTGAGGCGTATTCTCTTTCACCAATTCGCAAGGGTGGTGATAGGAATCAACCTCCGACTACATCTAAGCCAACGCTACTGCCGACCCTCCAGAAGAAAATGCCGACCTATTCTAACTTAAGGTCAAACAAGTTTCATCGAGGCCAAGCAAATGACAAAAGGCCGAGGGGACGAAAAGGAGTCACTCAGCAATAAGTCTATTGTCTGCTAAGAAGATGAGTGATTACGCAATCGAGAACTTGAAACCAAAGAACCACTCAGCATGACCCCGAGAGACTAGTACTGACTAATTCTAATACTCAACGACTATAGGCCGACCTCTCTAATGTCTTGGTTAAGCTACGTGAGACGTTAAGGACCCCTCCCTGAACCTGTACATCCAACTGCCAACCCCGTCCAATTCGAATACTACTCCTCTCAAGACATGCCGAGCCCTGTAAAACGCATAATTTTCTATTTTTGTGTACGTTTCCCTTTATTTTATTTATGGGCCCAATTCTTTAAGGTTTAAGGCCTTGTGCATTATTTATAGTTTTGCCACTAGAGTTTAAAACAGACATATACAGAGAGTGAAACTTTCCCCTTTTAAGTAAGGCTATACTTGAGTTAGCATTTGCTAGATTATCGAGTGTTGATTAGACTCTTTTAATCATCCTTGTGTTCTTATCAATCTTGTTCTTAGGATTGTGGTGAACCCCTTCATTTGAACCAGTTAGTGAGTCATATTTAACCTTCATTTGAAACCCCGAGCAACATTTAATGTTCATAAGTCGTATTAAACTCTATATCGAGCTCAAACCCCTGATTGTGTTTGTGTCTTGGTGCATGATATCTATCTACATTCATACTCAAAAACCCCGTTCTTACTTCATGTTCTTCATACCTATTCTATTCATCCGACCCACTAGACCTGCTATTTCTTTGATCCTTATCAGGAGGATTTCAATCTACTTCAACTTGCTGACCTACTAACATAGCCAAGCCAAACCTTTTTGTGCCTAACGCTTCTCTTTAGATGCTAACTTAAGGAGCACCCAACTAGTAGCTTGGTTCATCTATCTAATAGCTTTGTCGACCTGATTTTGAGCTACTTGGAGCATGTTTGATTTGAACTCACTTTAGAAGAATCTTCAGCTTAACTTGGCAACAGCCAAACTAACCATATGATTTTGTTTGTTCTACTAGAAGCACCGCCATTAACTACCAGCCACGTATCCAAACAACTACGTGATGGAACCTACTGTATAAATAAAATGTTTTCATGATTTTTCATCTATACCCTTCAATATTCTTGTATTTTACTTATTTTAGGCATTACTTTTTTTTATCATTTCCATATTTAGTAGGTTGCCCTAAATTTTCAAGTATAAATACTCTTGTATTTTGTAGCCATAAGAATCATCCTTATCATAATATACTACATTTTCCTTTATGAGCATTCTTATGCTTACTTAGCTTTTCTTACTCTTATCCTAATCCATAAGCAAAACCAGGTGGCAAGTACTCTCATTGAGTTACCTCATGTGTCATATTGAGTTGATTTGTGAGTTTTCAGTTGTTCCTTAGTGCATCATATTCTAGAAGTTGATAATGGGTTTTGCTTATTTACGCGCTTTTCATCTTCATTTTTGAACTTTCTATGAGTTCAGATCCATTCCTTAGATATGACCGACCTTATCCTTCCTATGTATGACTTATCAATCGATGTTCCTACATAAGCATAACTTTGATCTTAACCTCGTAAGCATCGTGTTTAAGCTCAAAGACTTCATTAAAGCTCAGTAAGGCTAAGACTGGTGTAGTTGCTAATTTCTCCTTAATTTCTTTTAAGCTCTTCTAAGCTTGGTTAGTCCACTTGAACCCTTTGCCTTTCTTAGTTAGCCTGGTTAAAGGAACTATTATAGTACTAAAGTTGTGAATGAATTGCTTATAGAAGGATTCAAGCCCATAGAACTTCTAACCTTAGCCACTCTCTATAAGGTTAACTATCTGACTATGGCGTTCATTTTCTCTTCACCAACCCGACTCCATCCTTTCCAATAACAAACCTGGGGAACACCACTTTATGTACATAGAAGGTACACTTCTTTAAGCTGGCCAATAGCTTTTTAGCTTGCAACACTCTCAACACTTCATCGAAGTGCCCAACATTTTCGGCAAACCCCTACTATAAGCAAGGAAGTCATCGTAGTAGACCATAACACATCAGCTGGTCTATTTGCATAGCATATGATTCACTTGTCTCATAAATGTGATAAGCACATTAGTCATCCTAAACAATATAACTGTCCACTCATAAACCCATATGGTATCTTAAAGGTGGTTTTTAACTTATCTCCTTCCTTTATCCAAATCTGATGGTCTCTGCTCTTTAAGTCTATCTTTAAGAAGTTTTAAGCACCATATGTCATCTAATTTAGGAATGGGTATCTGTACTTCACATGATCTTATTGGCAAATTAATTGTTTATACATATCCTTTTTCGAGCCATCCTTCTTAGGCATGAATAGGGAAGGAACAACACAAGGGTTGGTATTCTCTCTTACAAACCCTTTTTCAATCAGCTCATCTACTTGCCGCTTAAGTTCTTTAGCCTCATTGAAGTTTATGTGGTAGGTAAGTCAGTTCAGTATATGAACTCCTAGTTTAAGGTTGATAACATGTTCGATGCCATACAAGGGCAACAATACCTTAGGTAGCTCCTTTGGGAACATATTGGCATTTTCACCCAATAAGCTTTTGATCTCAATTAAGATTGACTCCAGGTTGGAAACCTTCACTAATTGCTTGATAACAAGCAAGTACACAGTGTCGGCACCTTTAAGAAGAGCTCACTTCACTTCTCTTCAATTGATGTACAGGGTCTTCTTCTGCGTTTAACTGAGGTTAACCTGAGCTTCCTAAGCCTCTTGGGAGGTCATAAGGTATATGATGATCCTCTTCTTATCCTTATAAAACAAGTATGTGTTTATGTATCCATTATGCAAGACTCGCCAATCAAACATCTAGCATTAGCCAAGTAAAACGTAGGACGTGTACATTGGCAACACATTGCACAAAATCTCATCCTTGTACTTTATTGATGGGAATTAACCCTCAGACCAATCACACGCAATCGAGTTAGAGGACTCCATGGACTCGCTTGGAGGATACTAGCTCTAAGCCATATCCAAGATGGGGATTCCAACTCCAAGCTGGCCTCCTGCCGACTTGTCTGTTAGATCTTCACATGTGTCCAACATGCTTTTGCTGAGCAGTACATTCCTAATCCAGAAGATAGCCTGGGACTAGCTAAGCCGAGCTCCCCAACTGATTACTAGTGTCTAACTTTAATTAAGCTAACTTCCTTACTAGATTGACTAGTTCTAGACCTAATATAGATCAGGTTGGCTCCTAACTGCAACACTTCCTTATTCTGCTTACCTTATATTATATTCTTAATGTCCAGCCACTAAGTGATACATGTCTTCTAATACAACTTTCCAGATTGATCCTTTGTTTTTCCGTATTGAATATTCTATCTTTTTTACCCCTTTTAGTATTTCTTATGTAAACTAGTTGTAGAATATCTTTTTGTCTTTTCATACATATAAAGTAATCCTAATGAATGGGTATATAAATCCTTACTTTCTTATATGCGAACGATCATCTCTTCAACGCAGAATTTATTTTTTCAAGCAACCTTAGTGTTCTTGTTATCATTCAACTCTTATATATTCCTTTTAGTAAAGAGTAGTAGCAAGTGACCTTTCAGTTTGAATCGGTGCGTCATATTTAGCGGATTATAACAACTAGGATTGAGTGGTGCATCATATCTACTCGATAGCTGCCCAAGTTTGCTAGCTTTTCTTCTATTTCTTTTTCGATTTGTTTCGTTGTGGTGCTTCTTCGTATGTCCAACCTTAGAGACGCATCAGCTTCATTAGTATCAGAGCATGGTTCCACGAGGGAGTGTGTGAAGTTACAGTGAAGTTTTGGTTTGCTATATTGTTTGTGTCTATTATGTTCCTTTTATAGCTACTGCAGTGCATTAGTGTGATGGCAAGAGTCATTTTATTGTTACTTAGTTTTTACTCTGTTTTTTATTACGAAAACGGAGCAAGTTTGTTTCTATTTTATTTGAGTGACTATCCAGTATTAAAGTTGTTAGCAAGCTGTTAGCAAGCTGTTAATCTGTTTGAGAAGTACTATACCATGTCTGATTTAAGTGTACAAGGAGTTATTTGTGACCAGACTAGTGGTGCTCAACCTGATCGTGGTCATAATGGTAGTAATACCCTAAGGTCGATTGACGATAAACTTGACAAACTCATAAACCTTATTGATAGTCTAATCACTGCAATGCAAGTTAACAGACAACAACCCAAGGTGTGTAGCAGCAAAACCCACAAGAAGACACCCCTGAGAGATATTATAGCCAAAGTAATCAAACTAATTGCCCAATTCAACTGCCATGAGCTAGAGAAGTAGTAGACGGAGCTACTAAATGAAGACTGGAGTTAGAGGAGATTAGGGAAGATGATGAGGAGCTGGATGTTGAAGAGTTTGGTTGATGGGAATAAAGCTACCAGACCCCTGACTCACAGCCAAGCCCAAGGACAAGAGGGGCTGGTGTGTCGAATCCTTATGTTCCAACCAATCCCTGTCGAGACTGAGTACTTCCTTACTAAGTCATCTTTAATGCCGTGTCGTATGACAGCCCATTATTTTATGGTTTATCAAATAGATGAGTACCCTCTAATGTTAAGTCATACAATCACTTGGCTTCATCTTTGCTAAGAAGTCGAAGGAGAGAATCCGGATTGATTGAGCCATCCTTGCTTGGACAAGCCCATCTATCTATACTTTTTGTCTGCATCTCCTAACGACCTTGCCAATGCCGCATCACCATGTGTACAATATCACATATAGAATCTGTAGCGCCAATGATTATTTTCCTTATATATTTATTTTGGTCCCTTTATAACATGTACATTGCTCTCCCCCCTAGGAAATGTCCTTTTTGTCTTTTACCTTTTGGGCAAGTTGCCCTAGTTTGCGGGTATAAATACCCTTGTACTTGTAGTTGTAAAAGGGTAAATAATCCTTAATATACTTTTGAGTACTTTCTTCTCTGCGTAAACACTGTTGTTTACTCTTGGCATTACTCTTATCCTTTCCCTTAAGCAAGGTTAGGTGGCGAGTAACCTCATTAGACTAATTCGTGCATTACATCGAATTGTATCATGAGTCTTCGAAAGTTCCGTTAGTGTGTCATATCCTTTAAAGCTGTTCGTGGGTTTTGCTTACCGTTTTCATCCTTTGCTTTCACCCTTTCGTACCTTTTCCTATTGGCTCTTTTTGAGTTTTCTGTAAGCTCAGACCCATTTAGAGTTTGGCCTTGTCTGTTCTTGGTTACAGTTCGCAACATCTTAGTATCAGAGTGGAGGTTTTGTGTGAACTATAGTTAACTCTTCTTAGATTTTTGTTATGCTCTATTTTTCCTATGTGAAACAGAATCAGTTATTGAGCTCATTTGACTGCGGTATTATTAGTTGTTCACTTTTTGAAGTGTTTGTTTAAATTCTGAATCCGTAAGGAAAAATGACAGATACAAATATGAATGTTGATACCAGTAATGATAGTGGAGTTGTTCACTATGGGTGTCAATCTTAGGGAACTCCCAGAAACATTGATGAGAGACTCAATGAGGTAGCTAACCTCCTAGTAGATTTGACCTAAGTTGTTTATGCACTGTCTTGTTGACCTACTAAAGCCGCGCAAAACACTCCACAAGTTGCTCAACTTATTAAAAGTCAAAACTTAGCTCAACCATTACGAAGCAGAGGAGTTGACGGACTAGTAAGGCGAAGGATAGACCTAAGAGAGCTTAATGAGGAGGAAGAAGAGTATTTTGAAGAGGAACTTGTACGAGTCCCCAGAGTATCCGACCATGTGAAGCTTTGAATTCTGAGTTTCAATGGATCTGGGAATGTTGTCGAGTATCTAGATCGGGAAAAGAAGGTGGAGCGTATGTTTGATTATTACCAGCACGAGGATTACGAGAAAGTGAAGACTGCTACTATTGAATTTTCTGGATATGACGTTATGTGGTGGAAGAATTTTCAGGCCATGAGAGGAAGAGAAGAGTACCGAGAGATTAATACTTGGCACGAGATGAAGAGAGTGCTCAGAAATAGATTCGTATTAGAAACATATCTCCAAGATACTTTCACACGGCTTCAGGAGTTGAGACAAGTAGGTTAAACTGTTAATGGGTATGTTCAGAAATTCCAAATGCTTATGATATGATGTGAGGTGGAGGAAGCACCAGCCCGAATAGTCTCAAGATTTGTTACTAGGTTAAGAGGAGCCATCCAAGATATTGTGGAACTCCAACGATTTGATATAATAGATGAAGCTGTTAAGATTTCCTAGCGGGTAGAGAGGCAAAGAAGAAGCCGAGTAGCGACCAAAGTGTCGACTAGCCGACCAAGACAGGTAAGTCACAGAACATTGCCAAGTATCGAATCAAGAAGTAGGATAGATGTCAAAGCTGAGCAGAAAAGCCGACCTGAAGATATAGTGCTGACCCGAATGTATGAGAAGGAGTAAGAGTTTAGTAGGAAGACTAGCCAGATCAAATGCTTCAAGTGGTAAGGGTTCGAACGTATGGCTCAGTGCCCGAACTAAAGGGCAATGGTCATTAAAGGAGGCATCCCGAAGTTAGATGTACAGAGTACGGATGAGGAACCCGAGGATGAGGAGGAGGTTCCTGCCAAAAATGAGAATGCTGAGAAAGAGTTGATTAAGGAAGACGTGTATGTTGAGGACTTGGACCAGCTACTCATGGTTGTCTGACGCACCATGAGCGTAGAACCCTTACAAGAGGACGAGCAGAGAGAGAACTTATTTTATATCACCTGTAAGGTGAATGAATAGACGTATGATCTCATCATGGACAGTGGGAGCTATACCAATGTGGCGTCAGCTAACCTTGTCTCAAAACTAAGGTTACTGATTGTTAAACATCTGAAGCCGTACAAGTTACAATGGTTAAGTGACAAGGGAGCATTACATGTCACTCAGCAAGTACTACTACCGATCACCATCAGCAATTGCTCCAACTTAATTCTCTGCGACATACTGCCTATATACGCTTCCCATGTGTTGCCAGGAAGACCATGGCTGTTTGATGAGAGAGTCATCCATGACGATTATAGGAACACCTATATGTTCAAGAAAGATGATCGGAAGATTATGCTGAATTTGATGCCGTTGAGAGAGGTTTACAGGTTACAGATGAAACTTGCTCGTGGATTGAAGAAGGCTTTGGTGATGAGTAAAGTCGAGCTCTAAGAGGCCATTAATGTCGATGAACTGACCCTCTTTTTGGTCAGGCGACTACTAGAAACGAAGGGGTGGGATGAATTACCCTAGGAGGTGAAGGAACTATTAGATGAATATACTGAACCATTCGATGAATATACCGACCTATTCCTAGAATAGTTACCTAAAGGGTTGCCCCTGAATTGAGGCATAGAGTAGTGCATTGACTTAATACCTGGTGTTATACTGCTGAATAAGCCAGCTTATTGCATGAATCCTGAGCAGGCTTTTTAGCTTCAACGTCAAGTCAATGAGTTGTTGGAAAGAAAATACGTGAGAAAGAGTCTTAGCCCTTGTGCTGTACCTGCACTTTTAGTATCGAAGAAGGACGGAACCTGGCGGATGTGTATTGACAGTTGAACTGTAAATGAAATCACGATTAAATATAGGTATCCAATCTCGAGGTTAGAAGACATGCTAGATGAACTGAGTGGAGCTGAAATTTTCAGTAAGATTGATCTCAACTCCAGCTACCATCAAATCCGCATGAGGCTAAGAGACGAACGAAAGATTACGTTCAAAACTCCATATGGACTTTACGAGTGGATGGTCATGTTCTTCAGCTTGTCGAATGCCCTAAGCACCTTCATGAGGCTTATGAACCATGTATTGAGATATCTCATCGGGAAACGTGTCGTGGTGTACTTTGACGACATCCCGATCTACAGTACTGACGTGCCAAGTCACTGTGAACACATCAGAGCAGTCTTCGATATTCATCATGCTGAGAGATTATTCAGCAACCTAAAGAAATGTTGTTTCTGCTAGTATGAAGTGGTATTCTTGGGCTATGTAGTCAATGGAGAAGACTTACGAGTCGATGATGAGAAGATCCGAGCAATTATTGAATGGCCAACCCCTGCGACTTGTGCCGATGTGAGAAGTTTCCATTGATTGGCTTTAGTTTACTGAAGGTTTATTAGGAACTTCAGTACCGTCGCTACACCATTTACTAAATTAATAAAGAAAAACACCAACTTCCGATGGGGAGAAAAGGAAGAGAGGAGTTTTGTCGAGGAAAAGAAGAAGTTGACCTTCTCCTCGGTGTTAGTGTTCCCTAATTTCAATAAAAATTTTTAGCTAGAGTACGACTCGTTGGACATTAGAATAGGCGTTGTCCTGATGCAGGAAAGCCAACCAATTGCCTTCCACAGTGAGAAGCTCCAAGGACTCCAGTTAAATTACTCAGTATATGATAAAGAACTCTTGATACTAATCCAAGCACTGCAAGTGTGGCAACACTATTTACTGCCGAGAGGATTTGTCATATATATTGTAAGTCCTAAAAATACGTTAAGTAACCGTAGGATCGAATTTAGTACACAAAGTTTAAGGCAATCAGTTAAAGGATTCGATCAAACCTAAATTTTAAACTAAAAATAGAAATATTAATAAAAGTGACCTTGTAAGTTTGAATTTAAGAAAATAAGAGAATATAAAATTTTCAAATTTTTAGTGTATTACTTATTATTTATCGAAAGTGCGTAAAATGTACTTCGATAATTAATAATTACTAGAGATAAATTATATGTATACTAAAAATCATAAAATGACCTAAATTGTACCTCACATGTATTTACATGTAGGTAGAAATACGCAAAATTACTTAAATTGTCCGAAATTAGCTAAAAATTTACTAAATAATTAAATCAAATTATAAAAAAATAAAGGAAAAATAAAAAAAATTAAGGAAAGGGGGAATGAACCAAATCAAGTCGTGGTAACAAGGGGAGTAAGAAACTAAAATTAACCAATAAAAAACAAGAAACATAAAAAGCAAAATGGAAGAGATATAGGCATTATCTTGTCTTAATTAATGCATAATAATTCCTACAATGCCTTATAAATAGCAAGAAAATTCATAGAACTTATTTGGTTAGTTGGAAATTAGGAAAAATTGAGAGGAAAAATTAGGGTTTTAGAAAATTTGTCTCAAATCTGTGTAGATAGAGCAGGAAGGCCAAACTTATACACTACCACCACCTGGAATCGAAACACCACCACCACCTCACTTCAAACCTATCACCTAGACCAACCAACACACCTAAACCGGTGTTGGAGGCTAAAAAGCTTTCAAACCAGGTAAGTCTTACGTCTTCTCCGATTTTGCAAAATTCCTTAAAATTGTTTACTTTGCCTATAAAATTATGAAATTTATTATTCTGAGGTTTTATTATATTTAGATTTAGGGAAAAATAGTGATTAAGTTTAATCATGTCTGTAAATATAGGGTTATTAAGAAATTAGACAAAATCGAGCATGATTAGAATTAAAAATAAATAGACTTAGGAGTGTAGTTTGAAGTTCAATTTTTTTTTTTTTTGTAGAATGCTTAAGTGATATAGAATAGTGCTATGAAGCCATTTTTTAAAAATTAATTTTCAAAATTTTCAAGTAAATTTGTAGCCCTAAAATGATGAAAAAATGGGTAATTTTGACTTAATTAGATTATTAAATGATTAATCACTGATTTAGAATGTAATTAGATGTTTAAGGATATTAATCTCTTATGTGGAAACCTAATCCTAGTCTTTAGAGTGTTAAGTGTAATTAATATTCAAATTATGTGGTAATTGTAGGAAATTAGGAATATGTGAAATTGGGATTTTAATAAATATGAAAAAAAGTTAAATTGGACAATATAAGAATAATATCAGTACAAAATAAATCTAATAGAAAAATTTATTTTAGGTAATTAAATAAAAAATATAAAATTTTCTCACATCGGGAGTAAATCTGGTACTCCAATCAGGATTAAAGTGTACTGAATATATTATAACACTAAATTAAGACCCAGTATGATATTAGAATACTCGAGCTAAATGTGATTAAGTTCATATTAGGATTCGAGTATATTTAGGATTCCTTGTAGTTAAAAACAATTTAGAACCAAAATTGAAATCTAATTCAGAAATTGAACCCCAAGCTAATATAGAGTGAATCATTAGTAAATAGTAAGTATATATGGAGAAGTGAGTTAAATTATAACTTAGAATATATTACCAATGTATAAATGCTAAAAAGACGTATTTGTATTATAGGATACCTAGAGACAAACCAACTTGCAATTAAATGATTGAGCGACTGAGAATTTTAGATAAGTTGGGTTTATTACTTCACCGTATTTAGAGTACTATTTTAGAATAATCGAAGACTTAGGATTGTGTATGATTGTGATTGAAAGTAGTCTTATGCATGTGTTTGCGTATTTAACTTCATGTTGGAATTTGTATTGTGATTGATGATTGTAATGACTGGATTGATATAAAATTGTCCAAACACCCTAAATTGAATCTAATCATAATCGATCATAAACCCTAAATTGTCATGCATTGCAACCCTTAGGGGATCATTAGGATTCTCCAACCAAACATTGACACCTTTGAAAATGATAGCGTTGGATAGCAAATTGATCTTTTCTCTATCCTTAGCCGAACTAAGTGATAGGAGAGGAGGTTGCGGTGAAGATGAGGGCATTGGTTAAAAGGATAGTCTTAGGAGGAGCAATGTCTCAATTGCACAAACCTGGGTTTTGTTGCGAGTTGTTGCATAACATAAAAATTCCTCAACTTAGATTAGAGCAGCTAAAATTATTCTGATTTGCAACGGACCGGACTACGTTATGTGATGACACTTGCATGTTGCATTGCATGAAAATAATTGCTTGATAATCTTGTTTATATTTGTATACGTTCATGAGTTTTCGATTCAACTTATTAAATTGTAGTTGCTCATACCTATATAGGTCCTTTTGTAGGTCCCAATCTCTGAATACTCTAAGTAATATGCTGCCTTACAACTATCTAGAGGTTAGTTCTTTTGAAACCTGGGGGTGTTGGGATCAATTTGCCTAATAGTTAATATATATCTAGAGTCTTACTAATAGCTTTAAGACTGAAAGACTAATATTTGATATGCAAATTAGCTTACTGTTATGATATTATGTAGAAACACCTGGGAATTCTACAGTAATGTACATGTAATCATATATATACGTTGACTTAAAGCTTTAATATTTATTGCATCTTTAGTTAAATTTTTAATCGAACTATTTACTTCAAAGCGAGGAGTCGTCGATGCCTTATGTAGATCATGTTTATGATAGACACTGTGAGACTAGTTACTATCATATGATGGTTTATACGGCGGGACTGTTGTGACTCTACGACTTCGAGGCGTAACATATACTGATAAAGAGTCATTGTAGTACCTCCGAAGTCAGACCAAACCGTATAAGCGGCAAGCGAGATGAGTTGAATTCCTCGAGGGATTCAATTTTGTGATCAAATATAAGTAAAGAAAGAGCAACGTAGTTATAGATGCTTTTTTGAGGAGGCATGCGCTCTTGTTAGAATTGTAGACCAGACTATTTGGTTTTGCAAATATAAAAAAAAAAAGTATTTCGAGGATCCATACTTTGGACCAATAATTTTGCAATGCGTAGATGGGAGGACGGTGGACAAGTATTATGTAGAGGATGGCTATCTGTTCTGAGAGAGGAAACTATGCGTGCCAACTTGTTCCCTACGAGAATTATTAATCAGAGAAGCTCGCAATAGTGGACTCTCTGGATACTTTAGAAAACGGAGAACCTGTAAACTATTAAATGGTCGATTCTTTTGGTCGAAAATGTGAAGGGATGAGCACCGAGTGGTCGAAGGCTGTGCAGTGTGCAAAAACCCCAAGTGCTAAGCCAAACAAGGGAAAGTAATGCCCTTACCTGTTCTAACAAGACTGTAAATTGAGCTAAATATGGACTTTGTTCTTGGACTGCCCAAGGAAAAGATTTTGTAATGGTCACCGTGGATCGGTTTAGTAAGATGGTACACTTCATGCCTTGTACCAAAACTAGCAATGCTTCAGCTATTGCTTCTCCTTTCTTATAGGAGGTTATGTAGATATACGACGTGTCGAGAAGTGTAATCTCCGACAGAGACCCAAAGTTCTTGAGCCATTTTTAAAGAACCTTATGGCATCGGTTGGGAAGCAAATTGCTCTTTAGTACCTCATGTCACCCTTAAATTGACGGCTAAATAGAGGTGGTTAATCGTACTTTGGGGTCACTACTCCGAGTTGCAATAAGTAAGAACATAGTTGATTGAGACATCTGCCTACCAGTGGTCGAATTTGCTTATAACTGAACTGTACATGACATCATTAAGCAGACTCCCTTTGAGGTGGTTTATGGATTCAATCCCAAGTTGCGCCTCAACTATGCCCCTGTACTAGTACCCACGCAAGAAGACCCTAACGCCTTGGCCAGAGCATAATCTCTCTAGCACATCTACGATAAGATCACTTGGCATATCGACCAAGCTGCTAGGAGAATGTGTGAAAAGACCAAGGGTTAATTGGCAAAACAGTTTCAGCCGGAAGACCTGATATAGCTATACCTTAGCAAGGAGTGGTTCCCGAACAAAGGGAAGAACAAGCTATCTATAAGGGCAGAAGGACCTTTCAAAGTCCTCTCGAAAATCAGTGATAACGTCTACAAGTTGGAGCTACTTGAGGACTATGGGGTTTTTAATGCCTTCAATGTTGCCAACCTCAGTCCATATCACCTTGACGAAAGACTAAGCGAACACCATTCAGATTTGATTCCAAATCTAAAACAACTCGAAGGGAATGATAGGAATCAAGCTACGAGACCCTTGACTTACAGCTAAGCCCAAGGACCAGATGGGCTAGTACATTGAATCCTTATGTTTTAACCAACCTTTGTTAAGACCGAATACTTTCTTACTAAGTCACCTTTAATGCCATACCGTATGACAGCCATTATTCTATGGTTTGCCAAGTAAATGGGTACCCTCTAATGCCGAGCCGTACAATCACTCAGCCTCATCTTTGCCGAGAAGAGAGAATCCGGATTGATTAAGTCATCTTTTTATCCGCATCTCCTAACGACCTCGCCAATGCCGCATCGCTACATATACAGTATCACATGTAGAATCTATAGCACTAATGATTATTTTCCTTGTATATGTATTTTTTCCCCTTTATAACATGTACATTGCCTCCCCTAGGAAATGTCCTTTTTATCTTTTCCCTTTTGGGCAAGTTGCCCTAGTTTATGGGTATAAATACCCTTATACTTGTAGTTATAAGAGGGCAGAGAACTATAGAGTTTCTTCCACCTTCAATGTGTCTAATCTGATCTTTCACTAACCAACAGAAGAAGACCTTACAAGCGCCTCAGAAGAAAGAGCAGAGACCACTCTAGATTTAAGGACAAATCTTTTTTACCCCCAGGTAGATGATAGGAATCAATTCCTTGGATTGATTACATGCAGCTGAGCTAGAGGACTCTATGGACTCACTTGGAGAATATTAGCTTTAAGCCATAGTTGAGATGGGGATTTTAACTGCGAGTTGGTCTCTTGCCGACCTGTTTGTCAGATCCTTACATGTCTCTAACATGCTCCTGCCCAGCAATGCATTCCTAATCCAAAAGACAGCCTAAGACTAGCTGAGTCGAGCTCCTCAACTGGCGTTTGACTTTAATTCAGCTAACTTCCTTACTAGATTGATTGGCCCCCGACCTAATCTAAATCAAGTTGGCCGTTGACTGCAACGCTTCCCTATTTTTGCCTACCTTTTATCATATTCCTAATGTTCAGCCACCAAGTGATATGTGTCTTCTAGTACGATATTCTAGAATGATTCTTTCTTTTTCTGTACTGAATATTCTTCATCTCTTTTACCTCTTTTAGTATGTCTCATGTCACCTAGTTATAGAATATCTTTTGTCTTTTCATACTCGTAAAGTAACTTTAGTGGATGAGTATATAAACTCCCACTTTTTTGTATGTGAATGATCATCTCTTCAATACAGAAATTATTCTTTTGAGCAACCTTAGTGTTTTCGTTATCATTCAACTTTTATCTATTCCTTTTAATAAGGAGTAGTGGCTAATGACCCTTCAGTTTAGACTGGTGTGTCATATCTGACGGATTGTAGGCCTAGTAGGATCGAATGATGCATCATATTCACTTAATAGCTATTCGGGTTTGCTAACTTTTCTTCTGTTTTTTTTTTGTTTCATTTCGTTGTGGTGCTTCTCCGTGTGTCCATCCCCGGAGACGCATCACTTACGTTAGTAAAGTACCTTAGCTTGGTAGTTTACATGTAAGGCTCCTTTCTTATTCAATTAATGAAGCTTATAAGATCGAGGATAGAGATGATTGACAACTTCAATTAGGTAACTAAGCTAGTTGGAACCATGTTAATACAATTCCTTATGTCTATAATCAACTCACACAAGTTCCCCTTCACTCGATACCCAATATGAAATATGTTCTCTCTTTGTACCTCTTTTTCAATTGGAGCCACACTAAGTGCTTAGTGCACTACCATATTCATGAATTGGCCTTTCTCTATATATACTGCAACCTCTTCATCCTCATAGAATTCATTAAGGAATCCTTCGATCTCTCCTTACTCCTCGACCTTCTTTTCCTCTAACTCTTCTTCATTACACTCTCTAACTCATCTCCTCTTGTGACCATTACCCGTTTGTTTGGACATTGGGATGCTATATGACTAAACCTAAGGCACTTCAAACAGTTGATCTCTCTTATCTTCCTCCCTAAGCTCTTCTAGTCTCCTTCTTAGAGGCAGGTTCGATGGCAACAACCTTCCCCTTAGATTAAATTGGTACTCTTCCTTGCTAAAGCTTAGACCTTAAGGGTTGGTAAGAATAGCTTGGGTGGAGAGTATAGGTCAGTAGCTCGATACTTTGCTTATTCTGTTATGCCTTTGCTTCTTAATTCTTTGAGCAACCCTTATTGCCTCCTTAAGTGTATCGATCATTTGCACTTTAAATATGTTAGTAATCTCATACTTTAGGTTGGTTAGGAACCACGATAAAATGCGAGCTCCTTGTTCTTGTACTTTACAGAGGATCATTTACATTTGAATTTCTATATTTTTTTAATATCATTTCCTCTTTGCTAAAGAGTTTGTAATTTCTTAAAAGCATCTTATTAATAGAAGTTTGGAACAAATGTGCTCTTTATTAACCTCTTCATTTCAAGCCATATACAAATTTCAGGTTCTCTTATTCATCTCCTTATTGTGAGTAAGTTCTTCTACTAAAGAGTGGCATATCTTGAGAACTTAAGAGTAGCAAGTCAAACTTTGGCACCATTGTCATACTTCTTGTTTGTGAATTCCTCTAGCTTGCCTACCTAGGGTAGGTTAACTGTCTACTGCAGTAGGTATGAAGCTGGCTATGACAGCTTCAATAGGTTGGAATCCTAAGTTATTTCACAGGTTAAGCATTAGCCATTTGTTGTATGAAGGTGGTCATTTCGATAATTGTAGTGACCAAATCATCTATCTTCCCATCGGTTGTTCTGAAGGTTTAGTTCTCTTACCTTCCTCGGCGAAGAGCATCACTCTTCGCATATATAATACCACTATGAACACTTGGATTCAACATTGCCAACTACTTCACTAGCGGTATAACAACTATACAACACGAATTATAAGACTCTATTTTCCATATTGAAACATGTAACCCACTTTACAAACTTTAGCAACACCAATAAGTGCTTCAACCACACTTACAACACTTCTAACCATTAACACTGACTTTAGTAATTTGCACTTTGGCTACTACCTCAAATTTACAATGCCAATATGAACTCACTTTGCACTTAGAACACTACTTCTTCGATACCCACAACATTGCCTCACCACAAGAAAACACTTTACCTCATTACAATTGAACAACACTATTATATTTGCAATTGAAACTACTAGCTATGGTACCATAATTAATGTATGATGTGCCTAAGACACTTAGCACTTATCAGGGCTTACTAAATGAATTGATGGGTCCTGTTCTTAGAGAACAAAATGAAGGTGAAAACTTAGCAAAACCAAAAGGTCATATAGTAGATATGACTTAACAAGGTTTACAATCAAATTCACTTTAATCACTTAATACGACTCACGAATGGAGGAAATAAGGATATTCGCCACTAATTCCTTAATAAAAGGGAACTATATAAGAGTGATGGAAAAACTCGAAATAAAGCTTACAAGTAAAATCGAGAAGAAGTGTATTCTTTGTTCAATGATGGAAGAAGATGGTTGCTACACAAATTTGTGCCCTATAAATACTTATTAACTGGGGCAACGTATCCTAATATGGAACAAAACTAAAATAATACAAATAATAAAGGAAAGCACACATGTGCAAATTAAGGTATAATAAGAATAATAAGAAAAGAATCTTTATTAGAGGTTACTTGTTATCCTTATATCAGAACATATGTCCTTTTGATAAAGGCTACAGATCTGGCAGAAACGAACAAAGAAGTACAACTGTTGCATCTTGAGCTAGCTAAGGGTAGATCATTAATTAGGTTAGTAAAGGTACTAGGCAACTCAGATGTAGGGTAGATATTTGAAAGTAAGAAGATCCAAGCTAATCTATTCCTCTAAGTAGGTCGGGTTGGCATGTGGTGAAGGCTTGGTAGCTTGAATACTAGAGAAACAGCTCAGTAAGTGATGAGAAAGGAAGCTTCGGAAATAGGTCAGCTTATCTTTGGCCATTTGTCCACCAAGTACTTAGGTAGTTAGGCATGGAGTCCTCGAAGTTAGCCTTAAGTGATTGGCTAAGAGATTGACAACTCCTGCCTAAGGCATGCCCGCTGGGTTGGTGGATAGTGATAGGGACCGGGTCAGGTCTATAGTGAAGTAGGTTAGATTCCCATTAGGGAAATAAAAAGATAAAAAAAAAAGTTATTACCTTAATCCTAATGACAACGATTGAATGTTTGGGAAACATATTCAGTTTGATATTACTTCTTACATTGTTATTGGAATGGTCATTGTCGCTTTCTTTTTTGTTAGCACAATCATTGTTATTTTAATGATATTTTTGTGTTTCCAAACATGATTAATTAAACGGGAAAATTACATATAAATGAATCAACATTTGAAGTCAAGTTCAAATATAGAAATAAACTTTTAAGTGATTCCTTCTATTTGAATCATTTGTCATAATGTTGATGTTATATTTTGAACCATTTAAAAATTTGATACTTTATTTGAACTTAATTCCGGTGTGTAATTTTTCAAAATATAATAAAGTGATTTTCTTCAAGCTCTTGACTTATTTATGGGATTATCTCAAAGTGTCTCCCTTCATGGAAATTGTTTTATATATTTAATTTGATATAGCATCTTTTATTTTTATAGTTATTTTCTCCCATCTTATTCAAAAACGTATTATTTATTATAAAACAACTAGATTTTATATTCTCAAAAAATTTATAGAATTTCCTTAATTCCGGAAATACAAAGGAGATATGTGAAGAAAACAGAATAGATAGGAGGGGAAATACAACCGATGAAATCGCATCGTCCTCCCTTGGTGGACAATACGAGATGCAGTGGCAGCTTGGCGATGATTCCTAGATGGACCACTCGCTGTCTCTTTCAACAAATACCACGTAAGGATAGCTTCGTAATTTGGACTCTTCTGAGTACCCAAGGATTAGTTGGACATGCCTGTGGCCTTCGTGCGGCGGAGAAACTTGAATATTCTCAGTAATTGAATTGACCACAATGCCCCCTCTCAGTATCTTTGCTTGATCCAAAACCCTTTTCTGCCAAGAATATATCGTTGTTTTTCCAAAAAAAAAAAAAAAAAGGAAAAAGGATTTCACCCAAAAAAAATGGTTCTTTTTTTTTTTTTAATATTCTGAGCCCCATAGTTACCCAAGCAGCGAGGAGGACTGGAATGACCGATTTGCCCCTATTGAATATTTAATCCTACTTTGCATCTGAAGCATGTCGTCAGCGTTCAGCTATCGCATTTGGTGTGCCTTCTTCTTATTTCATTAGAAGACATGAGCGGTTCAGTCTCACTTAATAGAGAGTCAAATATTGTTACAAAGTCACTTGGAAGACTCTGTAACAAACCAACGATAGTCTGATTTCTTACAACAGACCAACGTTTCTTCTTGATTCAGATCTTATTAACTGATAGCAGATCAATCGGTTCAAATGTTATTCCAATTTATTTGAAGAGTATAGATATCTGATGAATTATTATTTTTATATTTAAATATATTTAACTCAGTATCCATCTCTAATGTCAATCGTTTTTCTTTACCCAAATTATCCATCTTTTATTTTGGTTTAATATTTATGTCGGCTTGTAACTGATATATTCACCTATTTTTTAATATGGTTTGAAAGTGGATATTGATCTTTTGATGTTTAAATTAGTACTTTTAGAACCTATCACTTGTGATGCAAAATGAAAATAAAAATAACATCAAGTAGAATAAAATCTTCAGAAACTAAAAGGCAATGAGTAGGACCTTAGTCTTTTTCTTTTTTAGATTCCATGTAATTCTTTTCTCTTTAAATTCTAGTTTTTCCTATACTTTTTTGGATTATTTTTATAAAGATAAAATAGTAATATTATGATTTGAAAGCACTTTTAAATAATAAAAAATTTAAACTTTCATTTTCACGATAAAAAATTAAATATATAAAATGAAATAGATGTCAAATTTATAATTGCTTTATTCTCCTTTATGCCCAAGCCACTATAGCCTAACAGTATAAACTTTGATCTCTTAACATAATGAGTAGGTTTTTATCTCCTCTTCTCAAAATTATAATATGTAATATAGTTTAAAAAAAAAAAATCCTTCCATCCAGTTAGATTAGTACCTCTAACAATCACGCTCCATGAGAAGTTATTAAAAAGCGAAACGAGGGAGGAAAAAAAGAAGAATCAAAAGAATTGGACTTTATAATATTTAGGAAATAGATTATTTAAACTTCTTAACAAGTTATGAAAGTAATTGTTGTTATTATTTAAATTTTTTAAATATCTTGTTATATTATTGTGACGTCACGATTTTTTAAAAATCTATATAATAATAATTATTATTTTTACGATTTTAGAAAATTCTAAAAAATAATAATTTTAGAAGATCCAAATAAAATAAAATATAAAATGATCACAGTTTGGCACAACCTGGCTAATAAACACCATTCACAAGGTGTGTCCTTTTAACATACGCCAACTAGTACCTCACTTAAAGTCAACATTTTCAAAACTAACTATTTTTTTTTCCGCCCTTTTCACCAAACCAAAATCAAGTAATCAAGTGGTCAAAGATCGCACACACACACACATATATATATATTTAAATTGAAGATTTGGTAAGAATACTAGCATTTAAAACATGGTAGATACAGATCGACCACTACAAAGAGGTTTTATAAAATGTTGATAGAAATTCTGCAGTCTGTCCTAACTTTTTCTATGCTGATAATAATTTCTTCTTTATTCATAATAGTAATATATATAAATATAAATATATTAGTTATTTATCTTTTTATTTTACAATTTTATCAAATGATACTAATGGATGTCTTTAACGAAATCCTCTAAAAATTAAAGACACTCGTAGACTGATCTTCATCGATCAAATTGATCACAACTTCTTTGGAGAGGGAAAAAAAAAAATCAACAGGTTTGTTCAGGTCGTAAAATCGAATCCATTAACCCAACATTTAATTTATAAAATGAAATAAGATATGAATATAATTAAGATATTTTAGAAGTGGTTACTCTTTGTAATTATTTTGGGATACAATGAATATATATAAAAATATACCATAAAAATAAAAATGCTACTCTCTCAATTTAAAGAAATTACATTTCTTATTTTGGTAATAGCAATTCCATAAAATAGGTGTTGCCCATCTATATATAGAATATTTGCCATCTATATATAGAATTAAATTTTTATATAAAAAATAATTATTTTATTTTTATTGATAAGATATTTTAGATATAAATTCCTTAAGCTTATATCGATCTTATCTAAACCATGAATCAATTTAATTGGCTCCATGACAGGCTTAATTTGCTAAGACCCAACCCGATCATCCTACTAGCCTATCTTGTTATAGGATTTTTCGACAAACTAGCCTTTCTAGATAATCTATCGTTTTCGAGTGGTCACAATGATTATTAGACAAATGATAAGGTTTGAATACTTAATTACCTGTTACGACTCTATAAGTTTAGAGCATATAAGACTCTATAATCCCATTACTCTGATTGTGTAGACTGTTAATAGGCTACATATGATTCCTTGATTATTGATAGTCCTTCTTTATAAATAATCTCAAGCATATGAATATGAATGTTATATTATCTTCACCTTCACTTTTTGTGCACTTATAATATCTTATTAAGCTTTTAGCATTTTTATTTTCTGTCTACACATAAATGATGATTTAAATATTGAAATAATGTTATCGGATATCATTATAATATTTCTTATTATACTTTATTTTGCAGACTTTTCATATAAGCATAAAGTTGAAACCAACGTACTCTATCGACCGAACCCTATTGGGACAATTCTATCCTTATAAAATTATCTAATCGTGCCATAAAAAAGAATTTAATTAGAAGTCAGCTATTACGGTTTTTTTTTTTTTTTTTTACCCCAGTTATTACATGAAAGGGCGGCTTCAAAGTTCAAACGCTTTTTGCTTTGTCCTTTTGAACCGTGAAATGCCGCATTCGGAACCGAAACAGGCGTGTAGAAATAAAATAACGATTCTTTCAAGTGCTGCAGAAACTCTTCAGGGGCATTACGTTCTCCAAAATTTCGGTGCAATACCACTAAAATCAGAAAATCATTTAACTAGAACTAGGAATACGGAAATATAGAAGAAATAGAGGTCATGTTCATTATACGCCGCCCTAAATAGAAGATGAATATATATACATATATATATATTTATATTATTAAAATTTAAATAATTATATTTTTAAAATTATTTATTTAATCTCTATTTAATATTATTTAAAAATAAAAATAAAAATAATAAAATAAATTATTAAATTTATAAAAAATAAATAAATTTATCTATTTACTTTGTTTTTTCTCACCTTATCAATTTTCTACTACTTCTTGGCTGTTTCTTACTTTCTCACTCTTTTTTCTTTTTCATTTTCTACTATTAATTATACTTCATATCTCTCTCATTCTTTCTTCATTAACATTCTCATTACTCTATTTTTCTTTCCATAACCTCCTATTTCTTTATCTTTCTCATTTATTAATATATTATATTAATATTATAATCTATTTAATTATATAATATAACTTTATTTATTTAATGTAGACATTAATATGAATGTATTATCGGTTAATATATAATAAAAACCCTTTCTTTCCCTGGAAACAAAGTTGGACTAGTAGAAAAGAAAAAAAAAAGGGGTCATGTTATATTCTACATATTTAAAGCACTTTTCCTTTCTCACGGGTTTTTCCGCTGTTAAAACCAAACCACTGCTCCCACCACCTTCTTGCTCTCTTCTTTCTCTCCATTCCTTCATTGTTGCTAGCCTTCAGAGGAGAAAGAAATGGGAGATGAGAAGAAGAAACCAGCTGGTATTTGGCCCACCGTTAAGCCCTTTGTCAATGGAGGTGCTTCTGGTATGCTTGCCACTTGTGTTATCCAACCCATTGACATGGTTAAGGTATATACGTTAAGAAAGATTGGGTTTTTCAGCTAAAGTTTGGATCTTTGTAAACCCTGTAGGTTGTTTATTAGTGGGCTTGTGTTAAATGTCTACCTATGTTGTTCGTTTGAGTTGAGATTATGTAGTAGTGGATTCTAGTGTATCTGTTTAGATTTAGGGTTTTTAGGAACTGGTGTTCAAATGTTTGATGAGTCTTGTTTTGGTTATGCTTGGATGGTGAGGAATTTTTGTTTTGAATATCAGATCTGTGGATCTTGTTGGGTTTCGGTCATTTTTGAAAGAGATTTATAATGATATTGAGTTGATTGTGTAATAATGGGTGTACTGTTTTCTGTGCGATTGAGTGCAGGTGAGGATTCAGTTAGGTCAAGGATCAGCTGGTCAGGTGACCAAGACTATGCTTAAGGAAGAGGGCATTGGTGCCTTTTACAAGGTTGGTTAGCTTCTGCGATTTTAATTTCAGGAGTTTCAGCTTGTAGTTTTATAAAAAAAAATTTGTTGATTACTTTTCATTATTTTGATTTGTTTGCTCATCCAAAACCTATAGTGTAATGACTTGTGAGACGATGAATTCAAAAATTTCAACATTTTATGCATGTATAGTATTGGCTTGATCTTGTAGTGAAGAAATTTTAACGATCTGGATTCAGGTTAAGACATTGATTGCATTTCACTATAAATGGTTATCAAGGATGGTGCTCTTGCTTAGTTGCATAGCTTGGATAACATTTTGAGGAGTTGTTGCTTAAAGCAAAAGTGTAATTACAGTTTCGTTTTGTTTGAGCAGGGATTGTCAGCTGGACTTCTCAGACAAGCTACATACACTACTGCTAGGCTTGGATCATTCAGGTGAGTGTTTTGGTGTATTATGCTGTAAGCTAAAGTTCTCTCTTGAATTCATATCATTTAAATGGTTGATATGAATTTTTCACACTGACTCGGTCAGTGGCCAATAGCTTGAGCTATCTAAAATGCCACAGCTTGTTTTGTCAAATATATTCTACTTCTTTCCCTTTCTCAAGGGGGGAGTACTAGAAAATGGTTAGGTATCGGATTATTAATTTTGCACTCTATCCATATTTCCTTGACTGTAGGATCTTGACAACTAAAGCAATTGAAGCCAATGATGGAAAGCCACTTCCTCTGTATCAGAAAGCATTGTGTGGATTGACTGCTGGTGCTATAGGAGCTTGTGTTGGTAGTCCTGCTGATTTGGCACTTATCCGTATGCAGGCTGATGCCACTTTGCCCCCTGCACAGCGTCGTAATTACACAAATGCCTTCCATGCCCTCACCCGTATTGTTGCTGATGAGGGAGTGTTGGCTCTTTGGAAAGGTGCTGGTCCTACAGTGGTGAGGGCAATGGCTTTGAATATGGGAATGCTTGCTTCATATGACCAAAGCGTTGAGTTTTTCAAGGATTCACTTGGTTTTGGTGAAGCTACTACAGTCTTGGGTAAGGTTTTTATTCAAGCAGTTGCTATAACTTGGTGAGAGCATCAAGTGAATATGCTTCTAGTTATGTTGCCAATATTTATTAATTGTGACTCTTTAATTTTAATTGATCATGTTTTGGGCTAATGCACCTATGAATTCTGAATGATATTTACTCTTTGGATCATGTTGATACACTGCTAAGCAGCAACTTGGAGGCTACAATGGAATGTACTTATTTGCACATGTTTTTAAGTTGATTCTTGTTGGAGAAACCGGGATAAGATGACATAACTTAGTAATGTTTTTGTCTTCTCTCTTTCCCCCGTGAAGTTTCTCTCTCTCATGAGGTTGTGACTTCACATCTCACTAGATGTATTACACAAGTTCTTTCCCTTACAATTATCTGCCCTTTGAAACCGGCATTGGCCCTGGTGGTTGAAGTTGACATTGTGGTCTTTGGTTTCATGTATTGGTGTGGAAGCACAATGCGGAAACATTTGGTGATAGTCTGTCCCAAGCTTTTTGTCGAATCTTGCTGTTACCCCTGTAAAAAGTGATTGAAAAGTCAAGTTAATGAAAAGTATTGTAGATTTTTCTCTCACTTTACACCATTGTGTCAGTGGCTTGTGGAATGCATTCCTATGATTGTCTGAAAGATTACTTTGTCTTAAGCCATCATATATTCATAGTTGACCAAATAAGATTGAGGATGGTGAAAGTTAGTTAATTGTTATCTGTAGAAAATCATGCCAGGATTGGGGGGTATGACCACAAAAAGTAGAAGTAACATGTGAGTTCAATGGAAACTGGAGTCTCAGATATTAAGCTTGATCTACTCTAATACATTTTCCGTTACAACTATGAACACCCTTTTGCTGATGTCTTACCAACACCCTGCTTCTTAGAAACTTGTTAGTTGGCAGGATGCCCTCAGGGTTCTTTGTGTGAGTTTCCTTTAAGGTGTCTTCCACAAAGCTTATTATCCTGACATTAGTAGAACAAACAAACAAATCTATGCTTTTGTTTGGCACAAAGGTGGCACTGTATTTATCTTCCATCTTAATTTCATGATTTCTTCAGAAATCTTGTTATAATGTCAGGCCTCTTTAATTACACTGCATATTGTCTCTAAGGACGTACTGCCTTTTTCTAGTTATGCTTATATGTAATATATTACATTTTTAAGGTCAATGCAAATCAACAACTAATGTCCCAAATCATTTTACCGCTGTTGCCTCTGTCCTATTATTGATTGATATGACCTACAAATAGGAACTTTTATCACTTGCGAAAACATTTTACTTTTTTGGTTGTTTAAGATGATGTTGATGCACCTAACTTTTCTTCCTAATGTCGTTTCTATTTTTTCAGTAGTTCTCAGATTCATCTTTAAACTTGATTTGCTTCTTCTCCTTGATGCATATCTTTGTTCTATCAACCTGAATTATATTTAAGGGTGATTACTAACCCTACTTATTTGAGCACAAAATGGAAGCCCCCCTTTTCCTGTTATTGACTTATAGCTGTGTTCTGACCCTGGTGGGTTTCTGGCTCCAGTATACACAGCTTGCAAGTTCTTTTTCCCTTGAGCATATTTTATGTGTCATTAAGCACCACAGATGAGCTTTTCTTTTTAGTCATATTATAGTTATCATATGCAGCATTCTGGATCCGTTAGGAAAAAAGTATGTTATTATATTTATAGCTGTCACTTTGTAACTGTCTATGCAGTTCACATTATTCTGACGTAAAAGTCTGATGATACCATGTGGTTCAAGTCGCAGTGGATTCTTTTAGTATTGTAGTTGTCAAAATTGCATTAAGACTATAAGAGGTATTGTAAGTTATATCTATTTGAAATTTCTCTATTTTTCCTCTTCATAGAGTTTATATGGTGGAATTGAATGTATAATGTGTCATCTTACTGGAGCAGAGCAAATATCTTTAACAATATCTGAAACTATATGTTGGGAAATGAAAACAGTAGACAGGCGTCTTCTTTGCCTTGAGCTGTTGTTCTTCTAATGTCTTGTGGACATCTATAAAAAAATCAATTTTGTAATCTTTCATTGCTTCCATTAGCATCTACTGGTGATTGACAGTCTCAACTCTGGAAGATGAGCATATGCCCCAGAATTTGATTACATCACGTTTTGTGATGGGTGAGATGAACTTTCTTGTTACATTACTTTTCATATGCAAATGTACAGGCATAAGCCATGGAAGAAAAAGGAAGGTCCATAATGTCATCTTTTATAATGGGTCTCATTGTTGACTATGGCAAAAGTTTTTCCTTGAAATGATTTGGACTTCTTAAAAGGTCATTTCATGTCCATTAATGGATTATTGTGTTACTCCACCTGATTTGCTAATCATCTATTTTTCTTTTGCAGGTGCTAGTACTGTTTCAGGGTTCTTTGCAGCAGCCTGCAGTTTACCATTTGATTATGTAAAAACCCAAATCCAGAAAATGCAACCTGATGCAGAGGGAAAATTCCCATACACTGGATCTTTTGATTGTGCTGTGAAGACTTTTAAATCAGGAGGACCATTCAAATTTTACACTGGATTCCCTGTATACTGTGTCAGAATCGCACCTCATGTCATGGTATCTCTCTCTATCTGTTATTCCCCTGGTAGACAAATTTGCTGTTCTGTGTGTCTGTGTATGCAACACTGCCTACACAAAATCTTTTTATGTGCGGGAGGAACGAGGATATCTGCATTTTGCATGCATGCCGTTCATATAGGGGAGTGATTGCCTGTGCATAACCATTGCGTTTCTTTTGATAGTGTAAATTCTTTCTTTTAACGATGTATGAACATTTGCTGCTGCAGATGACTTGGATATTCCTCAACCAGATCCAGAAGATTGAGAAGTCTATTGGATTATAGTGACTAGCGTAGGTGAAGGAAATTTCTTGGGAGAATCTCAGCAATAAAAAAGATCATTTCCCCTGTTTTATAACAGGAAAGGTCTATTTTTGAAGACTAAACACCCTCAAAAACCAAGCTTTCCATTAAATATTCTTGTAATGCCATTGAATTAACTTTTGTGAATTTGTTTTTGATTGTTCTGAGGGTGTGAGTGGGACTAAATAGGATACGGACATTTCTCTTTTGGAGTAGTTTCAGGGAGTTTCTTCATTGGGAAAAATCTGCGGAAAAAGGCGGAAAAGATCAATAATTACTTGTCCTCTTCAGATATTTTTTTTCCTCTCTCGCATTGATTTCATATATGATGATATATTTGTGGACCCTTTTTTCCTCTGTTGAATCTCTTTTGTATGGCTGGGAACTCTGTTGCTCTCATGGTCCAAAGACAGGTAATGAAGTTACTGATTTGTTGTTCGATTAACTGCCATACATGCATTTGTTATGCTATGGATGGTGATATTTGATGTAATTTATTTTTGTCGATGACGAAAACTGCGCAGCTATTATATGCCAGTTGAGATAATATCATATCTGATATTTCTTACTTTATATCAAATTGCACTTTAACTACCTAAAATAATCACCCCTTATACTTACTGCCCAGTGTCACTACCTTTTTAATGGTCAGAAAGAATAGCGATACGTGGAAATTAATGGCTAGATCGGCACACTAAAACGTTAGAATCTTGAAGATGTAGATTGGGTTGGCACTCTTATGCTCATCGTGATTATGAGATATTCTACTTGGTGTATGAAGTCATATTCTATAAATTAAAGAAATGAAAAATCCAAAAGAATGTAGATCCCCTATCAAATCTGACATCTAAAGAATGAAAATATTGATTTAATTGGTGAAATTGATGGGAAATGTGACAATTTTCTTAGGCTTTAATAAATGAAATTCCATTACTTTATTAAAGGGTGAACCAAAGTGTCTTGCAATTGAAAACTGTTGCGCTCACGTTTTTATAGATCAAATATTAGTTGCTAGATTACGGTTTGGCTTTTAGTGATAGTCCAATTGGCTGTGACAGTACTAGTCTCATCAATTTAACAAAAAAATCGAGTTCTGACATTCAAGGAAGAAACATATTAAAATTAGACATAATTTTATCTGAGATCACGTGTTTAATGGTGTGTAACATGTATTTTATATTTAAATAATTTATTTATATAAAATACATAAAGTAGTTATATAAGCTCCAAACTCATTATTTAATCATGGTTCATGTATTTTTCTATGAACCAAGTTAATTTAGGGTTTTCTTTATAGTCTTTGATGGGAGGAGGATATATATATAAATGGAAACCGCTTGGATCCCTAGCCTCCATGCACTTAAAACCCTAAAAAAACAATATATCATCGAGAGAATTGATTGAGGGGCTAGAAGAATCTAAGTTTTAAAATCAAGACAATCCAGAGAGAAAATCGAATAATCAATAGTTGGAGGTATATCGATTCTATTCTATTGTATTAATTTTATGTATGTTTTGGCATACAAACTAAACTTGGGTAAAGACTGGTTCCGAATTGTGAACCAACTCCAATTATAAGAGGTTGGGGCCCAACGGTTTGAGAGAGCGGAACTGTTCGAACCAATAGTCGTGAATTGTCGAACCGACCCGCTATTGAAAAGGTGAGTGAGCTCGGCCGGTTCACCCTCTTTTAAAATAAAAAATGAAAAAGAAAGAGAAAAGGGAGGCTACTAACTCAAAAAAAATAATTGGATAATATTTAGTAAGTCATTGTATGCCAAAGTTACTTTATTTATGATGGTGAATAACAATTTTCCAAAAATAATATCATCAAACTAATGATAGATGACTAATTATAAGTTAGTTATGTATTAAGGATAGATGGAAAATTTAATTTTAATTAATGGAAGTCCTTTTTGTAAAACTTGTCAAATGTTAAGGATTTGAATATAAGGAAAAAATAAAATTTGACGGAATTCGGAATCATATTAAGTTAGAAATTAATAAAAAATTAGAAATTATTAATGAATTAATATACTTAAAAAAAGGAGATTACATTATTAGAAATTGTTAATATATTATAAAAAAGAAATTAATAAAAAATTAAATATATTAGAAATTGTTAATGTATATTTAAAAAATAATAAAAAAAATAATAAAAAATTAAATGTTAAAAAAAAAAATGGTTCAAGGACTGAACTAGCTCGGAACTGTCTCCTATAGGCTGATCATGGTTTAGCCATGGTTAAGTCCGTGAACCGACGGTTCCGGGCTGAGCTGACCCGTTGTCTACCTTTAATACAAACAGAGATCTTTAGTCTAACAATTGGTGTCACAACAGTTTTTATCTCTGTCTTGATTAGTATTTTCTCTTATTAGATAGGCTTAAATCTTAAAGAAGCCATTATGTGTGAATTAGGGTTTTTATTAAGAAATATAATAATTTGTATGAGAAGTTATTTTCTCTAATTTTAAGGGTTAAGGTTTGAAGAAGTATAAAAATCACATGGCATATCTTTATGATATAAAATCCATGTCTATTGTTAATTCATTCATGGAATATCTGTTTATAATCTTGATAAAGTGAAATATTTTATCATACTATCGATTTGTTTTAAATATAGATCGATAAGTTTTTGGAATTAGAAATATTATATTTCCCATCATCCATATGTTGGTCTTATTCTATTGCTCAAAGTTTTGAACATGGTTCGAGGTTTTGAAATTGAATTGCCATCATCTAAGGTTTATTTAATATTTGTTTATGGTATTTATTTGACAAACCGTAGTGGATAAAAACACAAGTATGGTCATTATTTTGGCTTAGTTTTGCAACTTTTTCATTAGAGAATTATTTATTCACACATATACATACATATATATATATACATATGAAACACTTGACCATTACGGCTCGATCTTGATGAAAATCTGGAGGTAACCATCATAGCATAAAACCTTATCCTTATTTGCATTTGGTTTTTTCTTTTGTCTAATATCCTACTACGTTGTCTTAATGTGAATGTTCATGATCAATGAAAGGAATCTTGAAACTTGTCATAATTCATTCATCTGTAAAATCATGTTAATTGAATTCTTAAGGTTGAAATTTAGGAATATTGACTTCTATTTTCGATGCTATCATTGTCATATTTGTGACTTCATTCTTGTGAGAGATATACTTGATTCCATCAAGATTCTAGTTATGGTTTCTTGTCTAGAACAAAAGTGGATTTATTAGAATATATATATATATATATATATATATACACACACATATAACCAATCAAAGATTGGAATATTTTGTTTTTTATTTCATCTTAATTTTTAGGATTGGTAATCAAAAGAATAATATAGATCCTCAATATTACTATGAAGATGTCATGTGATCATTTGATATAGTTTTTGTTAATTAAAGACTAGCCACAACATCTTTAGTTATAAAAAATTATATATCAAATATATTGATTACATATAGTAAATGACATCAATTGTGATTAATCATATTATATAATAAATTTTATCCTACGAGAATTTTTATTATATTTTTATGATTAATTAGGGATGGAATAACATATTATTTTTCTTAGTTTTCCCATAGGGATTAAGAAAAGGAACATAGTTTGTTAGTTTAATCCTAAAGTATATTTGTGAATTTTTAAATATAACTTAGCCTACAAGCTGTTTTATTTGTTATATAATTCATACATTTAAATAATTTTGTGCAAGTTTTTATACTGGTAAAACATGATTTCTATTTATTTGTCTCAACTAAAATAAAATAAGCATGTTTGTTATTTTATACAGTATTGCAACCTATGATTTTTTCTAATATCAAATGTGAAGTTCCCTATTTGAATGGTGATAACTATAAGATATGGAAGGAGAGAATTCTTCTCCAATTAGGGTGCAAGGACATTGATTAAGCTATAACGAAAGATGAACCACCTAATCTTATTGACACTAGCATTTCAGCTGAAATTGCTTTATATGAATGTTAGGAGCGATCTAATCACCTTAGTATGATGTTCATAAAGACAAAAATTAATGCTAGTATTCTTGGTTCAATTGGAGAGTGTAACAATGTCAAGGATTTGTTGAAGGCTATTGATGAATAATTTGAGTCTTCAGCTAAGGCCTTTGCTAGCACCTTAATGGCCAAGTTATCATCAATGAAGTTCACTAGTATAAGAGGTGTGTATGAGCATATTATGCAAATGAGGGACATTGCAGCTCAATTAAAATGTCTTGAAGTTGAGATGTTTGAATCTTTCCTTGTGCACTTTATTCTAAATTCCCTTCCACCTCAATATGGTCATTTTAAAATTTCTCATAACATACATAAGGATAAATGGTTGATTAATGAACTTCTGACCATGTGTGTACAAGAGGAAAGAGGGTTACTTATGCAAATAGGAGAAAGTACACATATGGTAATACAAGGAAAGAATAAGATGCAAGCTAAACCAAAAAGGAAGGCTAAAATACTTGCTCAAGATGGCATTAAGAAGGAATCTACTTGTTTCTTCTGCAAAAAGAAAGGGCATATAAAGAAGGATTGTGCCAAATATAAGGCTTGGCTTGCGAAGAAAGGTATCTTCATCTCACTTGTTTGTTATGAATCTAATATGGTTGATGTTTGTCGTAACACTTATTGGATTGATTCTGGTTCTACAATCCATGTTGCAAATATCTTGCGGGACTTTCTAAACCAAAGGAAGCCAATGGGAAGTCAACAGTGCATCTATTCAGGAAACGAGATATCTTCACATGTGGAAATAGTTGGACCATCTTGTTTAATTTTAAGTTTTGGTTTTGTTTTAGATTTAGGAAGGACATTTTATGTACCAAGTTTTTCTAGAAATTTTATTTCATTTGTAAGACTTGTACCTTTGGGTTTTTCTTTTATAATGGATACTTCTTTAAAAATATTTCTCAAATCAAAACTTGTTGGAGATGGCATAAATGCTAATGGACTTTACCAAATTAATTTGCAAAATGATGTTTTGGAAAATATTATGCATGTTCAAGCTGGTATTAAAAGATGTGTTTTGAACGAAAATTCCTCTATGTTGTGGCATCGTAGATTATGCTATATATCTATTGAAAGGATTAAAAAATTAGTGAATGATGGAGTACTTGGTACTCTAGATTATACTGATTTTGATACTTATATAGACTGCGTAAAGGAAAAGCAGACTAATAAGGCAAAGAAAGGTGCTTAGAGGAGTTCAAATCTATTAGAGATCATACATACAGATATTTGTTGTCCAAATATGGACATCATAGTCTAAAGTACTTCATCTCTTTTATAGATGACTATTCACGATTCATGTATCTCTACTTACTTCATAGCAAAAATGAGGCATTAGATACCTTAAAAATATTCAAAGCAGAAGTTGAGAAATAATGTGGAAAGCAAATTAAAATCGTGAGATCAGATAGAGGTGGAGAATATTATGGAAGATATACCGAGGATGGATAAGCACTTGGTCCTTTTGCAAAATTTCTTCAAGAGCATGGAATAGTTTCTTAATATGCCATGTGTGGATCTCCAGACCAAAACCATGTAGTAGAAAGAAGAAATCGGACACTAATGGACATGGAGTGAAGTATGCTTAACAGTTCTAAATTGCCTAAATCGTTGTGGACCGAAGCTCTTAAAACGGCGGCATATATATTGAATTGAGTTTCAACCAAGGCTATACCTAAAACTTCATTTGAGTTGTTCAAAGGTTGAAAACTGAGTTTGCGACATATACACGTTTGGGGATGCCCATCTGAAGTAAGAGTTTACAATCCACAAGAAAAGAAATTAGACCTAAGGATGATAAGTGGGTTTTTTATTGGGTATGTTGAAAACTCTAAAGGAAAAAAATTTTATCGTCCATCTCATAGCACTAGGATTGCGGAATCAAGAAATGCAAAATTTTGTGAGAATGACCTAATTAGTGAGAGTGATCAATCTCATGATTTAATTTCAAAGAATGATCATTTTGACGCTTAAACTTTCACTTCAATTGAAAGATTGGTTGTTATACACAATACCCCTCAAGTCTATCTTGGTATTGAACAACCGGTTATTGAAGTTCCACAAGTAGTTGATGATCTAGTCGATCAAACTATTCAATAAGTTCTTGAAATCGTTGAATAACCTACACCTTAATAGGATGTTGGTGCAACATTAAGAAGATCAATTGGAGAAAGGAAATCAGAAATACCTAGTGATTACATTGTATATCTACAAGAATTTGACTACAGTGTTGGAGTTGAAAATAATCCTGAAACGTTTTCACAAGCCATGAGCTGCAGTGAATTTGATTTATGGTATAGTGCTACGAAGGATGAGATGAATTCTATAGTATCCAATGGAGCCTGGGATCTTGTCAAGTTACCTAATGGTACAAAGGCCATTAGATGTAAGTGGGTCTTTAAAACTAAAAAATACTCAAATGGTAACATCAAGAGATATAAAGCAATACTTGTTCCTAAGGGATTCACTCAACAAGAAGGAATCGATTACACAGAGAGCTTTTCTCCTGTATCTAAGAAAGATTCCCTTCGTGTGATTTTGGCATTGGTTACACATTTCGATCTAGAACTGCATCAAATGGATGTGAAAACAGCTTTTCTCAATGGAGAGCTAGATGAAGTGGTTTATATGAGACAACCTAAAGGATTCTCTTCTAGTGATAGTGAGCATTTAGTATAGAAGCTCAAGAAATCCATATATGGATTGAAACAAGCCTCTCGCCAATGGTACTTGAAGTTTCATGATGTAATCTCTTCCTTTGATTTTGAAGAGAATATCATGGATTAATGTATATACCAGAAGGTTAGTGGGAGTAAAATTTGTTTCTTTATTCGATATGTGGATGATATTCTATTAGTAACAAATTATAAGGGATTGTTGTATGGGGTGAAATAGTTTCTCTCTAAAAGTTTTGATATGAATGATATGGGTGAGGCATCTTATGTCATAGGCATGAAGATCCATGGAGATAGATTTAAATGAGTTTTGGGTATATTATAAGAAACTTATATCAATAAGGTTTTAGAGAGATTTAGAATGAAAGACTTTTCACTAAGTGTGGCATCCATTGTGGAGGGTGATAGATTCAATTTGAACCAATGCCCATAAAATGAGCTTGAAAGGGAACAGATGAAAAAAATTCCATATACTTCCGCTATTGGAAGTCTAATGTATGCTTAGGTTTGTATAAGACCTAACATTGCTTTTATTGTTGGAATGTTAGGAAGATATGAGAGTAATCCAAGTGTCGACCATTGGAGAGCAGCCAAAAAGGTGATGAGATACCTTAAAGGTACTAAAGACTACATCCTTATGTATAAGAGAATTGACAATTTATAGATAGTTAGTTCTTCAAATTTGGACTTCGTTGGATGTGTTGGTTTACAAAAATCAACATCAGGATATGCATTTATTCTTGCTGGCGAAGCCATTTATTAGAGGAGTACAAGATAGACATTGATAGATACTTCTACCTTGGAAGCTGAGTTTGTTTCTTGTTTTGAGGCAACTTTACATGGTGTATGGTTAAAGAGTTTCATATCTACACTTAGAATAGTGGATTCCATCTCTAAGCTACTGAAGACATACTGTGACAATTCAACTACAGCTTTCTTGGCTAAGAACAGCAAAAGTGAAAGTCGAAGTAAATACATTAACATCAAACATTTAGCTATAAGGGAACGCATAAAGGAATATAAAGTGGTCATTGAGAGTATAAGCACTAAAGTGATGTTAGCTGATCTTTTAACAAAAGGCATGCCACCAAAGAGTTTTAAGGATCACATAGTACGATTAAGACTTAGTCCTACTATATGATGTGTGTTCTAGTCATTTATGTTGAAACTCACTTCAGTTGGTTATTTTTATTTTTGGTGTACACATTTGGTTTAAAAAAAAACTATATTTATTTAGACCTTGAAATAAACATGAGGTTAATTCTTAAAGTTTACTGACATTAAAGAAATAAAATGTATTGTGATACGTGGAAGGTAATACTCATTCTAAGGGGACCTATTGTCATGATCCTTGTATTTCATTTCTTGTTTAAAGATAAGGAATTCATAGAATTTAGTATAAAAATATGCAGGCTAAGTGGGAGAATGTAATATGTATTTTATATTTAAGTAATTTATTTATATAAAATACATAAAGTAGTAACATAAGGCCTAAACCTAATATCTAATTGTGGCCTACGTATTTTTTTATGAACCAAGTTAGTTTAGGGTTTTATTTGTAGTATTTGATGAGAGGACTATATATATATATATATGAATGAAAACCACTTGAGTCTTTACCCTCTTTACACTTAAAACCCTAAAGAAATAATACACCATCAAGAGAGTTTATTAAGGGGTGAGAAGTATCCAAGTTCCAAAACCAAGACAATTAAGAGAGAAAATCAAATAATCAATAGCTGGAGGTATGTTGATTCTATTTCGCTGCATTAATTTTATGTATGATTTGGTAATATAAGGAAAGTGCACCTATCAGTTTTAATATAGCGGATACGAGTCCGAGTTGATCCCTCAGAGACTTCGAGTACTAATATTAACCTTAGCTCTATTATCTAATCGGAAAATTATGATAGATTGAATAAATTAAAAATACTTAAATTAACAAACTAACCTAATTATGAGACTTGATTAAGTAATTTAGAAAGCGATAAAACTAAGAACGACTTCAAGAAGGTAAATAACGTATTTAGAAGTTATTTCCCCTAGTTTTTAACATGCGACTGCTTAAAATATATCCAATTCAATCTTTATTATTCTTGACCGGAGGGATTCACAATTAAAGCTAACACCTTTCTCAAGCATATTAACCTTAATCGTAAATTATTTACCGGAATCTCTTCACTTAGTAATATAATTTAGAATCGCATTAATGAATAATGAATTCCTACAAAAAAGAACAACTTTCTGGAAGAAACATGTATCTTATCTCTAAGTACACATATAGTTCTCTCCAATTATGTCAAGATCTTATTACACATGTGATTTCTCAATCATCATGCATAATATCATAGATTAATACCTTAGAAATATCAATTAATAATTAAATAGCATAATTGAATCAAGAAAAGATAGAAATTTTATTGAAAATTATCAATAGATCTAATAGTCACATGAAACCTAGGTTCCATAATTCTAAATACAAGAATCTTAAGCTATCATAATGAAACTAAAAACGAATTGCAACAAAATCAATAAATAAAACATGAAAAAAACCCTTTTTGTTGATGATAAATCTCTTCAATCTTGAAGTTGAGTGTTGCTCTTGCCTTTTGCTCCTCTTTTTTTTCAAGTCTCTTCTCTTTTGAATATCCAAAGTTATGTGTGAAACCCTAATATGTCCTTTTATACTATATTGTAAGTTTTTTTTTTTCGTCACCAGACACAGTCTGGGACACAGTTGTATCCTAAGGTCGTATAAATTTTTAACCTTGGCAAATCTTCCTGCATGGACACAGCCTAGGAATACAGTTGTGTCTCAGACTGTGTAACTTTATGACAAAAATTCCTATTGTTTACGTAACTTTAAAATTTCATAACTCATTCATTTGAACTCCAAATTAAGTGAAACTTGATTCTTTTTCTTCGTTTTCAATTCGAGGATGGATTCAAACCTTGAAATGAAAATTTTACTCAATTAAGTATCAATTTCTTTAAAGAAAAAACAAAGATGTAAGGGAAATACTATAAAATCACCATGTGAAATGTATTTAAAATAAGAGTTATCATTTGGCATATAAACAGAGATCTTTATTCTAACATGGTAATGCCAATTTTGAGTTTGTATTCATCGATTTACATACATTTTCACTAAACCTTTGAATAACACAAGATTTTAATATATTAGGAATGAAATATGGATATGCCATCCATTTAACTTGCACCATTTTTAATTACTGATACAGTAATTTTCTTTAAATTGTGGCATTTCGCTTAAGTTTTTCGTTTTGTAAATTATTACTCTCTCTCCTACATGTGTTTTTAGTTGTCCAATCATTCTTGCACTATTGACTAATACTATACTGCTTTTTTGTAATTTTACTTATTACTTTCCCATGTTCATTACCACAATTGATTGTTTCTCTCTTTTTCCAACCACCTTCCTTTTTTTTTTCTCCATAGTATTTATAAAGGAGGTGCTTAACATAAATACCCATGTTAAACACTCCTCTCTTTATAATTTACTCTTGTAAAAACATGCTTAACTTGAAGAAGGTGTTCTATGAAAAACATTCTCCACTTTACTTTTTTCTGATATAGTTAACCATGTGACCAATATATAGGTGCTATAAATTATTTTTCTTTTAATACTTTGCTACTTTTGAGCAGCATTTATATGTCTAACGACTCTATTGAGCCGAATGTTCCATAGAGCATACTATTGTACAATGACAATCTTTGCCATTTAATTTTTTTTTTTAAATTAGTTGCTTTTAATTGGTTTTTTCTATTTATTTAGTATATTAAATAATAAGTTATTAGAAAAATATATATTAAATAGTTGTCAATTATTTTTTATTTAGTCTTTCAATCCATTTATTTATTTTTTCTTTGACCTTGAAAAGCGACATTTGCCTACAATGGCTCAAATTGAGCCAATTCCCTACTATTGTCCAATGATAAAATTGTACCGTTGGCCATTTAAATATTTAGTTTTTAAGTTTAGTATAAATAGGTAAAGAATAGTTTAGAAATTTGCATTCTAAATTCACACAATAACTTCCATAATTTAAAATAACTCTCTACTTCTAATTTTATATTGTCTATAAATCCCAACAATTCTTCAAAATTTCTACATATGGAGCACATGCATGACTAAAAAATTTTCAAACATGTACCTACATTCTTGAGGGGGTCATATAATTTATTTAGCGCATATTTTCACAACACCCCAAATTACCAATTTTCTGAAAATTTTTTTACCAATGATCCATATTCTGTAAAATTTTTACCAAAACCCAATAAGCATGCCACTACAATATTCTCTACATGTTCCTCACTTTATTTACGACTATAGTCAACAGTTGATGCTATTCGGTTCAACTCCTCAACCAAATTCCAATCAAATATTGCAAACACCAAATAGTATAAGTTCATAATGTCGATAATTCCCACACTAAGTTTAGGCTACAAATAAGCCGAGCTTAGTCAACATTTTAAAGGTTCTCAAGCTCGTCTCTTTTAAATAAACGAGCTTTATCATGAGCTCAAGCTTCACCTATTTATTAATTGAATTCAAGTTGAGCTAAACTTAGCTTAAAACAATCCAATCTCTAGCCTAAGTATATAAAGTAAAGAAATAAATAGATAAATAGATTAATGAATAGTGAATAAGAATAATATTATATATCATGTATTATCCTATAATATATTTATCTTTATATAAATTATATAAATATTAACCTTTGAATTTTAATAATATGTGATATATGATATATAATACATGTACTATTTATAATATATACAAGCGGTAAGCTTGCTCACAAGCTTGAATTGAAAATCGAGTTTAGCTCCTTAAGTTTAAAATGAGTTGAGTTTGCGAGTAACTTGACTTATTTATAGCCCTACACTAAGTATTGGTGAAACAGATAATGTTGAGGAAAATGAAAGGGATGATGATTGTAAAAATATATAAATTAATATAATTTTTATCTTAATTATTAACTCACTTTTTTATTATTTAACTTGTTTAATTTCTTATTTTTGGTCTATACTAACCAATATATTATTATTGTAATATGTGATATCGATAAAATAATTTTTCATACTATAAAATTCTATAAAATATATATTTTTTTTATAAATTGTTTAAAAAAGAAATGGTTGTGACATACGAAATAATTAAATAAATAGTTAAAGGACTCTTTATAAAATGAAGGTGTGCTTGAATGAAGAGGCGTTTAAAGTATTACCGTAACATACTAAACACTCCTTTCAAGAATCCTTTTGTAAGTAAGAAATGGGTCATCTCCATTTATTTTCTTCAATTATCATTTTAAGATATTAACACATGTAATTAATAATTGGGATTATAAGAAATATGATGAATATTTTAAAAATCTAAATAATTTTAACCATTGTAAATTGAAAAAATGACAATTGAAGAGCATACAATTCCTTGTAATATCCTCTTAAACCCTCTATCTTTATGTTTTGTTTGCCTCTTTCTTTATGAGTCGCTCTTTCATTCATGGATGGCCACCAGAAGGACTTCTTAATCTAAATTTTAATTCCATCTTCACCTTCCGTCGATCTTGATTTAGATAGCACCAAGGAGAAGCCAAACCCTGATTTTGCGCTACACCTTGAATCCTCTCTATCTCTACCTTTATCTCTTCTCAAGACATCATCTCCACTGCAATAAGCACCTCTATCACTAAAGAAGACCTCCACTCTACAACAAACCCCTCCATCTTAGAAATCCTCCTCACGAAACAAAACTTTTGTTTACTACAGCAACAATCTCCAAGGAACCATCTTCATTCTTGAATGGAACCCTTAGGCAAGAGCAAGAAGCTCCCGTGTCGCCAAAAGCTCAGTAACTTGTACCATAATTCACTGAGATGGGCATCTCTCACCATTGGAGTCTCCTTTGCCATAAGAAGGTTCAAAAGACCAAGAATCTGTCCAAGCTTCTTTTGATATTGAATCTTTACCCTCTCCCTCTTCATCGAAAAATCCTGCTCAATGTAGAAAGAGTGTGGCCAAACCTTCGTCTGTGGTCTTGTCTAAACCATTACAAAGAGCAATGTCAAGGCTCCTAAAATTAAAAAATAAAGCAAAGCCCCCAGTATCTAGTAGCAAGGGTAAGACTCCAGCTTTTAAAGGTAAAGGTAAAGCTATTACTTCAAAGGGAAAGTCTCCTAGCTCCTCTTATCTCTAAGAAGAAAGGGGTTAGGTTTGAGAAAGTAAATATATGGTCTTTACTTGTATGAGTTTTTGGATGTTCTTGGATGGAAGAAATTATGTGAGTTAAAATTAAAGTAAATGAGGAAGTTGGGTCGAATTTTACCAAAATCTAGACTATGAAAGTAAAACTTTCTTATCAGCTTTGGTGTGTAGATGTAGAATCAAAATTACCGGAAAGGATCTCATTGATTTGTTTTAATTTTATAGAACTTAAGAATGACTAGGAAGTAAAGAACAAACCAATAAAGGACATTTATCTAAAGCTCAATTACGGTTTTGATGTACCATTTTATGGAGAATCTTTCGGTATTGGACTTTGAGTTGATTTTGGTTATTTTACACAAAATATTTATTAGTTGTCTGTTACAAAAGAAAGGCAGCTTCACGACTCTTACCGGAGATGATGCATTATTGGTTTACTCAATGATTAAAAAGAAACCAGTGGAAGTAGTAAGAGAGATGATGAGGCATATTTTGGGAAATTCAAGGGGTAGGCATTTTAGATCAATGATTACGTATATTTTGAAATTTGAGAAGATTAAACTTTTTGAGGTTAATCCATCTCCACAGCTACTAAAGAAAGTTGGATATATCGTTCATACTCACAGGGTATACATGTGAGAAAGACCACTGGGTTTGCTGATGATGGGTTAGATTAAATACACCCTAGGGATAGGATAAGAGAGTTTGCTACTGAGGAAGAATTGGCATTACCTAAGAAGGAGTGGAAAGCAAAAAGGAAAAAGGCTCAACAAGAGCCAATAGGTTGGATGGACAATTTGAGGGTGAAAGGAAAAGGAAAGGAAACATGGTTCTTTATGAGCCAAAGAAGAAGAAGGCTAAGTTTACTCCTATGACTCGAGGAAAACTTGAGATTAGAAAGCCTACAGATTTTGACATGTTGAGATCAATTGCTGAGGAAGAAGCAAGAAAAAAATCCAAGTTATAAGCTAGATGTAATATACAAGGCAAATTGAAGAAGGTAGAAGGTCAAGCAGAAATCATAGAAGTTGTTGCGGGTGATTATGATAATTTAGAATAGTTAACACGATATAATCCTTTTGCTACTGTTGCCGATGATGATCAAGGGCAAGATGCTGCACGTACTTTGAAACAAATTGAGGATGCCCTATATATGCAAAGAAACCAAAATGATATGTTGATATGGGTAGTGTTTGACTCCCTTGTTGAACTTTTAACAAAGAAAATTGATAGTAAACTTGTTGACTTGGCAAACATTTTGCAGTCTTATTTTAGCACGAGGCTGGATGTTCGACAAATGAGCTTAAGTTTGGAACCATTTGACATAAGCCTTTCACAAATCCGTAGTGTTTTGGCTAGACTTATTTAGCACATAGCCCTACCATCTATTCCTGCACATCCACAGCAAGTTTGCACTCAAACTGCACTCTTACCGTGGATTCTTTTCCCAAACCTACCATTCCACCATCAACTACCAAAGATTTCCCTGTCAAGTAATCTGTGTAGGCTGCTTTTGTTTCTCCCGTTGTTAGTTACTCTTCTAGGAGAGTTAAAAAGGCTGTGAAGAATCCTTTTAGGACCTCCTAGTTCTCTGAGGGACTGATGCCAAAGACACCCACTTATTGATAATAATGATCAACCAAAATCTCATGAAGTGTGCACAGAAATTTTAGTAGCTTAGCATATATCTGTCTGTCTCTTTCTTAAGTTTTTGTACAGTTAGAGTAGTCCTCTAATTTCTCTATTCTTAGTCTATGTTCGTTTTTTCAGTTGATGTACTATTGGATGTATTCTTACAACATTTAGATCAACAAAGTTTAGTCTTTGTTTTGGTTTTTGTTTCTATTTTTCTTTTTGGCTTTTGTTTGTTAATTCTTTATTTAACAGGAAGCAAAATATGAGTGCTTTGTTGATAACAGAATGGGGGGAAATAATTGTAATACATAAAAATGTATTGAATTGCAAATTTTGTTTAAGGTGTATCCTGCTGGTGCATAATGAACATTCCGGAATGTCACTTGTTCTTTTGTGTATTTTAAGTTGCTCACTGGCCAGAACTTGTATGGACTCTTGTGTAAACTCTTTTTCAATTTGACAGCTGATGTCCTCTTTGTCCGCAGCTATAACAAAAAGGTTAGGGGGAAAAGTAAGATTCTTGCACTCAATGCTCTTGTTGTCTATCTTGTCGCATAGAAAGCAAGCTCTTAAGGTCCATTTGCACTCAGCTATCTTATTTGGCCCTAATCATCACTCACACCTTAGGTCATCATTGTACAAAGGAATTCCATTATGGACCAATCTAGGTGCTTAAATCACCATAGGCTTCTTGTTCCTACCTTGATTATTCCTACTTCTAAGAACTCTTGCCTAAAAATAATTAGGCTCTATGATCGTCGAACCTGCAAATCTTCTTTCGATCTTGCTATAGTAGCCTTGCCAAATAAAAAACAGCTGCATAAGTCTCCAACTTGAAGGATCTCACTTCATATTGTAGCCAGCAATTTGAAACATTGGGGAACTTTTTGAGTTTTCGACTATTTATTTACTTTAAAAGCTTTTAGGACAGGATGGCCCAAAAAACAAAAAAGTAAAAAAATAAAAACAAAGCTTTTAGGACAGACTATATAAAATGGTTGGCATCAGCTTCATATTCTTCTACTGTTTTGTTCCCTTGTGTCAACCTAAAGAACTTATCAAGTATTTTCTGTCTCAAGTTGCCAGGAAAGAACCTCTTAAAGAAAGTTTCCGGCGGAGACTTCCTAAGTGTTAGGCTGGGTGATCAATCTCCTTGCTCTTGTCCACCAATTGAAAGCAATCCCTTTGAATAGAAAAACAAAAAAAAAAATCAAATTTCTTATCATTAGCCACGTCATATGCTACAAACGCATTCTCAAGCTCCCCTATCCATCCTTTCTATCTTTAGCCAAACCATGGTAGATGCAGAGAACGACATCACTAACCCATTAAATAAGACAAACTTGCTTTTACCCCGGGTCTTTTCCGTAGCATTTTCAATTGTGCCATCTTTTTTCAATTGTGCCATTTACACTTGCATCATCTGCTGCTAGGCCCAAATTGGGTATGTCATAGTTGCATAAGGTGAGCCATCTGAATGGCCTTAGGCTTCGGTTAAAGGATGAGGTGGTGTTTGAAAGCGATTTTCATAATTTTTCACTCTATCTTGATAATATGATTGTCGAGAGTATTGATTCTCTCAAACATTCTCTTTAGATCCAAAGAACCAACGGTTAAAAGGGATATGCTATTTATCGTAAAAGATAAAACTCTAAATACACTACATGCATAAACATACTAATAATCCACGATATCACATAAATATCCAATTTAATCAATAAATCTACATAATGGAACAAACCACTTTCGCATATGTAATTTCTATCTCTTTCTCTACTCAGACTCTTCATCTCAATGTCTTACAGAAAAACTTCTTAAGATTGTATAGGTTCCATTTAAATTGTACCTCTAATGTCACTTAAAACTGTCATGCTATGAGCACAAAGTACAACTACCCTGCAACATATTTCTACTATTGATAGAAATATGCTAAGGTTCAAATACCTATTGAAATCCACAACATTTATACAATTTGCAAAATATTTTATCATCAATTATATTGTCAATAGGTGTATTAGTTGCTAAACATATTGATCTTAAAATATAAAAGTCACAATCATATATACTAGTGTAACTACTCTCGACCAATAGATCATAGCCTAGTATTAGAATATAAAAATCCCAAATAGATGAGTTGCAAAATCCAATACATAACTACTATGTACACAAAATCGTATGCCATGATCCTGCACGAGCTTGAATGTTACTAAATTCAACAAAAATTTTGTTAAAATATATTTAAGGTGAATCACACAATACAAACACCAACAATTGAAGTTCAAAATGACTTAGGTTTCACTTTACAAACGTAGCAAAACTATAGTGCATCATCTATGGCAAATGCTATGACTAGGGCACAATTTCTGTCATCTACAAAACATAATTATGATAAAGCTCTCTACTTATCAATGAAATATATAAATATTTAAAGTACGATTCTGTTTCCCATTGCCATAGCCTCTAATTATTCCATATTTCACCATCCATATTAAGACATTAGGATCACAATTCATTTATTATGTTCCAATTCTATAGATTTTTCTTGTTATAACTTTATTCGACCTTATCTTAACTGATCGTATTAGCTATAATTCTCTCATATTAAAGACTTGCTTGATCACTACAATGGATTTGCACCTAATTTAACTACATCATTCAAGGAGTTTGGGACCACCATTTCACTATCAATGGCCTTCATTCATAGTTTAGCATGGCTACACAAATAATGTACAAGTCGTTTATGCTAGATAGTTATTAGTTTGGTTTCACTATCCTATCATGTGCACACATCACACCACATTAGTTATGTACCTAAAATTTGTCGATAACTTTGATAATACTAATATATATTATTATCAATACCTAATCCAATGCATTCAATTATTTAATACTCAAATATACTTATAAATCATAAATTTTAATCTAAAGGTTTGTATAGGACACTATAAAGGTCACTTAGTGCAAAGGACCCGGGATGGTCGATTTAAGCTAAAGAAGAGGGTTCAATTAACCACATAGCAACAGGTTGATCAGTCATCGCATGGAGTTATTTATTGCCCTAGTGGGGTCTTCTTTCTCCATCCTAAATTTCATTGTAGTCAACCTTAGGGTCTTATGGTCGACCTTGCCATCGAGAAATGTGATTTCTAAGTATGATTAAGCCTTATTTCCCAACATTTCTTAAGGTTTTCATGGATTTTAACTTGAGTTACAATCCAATAGATTTTAATCTCTAATTTATTGATTAGATCAACTATAAGTACTAATTAATATTAATTATTCCAACCTATAAATTGTGAGTATATGAGACCTATACTCGCATGACTAAGTTTGGTAATTGATTTAAGGCGTTTGAGAAAGTAACTTGATTAGGCTAGGAACTTACGAGGAGCTTAAAAAATATTAGTTGAGAAGTTCCCGTGGGTTTGGAGTTTAAAAACATAATAAAAATATTAAAAATACAATTAAATAGTGAGAATTTATTATACTATTATATAATTATAGACAATGTGCGAAGTAGATTTTCAAAATTAATGAACACTTAGAGATAAATTATAAGCGTAATATAATTAATATTGTATATAAAATAAGATATAAAAGACATGTATATGTACCATGTATAATTATTATGTCAATATATGTACCCATAATTATCATAAATATTACCAAATGAATAAAGAAAAATATAATAAAAATTCTTAAAAATCACCAACACATTTGGAAACATGCTATTGTGTGTGGCAAACAATTAGGATCTTAAAGAATAAGGAAAAATTTCCTTTTGACACCTAAACCAAGCCTTTACACATGTTGCTAAAGTTGGGGGAAAAACAAAATCAAAACAGCTTAAGTAAGTTATGAAAAATTGCAACTAACCTTTTGAACAAATTTTAGGCAGTTGTGAATTAGGAAAAAATGTTAGAGTGAGACAATAAAAAAGAAAAAATTGGGAAAATAGTGCAGAAATGAGGGGATATTTGAGTTCCTACAAGAGATCACCACCTAGAAGCAAGGTCAGACCATAACTTGAAGGAGTGGCCAGAGGCCAAGCTAGTTGACAACCTTGTTCCTCCCTATGGTGGCTAGAGTTAGGATTTCTGGTGATTTGTTGGTTTCTTCGATTTGGTCAAAATTTTGGGAAAAATAATAAATAAATACTAAAAATTTTGAAGTTCGATTTTCCTAAATATTTTTGTATGAGAAATTGAAATCTTCAATCAGATTTTTAAAATTTTGAGGATTGATATGAGGTCATTAAGAAAAACGTCATGCGTATTAAATTTTAATTAGGCTTTTGAAAAGCTAATTAGTATAGTTTCAACTTGAAATTTTGTGGTTATACTCTTAAGATGTTAAATTTTGATGTTATGTGGTTGGATTGTAAAAATTGTAGTATTGGATTTTGGAGAAAATTTGGATTTTGCAAAAACAATGCTTTGGATAAGTGGTTTTACAAAGGGGCTTGATTATCTTTATAAAACTATAGTGTAATATATAATTATTTATATGTAGTAGTAGAAAGTGGTTTAATATGAGTTTATGAATGATGGTTTAAGTAAAGATTAGGTATTACAAAGTTTAAGGCTAAATCTTGAAGTTACTATGTTAATATAAATGAGTGGTTAGTATAATTGGAAATGGTATATATAATTGAGTTTCTTGGTGGATACTTTCTAATTATATAGGGCTTGGAATTCTAAAAATGCAAGGTAAGTTAGAGTATATGTTAAATAGTGAAATGTAGTAATAGTAGCAGGGTCAGAATGTACTTTAGTAGAGAATAACTTAAATATACTAAAAATTGGCTTAAAGTCAGAAAGTGGTTTATGCTTAAACTTTATAACTATTTTGAAGTAAAAAACTTCTTAAATAAAAACTTAATTTAGGATAGTGTTCATAACTTTAATCAGAATTTTAGTTAAAAACTAGGTTAGAACTTATCTCAAATTAACTAAAACTTAATAAATAACCAAAAAACTTACTTAATTTAGAATGTAAACATACTTAATATTAAAAATGAATTCTTACTTCATAAGGTGATAAAAATTGAAGCTGTGTATTACTTTTTAGTTGTTGTTAACGAGGATCACAAACACGACATTTAGGAGATTGCAATACATTTGTCTAGATAAGTTGGGATTATAACTTTATCGCTAGTTGGGATACTATATTAAAGTATATGGAGGCTTAAGAATATACTATTTATGATTGTAACTTAGTTGTTTGTCTTCATGCTATGTGTGTGATTAATAATCTATTTTATAACAGGAGTTGAACTCCTTGGTACTTTGCTTGATTACATATTGTTGGTTGGTTTGAACTTGTTTTGCCACCCTTAAATGGAAAACAAAAGAAATTTGATTGCTAGCTTAATTGGATATGCATAACAATCCATTAGGGGAACGATTAGGTTTATTAGACTAAATACTAACCCTTTCGATGAGGATAACAAAAAATGATCCTTTCCCTACTCTTAATTGAACTAAATGATAGAAGAGAAGGTCGCTGTAAGATTGAGAGCCATGGTTTGAAAGGTAATCTAAGGAGGAGAGTGTTCTCCATTGTACAAACCTGAGTTTAGTCTGAATTAAGTTGCGTTAAAACTCCTCAATCTGAGTTAGTGTAGATAAAATTTCTCTAAGTTCACAATGAATCGGATAATATTGTGCGATATTTCATATGATTGATTGATTGCATTGCATTTCATTAAATTAAGAACTTTGTTTATGTTTATACTACACTCTTTTATTTCCTCCCTCTTATTAAGCTAGTTGAGCTCATATTCTTATAGATTCTGATGCAGGTACTTACTAAAGAACAAAGATGCAGTGATATAATCAACCATAGGCTAGTATACGAAGGGTATAGGGAGTGAGAAGATATATGAAGCCTACTAAAATTGGATCACTTTTGAAGTCTTGGTTTTTAAGAAAACTAACTGGTCTCCTTGAGCGGCTATTAGTTTTGTAATAGAGTCTGTAATTATGTATGTTAGAACATATGACTTTTGAAAACGAACTCTTTGGTTGTAAATATAGTTATATAAATATAAACTAAGTACTAATGTTATGTGCTACAGAATTATCCTGTAAGTATTTTAAAGCATATACCATAAGTTCTAATTATAACAGGTACCCTATTCAATGCTTCAGGTTGGTTAAGTTACATCCGTCTTATGTAGGCTATATCTTTAAGAGTAACTGTAAGATCAACTTCTGTCTTAGATTAGTTTACATGATGGGATTATTACAACTCCTCTTGTATGGGGTGTGGCATAAATAATTATTCGAATTTCTTATTCAAAACCTAATTTTATTAATCTAATACTTAGATTAACAAAGGTTGATCTTAGGGATTTAAATAGTTTGATAAGTGATGAGTTAAAAAAAAAGGGAACTAGTTGCTAATGTAGATTCATGAATGAGCACATGAAGATTAGCAATCACATAAGAGTATGGGATGAGTCTCAACCTTATGATGGTCATACATTAAATGAAAAGTCAAACAGTAAGTTAGGCTCATGCATAACACAGTAGATATAGCTCACCACTCAAGGTCATACGAACTTAGGAATTAGCTTGATATTATGCACAAACTAACTCTTAAGGCCACCTACCACCAACCTTACTTAAGGGTTAGATAAGAGCTAATTTAGGCTTGGTCAGTAGTAGGGACTATGCAAGCATAAGAAGTTGGCAAAAAGGAATATTCATAATACTACTGATTTCGATTGATTACAAAAGTGGGGTATTTATGTGCCTATATTAGGGTAAATCCTAGGATGGTACTTTTACCTAAAAGGATACTAAGCTATTATTAGTAAATAACACATTTACAAGTGTAAAAATGAGAAACAATGAAAGGAAATGCGTATAATACATAGTACAATGCTAGAAAAGTAAAGATACGTAATCATTGGTGGTTGTTTGGGACAACAAAGGGACATAAGCTCATGCAGGATTTGAGTGTGGTTGAGCTAAGGCAAATAGGCTAGTGAATTGGATGGGTAGCTCAAAATTAGCTCACCCAAGGTAATGGAGGCACCCATTGAGATGGTCTTAGTCAAGTTAGCACAAGAAAAGTCCTCCAATAGGAGATAGTATGGTGCTAATATGAGTATAGGTACTTTGGCAGGTTAGGCTTTTGAGAAGCTCTACTTCTTTGGCCATGTATTAATGAGAAAGAGGATAGAAGACTGGGGAGGCAAGACTGTAAGCTTAGGAATGTATTAGAAGGCTTGGATTCTTATCAACCCCTTTAGTTTGTTGAAGATTTGGCATTATATTTGGTTAAGCTTAAGTTTGCTCTTCCTAAGGAATGTATATATTAGGTTCAATAATGTTAAAGGAATCTGATACTCCATTCCCTTATGGAAGCTCGACCTTTTAGGCGTTTTAATTGATCTTCTCAAGATCTGTAAAAGGTCTATTTATGTTGGGTGATAGCTTGCTCTTCTTTAAGCTTAGGAATCTATCCTTGCTTAAATGGATTAAACATAAGGTCGTCGAGCTTGAAGTCTCTTACCTTTCTTCCTTGGCCCTTCCATTCAAGCTTAGAGGTAGCTTGAGTTAGGTATTAGTCACCTTTTGATGCATGAGCTTGATAGCCTTTGATTGATCAATAGTGTTTGGGTCTTCATGTTGGTTTGATAGGGGTGCATGCTCCAGTTACAAAGTTATAAGCTTATGCTAGTAAATGTCAAAGTTGAGAGATGCATGTTTGAGTACATATCCGTACACTTAGAGTGCATACTTGCACACAATATTATTTCTTGTATTTTATGTATATTTTATAAACTTCTTTATTTACATATTTACTTGTAGGTTCTTATAAGTATCTAAGCATTGTATTACGTATGTTAAAAAAAAAAAATAGTACATCAAATGTCATTTTGGTATTTCTCTTTCAATATTGAGCCTTTTTCTCTTGTGAGGGAATTTTGAAATCCTAGCCTATATCCATTGTTAGTGAGTTCAAATCTTATTAGTTGATTTTCGTATAATCGATTGTGGCAGTTCATATAACTCAATTATTCCATGGGCGATATAGGAATACTTGTGTTATCAACTGGGGTTCGTCATTTGTGGGTCATAACAGATTATGAACTACAACACTCGTATGTGCTAGGCACATTAAATGTGCTCTACTTACTTATTTATCTAGAATATCTAGATATGTGAGAGAAACTAACCTTTTATACAATTTATCAAGAACTACTCAAAAAGGATGTTGTTGCTATGATAAAACTTTAATAGTTGGGGAGAGAAGCTGGTTTGAGTGATTTTAGTGAAAACTTATTTAAACCAATTCGATTATATCAACAAGGCATGAATCTAACAATTTAGAGGGAAAAAAAACATCGCAATCACATGACTCAATCACATATAATTCTTCAATTGATCCTTAGTTATTAGTTAGAATTCATAGTTTTATTCTTATTATGACTTTCTTATTGAAGAAGGGCATAGCCTAATCTTAATGGTATTCAATTGATTAGCTACAAATTGGTTTTTCCTCTTTCTATATCCTGTTGGTGGTCGATCTATCAAAGTTTTATCTCGAAATATAGCTATGGTCTTTTCTATTTCATTCCTTTTTTTTTTATTTTTTTATTTTGGTTTATTTTTAAGATCTACAACTAACTACAACCGAAGGATCATGCAAGAATTTCATTAACTTCCTATCTTGAAAACCTAAAACCCATAGGTTAGCTTAAAATAAGGTTGCTAGCATCTCATCATTAATTAAAGGTTTCCTTGTAGATCACACCTTCACCTGCTATAATGCATTTGCAAAATTGGTATGCTTATCGGTTGGGTTTCAAAATTGATCAATATCAACTTAATAGCATGCATTTATTTAAGTGATCGATAACTTTAGTAGAACGAGTATAAGCTCGTTAATATATGGTAGTGTGGTAATTTTTGCTCTCTTAATCATCTAGATCAACTTTCCTTATTCAACAGAACTTTCAGTAAGTTTAATAAGATGGGCATTAAAAATTTGCTAAAATTGGCGATCTTTTATAGAGATTTTCATGTCTTATGATCTATATATAGTTAGAAACAAGCAAAATAGTAGCAATAGATCTCAAAGTGTTTTCTATTTTATAGGTGGAATTAGAGAAAACGAAGGTAAAAAATGAATTGAAAAACCACAAAGGTAAGGAATTCATTAGAAACTAGAGAATAAAAAGATATGAAAAAGATCGTATTGAACTTGAATTAGTGCTAATTAATTTAGTGGTGTGAGAGAGGAGTTAGTAACATGTCCAATAAGATTGTAACATGTCCAATAAGATTGTAACATATGACAAAAATAGTTGAGGTGTTAAGTTTGTATGGCAAACTAACATAGTAAGGCTAAGGAAACCTTCCTTAGAGTATATTTATAAAGTTCTCTAAGCAGCCCCTCTTCCTTTATAAACAGGAAGCACCTTACGGTCCCTTTAAGTTCCCATGTGCTTCTCATGGTATTGGTTGTAATTGAAAAAATGGCAGGTCATTTTGGCTACGTCGCCATGTCTTTTTTTTTTTCCTTCTTTTTTCAATATGATATTTTGCTAGAATGAGGTTGATGTAGTGTTGTTTGGAATTCATGCATAGAGCCATCTGACCTATTCTCTTTTCAGCTCCAGCAATTGATTTTTCTTTCTTTTTTTCTTTTACTTTGAATTATTGAGTTTTTTTTTAACATAATGATAAATAAATTATAAATATAATGTGACATATTAATGGGAAAATTTTACACAAGTTAATATTTATCTTAAATATATTGTTTTAAAATAATGATAATATGGGATCCATAAAAGAATAAAATAAATTTAATAACTAACTTTCATTTGACACTTCTTTATAAAGTGCAAAGTTGCTTAAAAAGATTGGTTGTTTAAGATACTAATGTGGTAGCATAAATACCTCTTCTAAGTATCTTTTTATAAACATACCCTTAGGCCAACACTAACGTAGGGTCCTTCGTATGAATTTTAAGATCGAAGGACTATATGTGGCTTGTTGAGCAATTCTTCATGAAAGTTTGGTGTTTCTTAGAGCATCCCAACTTTGCCCTTTATTTTATTTTTTATTTTTAACTCTAACTTGATGTCAAAAATCATAATAACCGTTGGTCTTTTCATCCAATGGCCATTCTTCCAATTTTCTTTAAAAAAGAAAAAATTATTTATATAGTCCTATGAACAATATAAAATGAATTTAAAAAGTTGATTTAGGAATCTCACGATAAAATATAGAGTTTCTTGTAAGTTGAACATTACATTTAGGGTTCCGAAATAAAATCTTTAGAGTTTGATATGACCTTAAGATTCTTAACACATACTCCAAAGATAAAAATCGATGTTGATTGATTAAGTGAAATTGTGAAGTTCCTGACTCAGCGTTCCCCTATAGAGAAATGTTTCGTCACATTATTTTTTTCTTTTTTGTCATTTCCTTAAAATCTAATAAAGTCAGACCATGGCCATTCAACTGTCGTATTTTATCCAGGCCAATCCAATGGCCATATTTTGTAAATTAGCAACAACCATAATTCTTTTTATTTTATGCTACTTGTTTTTAGTATTTTGTTCCTATAAATAATTTTTTATGCATTTTTTAATTTAGGTTCTCATACTTTAACTAAGTTTGATTCTCTCGTCTCCAAAACCATAATATATGTAGTTGGCTAAAAAAAAATAACATATATCGGATGTAATAGTTTTAAAAAATTAACTCTCCTCAAAGAATTCATTGATAAAATAGTGGGTCCTTAACGGGAAGAGTTTTTTAAAATGATAATATCATTTCCTTAAAAACTCTTGAAAGAACCCATAATTAGTGATGCCCTAGTGAGGTGGTGGCTAATGTAGCAGATTTGAGAAAAGATAAGGGCATAAGTCGACCCGAGTTGGCTTAGTTAGGGGTCAAGTTCTTTAACTTAGCCCATGCCAGTCGACGTTGATATTTTACCAAGCCCTCCCACAGGCCTAGAGAGAACAATCAAACCTGATCGGGCTAGGTTGCTCTTTTATAAGAACAAGATACATCAGTTGTTGTTTTTTCCATTAGAAACAATTTAAAAATTCCAAATATTTTCATCCAATGTTATCGACTTTTACTGTTATAATAATGAAAGTTGATTGGCTACATATTATGATAATCCTCTATGATAAAATAAATGCTTCAACAAAATTGTCTACAATTGAAAATTGCATCAAATTATTGACTTTTATATTTATTACTTAATTACCTTGCATTTTCAATAATCAATTTTTAATTCATAAACTACATAGATGGAACTGGCTTTTAATAAATTATTAGCTAATGTCATCCAAAATAACCGTTCGGAAATATTTTGTTACTCGCATTTATTCTTTAGTACATTACTAGATCTTACATTATGCAGCTCATCCGGACAGGATTTAGTGCCCAATGAACCCCCGTTTCTACCGAGGATTACATGCAATACCGGAAATGCAACACAATTTATAAATTAGTGGTTAATTCTAAATATTTTATCGCTTAAGGCTCAATTCCGAAGTTTGTTTAATTTCTTTTATTAAACGGGAAGCAAATGCACGTGTGTATTGGTTTGCTATCTAGTTAAATATAAGATGAGCTATAGTTCTTAGGATTAAACATCCATCATTCCCTTTAGATTCTTTGTTATTTGTTTAATTATACTTTTAAATCCCCATTAGTTTAACACTTGTACCTTTTCTTTATATGAATGAATCTTCCCTATAAAAAAAAAAATCTTATAACATTCTCTTTCTTTGTTTACTAATCATTATTTACACAAAATAAAATTTTAGAAGGATAAATTGATCATAGGTATTGTCACGCTCCGAAAAGATGAAATCGTAACAATTCTATCGTATGAGTCATACTAAGATAGAAACTATCCTCACAGTTGTTATCTTAAATTTAGTTTATATCGGGCGTACTCAACTCTACCCATTTGAAACGTCCAATTCGATACTTGTTTAATATAAACCTATAAAATAATCCTTTGAAATAATTTGTAATAATAAACTTATAATTTGATTTTAAAAAAGAGTAGCAGTAAATCTCATAGGTACTTATAATTTCATATGCAGACTATAATATTGATATTACCAAATATCTTAAGAAGTCTTATGTAGTTTTCCTTAAAAGTTAAGGAAGTTAATGCTAAGGACAATAACTGGTCATTTTTTATTTACACCTTACTCTCTGTCTCAGTTTGCTATGGCTTTAGTTTTAGATAAGTGCTTATAATCTGTTCGGAAACTGCAAAATAAACTATAGGGGAATGAAAGATAACTTTCTCGGTAAATGAGGTAGAGATAGAAGTATGTACTTGGCACATCATAAGTAGGGTTTTTAACCAAGTTGGTTAGATACAAAGTATATACAAGTAAATGCCATCGTACGACGTTATTCGGTTTGTTGTGAGATTAAAAAAACTGTGCTTGCTCTAATCAAGGTTAAGGAGATTAACATTACATACTTACGAATCGAAACCAAATCGGAGCTTGTGTAATAGAAAACACCCTCCTCCCGTGATCACCTTTAAACTACGACCCCCAACCTTGTAGTGATCTTTTCTCCTGTCACTTAATTCGACTAAGAGTGGAAAAATGATCATTTTAGCTATCATCATCAAAGGGAGTCCATGTTTGGCTTGAGAATCTTAGTTATTACCTCTAATAGATTACGATGCATATCAGGTTAGATGTTAAGTTAAGTTTGAGTTAGTTCATTTTTAGGGTGATCAACAAAACTCAAATAATTCAAGTATAATATTCATGGAATAACCATAACATGAAGCTTAGCTCTCATTACAGTAATCGAAACTTAACTGTAAGCGTTGCATATACACAAACAACTAACTGTAATTACAAGCCAATATATATTAAAATCTTCAAATATTCTGAAATAATACTCCAAAATGTTATGAAGCATTGATCACATTTACTTATCATGACGCTTACTTCGAAAAACTTATATCGTCAATGGTTTTATCATTGGGAAACTTTATGTATACAAAACCTAAATTCAGTTTTCATAATAGTTACGATAATATTAAGGTCTTATCTAAAATATATAATAATAATAATATATAGTTTTATTATATAAGTCAAGTTAAATTATTATTGATTAATAATATATGTAATTATATCATTATGTATAATCTATGTTTCCATCGTATCGAAACGTATTTTTAAACAATTAAATCATATTTCAATTACAGTAGGATTATCGTAGTATGTAAATTTTCCTAATATTATAGAGATGTAAGTTATATTACTTAGGAATGTTTGATTTTTGTAAAAATAGTATTGTTGGGTTCTTATAGACTTAGCGACATGTATTACGAATCATATTTCTAGATATGACTTTTAACAGATAGCTCAAATTTCTAACACAGTTATACATATCTAAGTCAATATTATCGTATTATACGTATTTTATATAATTAAACTATATTTTACATAGTTTGTCAATATAACTCTATCATATAGATATTATCTAACCTTACTACTTATATAACATATTCTGGTCATCAAAATATCATTAAATATATTAAAAATATACTTTTATCAAATCTGATCAATATACATATAGATACTGTTTTATTTAATTATTTATCACAATTTAGCCTACTATTACTAAAAATGAGTTTTGGTTCATAATTTACGTTATTTTATTATGTAAATTTATAATAAATAGCTCGAGTTACCAAATAATTTTTTGAAAATTTTTATAGACTCTTAAAAATATGGAAAATTCGGTCATTACTTAGTTTCGTGTTTTTGATATATCATCTACATATTCAAATTTACAATTTTACCCCTAAATTATACTTAATTATCCAAATGTTATTCTTTTTACACAAAATTATTTTCAACCTATCCTAACATCATTATACTTCACTAAAAATCAATATAGGTCATTTTCACCATTTAATTTTACAAAATCTATTTATTTCACATTTTCATCCTAATTTTTAGTTATTTTTAGGTCAAAAAATACAATAAATATTAAAAATACTCAAATAAAAAATTAGGCTATATAGCTTTTCTCTATATATCATATGTATCTTACATAAAAATTTTGAATTAGAAATTACATCATTTAGTGTATTTATTTTGAATTTCAAGTTTTGGATGAATAGTACTTTTGTTAAGTAAGTACATTAAATATTCCTAATTTTGTAAAAGTAAATTTACAAAATGAAAGTACATCTAAAAAAACCTAGGAATTAATTTTTTTTCACATTTTTTCTAATTAATTTAATAATTTTTCAAAAATAGAGAAAAGTATTGTAGATACTCGGAACTTGAGTTCATCGGAGCTTCAGCCATTGTTGGCCAAAGAGGGTTGTTGGCTAGCCTAATTGATTGTGCTTCTATTAAGGGGCGGCGGGGCTCTACGTCAGGTAATCGAATGGTTGGAGATCCATGCAAGGTCAATATATTGCTATGTTTTTCCTATTTTTTCTCTAATTTTTTAAAATATTTTTTAGATTTTTTCTTAAGTGTTTTTGGTTACCAAAACGTGAAATCTAAGTTCTAGTATCTTATTTATAGTGGCTTAGGTTGGTTGAAATTTTTTCTTAATTATTAAGTAATTTATTTTAATATTTTCCTTGAAAAACGCGTAGTAGGAGTTATCAATTTTTTATAAATTTGCTTTTGATGTAGCTGCTTATTTTTTTAAGCTGCTTTACATTTAATCCGATCATATTTCAGGTCTTCTGTTATTTTTTATAATTTTTTAATAATATTTTAGGGTATTTTATATTAGTATTTGATGATTTTGTTGATATAAGACTATATATCCTATATATATCATACACGAAATGAGTAATTATATATGTGTAATTGTGTTTTTAGCATATTTTTTATTTTTAATGTACTTTTCCTATTTAATTTTGTGATTTTATTGCTTATTATGTATAATTATATAATTTTATGTTAATTTATGGGTATATTTATTATATATAATAGGTATACTTATAAAAATATGTGTATACTCATCTAGTATATTATGCTATATTAGTTTCTTGTATTACCTAATTAAATTATTTCTAAATCCTCATCGCATTTTGAGCTCGGTTTTAAAAGTTTCGATCATTTTTATACTATATTAAATAATTACATTTTTAAGGCTAAATTTGGGATTTTTAGTCATTTTGTAATCTAACTTTATTGGGTCATTTTAACTAACTTTTTAAATTCAGTTATAAAGTTTAGACTCAATTGGATGTGCTCTTCTTGGAAGATTTAAATTTAGGTATGATTGTCCTAAATATGACTTTAGGGTCTCACATAAAGTAGATTCTCACTATTTTGATTATATTCTTGATATTTTATTATATTATGAACTTCTAAATGTACAAAAATTCCTCAATTAAGGTTATCATATCTCTCATAAGTTTCTAGTTTAATCAGTTTACTTTTCTACATGCCCTAAATTAACTATTGACCCTAATTATACAAGGATAGGGCTTTGCCTTAATACTTAAATATTTATGTTTTGATTGTTGATTTATGGAATATCACAAGTATTAAGGTAAGGAAAAAAACTATGAACTATAAATTGAATCGGAAACCAAATTAAATCAAATTGAAAAATCAGTTTTTATTTCTTATTTTTATTTTTTTTCAAAGGGTTCAGTTCGCAGTTTGATTTGATTATATATAAACGAATTGTGGTTTGAATTGGAAAAGTGAATCGAACCAAACCGATTGGTTAAAAGAAAATTCATATAATTATTTTGTACTTTTTATATATATATTTTTTATCGACCTTTAAGGATTTTATCAAATTTTTCATATCTTGATCTTTATTGTCTTATTTCTAATCACTTGTTAAGTTAAGAGAATTTCATATAAAATTTTACATTTAGAAAAATTACTTTTCCAAATTATCATTTTTTAAATATATTTTCATATTAAGGGTTTGACTTTAGAACTCTTTGCTTATCTCTCGTCTCTTTTCTAGTTTTTAGTGTGTGTCTCTTATTTTCTTTATGTCACTTTTAGACAAACTGCTTTTCCCTCTCCTCCCTTCTCTTTCATCTAAATAAAGTCTCTTATCCTTACTTAATCAAGTTAGGTTTCTTCAAATCTTTATAACTTTTTGTTAAGTATTATTACATGTGGTCTTTATACGAAAACTTAACTAGAAACATATGAAAGTTGAAAAGGAAAATTTGTTATTGAAGATAAAAATATTTAACGAAAATTTGATATAAATAGTTCAAACCAAACTGAATTGATTTTGAAAAGATTAAAAAAATTTACAAAGTTTAGATTCGGTTTAAAAATAACAAATGAATTGTAATGTTAGGTTTGTGAGATAAGAGATAGTAAATTATACCAAACTAAACTCCAGCTATCATAATGGGTAATCCTATCACATTTAGATTATTTGTTTAATTGTACTTCTAAGCCTCCATAAATTTAATACTTGTACCTTTTCTTTATATGAACAATCTTCATTTTGGCAAGAAAAAAAAAAAGAAAAAGGAATTTCCCATATTTTCGTAACATTCTCTTTCTTTTGTCTAATTATTACTTGTTCGTAATAACATTTGGAAGGATAAAGGTATCTTAGGTACCTTTATCGTATTATTCCCCCACACAATTCTAATGAGTTTGGAAGTAACTTTGTTCCACAACTTTCAAACTCCTCTATCGTAATTCGTATTTAATATCAATCAAAACCTTTCATTTTCTTCTTCTTTTTTACTCATTTTTATTTTCATGTTTTTTCTCCCTTTTCGTTAATAATAAGACGAAGATGAACAAGACAATGCTTTATAATTTGCTTAGACGATTTCTATATTAGTCACCAAGAATTATTTGGGACTAGTCATCGAAGGACCGTCAAATGAGGTTAGGCAGCACAATTTGCCGAAGCAAAACATGTCAAGATGTCAAAATGAACCTTTGACAGTTCCACACGGTGACGTACGTCGTCATCTAGGACTCCCCTAAAAGAAATGAAGGCTAAACTAGGCTTGAGAAAGGATCGGTATCTAAGATTGATTCCTCGATTTATTAAACCAAAATCAATCTCCCAATGAGGGATTTGAACCTGCTAAAGACCTACTAATTTATGAGTCTAAGCAGTGTAAGCACCCGACCTGTTTGAATTGACATGTTTCTTTTTCTTTTTCTTTTTTTTTTTTTCATTTTACATATATATATATATATTACATTAGTATATATTATACTACTATATACATATTTATACATATATGCATTATACATATTAACATATATATATTATACACGTTATATATAACTAGCAAATGTGTATTTGCAATAACTATGCAAAAGTTAAATATATCAATGTAATAATATTTCAGACTTAACAGAATTATTAAATATACATAGTAGATGATTAAAGAAATAATAATAATAATTACAACGACTAAACGTTAAAGTACAAAAGCAGAAAAATGAGTGTATATATAAGGCAATTATTAGCAAATGTGAGATTTGCTAGTTGCAAAGACATATTTTTGGAAAGGGATAAACGTGGAAGTTACGTTGCTAGATGGTTTTCCCCTAATCTTTTGTAGATGAAAATATTGGACCTTTTCCATAATTTAAGAAAGTAGGAATAAAATATATTGCTTTACATTTAATTTTTTAAATATGTAGTGGAGACAAATAATAGTTATAGGTAGTTAATGGCTTGTAGATTTAAATAATATAAATACACATTAAAATTTTATATGTTACACATATTAACATATATACATGAACCATTGAGCTTGATGATGACCTAAAATTGGTTCACTTACACTGTCTGGCAGTTTTAAACCAATTCTCCGCTCAAAAATTGGCTCATAAACCATTGTGCTTGATGAACCGATCTAAAATTGGCTCATTTACATTGTCTGGCGGTTTTAAACCAATTCTCAGCCGGTTTAGGGCCAGTCAAGCCCGGTCCCTGGTTTAGGCCAGCCCAGACCAACTCACAGCTAAACTATGGTGCGAGCGAGCGGAAAACTAAAAAGAATCGGGATCCTGAGCCTAGAGACATTTACCTTATATTGGTCTTATTCAGGTCTTTTTCTCCTAAATTAGAGAAAGCGGACTTATGGACTTAAAGCTAAAACTTGCCATCTGCTTACCCCAGGAGACAAAAAAAAAAAACAAAGCAGCCTATTTGATCTAAAAACATCTTAGATCGTTTCAGTTTCGCATGGTTGACCGCCGTAACTTTTTTCTGAAACGCGTCAACACGTTGCCTTGTACGTGACCTTAGACAAAGGTAATCTCACGCGTAACCGACCATGTGTTGTAATAATGCCGATTTCATTATTGTGCATTTGATTTAATTGCGAAAAAATGGGCCTAGAATAATTGGCACGTCGGACAAGCATGTTATGAATAAAAAAAAAAAAAAAAGGGCCACAGCCGCATGTCTTTTATGAACATTATTTATCTAAGGAACACCATCCCAAATAAAAATACCACATGAATGGAAAATGAAAACTAATGTAAAAAAATGTATAATAATGTAAGAACCAAACAATAACAACCGAATTCAGATTATTAAAAAATAAAATAAAATAAAATGAAGCCTGCCAATGTCCTCCTCCACTCCAATCTCCATTTGTACTATACATCAAAGCTCGAGTTACCCATTGGAGAAAATGGGTTTACAACATGAACCCAAAAGCAAGGGCAACAAAGGAAGCAAAGAAGGTTGGGACAGAGACCACAGCATCGGATGTAGGAGTGGGTGCAGGTGCATCAGCCGCTGCGGCGTTTTGCACGGCGGAGGAAGCCATGAGGATCACCACCATCAATGCCAACAAAAAATTGATCTTCATGGCTTCCATCGCTTAAGAAAGCCAAAAAAATAAAAACTTTGTAGCTTTGTTTTGCTGTAAAATGGAAAATCAGAGATTAGCGTGTAATATTTAGAGTAAATTACTTGCGACGTAGGAACAAAGGGTGAAGGCTCAGAGGCATATATAGGGGAGCGAGAGAGGAGAGAGAACAATGTGAACGTTGTGAATGGTTGAAGTTTTAGCTGCCATGCAGCTGGCCCACTCTATTGTTTGCTGCCGGCCTTTTAAGTTTTCTTAATCACTGTTTAATACTTTCCTTTGTATTTTAATTTTTCCGTTTACTAATCTTTTGTTGTTGCCTTAAACGTATGCATACTTTTCCTTTCTTGGAATTCTTAATTGGAGCTCTGCGCGTATCTTATTGAACGGCTACAATTTCATCGGTTGTTTACTAGTTCCTCCAAAATAGTGAATAACATGATATAAGACGACTGAGTTGTCTTGTCGGTATACTTCGATACTTACTAATTAATAGAAAGAAAATAAAGACTAGGAAATAATTCTATTACTTTCTAAAACTAGAACTATAGATTTATATATCAGGTAGACGAGAAAATTTCAAACTTAATTGAGTAAAAAAATGATGTCCAGTAACTAAATTTACAACAAAAATTGAATATAAAACCAATATTATCAAACTTGGTTTGAATAGTTAAACTGCATATGTAAGAGAATTAAGGATTAAAGGGATAAATCGGATTGAACCGAGGGTTAAATTATGGTTAAATCGAAAGGGTTATATAGAAAGGTCTAATCAAATCGGGTTTGATCGTATGATCAATTCAAGTTTGATAATACTCTATGAAACTATTAAAATGCTTATAAAGGCAAGTCTCTATTTTTAGGCTACATATTGATAATTTTGAAAAAATATAAAAGCTAAAAAATTCAACTATTGAGTTACAGTTTGAGTCATACGTAACTAAGTTTAACTCAATCAAGAAATTATAGTATGGTACTTTTGCAAGCTCAATACAAAGCATGTTTGAACAAACTCAAATAATAATTAATTAATTTATTTATTTCAAGTTTCATTAACAATAATCGAGTGATTTCTCTAGTATTGTTGGGGTCTTGAATAAGGAATGTTCTCTAATGGATTTGTGTATAAAAGCAAATCTTAAAACTGCTTTGTTTTACATGCACTATCCTTTTGTTTTATAATGTTAGAAATTAGAGTATAGGATAAAATAAAGAATCTAACTTTTTAGTTTACTAAAATTGGAGTTGAAATAGATGAGGATGACAATTAGATAGAAGCTAAGGAATTTGTCGCAGGATGGATATAAGTAGACTCAAGAGAAGAAATTAGAGCAAATAAATTATAGGGTAGAAAATTGAATTATAGATAATAGAACTCTAATATTAAATGGTTTATAGGTCAAATTTGGATACGTAATAGTAATTGCAAACAAATAGATTAGTTTGGGTAGTGGTAAATTTTTTTTACATATTTATACTTGGTTTCAAATAGGTGAAATCCATTTGTTTATTGTTTCAAGTTTTGTTTATAGTTTATAATCATATCGTATTTTATCCAAATTAATTGGTTCAGTGTCGAATTATTAACCCTAAATGCATTAGCTTATTAACTATAAATCTATTTATAATCATTTCATCCTTATAATTCATATATCATTATTATTTATTCACAAATTTCTACTATATATGCTTTCCCTTATTTACCTAAAGAATGTAGAGAAACATTCTCTTTATTTTCTTCAATATACTTTCTTAATTACATTAGTGCTTGATTCATCTCAAATATTTTTATCCCCTATATCAAATCTATTTTAAGTAGACATATAAAAGACCTATTAGAAGATTTAAAAGTGAAATTGCATTCCTTATTTTACAATGTCACATATCTTCTTTGATAATTATCAATAATCATGGATTTAAATAACCTAAACTAAAAGTTTTACTTTTAAATCATATTGCAATTTAATTATTGAGTTATGATAAAGTCTTCAACCTGAGTAAATGATGCACTATTGTAATCTAAATTATTTATGTATTCTAACTTGCAAGCTAGAACAATTTGGCATCCACTTCATTAATTCCCTTAAGAAACTACATGATAGAGAGATAGCAACTACTTGGTAGGAACCTATTATGGAATTCAAGTATGTGTTTGTAATGAGTAATAACAATTGATTTTTTTTCTTTGTCTTTTTTTAATAAAAAACAAATCACTTTATTAACAAAGCTATAAACACCATTAACAAAACACAAATCCATAAGTCTAATCTCACTTTTTTTTAATAGATACAAACAATTTGAACTTTTATTACGACCTTGTTACAAGGCATTTGGACTTCTCTAAAACAATTCTTGAAGTATAAGAAATCCTAGTTGATTTTTCTGGAATCTTGCCGATTTACTCATTTTACTTAAGAATTAGAAATTTTTAAGCTTTCTTTGTTTTAGATTCTCTCATTAATACAATTATGGCTTGTTTTTTAAGTTAGCTTACATAGCATCCAAAACTTTTAGATTTGTTATTCTATGATTTAAATTTCTAAGTAAAATTAAAGTATTAGGGTTTAGATGATTATATTGATTTTAGTCATAAATTCCTATGGTTTATTTTTATGATTAAATTCTATTATTAACTATTCGAATTTTTAAGTTATGATCACTAGAATCAAATTAGATTTTTTTTTTATCATACTTGAATTGAATGATTTTAGAGCATTTCTTTCCTCTTCATTGCAATAAGTAGATCTTATTGAAGTGAATTCTAAGAAAGGCCTTCAAGCCCATCTTATGACTTATTGTAGCTTATAGATTTATTTGCATTATCAAAATTTCCTCTCCTAAGATGGAGTTCGACCAAGTCCACTTTCCATGATCACATAATAGCCCTTAAGATATCTTTAAGCACTTCTATTTGATTACTAAGTTTTGGCTCCTATAATTTAGATACACAAATAATACATTAGGTAAGAAATTACAAGTGAAGTCACACAATATCGCAAATAAAAATCTGTTGCATCATACACTCTTTACTCAAATGATTTGTAAAATAATAGAGTAGAAAAGAACTAACAAATATGTAAAAGTTTTTTATGACTACGGAGTAGCTCCATTAATTACATTATCTACCAAAGTGCTTATAATTGTAATCTAGCAAATAATTATTTCTTTTAGTTTTTCCATGTCTTCAATTAGTGCTTGTTCATAAGCTAAAATGGAAAATTTTCGTTCAAGTTGATTGAAACACTTGCACAACAACTTTAATGAGTTAGTGGCCTATGAAGCCAATTACCCTATAAGAAGTTACTAGAAGTACACCACTTCATTCGCATTACTTCGCAAAAACATCTAAACAAAATGTTGCTAGTTAATCATGACAAAATAATATAGATTTTCCAAATTGAACTGCAAGAAATATTATTTTGTATGTAATTTTCTTATTTCTTAGATGATAAATACATTAGCTAGAAACGGGCAACATGAAATGTTTTGTCTTCTTGAAATTGTAATGTAACCCTTCAAGTTCAACAATATCATTCGTTTTTATAAGGACGAAACATTAAAAGCTTTTCCTTAACTAAGTATTCATATATTTAATGAATTTTCCTTTTTCAAATTGTAAGCTTATTGAGAGAATTTGTCAACTTCTTAAGCTTTCTTTTTTTTTTTAAGTATTTGAAAGTTGAAATTGTTTTTGAAATAATTACATATTAACAAAAAACCCCCCCTCATTTTCTTGAGAAGCTTTGTTTTTTTTTTTTCTTTTTCCCTTTTTTAGTCTCATCAAAAGAATCGGTCAATGTTAAGCATGAAGGGAAAGTATAATAGAGCAAAAAGTGAGGTACCATTAAGCATAGGTGTTTTTTTTTTTTTTTTGTTTGCCACAAAAGCATGAGTTGAGTAAGCTACATAAAACTAAGTAAAAGGCCAACAAGCATTATGCATGTATTTTGGAAAAGAAACCCTTAGGGTACTATTCATGGTTGATAATTTGGAAAAGGAAAAGTTGTACTATAATATTCAAACAATGAGATAAAACCATAAATTTAACTGATCCTAATGGGAATCAAGCTATAGGGCCCCTAACTCATAGTTGAGCTTAATGATTGAAAGGACTAGCATGATTAATTCTTATGTTCTAACCAACCCTTGCCGAAGCCAAGTACCTCCTTACCAAGTCACCTCTAATGCCATGCTGTGTAACCGTCCATTATTGTATGGTATGCTGAGTCGACAATTATTCTCTATTTCCGAGTCAACTAATTACTCAATATCTTCCTTGTTGAGAAGTCAGGAGAGAGAGACCGGACTGACTAGGCTATCCCTATTTAGACAAACCCATATGTCTGTACTTTTTGTCCACATCTCCTAACGACCCCGTTAATGTCACTTCGCCACGTATACAATATTACATGTAGAATCTGTAGCACTAATGATTATTTTCCTTATATATTCATTTTTGCCCTCTGTAACATTTACATTGCTCCTTTAGGAAATGTCATTTTTTTCTTTTCTCCTTTTAGGCAAGTTGGCCTAGTTTATGACTATAAATACTCTTATACTTGTAGTTGTAAAATGATTAGATTACCTTCAATACAATTGAGTACTTTTTTTCCTTGCATAAACACTATTATTTATTCTCGACATCACTCTTATCCTTTCCCTTAAGCAAGGTAAAGTGGTGAGTAACCTCATTGGACCAATTCGTACGTCATATAGAATTGTGCTGCGAGTTTTCAAAAGTTCCATTAGTGCGTCATGTTCTTTGGAGTTGTTCATGGGTTTGCTTACTGTTTTCATTCTTCATTTCTTACCCTTTTTTGTACCTTTCCTTACTAACCCTTTTTGAGTTTTCTATAAGCTTGGACCTGTTCAGCGACTAGCCTTGTTTGTTCTTGGTCATAGTTCACATCAAATCCCTACACAATAACCTATGCCACATCTACATGAGAAACAAGAATATAACTTTGTATCAACATGTCAAAGACAACTCAACAAAGCAACTCTTAGCAAACGACATAACAAAACTAATAATATTCGAGCCATACATAGTTAAGAAAGAAAGCAAACTCTTCACATGACAGCTGTATAAACAGCTCTTATATGCTAAGCACATCACATCCCTAATGGCAAAACCTCAACTACAACCATAGCTCTAAAAGATAATCAAGAACTAGAAAGGTAAGAGCAATAACAAAACCTCGAGACATAACATCCATAAAAGTAATAGGAGAGAGTTGCAAAGTAATAGCAAGTCATATAACATAATTGAGATATGATTTATGGTAATAATGGAGAGTGACAACTTCATAGAGTAAATGCAACAAAAGACCAAGTCGGGTAAAAAAAAAAAAATTTAAAAGGAAAACCTAAAAGTCTAAGGGAGGAGGCTAAGGTAGTGATGGATAGAGGAGGAGGGTTATCCCAGCCTTGTACGTGGTGAACACTATAAATATTTGAAGAGAGTTAGTGAATAATCCCCCTACTATATGCATCCCTTTACTCTAGTTGTTGTCGAATTTAAGCTTAGTTTACCATTAATTATTGAGCTGAAGCCATTTACTCCTCCACCTTAGACCTTAGTAAGGTCATTTGCTCAAGAAGATTATCCAAAATAAGCTGAGATTTTAGAGGAGACATAGTAACATCTAACATGAGAATATCGGGACTAGGAGGTAAGTACATTTGGGACAATTAAAGCAGTAGAAGGCACATCACAATTACAAGCATTTTCGTTTTCATTGGTAGCTTTATTATCATCATCTATCATTAGCTAGATCGTCGTCATCATCATTATTGACATCATTGCCTACATGTATACTTCATTCCCTTACCCATCAAAGATCTTCCTCATCAATATAAAATTGATAAGAAGTTGCTTTTTTAAAATTACCATAAAGAAAATGCTTAACATGCTTTTGTGTGATAAAATTTTCCTTGAATTCAAACCTAAGGTACTCTAGCATATAGGTTAGAAACATCCTAAAGGGTAATATTAACTTGGTATATGTAGCAAATTCTTTAAGCATTTAGTACTCTTAGTGCCATATTTGATCTTATTAAAGCTCATAAAGTTTCCTATAACCTAAATGCCCTCTTTATTTAGTTTTCTATGATTTCCATATGAAGACTATAATAGTAAACAACCCATATGACTTTTCAACATTTACCAACCACTTTTTTTTTGAATGATTAACCTTTAATGTACGATAAGAACCTAGTTTATAACCCATCTATAAAGTTAGTTTTATACTTTACTTACACATAACTTAGCACATAATGATTATTATTATCATAACAAAAAATATTTTAGATTCTTTCACTATACCTAGTATAGATAACCAATGATCATGTAAAATGCTTACACACCTAAACTTGTTCTGTCATAATAATGCATTACTCTTTGTTCTTTCCAAAAAACCATAGAATATAATGCTATATTTTAATTAATTTGGAATTATTTAGAAGAAGGTGGTAGTGAATTATAGGAATTAAGTTGATAAGATAGGTTAAGTGGAAGACTAGGTGGCATCTCAAACCAATTTAGTCGATTGCATATGAGTTGTAGTTAGGGGTGAAACTTGAACCCAAAGATAGTTAGTTTTCCTCAAAATGCGTTGAGGCGTAGTAGTTGATTCGACATCTAGGGGTAAAGCACTATTTCAATGCGGGTCGTGAAACCTTTCTATTGTTCCATGAATTCGATTTTCATTTCATTTGAGAAAAGCCGTCTTTTTCTCGACAACATCTTTGTCATTTGATTCAATAGCTTTCCGCATATTTGATAATTTGATCTAGACTTAACTGAAAAAGCACTTTTGGTAAACTTGTTCCTTGATACCTTGACTATTAAGAAGAAAATAATTTCCTAGGATCACAAATCTTAAGTTTGTCTATGAAGAGCGGATCTAATTGTATGCTAAAAGTACCCTATGTGATCATTCTCTTTACTAAGGAGAAGACGCGGGTTCAATTCTCGCTATCTGCGTAACATATGGTTGATTGATTTTCAATGAAGGTTAATGAATTTAAACAATAGTAGAAAATGATGAACAATGATAAGCCTTTTTGGGAATGGGCTCCTAAGCCTAAAACTAACCTACCTAATATATTCAAGAAAATGAAAGGCGAAAGAAGACGTGTTGGATATAATAGTTACTTAATATCCTATGATTCCCTCCAAGATATACTCATAATAATTAGATATTTAGAGAATCATGAAATTGTGATCTACCTGTCATACATGGTTACCTTTCCATGCCTAGAAATATCTGTTACGCCCCGAAGTTGTAGAGTCGTAACAGTCCTGCTGTGTAAACCAATTTATGATAGTAATTGACTTTATAATACTTATCATAGATACGATCTACATGAGATGCCTATGACTCTTCGTTTTGAAATAAACAGTTTAATTAAAACTTTAGCTAAAATTTATAATAATATATATATATACATATATTTACATTCACATTATTGTAGAATTCCCAAGAGATTTTATATATTATAACAGTCTACTAACTTATATATCATATATCAGTTTATAATCGTAGAGATACTATCAATACCTTAGAAACTTAATCATTTGGCTAGTTGATCCTCGCTCCCACATAGCTTCAAAAGAGAAGTAACCTTTAGATAATTGTACCGTGGCATAGTAATTAGAAGTCAGAACTTACAAGAGAATCTATATGGGTATGAGCAATTATAGCTCAGTAAGTTAAGTTGGAGACTTATGAAAATGTAATAAACACAAACAAGGTTATCAAACGATTAATTGTATGTAATGCAACAAGGAAGTTTCATGATATAACATAGTCCAGCCCGTTGTGAAATTAGAGTGATTTCACTCACTTTAAATTGGGTTGAGGAGTTTCCGTTAATATAACAGTTTACAACTATGCTTAGGTTTATGCAATTGAGATACTTCTCCCCCCAAGACTATCATTCGAACTAATGTCTTCATTTGTATCGTGACCTTCTTTTATGTCACTTAGTTCAACTAAGGATGAGAAAAAGACTATTATGCTATTCAATGCTATTTTTTTCGAAAGTGTTGGTGTTTGGTTAGAGAACCTTAATGATCCCTTAAAGGGTTGCAATGCATGTCAAATTAAGGTACTTAGGTCGGTTATAGTTAGGTACGATTTAAGATGATCAAACAATTTCGCACCATTCCATTCACATCAATTATCTAACACAATACAAAATACAACACAAAATTAGATACTTAAGCACATGTGTACATAACTACTTACAAACATAATCAAACACAATCCTAAGTTTCTGAGTACTCTTAAATAGTACTCCAAAAATACGATGAAGTATTAAACTCAACTTACTTGAAATCTTTATTTGTTCACTTAACCAGTTGCAGGTTGACTCGTCTCCATATGTCTTATAATATAAATACGCTTTTAGTAGTTTTATTTTGATGATATATATATCTTAAGTTATGATTTAGCTCAATTCTTTATATATATATATATTATTTACTACCGATTCATTCTAACTTAGTTTAGGATTTGGTTTCTTAATCTAATCCCGATTTGGGTTCTAAATTAATTCCAATCTACAAGTATTATATATCACTTCTAAAAATACGTTTCAAATCCTAAAGTGAAATTAATCATATTAAGCTCAAGTATCTTAAATATCATATTTGGTCCTAAATTAGTATTGTAGTTTATTTGGTACATTCAAATCCTATTAGTATACTGAATTTACTTCCAATGTGAGAAAATTTTATATTTTTCTTATATTTACCTAAATTTAATTTTGTATAAGATTTAATACATATTAAAATTATTATTATATTATCCAATTTAACCTAATATTTTATATTTACCATAATTCCAATTTCACATATTATCAAATTATCTATATTTATTATATAATACCCTTAATAATCACATCTAACACCTTAAACATCACAATGATTATACCACATCAGATATGAATATTTTAAAATCTCTAATTATATACTAAATTAGTAATTGTTCAATTAACCATTAATTAACTCCCAAAATCTTTAATTATATACATATTTTAAAAGCCTAAAAATCACTAAAAAATTTAAAAAATTAATTTCTGAAAAAAAACTTTATAGCACTGTTCTATATTACTTAAGTAGTTTACACAAAAAAATCGAGCTCAAAACTATACTTCTAAGTTTATTTATTTCTAATTTAAAACATGCTTAGTTTTGCTTAATTTCTTAAGCATCCTATATTTCCAAATATAATTAAAACTAATAAATATTTTTTTCCTAAATCTACATATAATAAAACATCAGAATAATAACATTCATAATTTTCTAAATAAATTAATAATTTTATTAAATCACATAAAATCCGGCTAAATTTGGGACTCATCGAACTTTTGGAGTTCCAGCCACCAATGACAATGTAGGGAGCATTAGTCGGTCCAAATGGCGGGTGTGGCGGTGATGGTGGTTCAATTCTAGTTAATGGTAGTTCGTAGGTTTGGTCTAATTGTCCCTACTGTACATAATTTTTATAAATTTTTGAAAAACCTTAATTCTTTCAAATTTTTTATTTTCTCTAATTTTCTCATTTCACAAACTGTCCAAATGAACTCCTAAATAAATTTGGGTATTTATAGAGCTCTAGGGAAATCGTAGTATATTAATTAGACTTGACAATTACTTTATCTACCTCCCATTTGCATTTTTAAGTGGATGAATTTAATTGGTTAAATTTTTTCTTTTTTCCCCCAGTTGCCACAACCCAAATCTAGGTCATTCCTAATTCTTTGATTTTCTTTTTTCTGATTATTTATTTATTTTTTTATAATTTTCTTTAATTATTTAACATTTTTCTAGCATTTTCGAGACATTTTAAGTAATTTTGCATATTTTTACCTATATGTAAATATATGTGGAGTACAAGTAAATACTCTTAAATATTATTTAAGTTATTCTATGATTTTTAGTGTATTTATAATTTATCTCTAACGACTCATTAGTTATCGGAATTCATTTTACGTATTTTCGATAAATAACGGATTATATACTTAAAATTTGATATTATAATACTATATTATTTTGTTCCTTATTTTTCTAAATTTAAACTTGCGGGATCACTTTTATTAATATTTTTAGCTTTATTTTATAATTTAAATTCAATCAGACCCTTCAACTAATTACCCTAAATTTTATGTATTAAGTCCAATCTTATAGTTATAAGGCTTACAATATCCCTTAAAGCCATTGAGGTGAAGGATTCAAAACCTAAAAGACTCTAAGTATAATTACCATTGTTGTGATTTTCCCTTCGTTCTCTTATATTTTTATTGACTTGAGAATCGAAGTGTCCATACGAGAGTTACCTCTAATGCTCTAATCGCTTATGTTTGTTCTCTTACAGATTCCTTATAACATCTACATATCTCTCTTGGGCTTTGGCCTAACACCAACAAGAAAGCAACAATAACAAAATTTGAGAAAGAAATTACTTAAATAAAAGTGATGGCATTAAATAGATATAATGTAGAGAGAACGCAATAACATAAATAAAGAGAATCATAAGTAAAACCCTTAGGATGATGAAGAGCTTCTATGAGAAGAATGAAATGATACTAGAGAACTGTGTCTAGAGTCTAAACCACTCGATTTTTATTAATAACCAAGAGAAGGAGATGGGAAAGTAAGTGAGTTTAGATGCATATGGAAGAGGCCAAACTTGAAGGAAAGTGAGAAAAGACAAAAGGTTGAGATGTAAATGGTGAGACTTGAGAGATGTAAGACGTAAAGTGAGCGGGATGGAGAGTTGAAGTGAGAGAAGACAAAACGAAGTCTAGGGTTAAGAGAGATCGAAAGTCGAGGTAAGTGAGAGCAGGATAGAGAATTGAGAGAGTTATAGTTAGTTTTGGGTTTTAAGTTTTAAAAAAGACACAAATTATTAGTAGTGGTTAATGTTTTATTAGTTTTGAGTTTCTATTAGGTACTAAATTTTTCTCGAGACTCATTTTGAAACCCTATAAGGTTTTAAGAAAATCTTGAAACTCATTGCAAACCTTATATAGAATCACTTATGAAGAAAATATTAGTTTTATTCGGGTCGAGTATCATATATAGATCCACTTGGTTGTATCCTCAGTTGGGTTCTTACTCGAATTGTAATTTAAGAATATGTGCTAAGGCTCTTACATTTGATTTAGCTTAGACTTTAGGAGTCCTTTGGTTGCCTCCTATGATGAGATTCATTGACTGGCTTCAATGGCATCAATATTTTAACATTGTAAATCATCGACTGGCTTCAATGGCATCAATATTTTAACATTGTAAACCTTATACTACAAGGTTCTTTTTTTTTTTTTTTTAAGGATACTTTAGTTGTTAGTCCATATATAACCATATTTTATCTATTCTTCTTTGTGCTTTATTATATGCATCGCTATTCCTCCTATCCCTAGTTGGGGTTTTCTATGTTAAATTGTTAGTTTATATTGTCTATGTAAAGTTTGTTGCGAATTATCACACTTCTTGGTAAGGTTTGGCTAAGTTAACATGATAAAAATGAAAAAGAAAGTAAGAGCGATAAATCAAACGTTTAGTGGACTAATATCATAACTATACAAAGGATTTGTTTTAGAAAATAATAGCTTTATTATAGTAATAAGAAATAAACTACTCAATGGAGTATAAATTAAGTATGAAATTTGGGGAAAAAAACACCTACAATCCTAATAATATTATAATAACTATTGTAGCTTGATATCTAATGAAAATAGGAATTTTGGTAAGAGAAATGTTAATCCTTTATTTAAGATAAGAAAATCTCCTAGAAACTCAAATAGAGAATTAAGGGTCCAAAAAAGGTGAATTTCTTGAATTTGATTATGATTTTAATAGACAACAAGCAATTTATAATATTTCCTATAAATGCTAATCTTTAACTAATCCAACTAATTGTAATCATTTACTAGTTTAACCAATACAAGAATATATCATTTTTCCTTGCCTTTGACAAAATCCTTGACCTAAAAAGTTTTAAGTAATCAAGGAAAAGAAAAGCAAATATAAGTTAAGGTAATCCTATTTAATAATATTAAAAAATCACAAATTCGATTAATTGCATAAAAGTTATTGAATAGAAATTGAGATTTTATCCAATAACATTAATTGTCAATGAAACCATATCTTATAACCAATATAGTATCCAGATCAAATTGTAGAATCATGGAGACTGTGTATTCATTCTTGGTCATAACAACTTCTTGGGATGTTATCGTCATTGTAATCATGTCAATGACTTTAGTAAATGCAACTAGTCATAACATGGGGTTATTTCACTCTTGATGACTTTCTTGAAGATAATCTAATGCAACATATTATTAACTTTCTTTCTCCATCATTACTTGCTTCTACACTTCTATGATGATATTTCTTTGAGCACTTTTCACATCAAAATATTGCATGATGCCCTTTGCTTCATCATGATCATTTTCTTTAGCAAACAACCATTTCTTAAAATTTTTCTGCACCATATACCTGTTGAACATCCTTTGCATCATCATTTTCAGACTCTACTTAATGCTTCAATCAATTTCACCAATTTACCTAAATAGTTTCTTTATATGATGATGGTTTGAAACGAAGTTCTAAAAATGTCACAAATTCTTACCAGGTATTCACCATTTTATCATGAAACATCAATCGATAATAGTTTAAGGCCTCTCTCTCCATGACATATGAAGACATTTTGAGTTTTTCGTTGTTAGGAACACTATAAAATTCAAAGAATCGAGTACCTTTAAAAATACACCCCATAGTTTCATGAATTGAAAACTTTAGCTATTCTATTTTTATATTTTTAGTATCATGTGATATAGTTTTGTGAGAACTCAAAGAAAGATATGATTCACATGAGTAAAATTAACATTCTCATTCTCTATAGTTTGTGCATGAATCACTTGTGTATGTTTTCACTTAATTTTGATCAATGTACTTAATTTTGGAATGAATTGATCCACCTTTGCTTTAAGTGCACCATTTTGCCCTACTTTTTGCAGTGAGTGCATTAGTTTGTTCTTGCATCTTAAAATAACCTCTTATGCATTCTGCCACTAAATACTCCTAATTCTTAAACTTGTAACTTTTTGAAAAATTCAATTACAATGCCGTTATATCTTAGTATCTTATAGAAATGGAATCTAGAAAAAGAAATGTTCATTCTCTAATTTAGATGAGGAAATCTCTTGGAAAAGAGGATTTTCCTGAATTTGATTATAGATTAAATGGATCTTTTTGGCTTTTACACCAAGCAATTTACAAGATCACTAATTTCCTACATAATCCAATTAATTGTTGTGAAGAGCTAAATTCGCTACATCAATATGTTGAGCTAAGTCTCACTATTAATTTGAGTCTAACTTCTTGAGCTAAGTGATAGGAACACGGAACATGGATCCGATCTATAATTAGGATAATTTAGGAAGATTTGACTTGATGTGCTTGGAGCGTAAATCATTGGATCAATTTACGTACTCTAGGCCTTAATCAGATTGGCTCGTGCACTTAATAAAGAAAGCTATAAGCTATAAGCCATAGGCCGTAAGCCTATGATGTGCATAATAATAACTCTTAAATGAGCAAAACTTCATCTTATACATCGATCATCAAGAAGTTTATATAGATGTTGTCAACTCAAGAGTCTATAAATACCTAGTTGTACCTCTTATGTTAATGAAATTTTGAGATCAAAGAGATATAAATACCTAGTTGTACCTCTCATGTTGATGAAATTTTGAGATCAAAGAAATAATATTATATTGTAGGAGCTTTATACTCAATGATCAAACAATGATTCAAATGAAAATAAGCTCAATTACTCAAGAATTGTAAGGTCAGGGCATAAGCTCTTTTCACTTGTGCACCAAGACTTTGAAACTACTTATTTTTCATCCTTATCATTCTTTTCAAGGCATCTTTCCAAATGCCATCTCAATGTTATTTCTCTAAGGCCACATGTAATTTGGGACTCATGCGGTACAATAACAATCGAGTTCCTATTCTACAATTACAACTATTTACTAATTTCACTATTGTTTTTGTAGTATTTACTTCTTACAAATGATAGGAATGTAGAACTTTGTTTTTCCCCTATAGAGATGACAAAAACCTTTCTTGTATTCTTTGTTGGGCAATGACATAAATAAAGTTTTTGTTGCTCTTGTATAAATCGTATTATAATATATAATTTTGAAAACTTTTACTTTTTATATTCTATTATGGTAAATTATTCATTTTAAATAATTTTAGAATTGGATACTATTTAGTAATTAGTCTTAGGTTATTTTTATATAAAAATTATATATGGTTTATAATTTGGTAACAAAAACATGTTTGAGAGAGAGAGAGAGAGAGAGTTTGTGTGTTGTTTTCCCCATTAAATATTTAACAAATCATATAAAACGATTTATTCATTTTGGTGATCTTATATTACTTAAATAATTTTTAATATGTTTTTTATTATAGATATAAATATTAGATTATATTTACATTTTTGTTCAAAAAAAAATTATAATCATTACTTGAACTTTTATGAGCATTTTGTAGAGTTTTTTATTTTATTTTTTGTACCAAAAGGATATTAATATTTATTCAATAAAACAGTCAACAAACATCAATCTGGAGGCCTACCTCCCAAATCAGCTAACAAAAGGAACAATAAGGAGATGTGGGGTGCGTAACTTCAGAGATAGGCTCATTTTATTGTTGCCTTGAGATGCAATCTGGTCCGCACAGGCATTGCTTGGAGTGTTTAATTAGTATACTTTTATACCAAATCCCACCCTTTGCATAGGTTTCGGAATGCACTACCAACAGTACTTATAAACGTAAAAGGCAAAATGAAGACAATATCATAGTTAATTTGGTAAATTCATGCCGACTTTCCCTGATTAAATATGACTGTATTTGCACTTGACCCGGTAGGGATACTCATCTTTCGAATGGTGTCGACATGTGATGGACGATTAATTGACATTAGATAGCCAATTTGCTGAATCAAGAATAAGATGATGTCACAATCATTCTTATAGTAGTTTCATTACATATATTATCATCTAGGAATCGGTTAAAATAGATTAATATGCTACTGAAATAATGTTTTGAGCAGAAAATTAAATCCATAAACAAATTATGATTCTTAGAGATAACAATTCAAGATATTCATCCTTTATAACTGCGTTTAAAACATGATCGATTCAAATTCAATAGTCACATTAAGCAAAATCTTTCCTCATTATGAATTGCCTCTGAGAAGATGGACCTGACCGACTTTTGACCCATCTTACCATCTGCTGCAGAAAAGACAGAGAGAGGGGAAAATACAAAGTACCATTTCTTTGATAAGGGGAAAAAAAAAAAAAAACAAAGAAGCTATTTGATGTCACACGTCTTACATCGTTTCAATTTTATATAGTCAACCGGCTTAACATTTTATGAAACGCGTTAACACATCCTCGCTCAGCATTTAAACTTTAGATTAAGTAATCACCCGCGTAAACCAATCACGAGAAGAGTGCGCCCGTACAAGGGCGATTTCATGATGAAATAAATAGCACGTCTGGCAAAGTATGTAACGAATAAAAGATGGCCATATATAAATATAATAGCCATCATGTCTTTATTAACATTATTTATCGCAGGAAGACCATCCCATATAAAAATACCACATGAATGGAAAATGAAAACTAATGTAAAAAAATGTATAATAATGTAAGAACCAAACAATAACAACCGAATTCAGATATTTAAAAAAATAAAATAAAATAAAGCCTGTCAATGTCCTCCTCCACGCTAATCTCCATACCCATCGGAGAAAATGGGCTTAAAACATGAACCCAAAAGCAAGGGCAACAAGGCAAGCAAAGAAGGTTGGGACAGAGACCACAGCATCGGATGTAGGACTGGGTGCAGGTGCATCAGCCGCTGCGGCGTTTTGCACGGCGAAGGAAGCCACGAGGATCACCACCATCAATGCCAAGAAAAAGTTGATCTTCATGGCCTCCATCGCTTAAGAAAGCAACAAATAGAAACTTTTTGTAGCTTTGTTTTGCTGTAGAATGGAAAATAAGAGATTAGTGTGTAATATTTAGAGTAAATTACTGGCGACGTAGGAGCAAAGTGTGTAGGCAGATAGGCATATATAGGGGAGCGTGAGAGGAGAGAGAACAATATGAAAGTTGGGAATGGTAGAGGTTTTAGCTGCGATACAGCTCGCGCACTCTATATTCTGCTGTCGGCCTTTAAGTTTTCTTAATCACTGTTTAATACTTTCGTTTCTATTTTACTTTTTCCGTTTACTAATCTTTTGTTGCCTTGTACTTACGAATACTTTTCCTTTCCTTTCTTGGAATTCTTAGTTGGAGTTCTGCGCGTATCTTATTGAATGGCTACAATTTCATTGGTTGTTTACCGGTTCCTCCAAAATTGTGAATACCATGATATAAGACGAACGAGTTGTCTTGTCGGTATATTTCGATTCTTGCTTATATTCAAGAAAAACATTATTAAGATAGTATTGATAACTCTGTTACTATCAAGGGAGGAATTAGATTTAATGCTAATTAATAAAAAGAAAACAAAGACTAGGAAATAATTATATTACTTTCTACGTTTAGACAAACTAGAACTATAGATTTATATATTAGGTGGAATACACTATTATTGAGCATGATTTACAAAAAAAAAAAAATTGAAACTCAATTGAGTAAAAAACATGATCTATAGTAATTAAATTTATAACAAAAATTGAATATAAAACTAGTATTGTCAAACTTGATCCGAATTGTTGACTCGAATATGTGAAAGGGCGGTTAAGGATTAAAATGATAAATCGATTGAATCGGGAGTTAAACCGTGGTTGGATTGAAAGGGTTATACGGAAAGGTCAAGTCAAATTAGGTTTGATCGTATGGATCAACCTAAGTTTGACAATACTGTATAAAACTATTAAAATGCTTATAAAGGTAAGTTTTTATTTTTAGGCCATATATTGATAATTTTGATAAAGATATAAGGGCTAAAAAATTCAACTATTAAGTTAGAATTTGAGTCTTATGTGACTAAGCTTAACTTAATCAAGAAATTATAGTGTGGTACTTTTGTAAGTTCAATGCAAAGCATGTTTAAACTAACTCAAATAATAATTAATTCATTTATTTACGTCAGGTTTCATTGATAATAATTGAGTGATTTCTCTAGTGTTGTTGGGGTCTTGAATAAGAAATGCTCTCCAATGGATCTATGTACAAAAGCAAATCTTAAAACTACTTTGTTTTGCATGCACTATCCTTTTGTTTTATAATGTTAGAAATTAAATTATAGAACAAAATAAAGAATTTAACTTTTGAGTTTTACTAAAATTGGAGTTGAAATGGATGAGGATAATAATCAGATAGAATGATAACAATTGTTAAGATGAATGGTGGAATGATAGCTATTGGGGGGGGTGGGGGTTGGTTAGTCACATGGTGAATATAAGTAAACTTTAGAGAAGAAATTAAAGCAAATAAATTATAGGGTAGATAATTGAACTATAGGTAGTAAAATTCTAATATTGAATGGTTTATAGGTCAAATCTGGATAAGTTATAGGAATTGCAAACAAATAGTTTAGTTTCGGTTGTGGTTAAAAAAAGGGAAAATTATACTTTTAGTTCTCAAACTTTACATTTTTTTTAATTGAGTCCTCGAATTTTTTTTTTATTTTCAGTCTTCAAACTTTTTAAAAGATTGTAAAAAAAGTCCTCTATTAGTCAACTGTTAGTTTTTCCATTAATAAAGGACTCTTTTGCAAACTTTTGAAAATTTTAAGGACTAAAATAGAAAAAATAAAAGTTCAAAAACTCAATTAGAAAAGTGGTACAGTTCGAGGACTAAAATAATAATTTTTTATTTTTTTTCTTTTTCATCCTTTGTTAATTTTTCTAGAAAAAGAAAAGAATTACAACTTAATGAATTAGAATAGTTAATTGTGTTGTTAGATAAAATATTGATAAAATAATTATTTATCTTCTCATAAAATAATCATTATTTATATTTTTCTATTTACAAATGTATAATGATATTCTAATTAACTTTACATAATATCATTAAATTAAATATGATGATTATTTGTGATCTCTATTGTTTATATAATTTAATAATTAGAGTAAGTATCAAATAATTTATATAGTTACTTTACTAATATTAATCTTCCAAAGAAATTGACTTAATTCAAATTCCTTCTCCTTAAATTGTTGTAATATGTAATGTGATTGGCGAGGGAAAAAAATGTTATATGTAAATTTAAAAAAAAATTATAATACTAAATGTGATTTGATTTTATTAAAAAAGTCAAATTGAATCATTGATTATTTAAAGTATTTATTAATCAAAATAGAAAAGGTACATTGAAAGGACCAAAATTTTTTTCCTATCTTTTCATTTTAGGATTTTATATTTTTATTTTTTCTCAATTTCAAGACCTAAATTCTTAAAAATGAACAAAACTAGCATTTTTTTTTTTTATGTTATAAATATCACTAAAAATCATATCCTAAAAGAACAAATATGTATGTATGTATGTATGTATGTATGTATGTATGTAAAAGCATAAGTTGTAAACTAAAACATAAATAAATATATAGATCTTAAAAAGAAAAAAGTGAAAATTTTTATTTTACACTTTTAATCCTCGAATTTCGTCACTGTTTTTAATTGAGTCCTCAAACTTTTATTGTTTTTATTTCAGTTCTTAAACTTTTCAAAAGTTTACAAAAAAGTCATTTCTTAACGAAAAAACTAACAGAGAACTCTTTTGTAAACTTTTGAAAAGTTTGAAAACTAAAATAAAAATAAATAAATAAAAATTTGAGAACTTAATTAGAAGAAGTGGCAAAGTTCGAGGACTAAAAATATAGTTTTCCCTAAAAAAAAAATTTACATATTTATACTTGGTTTCAAGTTTTTTTTTTTTTTACAGTTTATAATCGTATCATATTTTATTCAGATCAATTGGTTCAATGTCGAATTATCAACCTTAAATGCATTAGCTTATTAACTATAAATCTATTTAGAATCATTTCATTTTCATAATTCATATATCATTATTGTTTATTCACAATTTTCTACTATATATGTTTCCCCTTATTTACCTAACGAATGTAGAGAAACATTCTCTTTATTTTCTTCAATATACTTTCTTAATTATACTAGTGCTTGATTCATCTTAGATATTTTTATCCCCTAAATTAAATCTACTTTAAGCTGATATATAAAAGACCAATTAAAAGTTTTAAGAGTAAAATTGTATTCCTTATTTTACAATGTCACATATCTTCTGTGATAATTATCAATAATAATGGATTTAAATGACCTAAACTAAAAGTTTTACTCTTAAATCATATCAGTATTTGATTATTGAGTTATGATAGAGTCTTTAACAAAAGTAGACAATATATTATTGTAATCTAAATTATTTGCATATTCTAACATGCAACTTAGAACAATTTGGCATCCACTTCATTAACTCCCTTAAGAAACTACATAAGAGAGAGATAGCAACTACTTAGTAGGAACCTACTATTGAATTCAAGTGCATGTTTGTAATGACTAATAACAATTAATTTTTTTTCCTTTTTTAGTAAAGACAAATCACTTTATAGACAAATCACTTTATTAACAAAGCTATGAAAATCATCAATAAAGCATCAATTCATAGGTCTAATTTCACCTTCTTATTTTTTTTTTATTTTTTTTTATGGATAGGAACAATTTAGACTTTTATTACGACCTTGTTACAAGGCATTTAGACTTCTATAAAACAATTCTTGATGTATAAGAAATCTTAGTTGATTTTTTTTTTTTTTGATCTTGCCAATTCACTCATTTTACTTAAGAATTAGAAATTCTTAAGCATTCTTTATTTTAGATTCTCACATTAATATGAATATGGCTTGTTTTTTATGTTAGCTTAGATAGCTTCCAAGACTTTTAAATTTGTTATACTATGATTAAAATTTCTAAGTATAATTAAAGTATTAAGGTTTAGATGATCATATTGATTTTGGTAATAAATTCCTATGGTTTTTTAAGTTATGACCACTAGAATTAACTTATAATTTTTTTATCATACTTGAATTGCATGACTTTAAAGTAATTCTTTCCTCTTCATTACAATAAGTAGTTCTTAATAAAGTGAATTACAAGAAAGGCCTTCAAACCCATCTTATGACTTATTGTAGCTTATAAATTTATTTGGATTATTAAAATTTCCTCTCTTAAGATGGAGTTCTACCCTGTCTACTCTCCATGATCACATAATGGCCCTTAAGATGTCATCAAGCACTTCTATTTGATTGCTAAGTTTTAGCTCCCATAATTTGGATACATAAATATTACGCTTGATAAGAAATTACAAGTCAAGTTACACAATATTGCAAATAAAAATCTTTTGCACTATACGCTCTTTACTCAAGTGATTTGCAAAATAATGGAGTAAAAAAGAACTAACAAATATGTAAAAGATTTAACAAATATATAAAAGATTTGTTAGGATTGAAGAATAACTCCATTAATTACATTATCTACCGAAATGCTTGTAATCGTAAGCTAGCAAATAATTATTTCTTTCAGTTTTTTCCATGTTTTCAATTATCTACCTAAATGGCAAATTTTCGTTTAAGTTGACTAAACCACTTGCACAACAACTTAGATGAGTTGGTGGCCTATGAAGCCAATTGCCCTATAAGAAGTTACTAAAAGTACACTACTTCGTTTACATCACTTCACAAACACATCTAGATAAAATGTTATTAGTTAATCATGACAAAATAATGTAGATTTTTCAAATTGAACTACAAGAAATATTATTTTGTATGTAATTTTTTTATTTCTTAGATAATAAGTACATTACCTAGAAATAAGCAAGATGAAATGCTTTGTCCTCTTGAAATTGTAATTCAACCCTTTAAGTTCAACAATATCATCCTTTTTTATAAGGACAAAGCATTAAGAGCTTTTCCCTAGCTAAGTATCCATCTATTTAATGAATTTTTCTTTTTTAAATCGTAAGATGGTATTCATCTTATCAAAAGAATTTGTTAACTTCTCAAGCTTTCTTTCTTTCTTTCTTTTTTTTTTTTTTTTTTGTAAGTATTTGAAAGTTGAAATTGTTTTTGAAAAGGATTTTGAAAAAAATTACATATTAACCAAAAAAAAAAAACTCATTTTCTTGACAAGCTTTGCTTTATTTTTTTTCCTCATCAAAACAATAGTTCAATAGAGTAAAAAGGGGGATACCATTAAGCATGAGTGGTTTTTTTTTTTTTAATTTTTTTGCCATAAAAGCAAGAGTTGAGTAGTCCACATAAAACTAAGTAAAAGGCTAACGAGCGTTACGCCTGTATTTTGGAAAAGGGACCCTTAAGGTACTATTCATGGGTGATAATTTGGAAAAGAAAAAGTTGTATTATAATATTTAAATAGTGAGATAAAACCATAAATTTAACCTATCCCTATACAAAAACCTATGCCATATCTACATAAGAAACATGGAAACAACTTTGTATCAATATATCAAAGACAACACAACAAAAGCAACTCTTAGCAAATAACGCAACAAAAATGATAATATTTGAGCCATACATAGCTAAGCAAGAAAGAAAACTCTTCACATAATAGCTACATAAGCACCTCTTATGGGCTAAGCACATTACATCCTTCATGGCAATACCTCAATTACAACCACAACTTTAAAAGATAATTGACAACTAGAAAGGTAAGAGTAGTAATGAAACCTTGAGACATAATAGTCATAAAAGTAACAGGAGAGAGTAACAAAGTAACAGCAAGTCATATAACAAAACTAAGATAGGATTCATGGTAATAATGGAGAGTGACAACTTCATAGAGGAAAAGCAACAAAAGACCAAGTCGGATAAACAAAAAATTAAATAAATATAAAAGGAAAATGTAAAAGTCAAAGGGAGCAGGCTAAGGTGGTGATGGATAGAGGAGGAGGGTTATTCTAATCTTGTGCATGATAAACACTATAAACATCTAAAGAGAGCTAACAAATAATCTCTTGACTATATGCATCCATCTCCTCTAGTTGTTGTAGAATTTGAGCTTGGTTTACCATCAATTGTTGAGCTAAAGTCATTTACTCCTCCACCTTAGACTTTAATAAGGTCATTTGCTCAAGAAAATTGTCTAAAATAAGCTAAGAGTTAAGAGGAGGTATAGTAACATCTAACTTGAGAATATCGAGACTAGGAGGTATGTACATTTGGGATAGCTAAAGTAGTAAAAGGTACATCATAGTTACAAACATTATTGTTTCATTAGTAGCCTTATTATCATTCACTAGATCATCATCATCATCATCATTATTGACATCATTGGCTATATGTATACTTCATTCCCTTATACATGAAAGATCTTCCTCATCATTATAAAATTGATAAGAAGTTGCCTTTTTAAAATTACCATAAAGAAATGGCTTAACATGCTTTTGGGTGATAAAATTTTCCTTGAATTCTGATATCAGGCAAGTACACCTATTAGTTTTAATATAGTGGATATGAGTACGAGTCAATTCTTTAGAGACTTCGAGTACTAATATTAACCTTAGCTTTATTATCTAACCAAAAAATTGTGATGAGTTAAATGAATAAAAAATATTAAAATTAACAAACTAACCTAATTGTGAGACTTGATTAAGCAATTTAGAAAGTATTAAAATTAAGAACGACTTCAAAAAGCAAATAACGTATTTAGGAATTATTTCTCCTAGTGTTTAATATGTGACCGTTTAAAATATATCCAATTCAATTTCTATTATTCTTGACCGGAGAGATTCACAATTAAAGTTAACACCTTTTTCGAGCATATTAACCTTAATCCTAAATTATTTACTGAAATTTCTTCACTTAATAATATAATTTAAAATTGCATTAATGTATAATAAATTCCCACACAAAAGAACAACTTTCCGGAAGAAATATATATCTTATCTCTAAGTATATATGTAATTCTCTCCAATTATGTCAAGATCTCATTACACATATGATTTTTCAATCATCATGCATAATATCATAGATTGATATTCTATAAATATCATAGATTGATATTCTATAAATATCAATTAATGATTAAATAATATAATTGAATCAAGAAAAGGTAGAAACTTTATTGAAAATTGTCAATCAATCTAATAGTCACATGCAACCCTAAGTTCCATAATCCTAAATACAAGAGTCTTAAGCTATCATAATGAAACTAAAAATGGATTGCAACAAAATTAATAAATAAAACATGAAAAACCCCTTTTGTTGATGATAAATCTCTTCAATTTTGAAGTTAGGTGTTGCTTTCTCCTTTTTCTTCTCCTTCTCCTCAAATCGCTTCTCTTTTGAATGTCCAATCTTCTATACGAAACCCTAATATGTCCTTTTATAATGTATTGTAAGGTTTCCGTTTTTGTCACCAGGCCGGCCTGGGACACAGTCGTATCCCCAAGTTGTGTAACTTTCTGACCTTGGCATATTTTCCTGGATGGACACAGCCTGGGGACACAGTTATGTCCCAAACTGTGTAACTTCAAAACTTCATAACTTATTCATTTGAACTCCAAATTGAGTGAATTTGATTCCTTTTCTTTGTTTTCAATCCAAGAACGCGTTCAAACCTTGAAATCAAAATTTTACTCAATTAAGTATCAATTTCTTTAAGGAAAACTAAAGATGTAAGGGAAATACTATAAAATCTCCATATGAAATGTATTTAAAATAAGAGTTATCAAATTCAAACCTATGGTGCTCTACATAAAAGTCACAAACATCTTATAGGAAAATATGAACTTGGTACGTGTAACTAATTCTTAAAGCATTCAGTGCTCTTAGTTCTATATTTGATCTTATTAAAGCTCAAAAAGTTTCCTACAACCTAAATGCCCTCTTTATTTAGTTTCTTATGATTGCCATATGAAGACGATAATAGTAGACAACCCATATGACTTTTTAACATTTACCAACCACTTCATTTTGAATGCTTGACTTTTAAAGTATGATAAGAACCTAGTTTATGACCCATTTGTAAAGTTAGTTTTATCCTTTACTTACACATAACTTAGCACATAATGATAATCATTATAGCAAAAAATATTTTAGATTCTTTCACTACACCTAGCACAGATAACCAATAATCATGTAAAATGCTTACTCACCTAAACTTGCTCTTCTATAATAATATATCACTCTTTGTTCTTTCCAATAAAAACCTATAATATAATGCTATTTTTTAATTAATTTGGAATTATTTAGACGAAGGTGGTAGCGAATTATAGGAATTAGGTTGATTAGATGGGTTAAGTAAATGACTAAGTGGCATCTTAAACCAATTTAATTGATTAGGTTAACATATGGTTGATCAATTTTCAATGAAGATAAATGAATTTAAGCAATACTAGAAAATGATGAAGAAATTTGTTGATAAGCCTTTTTAGCATAGGCTCCCAAGTCGAAAACCAACCTGCCCAGTACATTCAAGAAAATGAAAGGCGAGAAAGGAGGTGTTGGATATGGCAATTACTCTATATCCAACAATTCCTTCCAAGATATACTCATGACAATTGGATGTCTAGAGAATCATGAGATTGTAACCTGCTTGTCATACCTGATCACCTTTCCATGCCTATAAATATCCCTCGAAACCACTGAGGTGTAGGATTTGAAACCTAAAACACTCCATGCATTATTGCTATTATTATAATTTTCCTCTCTTTCCCTTATGTCTTTATTGACTTGAGAATCAAGGTGTCCATACTAAAGTCACCTCCAAAACTCTATTAGCTTATGTTCTTTTGTAGATCCCTTATCACATACACGTATCTCTCTTGAGCTTTGGCGCAACACTAACGAGAAAGCAACAATAACATAATTTGAGAAAGAAATTACTTAAATAAAAGTTATGGCATTAACTAGATATGATGTGGAGAGAACCTAACAACATAAATAAAGAGAATCATAAGTAAAGAGCTTAGGATGATGAAGAGCATCTTTGAGAAGAATGAAATTACACTAAAGAACTGTATTTGGAGTCTAAATTGTTTAATTTTTATTAATAACTACGTGAAGGAGATAGAGAATAGAGTGAGTTGAGTTGCATATGGAGGAGGTCAAACCTGAAAGAAAGTGAGAAAAGACAAAAGGTTGAGATGCAAATGGTTAGACTTAAGAGATTGTAGACATAGAGTGATTGAGATAGAGAGTTAAAGTGAGAGAGAGCGAAAGGGAGTCTAAGGTTAAGAGAGAATGAAAGTTGAGGTAGGTGAGAGCAGGATAGAGAATTGAGAGAGAGTTGTAGTGAGTTTAGGGTCTTAAGTTATAAAAAAGACATAAACTATTGGTAGAGGTTAATAGTTTATTAGTTTTAAGTTTTAAATTTTTCTTGAGACTTAGTTTGAAATCCTATACAGTTTAAAGAAATCTTGAAACTCATTGCAAACCTTATATAGAATCACCTTGTAAAGAAAATATCATTTTATTCAGGTAAGATATTATATATAGACTTACTTGGTTGCATCCTTAGTTAGGCTCCTACTCTAATTGTAACTTAAGAATGTATGCGAAGGCTCTTATTTTTGATTTAGCTTAGACTTAAAGAATCCTTTAGTTACCTCTTGTGATGGGATACATTGATTAGCTTCGATTGCTTTAATATGTTAACATTGTAAACCATACAATACAAGGTTCTTCTTTTTTTTTTTTTTAAGGATACTTCAATTGTAAGTTGACACATAGCTCTATCCTATCTATTCTTCTTTGTGCTTTATAATATGCATTGCTATTCCTCCTACCCTTCGTTGGGGTTTTCTATGTTAAATTGCTAATTCATCTTGTCTATGTAAAGTTTGTTATGAATTATCATACTTCTTGGTGAGGTTTAGCTAAGTTAACATAATAAAAATGAAAAGAAAGTAAGAGTGATAAATAGAACATTTAGGGGACCAATATCATAAATATACAAAGGATTTGTTTTAAAAAAATATAGCTTTATTATAGTAATAAGAAATGAACTACTCAATGGGATATAATTTAAGTATGAAATTTAGGAAGGAAAAAAACACCTACATTGCTGGTGATATTACAATAACTATTGTAGCTTGATATCTAATGAAAATAGGAATTTTGGTAAGAGAAATGTTAATCCTCTATTTAAGATAAGAAAATCACATAGAAACTCAAATAAGGAATAAAAGGTTCCGGAAAGGTGAATATCTTGAATTCGATTATGAATTTAATAGATAGATCCTTTTAGCTTTTATAATAAGTGATTTATAATATTTTCTATAAATACTAATCTATAAATAATCTAACTAATTGTAATCATTTACTATTTTAATCAATACAAGAATATATTACTTTCCTTTGCCTTTGACAAAATCCTTGACCTCAAAAGTTTTAGGGAATCAAGGAAAATAAAAGCAAACATAAGCTAGAGTAATCCTATTTAATAATATTAAAAAATCATTGATTTGATTAATTGCATAAAAGTTATCGAGTAGAAATCGAGTTCTTGTGCATTAACATTAATTGTCAATGAAACCATATCTTATAACCAATATAATATCTAAGTCAAATTGTAGAATCATGGAGATTGTGTATCCATTTTTTTTCATAACAATTGCTTGGCATGTTATCATCATTGTAATCATGTCAATGACTTTAGTAAGTGTAACTAGCCATAACTTAAGATTATTTAACTCTTGATGACTTTCTTGAAGATAATCTAATGTAACATCTTATTTGCTTTCTTCCTCCATCATTACTTGCTTCTACACTTGTATGACAATATTTCTTAGAACACTTTTCATATCAAAATATTGCATGATACCTTTTGCTTCATCATTATCATTTTTTTTTAACAAGCAACCATTTCTTGAAAATTTTCTTCACCATATACATATTGAACATCCTTTGCATCATCATTTTTGGACTCTACTTCATCTTTCAATCAATTTTCTCAATTTACCCAAATAATTTCTTTATATAATGATGGTCCAAAATGAAGCTCTAAAAATATCAAAAATACTTACCAGGTATTCATCATTTTATCATAAAACATCAACCGAGAATAGTTTAAGGCCTCCTCTACATGACATATGAAGACATTTTGAGTTTTTTGTTGTTAGGAATATTATAAAATTCAAAGAATTGAGTTCCCTTAAAAATACACCCCATAGGTTCATGAATTGAAAAATTTGGCCATTCTACTTTTATATTTTTGGTATAATGTGATATAGTTTCATGAGAACTCAAAGAAAAATATGATTCATATGAGTAAAATTAACATTCTCATTCTCCATCGTTTGTTCATGAATCACTTGTGTATGTTTTCACTTAATTTTGATCCATGTTCTTAATTGTTAATTTTGGAATAAATTGATGCCACCTTTGCTTTAAATGCACTATTTTACCCCACTTTTCGCAATAAGTGTATTGGTTTGTGCTTACACCTTAAAATAACCTCTTATGCATCTAGCTACTAAATATTCCTAATTCTTAAACTTGTAACTTTTTGAAAAATTCAATGACAATGAAAGCACCAAAATAATAGCCATCATATCTTAGTATCTTATAGAAATGGAATCTAGAAAAAGAAATGTTCATTCTCTAATTGAGATAAGGAAATCTCCTAAAAAAGAGGATTTTCTTGAATTTGATTATACATTAAATGGATCCTTTTGCTTTTTACACTAAGTAATTTACAAGATGACTAACTTCCTACACAATCCTGTTGATTGTTGTGAAGGGCTAAATTTGCTACGTTAATATAGTGAACTAAGTCCCATGATTAATTTAGGTTTGACTTTCTAGAGCTAAGAGATAGGAATATGGATCTAATCCATAATTAGGATGATTTAGGAAGATTTTACTTGATGTGGTTGGAATGTAAATCACTGGATTGGTTTACATACTCTAAACCTCTATCAAATTAGCTTGTGTACTTAATAAAGAAAGCTATAAGCCATGGGTCGATGACGCACATAATAATAACTCTTAAATGAGCAAAACTTCATCTTATACATTGATCATCAAGAAGCTTATACAGATGTTGTTAACCCAAGAGTCTATAAATACCTAGTTGGTACCTATCATGTTGATGAATTTTGAGATCAAAGAAATAGTATTATATTATAGGAGCTCTATTCTCAATGATTAAATGGTGATTCAAACAAAAATAAGCTCAATTACCCAAGAATTGTAAAGTTAGGGCATAAGCTCTCTTTGCTTATGCACCAAAACTTTGAAATTGTTTATTTTTCATCCTTATCATTCCTTTCAAGTTATCTTTCTAGATGCCATCTCAACGTTATTTCTCCAAGACCACATGTAATTTGGAACTCATTTACAATTACAACTTTTTACTAATTTCACCAATACATGTCATAACATATTGTTTTTGTAGTATTTACTTCTTACAAATGATAGGAATGTAGGACTTTATTTTTCTCTTGAAGAGTAGACAAAAACCTATTTTTGTATTCTTTGTTTGGCAATGACATAAATAAAGCTTTTGTTGTACTTGTATAAATTGTATTATAATATGTTATGGTAAATTATTCGTTTTAAATAATTTTTTAAGGGGATACTATTTAGTAATTAGTCTTAGGTTATTTTTTATATAAAAATTATATACCATTTATAATTTGGTATTAAAAAAGCATGTTAGAGAGAGAGAGAGAGTTTGTGTGTTGTTTTCCTCGTTGAATATGTAGTAAAATAAAATGATTTATTCATTTTGGTGACATTTTTCCTCATTGAATATTAAATAAATAAAATGATTTATTCATTTTGGTGACCTTATAACTTAAATAATTTTTTACGTGTTTTTTTTTAAAACAAATATAAACATTAGATTATATTTATACATTTTTGTTGACAAAAGAATTATAATCATTACTTAAACTTGTATGAGCATTTTGTAGAGTTTTTTTATTTTATTTATTTTATACCAAAAGGATAGTATTATTTATTCAATTAAATAGTTAACAAACATCGATCTGGAGGCATACCTCCCAAATCAGTTAACAAAAGGAGCAATAAGGAGATGTGGGTTGTGTAGCTTGAGAGATAGGCTCATTTTCTTTTTGCCTTGAGATGCAATGTAGTCCGCATAGGCATTGCATGGCGTATTTAATTAGTATACTTTTATACCGAATCCCGCCCTTTGCATAGGTTTTGGAATGCACTACCAACAGTACGTACAAACGTAAAAGGCAAAAATGAAGGTTCATTAAATATGACTGTATTTGCATTTGACCCGGTAGAGGTACACATCTTTTGAAATATGACTGTATTTACATATGACCCGATAGGGGTACTCATCTTTTGAATGGCTTCAACATGTGATGGACAAAATTAATTGAGATTAGGTAGTGAAGTTGCTGAATCAAGAATAAGTTGATATCGTTCTCTATAGTATAGTACTTTCAGTACGTACGTTATCATCTAGAAATCCGTTAAAACAGATTAATGAGATACTTAAATAGCCGTTCAAGCAAAAAATTAAATTCATGAACAAATCATGATTCTTAAAGATATCGTTCAAGATGTTCATCCCTCGTAACTGCGTTTTAAAATATGATCTAATTGGTTTAAACACTCAAATTCAACAGTCACATTAAGCAAAATCTTTCCTCATTATGAATTTCCTCTGACAAGATGGACTCACCGACTTTTAAACCATCTTACCATTTGCTGCAGAAAACACACACAAAGAGGGGAAAAATACAAAGTGCCGTTTCTCTGATAATGGGGGAAAAAATGCTATTTGATGTCGCACGCTACATCGTTTCAATTTTATATAGTCAACCGGCTTAACATTTTATGAAACGCGTTAACACATCCTCGCTCAGCATTTAAACTTTAGATTAAGTATTCACCCGTGTAAAGCAATCATGAGCAGATTGGGCCCGTAAAAGGGCGATTTCATGATGAAATAAATAGCACGTCCGACAAAGTATGTTACGAACAAAAGATGGCCACATACAAATAAAATAGCCATCATGTCTTTTATTAACATTATTTCGAAGGTAACATCATCCCATATCAAAATACTACATGAATGGAAAATGAAAACTAATGTGAAAAAATGTATAATAATGTAAGAAACAAACAATAACAACCGAATTCAAATAATTAAAAAATAAAATAAAATAAAATAAGGCCTGCCAATGTCCTCCTCCACTCCAATCTCCATTTGTACTATACATCAAAGCTCGAGTTACCCATTGGAGAAAATGGGTTTACAACATGAACCCAAAAGCAAGGGCAACAAAGGAAGCAAAGAAGGTTGGGACAGAGACCACAGCATCGGATGTAGGACTGGGTGCAGGTGCATCAGCCGCTGCGGCTTTTTGCACGGCGGAGGAAGCCATGAGGATCACCACCATCAATGCCAACAAAAAATTGATCTTCATGGCCTCCATCGCTGAAGAAAGCCAAAAAAATAAAAACTTCGTAGCTTTGTTTTGCTGTAAAATGGAAAATCAGAGATTGGCGTGTAATATTTAGAGTAAATTACTTGAGACGTAGGAACAAAGGGTGAAGGCTCAGAGGCATATATAGGGGAGCGAGAGAGGAGAGAGAACAATGTGAACGTTGTGAATGGTTGAAGCTTTAGCTGCCATACAGCTGGCCTACTCTATTGTTTTTTAAGTTTCCTCAACAACTGTTTAATACTTTTCTTTGTATTTTAATTTTTCCGTTTACTATTCTCTTGTTCCCTCATACGTGTGTATACTTTTCCTTTCTTGGAATTCTTAATAGGAGTTCTGCGCGTATCTCATTGAACGGGTACAATTTCATTGGTTGTTTACTAGTTCCTCCAAAATGGCGAAAGCCATGATTTAAGACGAACGAGCTGTCTTGTCTGCATACTTCGATGCTTGCTTGTATTCGAGAAAAACATTATTAAGATAGCAGTGCTAACAATGTTACAAAAATGGGACGAATTTGATTTAGTGCTGATTAATAAAAGGAAAACAAAGACTAAGAAATAATTATATTACTTTCTGCGTTTGGACAAACAACAACTATAGATTTATATATTAAGCGGATTACGCTATCATTAAGTAAAAGACATGATGCATAGTAACTAAATTTATAACAAAATTAAATATAAAATTGGTGTTGTCAAATTTGATATAAATTATTGATCTAGATATATGAGAGGATTAAATATTAAAATGATAAATCAAATTAAACTAGTGGTTAAACCATGGTTAAATCGAAAATATTATATGAAAGGATTAAGTTGAACTGGGTTCGATTGTACGGATCAATCTAAGTTTGATAACACTGTATAAAACTAATTAAATTCTTATAAAGGTAAGTTTCTATTTTTAGGCTACATATTGATAATTTTGATAAAGATGTAAGGACTAAAAAATTCAACTACTAAGTTAGAATTTGAGTCTTACGTAACTAAGCCTAACTCAATCAAGAAATTTTACATAGTACTTTTGCAAGTTCAATGCATAGCATGTTTAAAGTAACTCAAATAATAATTAGTTCATACATTCACTTCAAGTTTCATTGACAATAATTAAGTGATTTCTCTAATGATATTGGGCTCTTGAATAAGGAATGTTCTTTAATGGATTTGTGTACAGAAGCAAACCTTAAAATTGCTTTGTCTTACATGCACTATCTTTGTTTTATAATGTTAGAATTAGAGTATGGAATAAAATAAAGAATCTAACTTTTTGGTTTTACTACAATTGGAGTTGAAATGGATGAGGATGATAATCAGATAAAGTGATGACAATTGTTAAGATAGATGGTAGAATTATAGCTATAACATCTATTAAGATAGATGATGGAATAATAGCTATGGATGATGTGTATGTGCAAGAGAGAGAGAGAGAGAGAGAGAGAGAGAGAGAGAGAGAGAAGGGGGTACTGGAAGTGGAAGCGGGGTAGGGTGGGGCGAATATAAGCAAACTCTAGAGAAGAAATTAGAGCAAATAAATTGTAGGGTAGAAAATTGAACCATAGATAATCAAATTCTCATATTAAATGGTTTATGGGTTAAATTTAGATAAGTTACAGGAATTGCTAACAAATAAATTGGTTTGGGTAATGGTAAAAATTTTTTTACATATTTATACTTTGTGTCAAACAAGTCAAATCTATTTGTTTGTCATTTCAAGTTTTGTTTATAGTCTATAATCGTATCATATTTTATCAAGATTAATTGGTTCAATGTCGAATTATCAACCTTAAATGCATTAGCTTATTAATTGTAAATCTATTTATAATTATTTCATCTTCATAATTCATATATCATTATTATTTATTGACAATTTTCTATTATATATGTTTCCTTAACGAGCATAGAGAAACATTCTCTTCATTTTTTTTAAATACTTTCTTAATTATATTGGTTCCTTGATTCATCTCAAATATTTGTCTAAAATTAAATCTGCTTTAAGCAAACATATGAAAGACCTATTATAAGTTTTAAGAGTGAAATTTCATTCCTCATTTTATGATGCCACATATCTTCTTCGAAAATTATCAATAATCATGGATTTAAATGATCTAAAGTAAAAGTTTTACTCTTAAGTCATATCATGATTTAAGTATTGAGTTATGACAAAGTCTTCAACTAGAGTAGATGATGCACTATTATAATCTAAATTATTTGCATATTTTAACGAGCAACCTAGAATAATTTGGCATTTATTTTATTAATTCCATTAAGAAACTACATGAGAGAGAGAGAGCTAACTACCGGTAAGAACCTACTATTGAATTCAAGTGTGTGTTTGTAATGAGTAATAAAAATTGATTTTTTTTTCTTTTTCTAATAAAGGCAAATCACTTTATTAACAAAGCTATGAAAACCATTAACAAAACACGAATCCATAGGTCAAATCTCACCTTTTTTTTTTTTAATGGATGGAAACAATTTGAACTTTTATTATGACCTTGTTACAAAACATTTAGACTTCTATAAAACAATTCTTGAAGTATAAGAAATCTTAGTTGCTTTTTTTCTTATCTTGCCAATTCACTCATTTTACTTAAGAATTAGAAATTCTTAAGCTTTCTTTGTTTTAGATTCTCACATTAATATGATTATGGCTTATCTTTGATGTTAGCTTAGATTAAGCTTCCAAGGTTATTAGATTTGTTATTCTATGATTTAAATTTCTAAGTAAAATTAAAGTATTAGGTTTTAGATGATGATATTGATTTTTGGTCTTAAATTCCTATGGTTTATTTTTATGATTAAATTATATTATTAACAATTAAAATTTCTAAGTCATGATCAATAGAATCAAATTAGAATTTTTGGGTCATACTTAAATTACATGATTTTGAAGAAGCTCTTTCCTCTTCATTGCAACAAGTAGTTCTTATTGAAGTGAATTCTAAGAAAGGCGTTTAAGTTATATTCATACTCTTAAGACCGACTTTAAGTAAGTCCAATCTTATAACTTATCGTAGCTTCTAGATTTATTTGCATTATTGAAATTTCCTCTTCTAAGATGGAGTTCAACTGCGTTTACTCTCCATGATCACACAATGGTCCCTAAGACATCTTCAACTCCCATAATTTGGATACACAAATAATATACTCAATAAAAAATTGCAAGTGAAGTCACACTATATTGCAAATAAAAATCTTGTGCACTATACTCTCCTTACTCAAATGATTTGGAGAATAATGGAGTAGAAATATGTAAAAGATTCGTTAGGACTCAAGAATAGCTCCATTAATTACATTATCTGTCAAAGTGCTTGTAATTGTAAGCTAGTACATAATTATTTCTTTTGACTTTTTCCATGTCTTCAATTAATGCTTGTTCATATGTTGAAATTGTAAATTTTTGTTCGAGTTCATTGAACCACTTGCACAAGAACTTTAATTATGCAATGCCTTATGAAGCCAATTCCCTATAAGAAGTTATTAGAAGTATACCACCTCATTCACATCATTTTGCAAATACATCTAGACAAAATGTTGCTAGTTAGTCATGAGAAAATAATGTAGATTTTCCAAATTGAATTGCAAGAAATATTATTCTGTATGTAATTTTCTTATTTCTTAGATAATAAATACATTAGCTAGAAATGAGCAAGATGAAATATTTTGTCTTGTCCAAATTGTAATCCAACCCTTTAAGTTCAATAATATCTTTCTTTTTTATAAGGAAAAAATATTAAAAACTTCTCCTTAGCCAAGTATCCATCTATTTAATGGATTTTCCTTTTTCAAATCGTAAGATAGTATTTATCTTATTGAAAGAATTTTTCAACTTCTCAAGCTTTCATCTTTTTAAAAAAGTATTTTAAAGTTGAAATTGTTTATGAAAAAAGTACATATTAACAAAAAAAAAACTTATTTTCTTGAAAAGCATTACTTTTTTTTCCCCTTTATAACCACATCAAAACAATAGTTCAATGCTAAGCGAAAAGGAAAAGTAGAAGAGAGCAAAAAGGGGGACACCATTAAGCATGAGTGCTTTTTTTTTTGCTACAAAAGCATGAGATGAGTAGGCTACATGAAACTAAGTAAAAGGTTAATAAACATTATGCATGTATTCTGAAAAAGGGACCCTTAGGGTACTATTTATGGGTGATAATTTGGAAAAGGAAAAGTTGTACCATAACACTCAAATAGTGAGATAAAACCATAAATCTAACCTATCCTTACACAATGACCCATGTCACATCTACATGAGAAACATGGAAACAACTTTATATCAACATGTCAAAGACAACACAACAAAAGAAGCTCTTAGCAAATAATGAAACTGATAATGTTCTAGCTATACATAGCTAAGAAAGAAAGCAAACTCTTCACATGACAGCTACATAAGCATCTCTTATAGGCTAAGCACATCACATCCCTAATGGCAAAGCCTCAACTCTAACCATAACTCTAAAAGATAATCAACAATAGAGCAACTAGAAAGGCAAGAGCAATAATGAAACCTTAAGACACAACAACCATGAAAGTAACAAGAGAGAGTGGCAAAGTAATAGCAAGTCATATAATAAAACTAAGATAAGTTCATGGTAATAATGGAGAGTGACAACTTCATAGAGCAAATGCAACAAGTCTAAGTTGGGTAAACGAAAAATTAAATAACATTAAAAGAAATACCTAAAAGTTTGAGGGAGGAGGTTGAGGTAGTGATGGATAAAGGAGGCAGGTTATCTCAGCCTTATGCATGGTGAACACTATAAACATCTAAAGAGAGCTAGTGAATAATCCATCGACTATATGGATCTGTCTCCTCTAGTTGTTGTGGAATCTGAGCTTAGTTTACCATCAATTGTTGAGCTAGAGCCATTTACTCCTCTTCCTTAGATCTTAATAAGCTTATTTGCACAAGAAGATTATCCAAATAATCTAAGAGTTAAAAAGAGGCATAGTAACATCTAACATGAGAATATTGAGACTAAGAGGTATATACATTTGGGACAACTAAAGCAGTAGATGGCACATCATAGTTACAATCATTGTTGTTGATTTCATTAGTGGCCTCATTATCATCATCTATCATTAGCTAGATCGTCATCATCATCATTATTGGCATCGTTGCCTACATTTATACTTCATTCCTTACCTATCAAGGATCTTTCTCATCATTATAAAATTGATAAGAATTTTCTTTTTTTAAAGTTACAATAAAGAAAATGCTTAACATGCTTTTAGGTGATAAAATTTATCTTGAATTCAAACTTAAGGCACTTTAGCATATAGGTTACAAAACATCCTAAAGGAAAATATGAACTTAGTATGTGTGGAAAATTCTTAAAGCATTCAGTGCTCTCAGTACCATATTTAATTTTATTAAAGCTCACAGAGTTTCCAATTACTTAATTGCCCTCTTTAGTTAGTTTCCTATGATTGCCATATGAAGACTATAATAGTAGACAACCCATATGACTTTTCAACATTTACCAATCACTTCGTTCTGAATGCTCGACCTTTAATGTACGATAAGAACCTAGTTTATGACCCATCTTTAAAGTTAGTTTTACCCTTTACTTACACACAACTTAGCACATAGTGATTATTATTATAGTAAAAAATATTTAGATTCTTTCACTACACCTAGCATAAAGAACCAATAATCATGTAAAATGCTTACTCACCTAAACTTGTTCTTCCATAATAATGCATTACTCTTTGTTCTTTCCAAAAAAACCTATAATATAATGCTATTTTTTAAAATTAATTTGGAATTATTTAGATGAAGGTGGTAGTGGATTATAGGAATTAGGTTGATTAAATAGGTTAAGTGGAAGACTAGGTGGCATCTTAAACCGGTTTAGTCGACTGGGTTAACATATGGTTGATCAATTTTCAATGAAGGTCAATGAATTTAAACAATACTAGAAAATGATGAAGAAATTGTTGATAAGTCTTTTTAGCATGGGCTCCAAACAACTGGCTTAGGACATTCAAGTAAATGAAAGGTGAAAGAAGACATGTTGGATATGACAGTTACTCCATATCCCACGATTCCCTCCAAGATATACTCATGACAATTGGATATCTAGAGAATCATGAAATTGTGATCTGCTTATCATACCTGATCACCTTTTCATGCTTATAAATATCCTTCGAAGCCATTGAGGTGAAGGATCTGAAACTTAAAACACTGTAAGCATTATTACCATTGTTGTGATTTTCCTTTCTTTCCTTTATGTATTTATTGTCTTGAGAATTGAAGTGTCCATACTAGAGTCACCTCCAATGTTCTAATAGCTTATATTTTTTCTTTTGTAGATCCTCTATCACATATACATCTCTCCTGGGCTTTGGCCGAACACTAACAAGAAAGCAACAATAACAAAATTTGAGAAAGAAAGTACTTAAATAAAAGTGACGGCATTAAATAGATATCATGTAGAGAGAACCTAAAAACATAAATAAAGAGAATCATAAGTAAAACCCTTAAGATGATGAAGAGCTTCTTTGAGAAGAATGAAATAATACTAGATAACTTTATCGAGAGTCTAAATCGTTCAATTTTATTAATAACCAAGGGAAGGAGATGGGGAATAGAGTGAGTTAAGACACATATGGAAAGGGCCAAATCTGAAATAAAGTGAGAAAAGATAAAAGGTTGAGATGCAAATGGTGAGACTTGAGATATGTAAGATGTAGAGTGAATGAGATGGAGAGTTGAAGCGAGAGAGAGTGAAAGGGAGCCTAGAATTAAGATAGATTGAAAGTCGAGGTTGGAGAGAACTGGATATAGAATTGAGAGAGAGTTCTAGTGAGTTTAGGGGTTTAAGTTTTAAGAAAGACAAATTATTAGTAGTAGTTAATGTTTTATTAGTTTTGAGTCTCCTATTAAGTACTAAATTTTTCTTGAGACTCATTTCGAAACCTTATAGGGTTTTAAGAAAATCTTGAAAGCCATCGCAGACCTTATATATTTAGGTTGGGTATCATTTATAGACCAACTTGGTTACATCCTCAATTAGGTTCCTACTCGAATTGTAACTTCAAAATATGTGCGAAGGCTCTTACTTTTGATTTAGCTTAGGCTTAAAGTGTCCTTTGGTTACCTCCTATGATGAGATTCATTTACTAGCTTCGATGGCATCAATATTTTAACATTATAAACCTTATACTATAAGGTTCCTTTTTTTTTTTTTTCCTTTTTTAAGGATACTTCAGTTGTAAGTCCATAGATAACTCTATTCTATTTATTCTTCTTTGTGATTTAATATGCATTGCTACTCCTCTTACCCTTAGTTGGGGTTTTCTATGTTAAATTGCTAGTTCATCTTGTTTATGTAAAGTTTGTAGCAAATTATCACACTTCTTGGTGAGGTTTGGCTAAGTTAACATAATAAAAATGAAAAGAAAGTAATAGTGATAAATCAAACATTTAGTGGATTAATATCACAAATATACGAAGGATTTGCTTTAGAAAATATTGCTTTATTATAGTAATAAAAAATGAACTACTCAATGGAATATAATTTAAATATGAAATTAAGGGAAAAAAAACACCCATAATGCTGGTGATATTACAATAACTATTGTAGCTTAATATTTAAGGAAAATAGGAATTTTGGTAAGAGAAATGTTAATTATCTATTTAAGATAAGAAAATCTCTTAGAAACACAAATAGAGAATAAAGGGTCCAAGAAAAGAGAATTTCTTGAATTTGATTATATATTTAATAGATCCTTTTAACTTCTACAATAAGTATTTATAATATTCCCTATAAATACTAATCTCTAACTAATCCAACTAATTGTAATCATTTACTAGTTTAACCAATATAAGAATATATCATTTTCCCTTACCTTTGACAAAATCCTTAACCTCAAAAGTTTTAGGGAATCAAGGAAAAGAAAAGCAAATATAAGTTAGAGTAATCCTATTTATTACAATTGAAAACTCATCAATTAGATTAATTGCATAAAAGTTATTGAGTTCTTGTGCAATAACATTAATTATCAATGAAACCATATCTCATAACCAATATAGTATCCAAATCGAATTGCAAAATCATGGAGATTGTGTATTTATTCTTAGTTATAACAATTGCTTGGAATGTTATTGTCATTGTAATCATGTCAATGACTTTAGTAAATGTAACCAGTTATAACTTGGGATTATTTAACTCTTGATGACTTTCTTGAAGACAATCTAATGCAACATCCTATTTGTTTTCTTTCTCCATCATCACTTGACTGTAAACTTCTATAACAATATTTCCTTGAACACTTTTCATATCAAAATCTTGAATAATACACTTTGCTTTATCATGACTATTTTCTTTAACAAGCAACTATTTTTTGAAAATTTCCTTTACCGTATATGTGTTGAACATCCTTTGCATCATCATTTTTGAACTTTACTTCATCCTTTAATCAATTTTGCCTATTTACCTAAATAGTTTTTTTTATATGGTGATTGTCCAAATTGAAGCTTTAAAAATATAAAAAATTCTTACTAAGTATTCACCATTTTGTCATGAAACATCAACTAACAGTAGTTTAAGGCATCCCTCTCCTTAACTTACAAAGACATTTTGAGTCTTTTGTTGTTGTAACACTATAAAATAAAAAAGAATCAAGTACCCTTCAAAATACATCCCATAGGTTCATGAATTGAAAACTTTGACTAGTTTACTTTTATACTCTTGGTATAATGTGGTATAGTTTCATGAGAACTCAAAAAAGATTATGATTCACATGAGTAAAATTAACATTCTCATTCTCCATCATTTGTACATGAATCACTTATGTTATGTTTTTACTTAATTTTGACCCATGTCCTAAATTTTTAATTTTGGAATGAATAGATGCCACTTTGGCTTTAATTACACTAATTTGCCCCACTTTTCGCAATAAGTGCATCGGTTTGTTCTTACATCTTAAACTAACCTCTTATGCATCCTACCATTAAATATTCCTAATTCTTAAACTTATAACTTTTTGAAGAATTCAATGATAATGAAAGCACTAAAATAATAGCCGTTATAGTATCTTATAGAAATGGAATCTACAAAAAGAAATGTTCATTCTCTATTTGAGATGAGGAAAATCTCTTGCAAAGAGGATTTTCTTGAATTTAATTTATATATTAAATGGATCATTTTTGCCAAGAATAAGTTAATGTCAAAATGACTTTCTATAGTAGTTTCGTTATATACGTTATCACCTAAAAATCGGTTAAAACAGATTAATACGCCACTTAGGATAGAAAATTGAATCCATAATAAGCAAATCATGATTGTTAGAGATAACGATTCAAGTTGAAATACGATCTAAACATTCAAATTCACCAGTCACATTAAGCAAAATCTTTCCTCATTATGAATTTCCTCTGAGAAGATGTACTCACCGACTTTTAACCCATCTTACCATTTGCTGCAGAAAACACACACAAAGAGGGAAAAATACAAAGTGCCGTTTCTCTGATAATGGGGGAAAAAAATGCTATTTGATGTCGCACGCCTTACATCGTTTCAATTTTATATATTCAACCGTTAACACATCCTCGCTCAGCATTTAAACTTTAGATTAAGTAATCACCCGTGTAAACCAAATCATGAGCAGATTGGGCCCGTAAAAGGGCGATTTCATGATGAAATAAATAGCACGTCCGACAAAGTATGTTACGAACAAAAGATGGCCACATACAAATAAAATAGCCATCATGTCTTTTATTAACATTATTTCGAAGGTAACACCATCCCAAATGAAAATACTACATGAATGGAAAATGAAAACTAATGTGAAAAAATGTATAATAATGTAAGAAACAAACAATAACAACCGAATTCAAATAATTAAAAAATAAAATAAAATCAAATCAAATAAGGCCTGCCAATGTCCTCCTCCACTCGAATCTCCATTTGTACTATGCATCAAAGCCCGAGTTACCCATTGGAGAAAATGGGTTTACAACATGAACCCAAAAGCAAGGGCAACAAAGGAAGCAAAGAAGGTTGGGACAGAGACCACAGCATCGGATGTAGGACTGGGTGCAGGTGCATCAGCCGCTGCGGCTTTTTGCACGGCGGAGGAAGCCATGAGGATCACCACCATCAATGCCAACAAAAAATTGATCTTCATGGCCTCCATCGCTTAAGAAAGCCAAAAAAATAAAAACTTTGTAGCTTTGTTTTGCTGTAAAATGGAAAATCAGAGATTAGCGTGTAATATTTAGAGTAAATTACTTGAGACGTAGGAACAAAGGGTGAAGGCTCAGAGGCATATATAGGGGAGCGAGAGAGGAGAGATGAACAATGTGAACGTTGTGAATGGTTGAAGCTTTAGCTGCCATACAGCTGGCCTACTCTATTGTTTTTTAAGTTTCCTCAACGACTGTTTAATACTTTTCTTTGTATTTTAATTTTTCCGTTTACTATTCTTTTGTTGCCTTACACGTATGTATACTTTTCCCTTCTTGGAATTGTTAATTGGAGTTCTGCGCGTATCTTATTGAACGGCTACAATTTCATCGGTTGTTTACTTGCTAGTTTCTTCAAAACAGTGAATACCTTGATTCGAAACAAAAGAGTTGTCCTGTCGACATACTTCGACCATTATTAGTTTGTAGCCTTGAAAAAAATTTATTAAGATAGTGGTGTAATGGCCTTCAGACTAGATGAATTAGGTTTAAGTATCTAATTTGTAATATGTAATCTAGTTAATAGAAAGAAACCAAAGACTAGGAAATAATTATATTACTTTCACCTATAAAACAAACAAGAACTACAGAAATATATATTAGGCGGATTAGGCCTTTATCAAGCGCGATTTACGGAGAAATTTGAAACTTAATTGATTGAAAGACATGATGTTCAGTTATTAAATGTTCTATATTTTAATACCTTTGCCAGTGTTGTTATCTCATTGTCCAACGGCGCAAGCATTTTTTTCCTTTCCTTTTTTTGTTGGGAAAGAAGGAAGGTGTTGGGGGTGGGGGCAAGGGTTGTGGGCGCAATCATCGGTGCAAGTTTAAATCATTCTTAATATGTCATGTTAGATAACATGGTATAAGTGGTTATGTGTTTGAAAATCTCAATATTAATACTGAATTATTTATTAGTCGAAATTAAAGTCTAAATTTATAATCCAAAACAATTAATGAGCATGTTATATATATATATATATATAATAGATAAATTCAACCCATTTATTAATTAAAAAGATTATAAAATAAACACGATTATTTATTCTCTATCTAAAGAATAATTTGTCTTCAATTAACAAAATATTTATAACGAAATTGAATAGAAAATTATTAAGTACATGTTGTAACCAATTTAAATCAAAATTAATTCATACATCCACTCCATGTTCCATTAACAACCATCAAATGATTTCTCTTGCGATGTTGGGGTATAAATAAGGTTTGACCCATGATTTGTCTATGTATAGAAGTGAAACTTAAATATGCTTGTCTATACATATACTATTTTCTTGTTCTAAAATGTTAGAAATTAGGGTGCATGAGGAAAAGAAAAACAATGTTCGTTTTACTAAACTTAGAGTTAAAATGGACCAGGACGATAATCATAAAGAACAATGACAATTGTTAAGATAGATGGCAAAGTGATAGCAATAGATAATGTGTGTTAAAGAGAGAGAGAGAGAGGGAGAGGTGTATGGATAAAAAAAATTGAACTATAAATAGCAAAAATTCTAATTGTAAACGACTTTGTGGGTCGAATATGGATAAATTTGAGGAATTGTTTATCAAGCAAGTATGTCACAGGTAGAGGTACGGGTAAAAAATACGAACATATTTATAATCAATTTCAAAGGGGTCTAATCCATTTATTAATTGTTTCAAGTTTTGTTTATAAGACCCCGTTTATAAATCATACGATATTTCATCTAGATTAATGGTTTCCAAGTCGAATTATCAGCCTTAAATGCATCACCTTATTTACATGTTGTAACTATAAATTTATTTATAATCATTTCATTTTCATAGTTGATATATCATTATTTTTTATTCAAAATTTCTTCTATATATGTTTCCCAGGAGTATTCTTTTTATTTTCTTCAATATACTGTCTTAATTAAATTAATAACTTATTCACCTCGAATATTTTTTTCTTTCCCTAAATTAAATTTTCTTTAAGCAGACTTATAAAAGACCAAATAGAAGGTTTGAGAGTGGAACTACATTCCTTGTTTTACAAT